>OY998228.1:7500-688750 GCA_963922035.1 Amblyjoppa proteus | reverse complement strand
GATGTGTCACGGAACTCTTGCCAAAATTCTTCGCTATGAAAAGTAATGCGATAGTAATCAGCGATACAAGTGCGGTAAAGCAAAGTTTATACGCACGCGCTTTACACATACGCGACGCGCGCACCTCACTTCACAGCTCGTGTATAATGTTCGTTACACCGCACTAGTATCGGATGATATTTTGTCTAACGAACGCAGGAAAAGTTTTACTCTGTGCCTGCCAATTGTGGCGCTGTACAGCCAGCGTGCGTAAAGTGCGAGAAGCGTCCGTAAAGTAAACTCGGCCCGATGTGCGCATGCGCCGGGTATTTAGGCTGTAAAACACCACTTACGCCACTCTCGACAGGCACGAAAAGTAGTATTTTTTATAAATGAGTTACATAAAAGTATTTTCGTGCCTACTCACCGTCGCAGAAAACGCCAAAACATCGACATGGGCATCGGTAGCTTGTTTATCCTCGATACGAAGCGATTGTTCTCCCTAATACGTCGCTCAGCCTCCTTAGGGAATCTGCTGAAAGTAAAAAACAGTTTTTCGCAAAAACTCATTCACCGACGAATGTACGCAACGAAAAAACCTTGTACGAGATTGCAGAAAAGCTTTACTCGCGGAGCCTCACCGCCGTACTACCACGCATCAAACGATGATTAAACTAACTCCCTGCAATTGTCCGCCTTGGTATTCAGTAAAAAAAACAAACGACCGACGGAGAGTTCGAGACACGATTAATTTTTTTTCTCTGTACATTAATTCATTCCTCAACGCTTTCAAAAAATATTGTCCACCTTATAGTTACAGTGCAGTATAGTTTGATGAGACGCTTTCGAGATACTTCTACGATTCTCTGATACAGACATTCACCTTCCTTGTCATTATAATTATTACTATAAATCCCTAGAATCACAGCTGCGGTATATCTGTAGAGAAAAATTAAATTTTCTCAATTTTATTTCACAAGCGAATCTCTACGTTTGTGTTCTCCTTAACCCACGGCATCCAAGGCGGCAAGATATACGCAGCGTAACTAAACTTTCGTTAAGCATCGTCGAGATAACGAAATATTCGTCGAGTTGCTGAGGAATTTTCGTAAAACGTCGAGGGAATTTAGTGTCGGAGCTGGGAGGTTTGTGAATGTAGTTATACCCGTTGATACGATATCGCGGTATATTGTCGTGAACGCATTGCTATTGTGGAAGCAGAACTGTTGAACTGTAGCGATAGCGCTGGATCTCTCTCGGTCGCCGCATATATCGAATACGTATATAGATTGCAGAGACGTGGTATATCGGTATGTAACAGATGCAGTGTAGTAAGAGCAGGATCGGGTGTGAGAGTGAGCGATATATACACAAGTTATATATCCCCATATACACAGAGGTAGGGTTTGAACCAACACGTTAACATGGCCATCTATCCGGCCGTGGTTCATACGCGTGTTTGCTGCCGCTGTAAACTGGCGCTCTCGCGCGCGTACCCGCCCGACGTAATCGTACGAGATCCCATTGCATGAATATAATTTGCATACAAGTTGGTTATATGGCGGCATCAGCTGGCATGCCCGTATAAACGATTATGGAGCCAACAGATGTAGGCGTACGGAGGGCTCGAGCGGTACGATTGGCGTTGTACCTTTTATGCCTGTGCGTTATCACATCGCAAAATGCTCTGCTAATGGCAGCGAATAATTTACGGGCTTTCGCACCAGATCGTATCCCTCTCGTTTTACCCTCGACGGCCCACGTCAAAACTTCGTCTATGCGGTATATAAATTATCACCTATCGCGATCCGCCATTTTTTGCCCCCATTTAACCGCGCATAACGTCCGGTACAGGTTCGAAATTATACTCAAGGTCTCTTCAAGGACACTTCAAGGACTCCTGCGGGAATTTACAAGGACGCAGTAACCATCGGTGTTTAGTCGCGTGGAAAGTACGCAGATGTGGCACGAATAAAAAAAAAAAAAATGATTTTCATGCTATATAAAGATTGACAGTATTAACTCATAGAATTTAGAAATGTTAAAGATTTTTATACTACATTAAAATCTCCTTCGGCGATAAAGCGAGCCGAGTTCCAACCGATTCGCGTTGGACACATGTTTTTCGACATAAAAATGTTCATTGCAAAATTTCGGGTCTGCGTAATTCGTCAAAATAAATGTATTTGATATATTATATCCGTGCGATGTTTGTATAACGCGCGTGTGCAAGACGATCGAGAATCGTCACGATACGATCCAACGATCCTCGCGCCAAACAGCCTCTCGGCACATCATTAAGCCGAGTGTTCGTGTCGCGCGGCTTCCACTTGGTTTTTTTTTTCTTTTTTTTTTAATGTTCTTTTTATTCTTCTCTCTCGACTCCTCACGAGTCCAGTATCCTCCCTACCCTTCGACTTGGATCAACCCGTATATCCCACGAGGACGAGCTCTCACGCCGGTTGACTGGCTGCTCCTCGCTCGCAGGCTTACCTGACTCGTCTAATCTAATGGGAGCGACAACGTATAGTAGAGAGCCGGTGGACATTTTTAGGGAGATACCTGGAATTGTCATCCGAGATGAACGAACAACGGGGAGATGAAGCCGAGAGTGAAAGGCGGTGGGGTGCGCAAGAGGAAGCAAAGAGATAGCGGAGAGTGAAGAATCTTTGATGAAACCGCCGGCACTTGTTCGTCGATCAGCGGGGCCCTCCTTTAAATCCGATCGCCACACCGGTAAACTCTCACGGCTCACTTTCGTACACCGAAGTTCCGCTACCTTTTACGGCGAGTTTTATCATTGTGTATACGGACCATTAATATTTTAAATGGCTGTGAGTTTGAACTGGGAGAGAAAAAAAAACAACAACAACAAAAAGAAGCGCTCTTGGAACTCGGATACGATCGAACTGAGACAGTTCGGGTAAGATTTTTCTTCCTTCATCTGGTCATGAGGCTATCGGAATGTTTGGTGAAGCTCGCCAAGGCTGAAACTCAAAGTCCGTGACGCTTTGCACAAAGTAGAGTTACCGAAGGCAGCAGAAATGGCGGTGAACTTGCCCGGTGACCTTGGCGGTCATGTTGAATTTTTTGTTATTGGTGAAGATCTTCAACATGGCCGCGCAAAGGATAGTTCATAGTAAGATTTTGATTAAGGGAGGACCAGATGCTGCGATGCGGGACGTTCGAGCTGATAGCACAAGTGGTAGCGGTGACGGGAATTGGAGGCCGCAAGGCGACAGTTCCGTCGGACCCTGGGGGGGCAGCGTATATGTCGCGGCCATATTGGAAAGGAGGGATACATCGTCATTGTGTATATATACATATACACACATACTATATAAACACGAGAACAGCAAAAGTCAGGCGCCGCTTGGTCGCGTCACGATTCACGACTAACGTCTCACGACTCGTCACGTTGCTTCCATCGGATTCCCTTCTCTCCCCTATACCGACAGTATCGCCGACGCGCGAGACCAGGTCCATCTTGTTAATAGCCAAGGTTTTTTTTTTTTCTTTCTTTTTTCTCTCTTTTTCGTCTTTTTTTTACACATCGAACTCTCTCGACTCCTATAGGCTTGTACTAACGACGGTGGGCGTCTCTTCTCGTCTTTCTATTTCTGCGATTCATTACGCTCCGCCTATGCTTCGCTGACTAGCTCCGGGACGTTTTAACCCGAGAATGGCACAAGTCCATCTACTTCTCACGGGCGCGTGATTTATCGCGTGAATCTTGATTTACGGTTGCCGATCGGGCAGAAAGGCACGAAAGAAGATCGCTCGAATGAAGGGAGCTACGTAGCTTTTGAGTTCGTTAATTTCATCGTCTTCGAGAATAAACCGGAGGATGGAGGTATGAGTTAAGAAAACGGACAGATTGAGCCCTACAGTGGAGACGCAGGCTTCGAGTCGCAACTTTCCGCCAAAATGCCGATAAAGTAGAGAAGAAAAGAAGAAATCATCTTCGTTGACGTTCAGTCACGAAGGTTTTGCGATGAGGGATAATATTGAAGCAGAAATGCTGCGAAGGTTACTTGCTCCTTGATTAATCTCTACCGAATAGCAATGAGTGTACGGAAGTTTAATTAATAAAATGTCTGGAATTGAACATTCGGAGGAACTTTGAAGTACAATGCCGATAAAGTAGAAAAAAATAAGTAATCTTCCTCTCCGGTCTAATGTAAAGGAGAGGTTGGAATACGAATCAAAAAAATGCCTTCATTCGTGTATATCGTAAGTTTGAGCAATAATGCCGATAAATCAGGAAAACTAAAATGCAGAAATCATACCCTTTAACTTCCGGTATATTACCGGAAGTGCCGTTAGTGCTGTTAGCTAAGTGCTCCGCTTTCCGAGCGGAGCTCTGCATTATCTACATTCGATAAAAATACGTTGCAAAGCGCAGCCACCAAGCCCGAACACTGCGTCCGAAGCGCCGGTAACAGAGAAACTAGTCTTCGCTCGATTCACTCGATAAAGTTAGTATTCCAGCTCGACACTAGCGGCGGTCGTCCCGGTGTCTACGTAGTATTATTTTGCCTGCGATAAGTTTAATGATCATTCCTCACCGATAAGACTGTGTTCATTGTTCCGTGAGTTGGCGTCGTCCACAGCTGTCAGTCAAGGGTAAGTTTCGCATTCAACTTTGATTATAAGCGGCCCAAATTTTTCGTCGGACATTCGATATTTGTATCTGTCCATGCACACGCACACACATACACATATATTTGTTGTGTTTGTCGTCATCGGTGCTCCACCTCGTGCGGAGGACGGAGCGTTCCCCTTTCGGCGAGTTGAGCACATCGGCCACCAGTTCGAATCCCTATTACGCATGTCTGTTGGGCGAAACTTGTCGCTCAGCCTTCCTCGTCAGTGGAGAATCGCAGAGTTTAGCAGATAGGCGCTGGACGCCGAACCGGATACATGTTTGTTATGTTGTTGTTTATTTATCAAGTCATATTCGCCTCTGCGTTCACCTCAAGCTCAAACCTAATTCAAACCCACATTACCCTATTGTATACCACATGGTAGAATATTTTTACTAAAGTAATTTTTATTATTTTTTTTTTTCGAAATACATATTATCGATACATCACAATTGCGCCGTGACAAATAAAGTTGTCTCTCGACGTCTCGATTTATCGCCAGTGGCGCTGTAAGTTCCGCATGGAAAAGTAATGTAAACGTAGCACATATCGGGGTTCTACAGATAAAGTCGAGGCAATATTAGCTTCAAAGACGATAAGATTTTACTGCGTTTGCTGAGCGTTTGAGTTTAGCTAGAGAGGATCTCGGGTATCGAATTACAGGTAAGGTAAAAGTACCAATGGTCGGAAACCTAAGAGAGCGGTCCCAGTTTCCCTATGTGCATGAAAAACCGTATTTCCGTTTCTCTTGCGCGCTCGCTTAGTCAGGTCATTGGGACGCTTACCTTACGTTCGGGTATTGGTCGGACACGAATGGATTGATCGTCTATTCAACGATATAATACCCTCTATGGACGAGAACTCCGTTATTGTCGGGTCTGATCACGATATGGCACAACATGTGCGGCAAAGCAGTACGCGGACGGCTCGACTTAGCAGGGCTGATACTGCACTTACGTTACATGACGAAGCCCGAGCTTTGCTTCCAATTAGGGTAACTCCTGACTCTAGTGGGACCGAGAGCCGGAGAGGTGTATAATGCAACTACAAGCGTCTCCTTTGCTCGCTTGATTAGAGGAAATTGCCCAAGTCGCTATAACTACTGGCCTCGCCACGGACGCAATGATATAGTGGGGACGTGGCAACATGTCGACGCATGGACGAGAGAAACCATCGAGAGATCCTCTTAGCTCTCACGACGCCGCAGAACTGAGAGGACCGCGACAAATCCGCCCTAATTTCATTAATTAGTCTCTGGGCACCAAAAAAGACAGGGGGAAAAACAAAATTAGTTTTGCTTCAGTAAATTTGCTTTCGCGCTCGAAGCGTCAAGGGACGGACGGAAAAAACATCGGCCGTTCCGCAGTCAAATAACTGAACGTGAGGGTGAAAGATGGTGTTGCAAGAAAATTTTCGTTATAGAGGCAGTGGGAAAAATTGAAATGAATAATTTCTCTGACTACGGGGAGCAACAGCTACGGCAAATATCTGTACAGTGAAACATCGATTATCCGGGTCAAGCGCGATTGGACAAAACTACCCGTAACCGTTTTCGAAAAAATTTCATTGAATGGCGTTTACAAAAAAATTTACAATCGTATCTTTGAAAATATAAATAAATTTGTTGATTTTCTTCGTTTTTTTTTTACTTCATTTTTTTCATTGACTTCAGTTTACTTCATTTTTAATTCATTTACTGCCGGAGGTGTAATGCATCGACGAAACGTTATACCTATTGTTCTTAAAAATAGTCCAGTACGATTTTAATGAATTCTCTAGCTTCTTTATGTTTCAACGGCTTGATGGATATTCAATTTTCATCAGCATACTGTACGTATACGCGTGGAGAACTGAAGTAAAACCAACGTACGGTTAATCCCCCGACCGGCTAACAAGGCCCCCGGATAAACGAGGTTTTGCTGTAAATACTCATTTTTTTTTTTTTTTCTATTTCATCTCTCAAAGCTATTTTCCAACTCACGGCTTTCAGCGGCTTTCTTTTCATGCGTCGATGTTCACTTGAAATTCGCACTTCGAAAGACCCTCAAATACGAATTTATCTATTGCATAACTTACAACCTCAGCAACGAACAACTAATATGATAAATTACGTCACAATTGTGCCTACAGCGTTGAAAAACAAATTTTTTGGAATGTCGGAACTTCCAAGCCATGCTGCGAGTGAAAATGCGAAGGACCCGGTGGACTTTGTACCGGTAATGAGGCTCCAGGATTGCGGAGATTCTTTGAGAGCCCGCCTGGAATATCTCACCATCGACTTCCGGTCGCGCTTTAATAAAAGTCCTGACTTCATCGTTCGCGTACCTGGCCGGTGAGTCCATTCATTAATGAATTTTATTTCCTTCATCCATTCTATCAATGAGAGGTATTTTCATTTAAAAAATACACCTCATTGTTATATATACAAAAGTGTTTTCACGTCTCTCGGTTAAAAAATACTTATTGTTTATATAAAAATATTTTGCCTCGTATATGTTGTTATTTAGAATTTTTGATCGTTCCGCCAGAGAAAATAAATTCGTAAACTGCAAAATCTGTGAAAGAACTTTCTTGTCCCGTTAACAAAATAAATAAATAAATAAAATCACTCTCGAAGATACGCAACAATGAAAATGCGCCACGCGCTCTCGCTGGTCTGTCAATAGTAATTTAATTGCTCAATTTCAATTACCCCCCTCCGTGTAAGCTATTGATTGGCTCTCCACTCACATTCGAACACTACAGAGTTAATCTGATCGGTGAGCACATCGATTATTGCGGCTACGCAGTATGTCCAATGGCCATCGAACAGGACATATTGGTTGCGGTCGCTACTCAACAATCGAATGAATTTCGTATCTGCAATTTCGCAAATGATCTATATCCGGAATTTCGTTTCCATGACGTTACCAATATCGGGTATGTATATCTTCCACAATATACGAGGTATTGTATCGAGTGGCCTACCTCCATTCCCCATTGTAAAAACTCGCTACTCGTGCATTAGCAACGCCCAACTTTGTCATCAGATTGCTTCGTGGGCGTGATGTTGTGGAATTAATGGGATCAAAATTACGATCGATGTAGAGAGCATTTTGTGTTAATC
Source organism: Amblyjoppa proteus (assembly GCA_963922035.1). Classification (NCBI taxonomy): domain Eukaryota; kingdom Metazoa; phylum Arthropoda; class Insecta; order Hymenoptera; family Ichneumonidae; genus Amblyjoppa; species Amblyjoppa proteus. Next base: position 681,019 of record OY998228.1, on the reverse strand, counting down.
TCATTGAATACCTTTAATCTACGTTTATCGACCAATAACAGTACTCCAGAAAAAAGCAATTAAATGGCTCCCCTCAACATATGCTTTTTCAATATGCAACAAAATTTCATTAAATGACCCACCTCAAAATTTTTTTTTCTGTGTTCACCGGTTTTTTCGAATTAAAAATTTTCGAATTAAAAATAGCAGACTTTTTATTTAGGGCTTACTTCATTAAAGATATCTGGAACCAAAAATTGTCTATATTCTGAAATTTCGTAGCTACTTCTACACATCAGAGCTGGGCACTATTTTAAATACTTGATGTATTCTAGGTATTTAAAATACATATTTTAAGTACTCAAATACTTTTTGGTATTTCAAGTACTTCTAAAAATACAAAATACAAAATACTTTTGGTTTTCTTGGCTGTACGGTTAGGCCGGACGGGATGGATGATGGGCAAGGTGGGCGAGCGTAACCTAGCCGGCTTAGCCGTCCAAAATGCGCTATGTCCCACCATGTCCCGCCATGCCCCACCATATTCCACCATGTCCAGGCATCCCGTATTGATTTTTAAAAAGTATTTAAAAAAGTACTTATAAATGTATTTAAAATACAAAAAGTATTTTATATTTTAAATACTTACAGTATTTTGTATTTTGTATTTTAAGTACTTTCGAGTATTTTGCCCAGCTCTGCTACACATTTTAACTGCGTATAAAGGGGGGGGAGGTGAAGGAGGGGGCTCAACTTGATGCCGAATATCTCTCACAGATATAGGTATTTTTTGCCTCGAAGAATTTGTGTCTCCATTCGATAAAGCTTTCAGGAGTCTATTGGACGAGCGCACAGAAAAGAAGGGTCCCTCGTGGCACAAGTATTTTCTTTGTGGCATCAAGGGTGCAATGGAGTTGATGCACAACGAGGTCGTCGGGGTCGGTGAGGAGGGGACTCCTCCTACGGGAATGCTAGTAACTGTGTGGGGTAACATTCCCGCGAATTCAGGACTCTCGAGCTCCAGTGCTCTCGTATCATCTGCAGTACTAGCTACTACATACGCCAGTCAGGTAACACCGACATGAACGAGGGAAAACGTGATTTAGAAACTTTCACGTCTCTTTCGCTGATACTCGGAACAGAAGCACCTCCGCGTTGCACAACGTCGGTAAAGAAAGCCAAAGAAAAAAAAAAAAAAAAACAAACATGACAAAAGATGCAAGAAATCTTTGCGGTTACGCGCTTCGCTTCACCTTTCTTTTCGTTCGCCCCCATATTTACCCTCCAACATCCATTGGGAGTATGGAAATACAAAAAGCCCCGTCGAGCTATGTATCAAGAGAACGCTTTTTTCATACGCGGATATTCGCCGGTCGCCGAATCGCCACGATGAATAATATTTCTTCATGAATAAAACCAGAAGCAATCTTATGTGTAAGCACGAACTCGAGTCAAAACATTTCAGTTATTCGAGTGTGTGTGTGTGTCTCGAAGTTCGATATCTTGCAAACCGATTGATCAATCGTTACAAAGTTCCCAAGCACCGCGCGGCCCCTTATTCGTTCCACCCTCTATATTCTCCGATAAATTTTACACTTTGAAAGAAATTCGAGAGATTTCCTGGTGGAAGGAGGGAGAAAAAAATTCACTACGATTCATTTTACGAGAAAATGGTCGCGTTATTTTCGCCGATTTCAGTGTCGCGTGTCCAAGGAGAGGCTTGCAACTGTCAGCGCAAAGGCCGAACGTTACATCGGCACGCAAGGCGGTGGTATGGATCAGGCAATTGCTTTTCTCGGGAAAGCCGGTAAGTTTTATTATCTTCTTCCTTTTCTTCCCTGAACGTCTAGACGCGTATTACTTTAACTTGCGAGAGCCCTCCACGGTTATCCCAACTTTTTCCTCGTTGCATTATCCAAGAGAAAAGAGAAGCGAATTAAAAAAAAAAATAACAAGTTCGCCTCATCGCGACGGACAGCACGTGCTTTAACTCAATTATTTATTAGCCTCACCCACTTTCCGGTGCGAAGTGGTAACTGTGTGTACCACTCAGACCAGCCCATCACCGCAACTCCCTTGCTGCCGCTATAACATTAATTGCCACCTCTATCTCATTCGACCCCAAAAAGGTACTGCGAAACTCATCGAGTTCAATCCTTTGCGCGCCACTGACGTCACCTTGCCCGACAACGCGGTGTTCGTTATTGCTCACAGTATGGCGTGTCATAACAAAGCTTCGAGCGGTGACTACAACTTGAGAGTCGCGGAGTGCCGATTTGCCGCGCAGGTAACGATACAAATGACCCGTTGCTCAATTCACAATGAGAAAAAGGATTGTATTTCCTACGATAACAAATAGTTTCCAGGGGAAACGTCTGTACAGATAGTTTCTGATAGTACACTGTAAAAAAAAAAAATTTAATTTAATTTACGGAAAATTGAAATTTTCTTACATTATTTACATTAATTGAACATTAAAGTACTTTTACTGTAAAATTACAATACGAGATATTAAGATTACAAATCTTTCGCCTGTAATTTACAAAAATTTCCATCGAATATACTAATTTTACTGTAAAATTGCAACGCATATGTATTTGAAATTTCAGAAGCAGTTTATGTAAAAAAGCTTCCAATATTGTTCAGTAATATTCAAACAAATTTTTTTTACACCGTATATATTCAATTGCTTAAACTATAATTATGGTTGCAATGATTTTTTGTCATCGTCGAAACTATAAAATGTAGACGTTCTCTTGGAAACTATTTTTTATGGTAAAAAGTGAGTATTATTGCTTTTACTATGTAATTCTTTCTCAGTGAATCTCATTTCTTTTTCTTTTATTGTTCAAATGCGTATTTATTTAAAATATAAATATATATTTATTAAGCGAAAAATAGAGACGATTCAGGACGGTTCGAATGGAGAGAATACATTTTTTTCAATCCTTACTTTAAATGAGTTTGAAAAAAAAAGTAATTATATAGTTTCCATTTATTTGTTTATATGAACTATATCTTTCAAATGGATTATGTACATTGGAGATTTTTCTCGAATTTTTCTATCCACATTTCTTCCAAGATAATATTTATTTTGCTTTTTCATATTAAAGAGTACTTTAAAGTTGTATTAAAAAAATTGTAATGCTTCGAAATTCATACTAAAAAGAGGTAACTCGCTCGATATGGAATGCTTCGAAATATGAAGAAACAAGTATATATATATATATATATATATATATATATATATATAGAAATCCCTTGCGAATTTAATTATTACTGTCGAGAGAAACTTAATAAAATTTCCTCCCTCAATCGTCGACATCAACTCAACCTATGGTCTGCGTTCTCTATCAGGTTATCGCAATGTTGCGAAGGGAAAAGTGGCAAGATATCGAAAAATTAAGCGACCTGCAGGATAAACTCGGCAAAAGCCACGAGGAAATGGTTCATTTGGTATTGAGCGATTTGCACGAGGAGCCATATAGTCTGAATGAGGTATGCCCCGCAGTGATCTATCGTCTTATGCTACTAAGCGAGCGAATATCGTCGGTACAGTGGAACCTCCATTGCGGCAAACGAAAAATACTAACCGAAAAGCGCTCGATAAAGCGATGGGACAAAAAAAATTGCCTCAATCGACGTTCTACTGTATCGCCCCTCAAAGTCGACCCACATACATACATTCTTTAATTTTTCTATTTTATTTTTGCAGCTCTGCCAGATACTCGAGACGACGCAGCAGAAACTTGAGAATAAGTCGCTCGGAAGTGATTTCGAGGACTCTCGACCAGCTTTCAAGCTTAGGCAGCGGGCTCTTCATGTCTTTCAAGGTAAAACGACTCTTGGACTTTTTTCAGTTTCTCTAAGTAGTATATAGAGTACTTCAGCGAAAGACCAACTTTTTTTCAATATTAAAAAAATTACTCGTTATAATTATCATGGTAATCGGCCCCGACCGATGAGACAATGCAACGAAATATAACTTCGAAAAACAGCTAAACGATACGCAACATACGAACCTCGTTCCAACCCGCCGACTATGCTGTACAGATTCGACATTTTTTTTTTTCATCCAGCCACTCAAAAGATAAATTGCCCTAAACCTCCTCCATAAATTTTGTATTTGGCAGTCATATTTCAGCGGCTTTGAGATACCTCATCATGAAAACGTGTGCAATGCCACGGACTTGCGCTTGAAAAATCCGACAAAATTCAGGTAACATCTTCCACGTGTTGGAAACCGTCCAAATGTTTCTTCAAATTCCCCCCCCCCCCCCCCCCCCCGCTTGTAGGGTCAAATTTCGAAGTGAATTCTCGTCGGACGATTAACGACCAGAGTCGTCTGGACGATCGGTCATTAATTCAACTGGCGTCCGTTAAAGTTCTCCCTCAAAGCAACCACATACATCAATTGTTTCATTATGTAACATCCCGCAGACACGCTAAGCGATCGGATTCCATTGCCACGTACTGCGAGATACATGGGAATAATTATTTTTGTTCGATGCGGATCTGTTTGACCCTACGCCACTATTGTAAGCTCACCCTCCATGGCCGTTCAACGCCCTTGCGTAATAATAGCTTTGAGAGTATCTCCACGATAGCGGCCCAATCCACATATAGGTTGTGCGGTGTCCGGATCCTGTGTTACAGTTCTGGGCGGTTATTCTCGTGCGATTATTCTCTCCTTCCTCGTCCGTAATCTCGAACTCGAGATCGACCTATCATGAACATTATCGCAAGAGGATATAGCGCGTAAGGCGGATATGACCCAAAGTTTCGGTAGAATTCTAATGAAGAAATCGAGACGCCTGTCTACCAAGTTCGAAATTATTGTTCGCCAACCCTCGATCGAACAGTGTTTAAATATCGTTTAAAAAATAAAATAAAATAATCTCGCAGAAGCCGCACGAGTTTCGTCGTTTCGTCGTACATCCGAGTGCACCGATGAAACGAACGAGGATCGCTGTCGCAAGCTCGGAAGTCTGATGAGCGAGAGTCACGACAGTTTGGACAAACTTTACGAGTGCAGCCATCCTTACGTAAACGAGCTTGTGCAAATGGCTATGGATTGCGGTTCGTACGGAGCTCGACTAACCGGAGCCGGGTGTGTTCTAAATTCGTTAATACTTAATCGATTGGATTGACAAGCCACTCTGTTTGAGGAGACGGAGCGAGATATATTAAAACGGCGTCGTAAGTTAATTTTGTCTCTCGTCCCGATTAACTTTCGCAGATGGGGCGGATGTATCGTTGCCATAACGACCAAGAGCAAGGTATCAAAATTCGTCGAAGCACTGAAGGAGAAGCTGCGAAACGCGAGGGAAATTTCATCCGAGGACGACCTCGATAATCTCGTATTTCCGACGGAACCGAATCGCGGGGCGGATCTCTACACTCTTTCCTGAATAAATGTGTTTTTTTCCTCGTCACAGAAGAAAAAAAAAAAAGTATCTAAAAAAATATCTCGCTAAGCACCAAATGTTTATTTCGTTGATGAAATAAAGCAGCGTTAAAAAAAAAATGTAAAAAAAAACATAGTTTCTTTTCTTGTCATCTCATCGTCGAAAAAGCAAGATTCTTCAACCGCACATTTTCTTTCGCCGATGCGATAAAGCGACAGTGCCATTGAACAAAAATGTTTGAGAATAAAATAAAAAAACAAAGCAATTCTCCATAACGACCAAGAGCGAAGTATCAAAATTCATCGAAGCCCTGAAGGAAAACCCGCGGAACGCTCGGGAAATTTAATCCCAGGACGACTTCGACAATCTCGTGTTTCCGACGGATCCGAATCGCGGGGCGGATCTGTACACTCTTTCCTGAATCCACGTGTTTTTTCTTTCCTCATCACCGATGAAAAGAAAAATATCTCACTAGCCACCAATTTGTTATTCCATTGATCGAATAAAGCAGACTTAAAAAAAAATACAAAAAAAAAGTTTACTTTCTTGTATTCTCTTAATCGAAAAACGATATCCGAAACTTGGCAATTATTTAGCCGCCAGCCGCATATTTTCTTTCGCCGATACGATAAAGTCACAAAGTGCCATCGAACAAAAAAGTTTGCGAATTAAAAAAAATAAAAAAAAAACAAAGCAATTCTCCTGGGCAGATAAATGTGCAGCGAGGCGGCGTGAGGACAGGGAGTATAAACCTGGGGGTATAAAAAGGGGGGTTTGCCGTTCGCGCATGCGTGTTTCCGTGCCCACTGACGCGTTTAGACTTTCGCGCGAGAACGGGGGAGGTGGCAGTTTCGCGTTCGTGTATAACGTGAGCATTCGCCGCACGCTACCGCCGTCCGTCCGGTGTCTCGAGTGCATGTACGAACCTCCAGCATCCTCGTGGATGGCTCAGTACGCCACGAGCTATCCTGAGGGACAGAGCGAGCGAGATAGGGAGATACAAAACAGCCTCGACACAGTATAGAACAGATACGATCGTTTGACGACTATATACGAGCTTCCCGACAAAACCGCAACCACCATATCCAACCAACTAACCAACCAACCAACCAACCAACCAACCCCCCTGTCTAGCAATCCTTCCTTCGTGGTTTCTTCGAAATCGTTGCTCGTGCTTCGCGTCGACTCGCCACTTTGACGAATAGTCTATAGTATTTATGTACGTGCATATATACATACATACGATCGTCGCTCTCGTCAATAAGATATGAGACGGCGGTCGCGTCTCGTCTCGTCTAGGAGCATGAAACCGAGGGAAACGGCTTTCATTTCACGAATCGGAAGAATAGTTGCAAAGTGACAAAGTTTGAATTTAGATTTTTTTTTTTGCATCTTTTTCTTTTTTTAGAAAATACAAGTAGTTTTTAATTTTTCTTTGTTTTTAAGTATCTCATTTGTTGATCGCGACAGTACCCATGTGCTCTCGGCATGGCACTGATGCAGTCCTGTTGCTGCTGGAGATCCGTGCGCAGGGGCAGCTTCGCGTGCGCTCTTTACACCGTTGTGAGTAAAATATGATACAGAAAGAGACATTTTTTTAAATATCTTTTTAATGAAATAATTGTATGTTGATCGTGGCTCCGGGGAGAGAGCGGTTTAATTCCACCGTATATCCCGGACACGCAATGTCATTCATAGGTGTTAATATTTTTGATAACAAAATTTGTGGATTTTTTTTTGTGAGCCGATTGTGTGTGTGTATACTCGACCAAACAGTATCTATGTGCGTTTATATATTGCATGCCCGCTAGAACTCTATTGTATTCTATATGTGTGTGTTTAATTGTATCGGTATATATATGTTGTATGAGATGTTATCGTGCCAATTGCAATAAAGAGGCGACCGCCGGTGCAGCGATGTATGTTAATTATTTAGCCTGAACTGTACCTGTAGAGTTAATTAAAAGTGCGATATAACGCGAGAGGAATAAAGGAGATGTTTCACTCGTAAGCTTTTAAGCTTCGGAACCTGTTAACGTGCGTTCAATATACTTTTTTCATGTCGTTAACTTGTAGTTTTTTTTTTTTTTTTTATGGAATTCATTTTTTTTTTTTCTACTTATTGTGTATAGAAATTGAACTTTTTTTTATCTATTAAAAAAAATGTGGACCCCTCGATCTTTTATAAGGAACACCGTAGTAAGGTCGGACAATAGAAATTCCTCGATGTACAATGTATGAAGAGGATGTTTCACTCGCTTTTTTACATAGGAATAACCTTTCAGTTGCGTTATCTATTGTTCGGTGTCAGACAAAACTTTATGCCGTTTCACTCACAGAAATAAAGGGACAAACGGAGATGGGAATAATATTGTTTTTTCTTTTTTTTCGTCTTTCTGTCTGTAACAATCGTTTGCATTTGATAAAGGAAGAGAAATGTAGTTCGGTATTCGGCTTGTCTGCGACAGGGATGCAAGCTCTCCGGAATCTTTTTGGACAAACACGAACGCGCACGATACAATAGATACCTTGAGAAGTGCCGTGTAAAGAATAAAGGGGATGTCTCGCTCGGAATGTATTTCACGACGTCAAACAAGACTGACTTGTAAAATAAAAGAAGCTTCGCAGACAAAGTTATTCCTTTATCCGCTTTTGTTTTCACATAGAAGGCAGTGCTTAGTTTCCATAAAAAAAAATAATAATAAAAAAAAATCGAGTTTCCACTGAAAATGTGTTTAATGATCCGAAAAATGTTCCACTTCGCTTCAATTTTATGAAAATTCTTGTAGTTTAAATTTTTACGAAAAAAAAATAATAGCGTTTTTGGGTGAAATTTGAAACATCGATAGTTGACAAAACCAAATTATTCGGTAAACATATTTTTTTTTGCAACCTCGAGAGCGGAGGCATCGACCTTGATCCTGCACGGTAATGCCTCGATATCCGCGGTTTCCCGCCCCGCGGAGCCTTGGGATTCATGCATATGCGAATATATCGTAATATCCGGCTCTTTCGCTTCTGAGCTACACAATTCGCCGTTTGGGAGCGCATAATGGATCACCGAAGCTCGGACGTAAATTTCGGCCAATAAATAGAGCAATTTTCGTTCGCACAATTTACTTTCGGTGTGGACGAAAGCCCTATGCGTTACGCTATTCTGGCGTTTTTATTGCCTTTTTCTCGTCCACCCCACCGCCGGCGCGCTCAAAAGATAATTTCTCTTCGTCCACAAGTAAATAATGACCGTTCCACCGCCTCGTCTTCGTTATTTTTTTATTTTTATCGTTTTCTTTTTCTCCCCTCCGTTTCACCGCGAAATCTTGATCCCCCGCATTACGCGGCTTTTGCAAATTGGTAACGGTTACCGCAAAGCCTCCCCCGAGGATAACGAGGGATTAACTGCACTATTTCCGGATCGCAAATAAAAGTTGTTGTTCTTTTTTTTTTTTCGTTGTCGCTGCGAATCAAGAACTTCGAGGGGAATTGCAGTCGACCGGCGGGATGAAAGTTTGAGAAAATAACAGGAAGAGAAGACGAAAAAAAAGAAGAAGAAAAAAAAACAGATAGTTTGTTCGATATTCGAAGCTCGATTGAATTTCGTGTCCACTTTGTCTCTCAAACTGACGTCCACGATCGACGTTTCGAGAGTACGTGAGGATAAAGTGAGGGGGAGCAAAGACAGATCGGGGATGAGAGAGAGAGAGAGAGAGAGAGAGAGAGAGAGAGAGAGAGAGAGAGAGAGAGAGGGAGGGAGAGAGAGGCAGGGAGAGGGGAGGAGAGGGTGCGACAGAGACACGAGGAAGCGTCAATGACGGGGGAAAGAGGGCAACGCAGAATTTATAGTCGCTATACGCTCCCTTTTTTTTCACTCTCGACGAAGCTTCGACAGTCCCAACGAAGATGAAAAAAAAAGGAAAAAAAAAAGAACTTCAACACGAATTCGATCGGACAGAGGTGGTCGCTAAGCAGATTTACTGGATGGGGAGCTTGGACCGGCGTTTCGCTGATAGATTCCATTACGCGAATCGATGCGAATGACGAGGCATGAACTTTGGGAGGGAGCGAAAAAAAAATCGTGTGAAACTCTACCCAATGGTCGAAGAAAAGAAATATATATATATAGATATATATATATACCATATATAGATTATATATAGAATCATATATATATATATATATATATATTATATATATATTGTTGAGATGGAACCTCCTTGTACTCTGCTGTCGGTTTCAGGTATACTTCGCTCTGATAGCGGCATCGTCCGGGATGCTTCTCATGGAGGAACATCAATACATGTGGGGAAACCGTTCACTTCCGGTGTCGACAAGTTTGCTCGAGCCGGAGAGCATGTCACACGGTAAATTTTATTTTCTAAAAAAATTATCAATGACGACACATATATAGTACGACGTATATGTATAAGACGTATACGACGTGGTCCTTATCGAGTGTGTCCTCCAACAGCTACCATGAAATTCTACGCCGGCTTGTTCCTCTGCTCGTGCTTCGGCGTCGTGTCTTGTGTCTTGTTACTGGTCGGATTATTCAAGGTATCCTTATGCACCGTCCAATTTCTAATTTACAATGTATTTCGTCTCTCGAGTTGTTTTTGTGTTTGGTGTGTAAAACGCGTTGGTGTGCCCTACCGAATCAAAGTTGATTCGCGCATGATTGTGTAATACTTAGTCGTAGGGTGAGAGAGCTGGCGCAATTACGCATTGAAGCGTCGGCGCTTTGCCGCGAGAAGCGGGACTGGGATAGACTTGTCGGGTTTGTTTCGCAGACAGATAAATAACATCCCTCGACGCTAACGCGGCGAATTGGTTCCTTATGCAATAACTTGAATAAGCAAGTAACTCGGAATTTTTTAACGGCTTCCTCAACGTATAGGCTATTATTTGCGGAAGTTCAGAGACGGGAAGCCATCGTCCGTAAAGCATTTGGCATCCTGACGGAGGAAGCTCAACGAGTGGAGGAACTTCACGAGAAAACAATTTTAAAAATTTCCATTTGCAGGGTGTTTTTATAAAAGTCGCGAAGGCAACCATCTTTTATCATTTCTTTTTGCGCTATTCCTCGCCCTGTAACGAACCGACAAAATTACTTCGACATCCCGTCATACACCCTAGTTCTTGTTATTAAAAAAAAAAAAAATTGGTTCCATTTAATTATTTTCGTTTCTTTATGTTACGTCCAAAAAATTGCGTTGTACGAAATTCTATCAGTAATCTTGTTGTCTAGATTTGGAAACAAGGTTACTGATAGATTTCTCGTTCAACCCAATTTTTTAGACGTAACGTATAAAAATAAAAATAATGAAATAGAAATGTTTTTTTTTTTTTAATAACACGAACTGAGGTATATGACGGGAACACAATTCTACGAAATTCGTTTCGTTATTCAGCCGGAGATACCGATGTGATTGTGCATTAAATTCCACAATGCTCGTAAAGTGGCGAACGGAACGATTTTATTTCTTTCCGCCACCTCCCTCATTCACTGTCTCCCCTCGAAAACCACCGCAAATGGGGCTATTTATCATGAAATTCAACCTAATGCGCAAAAACTCTGTCTCAATGACCGAGTCCGCTCGAACCGCTGCTCTCTTTTGCGTTTCAACGTGTACTCTCATTTTTTTTTTTACTTTCTTTCTCCTTTTGTTTTTCCGTATTACGCTCTCGCCGGTTGGTTCGGGGCGTCCTGCACGAAGCAAATAAATTGCGTCTAGTTCGCGTCCTCCCCATCTCACTCCACTCGGCCGGCGCGATTCTCCTTCATCCCTCAGGGCATTCGGCCAAATCAGGTCAATCCCACAATTTCGCTATTCAACGAGTCGGAAATAAGTCTGATATCGCTGGCTATTAAACGAAACGCGTAGGTACACGTACGTACCGATAATAGAACCACCGGTTGTGCACGAGCTCGGCATGGTGATTTACATTCGAATTGGAAAAGCTGAAACTCGTGCGGCAAATCGAAAACTATAGAAACGACCCGGAGCGGCTGAGGGTTGGAAAAGAACGCGAATGAGCATCGAGCTTCATTTTCGTATTACGTGCAAAGAGTTCATCGTATCGGCGAGCACCAAACTCGATGACGTCTTTCCCTCTCGCTATTCGTTAATACTCGGTAAAATTCGAACTGTCTTTGTGCACGAATTTTCTATGAATGGGATCCAATCAAACTCGACGCAGGTCGCGACACACACGAATCGAAACAACGCAATTAAATCACGCTTGTTTGCCAATGCGGCGTTTACGTATTGGGCATTCCAGGCCAAATCGGCAAAGTCGTGACCCTTGGGTCATTCAATTTTTCTTCCTTTATTCACTATTTTTGTTTCAGGGCGAAAGACTTGAGAAATTTATTTTCAATTTTTTTTTTCGGAAATTTCGTTTCACTGTATGAATTAGGAGAGTTAGGACCACGTGGAGTTGGCCTGAAATGCCCCGTATATTTACTCAGCCGATTGGAGCAACGGCTCCAAATCACGAATACTACCAGCCTCCGATAATAACGATATAGGGTAAAAGTGGGGAATATGGACCGGTCCATATTTCATTGATTGACGTGTTAATCAGGGTGGTCCATATTCACCACGTTTAGCCTAACCGCAGTTAAGGGCTTACGCTTCAGTAAAATTTGGACATTTTTTTTCGAATAGTTTATAGTCTCAAGAATATTCTGTTAAAATTTTATGTCGAAATTCAACGAATTACGAAAGTCAAAGACCGTTATGTGGCAAGTGGCGCAGCGCTCGAGCAACGATGCGAGCGAACTTTGAACGCGATTTTCTCAAAACGTGATTTTCAAAAATAACCTGATGGATATTTATAAAAATTTGTACCGATATACTTCAGTAGATTCTTTAGTCCAGTGGTTCTTAACCTTGAAGGTCCACAGGGGATCCCTCGTGTATTTTGGGAGTCCAAGAAACCCCAGTTAAGAACCGCTGCTTTAGTCTTTGACAACCTCATATTTTTAAAAAAATTATGAAAAATGATTCAGTGCTGAAAGATGAATAAAAATCGATATTTTTTTCAAATGACCGCTATTTTGGCAATTTTTCCTCCTCGTTAATGACCGCGTTATACATAATTTGTTAAGAAACGATTCAAATTTTTTGTTTTTGATGAAGTGACAAGTTGAAGTCAGAGACACCGCAAAGGAACTTCCAAAAAAATTGTTTACGCCGACCGATAAAATAAAATACATAACAACAATAAAATTGAATGAAAAAATGCCTAAAAGTTCTTTAATATATTGTCCTTCCACCTTAAAAAAATTAAATCGATAAAGCATATATTTACCGAGAAAAAAAATCACGAAATATGCATGCGTTTTCGCTCGTTTACTGTGACGTAAGCCCTTAAGCCACATTAGCAGAGAATTATCAGCACAATATGTGTCCTGCAGTGTACGACACAGAAGACACATTCGTTTGCATAATTATTTGTTTATTTGTACCCTACGTTGGTTCCGACCTCAGAAAAGTGTATTATGTAACGTAATACAAGCTTTGAATTTAAAAAAGATAATACACTGTTTTAACTCTCGGAAGAGCATATTGGCTGCCAAAATGTGTAACAAAAATTTGGCGATATTACATCGACTCGTTAAAAAGATACGGTAGTTTCAGGAGAGAGTAGAAAGATCGCGCTGCAAAGAGTTAACATTAATAATTTTGTCAAACAAAGAGTGATCCACAGTGTATGTATATACAGGGACTGCACTCTGTTAAATTTATTTGCAATATTTATGTACAAGATTATGAAGTTTTCATGCATAAATCCGTGCATTAAATTTCATATACGAAAATGAGGTAAAATTAATCGATTGGATATTAAGCGCGTCCAAAAGGCCCGATTTAATATACCATGCATTCATTTAGCATCATTCTCGTATATTAAATTTAATCTGCCGGTTTATGGACGGAAACTTTATACCCTGTGTACAAATTTTCATGCAGGAGTTTTTTTGTTTTTTTTTTTTTTGCAGCGTAGATAACTTTGATAAATTAATTAATATTTTCATGCTGGATGTAGCGATATCTACGAGATAATAACAACTTCGGTTACTGATGAATATACAAGTTTCGCGACGCAAGAGCGTCGACGAACCTTCGAAACTGCGCAGGGTTTTGTTAAAGTTTTAAAGTCCCTGTAATTATTTGTTTCTCTTATGGAACTTTGATTAAAAATGAATCCATAGATTGTCAATCTTTTGTACACTCGGAACTTTCAATTAAGATAAACTCGATGGATCAGCGCTATAATTGAACCGACGCAATTTACCCGATTGTCGCCAGTGAATTGACAATTTATTTAACGTTAAGTACGGGCTTCGATTTTGTAAAGTGTTCTTTCACCGAATTCGAGCTCGAAATTCATGCTGCATCGGCCTGCGTACCATGTTTGTAAACAAACTCATGTACCGTATACGTGTTGTTAACTAATAATGCTTTCTTATCGGAAGAGAGAATATGCACACGCTATTAATCGATATAATTTTTCAGGATCGACGACTCTATCTCTTGCCGTGGATTCTCAACCTCATAGCCTGTAGTTTACTAGATGTCATGCATTCCCTCTATCTCTTCATCTCGGTGAGTCTCCCGTGTTAATTTATTTTCGGTAAGCCGACAATGCGTTTCACGAAATTACTTGATAAACCCGAAATCTTGAAATATAGTTTTTTTCAATGACCACTTTAATCGCATCTTTTTCCAAAGTAATCTCGAGACCTGAAACAGGACGAGCGTACAAAACGAGCAGAAAAAAAAAATTGCAATCTCCCATGGAATACCCGGTACAAAAGATATAAATTTTGTATTGCACTCTATTGTGGATTTTTATTAATAAAATGTCGCGTTCCTTTGTGAATGTACCGGCACGTCACGCCCGTCGATTCTTTTGGCCAATATCAATCGAGTTTTCTCGGCGGCCGAGCTCGTAAACGGTTGTCAAAGTGAGACTGATAGACAATCGATTATCTGTTGAATTTTCCTGTTTCAGCAAGGCTTCAATCCGATAAAGGCGCTGGTTTACACGCTCAACTTTTTTATTCTGTGTGTGAACGTGAGTACAGTACGCCGGTGATTGCACCGACGATCACTCATCTGCATCATTCTCCGTCTATCTCTAGCCGTAGCCTACACAACTATCGATGCATATAGACGTACAATATACCCCACCCTTTAACGCGAGATATTGCCTCACCCTCCGGTGAGCCCCTATTATTATGACCTGATATCCCGAGTTTACAGGTGTACTCGTTGTTCTGCGTTATATCGCAGTATCAGGAATACGTCGCCGGCAGAGGCAGAGCTATCGACGATTGCGAACACCGGGTATGTACATCGCTTGAGTGCGCTCACAGAGACACACGCGCGCCCATACAAACCGGTGAATTTCAATAAATGTCAAACAAGCAATCGCCCACAGTCTATTGTATTTCGAGTATTTATTGGAATCGTTCAACTGCACCGGCGCTTGGGGCGCACTAAGCGATGCGGAATGATCGAATCGACAAAAGTAAATTGAAAAAAAAAAAAATGAAAAGAGATTCCTTTCGCAAGTGTTAACGTAATAAAGGCCACATTCATACGGTTATGAATTCAACGATAATGAGTTTCGGAAGGCGTGATTCAAAAACAAAATTTTTTTATAAAGTTTGTGGCGTAAAGTTGAAGGAAATACTGCGGGTAAGCGATGTGCAACATGGTACTGTACCTGTTGATAGACATTCCTTTGTCTGGGTACGTTTGTCGAGTATGGGAAAAATATAAAGAGAGAAAACGAATAATTTTTCGGCGGTAAAAAAAAATCAAACAGTGTTTAATCCTACCGGTGACATATCGACTACTGAGGAACAAAAGGGCGTAATCCGTATGCTTTGGCACGGAGGATGCACTATTGTGTCTTTCGGCGGTCGGTATGAGCCTGAAGCATGGAAGCATTTGGCTACCGGAGGCTGAAGCCGTTAAGGTAAGCGGCCAAGTCTCCGCCATCTTTTATTGGACGGTTTTCGCCATCTTCAATTGTTAAACGGAACATTTTATAAAAAATATACGTCTATATATATTATAAAAATATGCGGCATTAATCAAAAGTAAAATTCACTCTTCGACACGCCGTCAATTTCTTGTGTATTAAAACCGAAAACTGTATTTGCCGTTAGTATAAATTGCGTTCGATGGCGGTATTTGGGAGAGCGGCGGAAACAAGGCCGTTTACCTTAGACCGTTTGGCAAATCGACATGTCACGTAGCGAATTGTATTTTATATCACCCCGTAGTGAAATTGGGCTTTTGCGCACGCTTCGTGTTAAAAACCCCATTTTCACACCTTGTGAAATAAAATGTTGTACGATACTCGTGCGGAAGACATTTTTCTTAACCTGTGTGATTGCAACACTCGCCTCCGGCTCGTTCTGCGAACTACACTCGTCGTATGATACCGCGCACGGAGAAAAATAGTTCTGTTTCTCTAACAAAATGTTGTTCGTTAATAATTTCTTGTTGTGGCAGCAAAAATATTTGGTTGCTACAGCAAAATATTTGCTGCCACAACAAAATATTTCGTTGTCCCTATGTTAACCAGATAAATCAGTTATGGTAACAAAATTCTTGTTGTCCCAACAATTTTTTTTTTTTTCTTCGCGCGGTGCGAAGAAACTCTTTCTGACGAGAAAGAGTTTTTTTCGCACCGGTATCATAATGTCCCAGATGGGCAAGCGCCACGAAATGGATCCAGCGTGCCGCAATATTGGTGACATGTGGCAGCGCATGTCGAAAGTATTGCGTCAACTGCTCCGCTTTATGGCTCTTGTCTATCTCGGCTACTATTCTTGCATCCTGTAGTACCAATTTCACTGTTGCCAAACCGAAAAATATCCACTTACTGGAAAGTCACGCCTCGACAAAAACTCGGGGGCACAAAAGAAAATTGCATATACCTATAAGGATGTTTGGGTCAAAATCGCGGAAGGGGAACGGTAGAGGGGCTCCGCTGACCGCATTAGTCAGTACTGTGCGCGTGAGAAATGCAGCCAAAGCAAGCGGCTGGACAAAGATAGAGTCTTTAGTTTATTGAATTTATCTCAGAAACAAAACCGCTAATATTCTTGAAATTTTTACACAATCTGTCTGATAGCATGCTCTTCGCTATGGTAGGATTTTTAATAAAATCTAACAGAAACCGGCGGAGAAAATCGCTACGTATATTAGGCGGTCATTGCCGATCGCCCAGATAGAAAACTGAGCACACGGGAACGCACGCCGTGCCGGCAGAATGCAGACATGTGTGTCCGCAGGTGATAATATAATCACGGCACGGCGTTTTGATTGCAGCTCGCCGTGCAACTTTCCAATCTCGGCCTGATGATCCACACCGCGATCTGGAGCAGTGCAAGCAGCTTCCGTTATCAAAACGTCGCGTTGTCATCTGCTGGACAGCCATGTCTGCATTGTGCCCAGATGGCACATCGAATTGTTACTGCGCGCTTTTCTTTTTGGGCGATTTCCGAAAGGTTTACTTTATGCAGCTTTGTACACGCATTGGTAAAAAAAAAAAGAAAAAAAAAAACTACATGATCAAAAAATCTAAAAAGATTGTAAACGATTAAGTGTACCTTTGCCTGGAGAGTAGCACAGTTTAATAGAGATCTAACAAAAACACGTTTTGGCTCAAATAGCCTTAACGTGAAGTGAAAGCCACGTGATGGAGATAGGAGTCTGAGAGAGTTGGCGGTGTTTGGCCGTGCAACGGAGTCAGAGAGACGACGACAGGGAACGTGTTTCACTTCACTTTAAGGTTAATTTCGTATTATTGGAAGTCAAAGGATCGGGGATTATTTACTCTCGAGTTTGGACGCAATTTCCTGATTTCGCGCAGTCTGCATCGGTTGAACCGTACCTCAATGGCTTCGCACAGTAGTCGCCGCGCAATCTCGTCCTACGTAGTTGTACGGCGATTCGCGCGTTTAGGAAGTTTGTACATTTGGTTTTGTGAATCCTGCCAGGTACCGGCCATACGTTACGCGGTACAACCGACGACAACTACCGCAACTTCATGCCTGAGTTCGAGACGTACAAACACAGCGAGCAACGAGGCAAAGGGAACGAGTGTAACAGCGACTGCGACCGCCAGCCCGTCTCAAAGTCCGACGGTGCCACATCAGCACCACATAATTAACTCCTCGCAGCTGGAGAAAAACGTCAGCCCGACGGGTGGCAACCGCACGGTCAGAAAACACGTACAGTTTCCCGATCTTTCGAGGGATGTCACGGAGCAAGACTCGCCAACACGTACGTTTGTTTTTTCACCTCGCCATAATAGCAGTTTACGATACAAGTGGAATTGAACTTCTGACGAGTGTGACTTTGCAACACGAGCCGAAGGCGAGTGCTGCAATCACAGGAGTTCATACGAAGTTTTATCACACGTTTATCGTACGAAATTTTACTTCAAGAGCTGTGAAAATGGAAGTTTTGTGCACGTGGAGCGTGCATAAAACGTCGACATTTGCACCGAGTGCCACAATAGCAATTTACGATATTAGTGCGACAAAACTTTTTCTGACGAGTGTGAATTTTTCGTGTTGCCTTCGGCAACACGAAAGCCGAAGGCGAGTGTTGCAATGACACGAGTTCAGAAAAAGTTTTTTGTAACACGTGCACGTAAAGTGCCGCTTTTCGTGCCTGTAAAACGTGGCGAAACTGGCGCTTTCTAGCGGAGGATGCGCGAAAACTTTTTTGCACGCTTTTTTCACATCCTAGCTACTTTTTTTTTCATCCTAACTACTTTTTTGCGCACACTTTTTTAACACTCTAGCTACTTTTTTGCACACTTTTTTCACATCCTAGCTACTTCCGCACACACTTAGGTGGCGGCACTGTAGCTATTTGTTCGCACGCACTTTACAGGCACGAAAAACAGGAAATTTTCTTGCACTTGTCACAAAAAGTAGTATGCGATACTCGTACGAAAAAGCGGTCTCCCGACGGCGGTTGGCAAGTCCGGCAGCACTCGCCTCCTCTCGAGCTACAAACGTCACCCGGCTTCGCCTCTTGCCGTTGTGGCTCTCGATCCGGCTCGTGCAGCCAACTTCACAACCTTCGCCGAAAGACCGCTTTTCCGTACTAGTATCGCAAAGTACTTTTTCCCACGAGTATCGCACGAAATGTTATTTCGCGAGGTATGAAAATGGGGGTTTAGCCATTTAGTAAAACTCCAATTTTCGCATCGAGCTCAAAATAATCCTGTATTCCTAACGATCGCGTAAAACAATATATATGTGTACATCTGCAGAGACCAAAAGTTCGCGTGTCAACGAAATATGCATGCAGATAAATCGCACCGGCCGAGACAACATGAAACAGAGTCGTAAACAAAATATATAGTAACCACACACACACGCACACACACACACACACACACACATATATATATATCGTGCGTAAACGTGCGCGCGTATGCACGATACTGTGTGCAGAGTCGATAATCCGAAAGTGCTGCCATCTCGCGGCGGCTACCGCAAACGGCGGCGTAACGAAAATACTACTGCATCCCGATGGGAATTATTTGAAACTCAGTAGTTGCCTGATTGGGGATCCGGTAATATTTTCAAGCACAGCAATAAGATGTGAAAAGATGCTTGACAAAGAATTTGTCATTTGTTTCAGAGAATATTGGGGTCGTAAGAGGGAACCCGACAATTGCGAAAGAAAACGCTTCGACGGACGGCTCTTCGGCGTTCTTATTACCTCCGAGGGCCGCGCAATCTCAGCCGCAGCACAAACAGCAACAATTGACGAGAAACGAAGGGGAATCTTGATGCTAACGCGACGTTCCCGGAGAAACACGAGAAACCCGCGCGATCACCCACTGGATCTCTGTCTCTATCTTGCATTTCGTTCCCCTCCACGACCCCCTCCCTTGTTCGCTCGACCTACGTTTCAAGCATATTTGTATAGGGATAATAATGCTGGACGTCGACGATCGACACAAGATACACCGATAATTTCACTTATCGATTGTCCATTATAATTTACGATGTGAAATTGTATACGTACATACTGTTGAAAGTTCAATGAACCAAAAGCGAGAACGCATCAATTGATCCGCTAATGAACAACGTGAGAATCAAAACGTGACTGACGCCCATCAATTTCCCTGTTGTAACCCGCTGTGGCGTCTCTACCGACTGTTCCAGATTTAACTCGAGAGAGATCGTCAGTTCCGATCTTACATAACGGAAACTACGCGCTCCTCTGTGGCACGTACACGTGCGGCGACAGTTTGAAGCAGTGTTTGATTACTTCATCACCGGTGAAAGGGGCGGTTGGCGTTGGTTAAATTACACGGAAGGTCAAGACGCTATCGTAACTAGAAATGGCATCAAAACGCTCCCGCATCTGTTGATATCCTAACTGTGGCGAGAGCTTGGAGGAGTTTCCGATTGGTTGTTATTCGTTACTATAGCAACGGCTGGACATGCGCACTCTCGTTTTTTCGTATGAATTCTTAGCGAAAACCGACCCTGCGCATGTGCAGTCGGTTAAAATATCGAACGGACCCGAAGTAGCAAAAAGACATCTGGTACGAAAAAGTCATCCGAATGGATTACTTATGTCCGTGCGAATGGTAACTATAAGCCATCCTATGTCGAAAAGTTAACTTTTGGACGTAGGATAGCATATAGTTACCATTCGGCGGACATAAGTAACCCATTCGGATGACTTTTTCGTATCAGATGTCTTTTTGCTACTTGGGACGCTATATCTAAAGCGCCTCCGAGGCGAGGATTTGGGGCGCGCAAATTTGAAAATCCTTAACGCTAACTGACAATGCTTTGCAATTTCGGGACCACAGGTCGCATTTATTAAATTTATTTATATCTGTTTATATAAACTATTTATTTCTCTTAGCTACTTCGTTCCTTAATTTTTTAATATGATGACCCTAAAAGACCAGGGATAATTTTTGCATTACATTTTCCGGATCCACCGAATTACGACGTGCGATCTTCTAGGGTCAATTATTGGAAAATTGGCCTAAGGTGTTTGACGTTCCATTTGTGACTCGAATGATAGAGAATTTTATAGTGAAAAAAAAACTACAACGTCGATTATCTTCAAGAGAGTTATAATACTCAATAATCTCATCGATAATCGGCGTCGGAAAGCGACTGATACAAAAAGCTTCTAAACCAAATATATTCTGAAACATTTGCATCGAATACTGTATTTATAAGATTCTCTATATTGTCAATGTGACCGTACAAATGTTACATGTATCACAGATTTTCAATCATTTATCAATTCATCATTCGTTATTTTTGTTCTCCTTTTTTTTTAAGTTAAGCAATGTTATTATTTTTTTCTTCATAGACGCACAAGTTTAACCGTATTTACAAAATGAAGATGGGGATAAATTTGACGTCATTAGTATCGAGCATAAGGATGTGTAATTGAGACGAAGAAATACTAACCGAGAGGAAGATCGTAGAAGAAGGAAAGTTGGGGTACCGGTACAAAAAACAAGCGGACGACTTGCCGAGTTTCGATATACGGATCAGCTTTCGAAGAAAGAGCCGGGAATTCGAGGGGATGAGGTTAAAAAAGAAAACGATTAGCAGGAATATCTGTGGGACCTCGACAGCTGCTGGGGGGTGGATTCTCGTCGTCCGAATTATCGTGACGTCGTAGAGAAGGAGCGACTATTCTACCACTTGGACTGCTACGCTGAGACCTCTTTTTGTCCGCCTGATGCCTCATCTCCTCTTCGTAATCACGCGTGTCTTTTTCAACTAAGTCTTGAATGTGTTTGCTGAGCGACGACAATTCGGTCTTCGTGTTTTCATCGTCGTTGCTGCTGTCGCGGCTGACATCATCGTTCGGATTAATTTTCTCGTAGAAAAGTATGTAAGGCGTGTCGGGAGGCTCGAGAGAGTTGAAATCCTCGAGGCTCGTTCGCGACACGTAACTATCGTTGAACTTGTACCAATTTTTATGCGAGTCTCTCGCGTACGTTATATAATGGCCGTAATCCATACTGTAGCCTGAGTGAACGACCGCTGCGTAAAGCCGATAAGTCTCCGGTATCGGCGAATCGGTCGAGACCGGATTGCTCGATGAAACGGGCAATCGGATCGTCTCGTTGTACGTTACTTTGTGACGCAGTTTCGTTCGCAAACGGGTCTCCGTGTCGTAGTGAAAATGTTTCAGGGTCAATATCAGATGTATCGGTGCTCGCAGAATCTTGATTATTCTTTGAGCGTCGCAAAGCTTCGTGCACTTGTCGCAACGATATTTGTTCTCGCCGGTCAATTTTTCCGGTGTTAAATAATAATTCATTAAGTCTTGAACCGATACCTCTTGATTGTCGGCGATCTCCTGAGGAAAGCAAAGCTGTAAATCCCGAAATCTGTCCGTGTTGTGCGAACTCGTGTCGCACTGCGCGCACTGGTAAGTGATCTTCGATTCACCGCCGAATACTCGATGCACGAGAATCGATTGGGCGGCGGTGGACTCCTCGCTGCCGCCACCGCCAACACCACCGCCACCGTCGACCGATTGAATTCCGCTGTCCGTCGAGTCGGAGTGACAATCGCTCAATAATTCTCCGGGTTGGGTTTGGCCAAGCTGCTCGTCGTCTTCGCCAGCTGTGAGCGAACGAAAGTACAACAACGAAGTAGAATCATCAAACAACCATCATCGTTTGAACAGAGAATTTATTCAACTCACCTTGAGGAAAATCTACGAGCGACTGACTCGTTTTTCTCTCGAGCGATATACCCTCGCTCAAATCTTCCTCCGTCGTCCATCTTTTAATAACACCTCTGTCTGGCGATATCTCCTCGCTGCTACGCTTCCCTTTACCGCTCGAACGTGCGGAGCCCTCGGCTACGGCGGTGCTCCGCCGGATCATACTCTTCTCTTGCTCGTAGAGCACGTCCAATAGATGACTAAAACATAAATGAGAAAAACAATAGGTTTAAGCATTAATCGTCGTATAACGTCGTACGAGAAAAATATATGAAACAGTGAATTTTTGTCTACAGATAATAGCTAATAACCATAGGAATTCCGAGCTGTCCTGTTGCTGCCCGGGTGTGAAGTATTCGGGTCTCGAGGCCGCAAGTATCTCCGTCGGCGAGAGGCTCCGTCGTCGCGAGTAAGATAGAAGAGCAAAGAGATTTTGAAGTTTCGGCATTATTGAAGAGGCTTCCTCGGCCGAAGCGACCCAAGCGCCATCCCCTTTGTCCTCCCTGATTACCGGCGATTTGTGTCTCATGACCTCCTGACTGAATTGTCGCGTCATCGCCAATGCCTGTAGAACGCTGTTCATGTAGCACGTATTCCCCAAATTCGTCAGACCGACCTTTCCGTTATCGGAAAGCGGTGCCGCTTGTACTCCGCGGGTAAAAAATCTCTCGCAATCCTCGGACCAAACGTGCTCGTCCCTGTACGCAATTACGTTTTGCATCTGAGGCTTTACTGGAAACGATTTTTCGAGACTCTCGTAAATCCCGTAACCGGGAAATCGTTCGATAAGCGCTTTTGTAACGTCCACAAGACTCTGAAGGCATCTCGTTGAATCTTCGGAATTTCGCTTCGACAATGCAGTAAATACCATATTAAATATTTTGTCCTTGATTATCTTGTGAAATAATTCGTGACTCGGCTGTCTGTACAGTATCACGGTTGCAAGCAGAGCGGCGTGCAAACTGGCCATTGGACACATTACGCAGATAAGAAATCGTTTCAGACAAGAGTCGGCCACTCTCATCAGTACGTCGTATTTCTTTGATACTTCCAAGCCGTTTATCAATTCCATTATCCAAACGCTGAGATGTTCGACCTGCAGCCACATCGGCACCCACGAGCAGAGAACCTTGAGAGCGCTCTCGAGCTGCTCGTCGCTCCTCGACTCCGTCATTATCCACTTGACGGCCTGGCAGATGAAACGCGTCTCCACCAATTCCAGTACGCCTATCAGACCCGGACCGGGATCTCTGTCGCGACGAGTGTCCGATATCATGCCGTAGACGGCCTCCAGACAAACGGCTATGGAGTCCGAATTGCCGAAGCCATTGAAACTCTTGCATATCGTTCCGAGCGAATCTTTTATCTTGGCGACATTGGAACGAAACTCCGATATCTCGTTTCGTTGTTTGGGCGTCGAGAACGAGCCAAGACTGCTTACGATGGCTTTGCAAGCCTTGGCGTTCGCAGTCGACGTGGATCTGTACACAGGATGATCCTTCAGTACGTCGACCATAGACGTAAGTAGGGTTATGTCCTTGCCGCTCGTAATTTCCATGAAGGTCACGTAGTCGTTCACGATAGAGTCGCAGTCGTCGGTCGTCAGGTCAATTTTTTTCTTCACATATTTTGCGAAATAAGCCATCAGTTTTGGTACTTGATGAAGATTCGATATACTGCCTCGCAATATACCTCGCATTATCGTCTTCGCGTCGTCCAAGTCTACGGAACCTTGGAGCAATCCGCTCTCCTCGAGGTCGCGCAAATTCGTCCATCCTTTTACTATGTCATCGTCCTCCGTGCCCGAGACTATGAGACTCAGCGAGTTTAACAATTCTGGCATCAACTGCAACGACTCCTCGCAATCCATTCTCCACATTGCGTTCGAGAAAGTTTATTTTTATTTTGTATTTTGCGTCGATCTTGTAACTTTCTTATTGAGTTCTTTGTTTACTCTTTCGCGCACTCTCTCGAAGCAGTCACTGTTGTGTCATCGATGAATTTTCGTCGGAAATCGAGTTTTTAACAGTAGCGTATTTTTGGAATATAAAAGTTTTTTTTTTGGATTTTATAACCTTCAAATGGAGGTGTTTCGTGTGTGTGATGTGCGAGATTCGCGACGGTATCGCCAACGAGGTTGACCAGTGTTGGGCGTTTCGTACGTATACGAGACGAATGACAGTGTAAACTACTACTGATTTACCGAGAGATGACAAGCGTCAGTACTGCGGTACCCAGTACCTGCTTATATCTGTTGTAAACTCATTTTTGGTTATTCTCACTTACTGCTGGGTATCTAACGATTCAGGCCGGTATCGGGGATGACTAACGTGCGTGACCTACTGCAGCGTACTGCAGTAACGGCTGTTGCTAAGTTCTCTCTCTGCGGCACGAGGTTGCTCTCTGCGGCACGAGGTTCAGCAAAGAACAGAATGAAAAAAAGCATCAGTACCGGTTCAATGTACAATACGATAAGTCGCTGATGTCTGGAGTTCGGACTGTAGTCAGTAAGCACCGAACCGTCGTTACGTGAGGCAGCAAATCTTACCACGAAAGAAGATCCTCGTCGAACAAGTACTCGAGACACTCAGAGCTGCTGAACGATCCATCGTTATTTCCTCGATTCCAATCGCATCCCACCTATTGCAATGCTTAAGGTAAATATCGTATTTACTTTTAATTGTTATAATATATAATAAAATGGACAACAACCACATGGCTCTCGGGGTTCTAAAATAATCACGAGCATCGTCGAATCGTGTCTCCATTGCACTGTGGACTTTGACCGGCTGCCGGCGGTATTTCTGCCTACAGCATTATCTTAATTTCTCATTATTGCTTTGCACATTTTTAGGGTATCGTCACTATTGTTACGGGCGGTGCTTCCGGCTTGGGCCGTGGCACCGTGGAACGATTCATCAAGCAAGGTGGCAAAGTTGTAATCGCCGACCTTCCGAGCACGCAAGGCAAATCCGTCGCCGAGGGATTAGGAGAGAATGCTGTTTTCGTTCCCATGGATGTAAATATCTCTGCTATGCAGAACCATACACAAATGCAAAAAAAAAAGAAACTGCTACGTAGGGGAGCCGATTTTGCGTATTCGCGGTCACCTTCGCATAAATCAAGTTATATCTTTTTTGCTCTTTCTCATTATCCATTCTTTATAATAACTTATATAAGTTATATAACTTTATTATGACTTCTTTATATAATGGGGACGTTATCTATTAATGCTTCCTGTGCATCGTTACTTCTCTATAAAACTCGTAATTGTCGAGATAAAAAAAATTCGCAAATTAAGACGAAAAAAAAGAGTTAACAAACGTTCCTGTCTTCTCAATTACCGGTTGAAATATTTCCAATTCATTATTCACGTCGTTTTTTCATTTTTTTTTAAAGAATATAATCGTTTCTTTATAAGTTACTTGGATTTTATATTCATCATTTCGCATTTCTTTTTTTTCACCAGGTTACTTCCGAGCCCGACGTCCTGAAGACACTGGAAGTGACCAAAGAGAAATTCGGCAAGCTGGACGTGGTCGTAAACGCTGCCGGTATCGCTGTAGCTCACAAGACCTACAACTTCAAAAAGAAGTTGCCTCACAAGCTCGAGGATTTTACCAAAGTCATCACAGTAAATACGATTGGTTCGTTCAACGTTATCCGACTGGCTGTCGCTTTGATGGGAGAAAATACACCGAACGTGGACGGACAACGCGGTGTTATCGTCAACACCGCGAGCGTCGCCGCTTACGATGGTCAAATGGGTCAGGCAGCTTACTCTGCCTCTAAAGGAGGAATCGTTGGCATGACTCTGCCGCTCGCTCGCGATCTTTCGTCCGACGGAATTCGCGTTGTTACGATTGCTCCAGGCTTGTTCGACACACCGTTGCTTCAAGCTTTGCCCGACAAAGTTCGAAGTTACCTTGCAAACTCTATACCGTTCCCTCAGAGGCTCGGAACACCCGACGAGTACGCTCAGCTCGTGCAGTCGATCGTTGAAAATCCGCTGTTGAACGGCGAGACTATCAGACTGGACGGCGCTCTCCGCATGATGCCTTGAAGATCTCTCAGCGCTTCCAAGAATATTCCACGCCAATTATATATTTTTTTTTTGTGAACAACTATATATATATATACACACGTTCTGTTGATAAATTTTAAATAAAAACAAGTAATTTTTTGTTTTCACACGCAAACACCACTGTAATTCCCTAATAATGTACATGAACAACGCGAAATGTGTTTTTTTTCATTTTTCTTTTCTCTTGTGTGTGTGTGTGTGTGTTCCTCCTTTATCATTTTTTTTTATCTCTCGTTTTCTATTACAGGTATTGACAATTCTCTTTATTACTTTACGACTGTACAGTTTATATGGTATATTTTCATTGCACTTTTTTTCGTGTTCTCGCTTGTATTTTTTTTTCTTTTGTAAATAAGGTTGCAAAAATCGCAACATACCTTCGATTAGATACTAGATTATCGCCTAGCAAAAAGTTCTTGTTATTTTGCTTTGTTTTTTTTTTGTTCTGTCGGTTTCGTTTCGTCTTCATATTTTGGTTTTCATTCTTCATCGTTTTGTTTGTTTGTTTGTTTTTTTTTTTTGTGTACATAATATTAACATAAAAATATTGAGTTACGCGCGCGCGAAATCGGAGCGAGAGAAGAGGGTCGGGAGCGATGATGATAAATCCATTTAGTCTTTATTCCCGATTACTTCGGGAGATTTCCAGAAGTCCAACAGATGCCGAAACTTGTTCTGATGATTTTTCGGAAGAGCCAGTTTGTTCGTTAAGGCAGGATCAAGTTCGAATTCGTCTCCGAGGTCTAGTCAATCCTAGGCATTCGACTCTTTAAGATTCCGAAGCTTCTCGAGCTGATCGGGCTGCAATTCGTCCGGGATGCTCGCTCGTCCGCCGATCAACATTTTTTCGGGTACTATCTCGGGCTGTTCGTCGGTCGTTTGGAGCTCTATAACCGTGCCGCGCGACGGCAGAGATTGCGAGTTGTCAGCGGTACTCGGACCGGACGTTGAGTCCGCCTCGCTGCCGGAGCTGCTGCTTATCGGAAAGGGCGCCGAGTCTGCCGGTAAATCGTCGACCGTTGATTTTTCTTCAACGTCCTCGGAAATTCCTCGACGATCATCAATTATCTTCTCCTCCGCTGCCGCATCTTCTTTTTTCTCATTCTCGTTTATCTCGTTCGCAACAGCCGGAACTTTCTTCTCAATCTCCGCGGGTTTTGTAGAGTCCTCGGTTTCCTCTTCACCAGGAAACGGACGTTCGATCTCTTCCATCGGTGTCGCGGCTGTTATAACGATTTGCGCGACACCCAGACCGAAATCGTCCTCCTCCGGTGGGTCTTTCTTGTCAATAGCCTTCAACGGTTGTCCCTCGTCCTGCTCACCTACCTGAGTAAACGGAGAAAAAAAATCAATTATCGATTGTCTGTTCGTAAATTAGGAAAAAAAAAGAAAAAATTCGGACGATGCAGTTCGGTTTTTCGAGGTCAGTTCGAGACCAAGTTACCTGATCGCCAAATTCATCCGATACCTCGAAGACTATTGCAGCGTTATAGAAGCAGGTCGATTAATCAACTACAGAGAGAAAAGAAAAATTTACCGTCGTTTTGATTTATTACCTATTATCCCCGGCGCTCCTGGATGTTCATCCTCGCCAAATTGTTGAACGTAATGATCCTTCTGTATCTTCGTCAGATTAATGGCAAACCCCTCCGGCTGCTCGCCGTTCACGAGAACCGGTTGTTCCTGTCCCGACACTGTGCATCGGTAATCGTGTAGCCATTAGTTCGCGCATTTGGAAGAAAAACTAAACTTATAGCCGAGAGTCTGTGGCGTTTTACCGTTCATCATTGCCTGGGCTAGCTCGTCTTCGAGTGCGTATTCGGGAACGTCTGGTGGGGTGAAGACCGGCGGTGCTGAACTAGGGGGTGTCATGATTTCCTGCCAAAAATAAATCGCATGGATATATTCATTGGATTAATCATACCGATGATGCAACTCTTTGAAGTACATCGTTGCATTTATGCCTAAGGTCTGTATCTTTAAACCCCCAGATAGAAAAACGTGCCGTAAAACGGGTATCGTACAATTGGTACGGCCATCGTTCTGTCATTTTTCTGCCTGGACTGGGGCAATAAATGTGTACGAGATGTATTCCAATTTGTTTTTTCCACCTTTCCTTCAAAATAAATATCTAATTTTATCGCCATCCACGAGCATAGATTTCACGGCTTCAGGACTTTGCAAACTTGCAAAACTGTATTCTATAAATGATTGAGTACCTGTGGAGTGAGCGGAGCACCGTCGGGAGCGCAAGGTTCGACGATGAGCGATGGGAACAATCCCCTCTGGCCATTTAACTCTCCTTCCCACCATCCGTCGTCAACGTCGTGAGGCTCCTGTTTAATGACCCTCAAAACATCACCCTCCAAGAAATTAAGTTCCTCGTCGCAAGTGGCGTCATAATCGTACAGTGCGATGCAATACATGTGTCCAACCTCGGACAGGCCAGTGTCGGCGACGTCATTTTGCTTTAATGAAGAAAATTCGGCGTTGTCGGGAGGTGGAGCGGCGGCAACGACGGCGACGGGCTCCTCGGCTGGAGCGGCGTGCAAGTGGGCGTCCGGATCGACGGCGTCGTGATCGTCGATCGTGTAATCCACCGAGGAGAAGGATATCTGTTGAACGAGACCGGGACCGTGGGACGCGAGACCGCCGGTCGGCGCTGCTGGCTCTCTCTCAACGTCGAGATAATTCTGCGGCACGAAACCCTCCTCTCCCCGATAGTTTCTGGCACGCAGCCAACCGTCGCCGTCGCCCTCGCCTACTACTTCCAACTGCTCGCTTTCAACAATCGACAATTCGTCGGGGTTTTGTGCCTGAGGAAAGAAAAATCAATTTCATGATACAGAAACAAGTATCATTTTCTTTGTTTTTTTTGCAATTAGCAACGTCGCTTGTTTTACTCCCGACTTGATATTGCATGCCGAGATCCGCGTGGAAAGTGAATAAACTATTGTTTTCCGCAAACAAAAAAAAAAAGAAAAAAAGCTCAACGATATATTTTCTTGTTTACTCACTGCATACGAATAGAGTGCTGTGCATTTGTATATCTGCTGAATGGAAGGCACCTCCGAGGTCTCCGGTGCCTCGGCCGCGTCGTCCTTGTTCTCGTTTTCCCAATCTACGGAAGTGGGATCGTCCCATCCAGCGGTGAGTTCTTCTATCCGCTGTTGTTCTTGTTGCAGTAGCGCTGTGTTACAGAAAACGAATGATATAGATTTTTCGATTTCCACTTCTATTCTTTGTGCCGCCTTATCCAAGGGGATCAATTTTTATGATCTTGCTCACCGTCGACTTCGGCGCTATCGTGCCTCTCCCTCTCTTCCGTAGCCGCGTCCTCTTCTTGCTGGAGTGACATCGTACGTCCACTGTCGGGTCGCTCCACTGTCGTCAGGTCGCTTCCGCCGTCGCCGTCACTGTCGTAGAAAGAGTCGGAGGACGGATGTTCCTGGGAACGAGAGCGCAGAAGTTTATTTTCTATTTTACATGTCTTTTTTTTTTTTATTCGAGCTTATCTCGACACGCCTCTATTGGGATTTCGTTTATAAGAAGAAATCTTTACCGCTGCACCAGACGCATCGGTCCGGACCGAGAGTGAACTGGCGGAGCGCGGCATGTCATGGACGCTCAGAGTCTCGGCCTCTTGTATGAACTCGTCCACATTGACTAAAGGCGCAAAAAAAAAAAGACAAAGAAATACATTATTCGAATGTCCATAATAATAGCAATATATATATATATGTACGCATATCGAAGACAAACCTCCGCCCAATCGGAGACATTCGATTCGCGCTTCAGCAACCATTTTCGCAGTCTCAGCTCGTCGTACAATTTGCTTCAATTCGTCGATCTTTGTATCCAAGTCAGGCCCGTTCGGATCATTCGGATCGGTCTAAAAAATAAAACAGTGATATATTATCGTCTCAAACCGAAATGCGGTTGAAAAAATTCTTAAATGAAGCTCGAAGTTTTTTTTGATAAGGCAAAAAAAAATGCCCTACAAACCGAAGACGAACCTTATGTCCCGAATCTCTGATTTGCTGAAGAGCTTGATACTTTCGTGTGCTCTCCCTTATGCTGTTGACCTCGCGAGCGATTTTTGTCGACCATCGTCGAGCTTCCTTTCCTAGTGTCGTTGCGGCCGAGTGATCGGCAGTTACTCTAAACATTGAGAAACAAATTATTTTACAAATATTTCCTTTACTATCAATGAAATTCAACCCCATTTCACCGTTTAAGTATCCCTTGCACGGCCAGGTTCACAAAAATGTGCTATTATTTATGAATAATTTTTCGTCGTAAGGGTAAAATTACTCACCTATCGACCGGATCACTGTCGCACGGCTCAAATTCATATTGTATGTGAAGCTTCAGTACCGGGTAGTAAAGACAGCAGCATTGTATATTATATTCTCTCGTTAGCTGCTGGGCCTGATCGCGTATTTTACCAAAGCTGTTTTGCGTCGCGATGCAAGTGAGTAGCTCTGTGCGGCCCATAAGCGTCAAATATTCTGTTACTTTTTCATATACACCGTGTTCTAAATACTGAAAAATCATACAAAAAGTCCACAACGATAATTACATCGAATTTCATTTTAGAAAAAAATTACTTAAATTTCTTTAATTCATCTTTATAAACGTACCTGCATGGTATTTTGCAGATCTATTGCGTAATATCTGTTTTGATGGGCATTGGCAGCGGCGAGGCTGAGCAAGTAATCGTTTCGTGCACCCGTTGATTTTTCTTCAAGAGCGTCCCGTTTTGAGCTCACCTACTCACGAGATATATATTTATAGAGCATTGAGCGAGACATGACATTAAAAAACAATCAGATAAACGAGAAATAATAATGTTGCATCACCTTAGCACTATTCTTCTGTAGAGACGTTATCGATTGAAAGAACGAGCCTTTCTTCTTCTTCAATCTGCGAACACAACGCATGTATTACAGTACTGGCTGTTAATGCAAAACAGTGGAGGCGATAATATCGCGATTCTATAAACTAATAATGGCTCCTGGCGTACGTACTTCTCTTCAATGTCTTTCGCCTTATCGCGCACGTCGTGCGCACTGTGCTCTTCGTCAAAGTACAACTTCTTTGTCTTGTCTACTTCTTGTACGCATGTTTGCAGCTCCTTTTGTACTATCATCAATTGGTCGATCGCCTGCGAGCGGTATTATTTTATATTGCAATTCGATTAAAAGAAAATTAACTCACGCAATCGAAATAAGAATTTTCACCTTTTTTGCTACTTGCACTTTGTGCATCTTCAATACTTTGGCCTCGTCCGCAATTTGTTGTTGAAATACCTCTACCGCTGCCAGCCGAGCCCTCGCCAGTTTCTCGTTCTCCTCCAGAACGGTTCGCCACACGTTCCACACGTTCCTTTAACCAGAAGAGAGATATGTAAGATTTTTTTGTTTTCGGAACTTCGAAAATTACACAAAGATAGCGAGGTATTGTTTACCATCTTTCGTCCGAGCCATCGACTTTTAGATCCGGTATATTTGGAATTTTTTTGTTTAGGTACGCCGACGATATTTTGAGCAATGCCTGCAACGAAGTCGACGATTGTTATCTCACATCTATGTCTTTGGATATAATGCGAAGTTACAAAACATCGAAGAATTACCTCAGAGTAGGACTTTTCGATGGCCGATTTCTTAATCGTAAAGTTACTGCAACAGGGGATTAAGAAAAAAATCATTGGCTTATTTCGAAACCGATGTGCCTTATGCGCGAATGTACTTGTCGGTAAAAGTACTGTATATATATATATATATACGTATACATCCGTAAATGGGACACGAAGATATGACAGAGTTTTCTACAAATCACTTATAAGTTCGAACGAAGATTCGCAATAACATGAGGTGAAACTACAGGTACGACGGATGAGGTAAGACTAATTTACAATTACTTTAACAATGTGGAAGGAGTGAGGTACGCGAAAGTGCAAGCCCGTTTCGGAGCTTTGAAAATGGCGTCGATGACATTGATTCCCTCGGACCCGTATTGCGCACTGCACGTTACACCGAGAGCCCAGTTATTCGATTCACGAATTGCTCGAAACTTTCGCTAACTATATATATATACACATATAGAAACTAAACTTAGAACTAACATTGAGATTTTCCATTTCTATCGTGCAGTCATAAAATTACAGATATTATAACGAAGAGATCTGAATATGCCGGCCACCCCCTCGGAGCTTGGGGGCCGTCCGGTTCTTCGACACTTCCGGTATGGCCAATTTTCGACGTTACATTACATCGGCGACAGCTTGCTTTTTTAAATGAACGGAAGGCGTGACCTCGGAGACTTTTAAAGATCTTTGCCAGCAGAGTCGGCTCGGCTTATATCATATAACTCTTCTAGTACTACTATTACTACTACTACTACTACTACTACTACTACTACTACTACTACTACTCTCGCACTGCAATACCGTAAAGAGGCTTAGACTGTCTTAGTTGACTTGAATATTCGAAGAGCTTACCGGATGTCTTCGAGAAGGTCGCACTCGTGCTGGTTTTTCGCTTGTAATTTAGCCGCCTGTTCCGTGTGAACATTTTTAAGGAATTTCGCGTAATTTCCCTACGAAATAGATTAAATTTCAAAATAAATCTAAAGATTTATTTTTGATCGATTGTAGTGAATGAAATAATAAAAATATTTTCGCCATCGCCCTTTAAAGTTACTCGTCGAATCGACTATCGTTAACGATTTAATTACGGGGCAACGGAGCGCATCGGCGCACCCCGGTGGGTGTCAATGATTCTCACTCGAGGTCAAAATTAAACGAGAAGCTTCATTGAGCCTGACTCGACAATAGCGCAAAGTTTCTCTCGTATTATAGTATTTCCCCGAGAGTTAGATTCGATATATAGAATACAGTGCGCCAGGGCCTTTGCCCCCTGACATGCATTTTCAGGTCAAGTTTTGTCACCGATTCGATCGTCGGCGGGCGCCGAACCAGGCATCGATTTCCTCGAGCCCGCTCAGGGATTCCTGGTGCAACCGTGTATACTATATAGCACGCAGATAAAGGTCGTTCAAGCTTTTCGAATCTTTTACATTTTTGTGAATAATTAATATTCACAACAAAAAAAACGAACCGATTTTCAACAGCCAATAAAACAACATTTTTTTGCCGACAATAACAGGATGATAATAATATTGGACAAACGTACAACCCGAAAAGGACTTTAGTACAGCAGATTTGAAGTTTCAACGAGCAAGGGTCACTGAGATTACTTTTTCCATTGATTTTTCAAATTTTTTTCTTCAATAAAAAATGTTAAATAAAAAATCCAAAATCGCTGCGAATGAAGCTTACTTTTCTCGGGGGCGGCTGCATGCTGGACGAGCTGCTCGGCAGCCTCACCACTGTGTAGCCCGTGGGTACTTTGTCCGACAAAATACACGCTCACTCCACGCGAATCCGTATGGTACTGGCCTCTCGCCCTCGTCTTCGGGTATTTATTGATCTATCCGGCGCCTGCGTTTTCGCCAAGGCGGGTATATCGCCCGAGTAGCCGGCCCGTTACGCATGTGCCGCCTCGAACGATACACCCACCGCCCACGCATCGCGAGAATCCTCGACGTCTTCACCGACGTTGAGGAAAAATCTCGCGCAGCAGGATGGAAGATTGGACGTTCCCTCGCGACTTATCGGCCGTTGAGGCTCCGTTACCAGCCGCAGACGCAAAAGAGCCGCGAGAAAGAGTTTATCTGCTGGAACTCTAGAAAAATCAATGGTCTCACGGTACAAGAGAGAGTTTAATTAAAAGTAGCGTAAAGTTGAAGAAGACGAAAGTAGCTTAATTAGGTACTCGCTTAAAGTAGATAAAAGTAGTCACTCTGTTTCTGTAATGAAGCAACTGAGAGAGCAATTCCAAAAGCAAGCGACACAGTGACTGTTTATGTACACGACCAAATTTTTTTTAATAAAAAAAAATGTATATATATACAAATATATATATATATATATATATATATATATATATATATATATATATATTATTGAACTATCTATGTAATGTGGAGTAACTTGTTTACGACCAAAAGTAATTGATGGGCAGAGAATTGTCTTTTTAGGAATCTGAGGATGATGTCTACGAAATTACGGCGAAAAATTCGTTTAAAAGCGAAGTAGTACCCAATTTTATTAATTGTATAAAATGAAAAAGAAAAGCCGCCCCCTCCTCTATAAATTACACGACGGAGGACAAATTGCAGCGATATGTCGTCACATAAAACATCGAATTTATGTACAAAAGCGTATCGATGCACCGTGGTTCGCGACTGTCTCTCATTCTTTCTCTCTCGAAGACGTTCAACGCTCGACACCGTATTCGTTAGCGTCTCGCGTCCTCGTTCAATCGGTAGTTAATCGTAAGGTATAATCTAAGGCAATTTTACCCACTTACGCTGGCTATCACATTGGGCTAGTGTTTGACAATTTAATATCGTGTCGAGCTTGACGTTTCGCATCACCGTCGGATACGGTTGCGGCGATGCGTCGGTGAAAGTTTTGCCGGGAACGTGATAGATGATTATAATCGACTGTCATACGATTTTGATGAATTTGCATAACGACAATAACGATAATTAGATAAGTAATTATCGCGATCAGCCAGAATTTCAAGCGAGTTCATATTATCTCGTCGGGCAGCAATCGACGAAGATCCGGATCGGGAAAGAGAACGGCACCTTCGGCCTCTGGATCCGCTCCGACAGGAAGCATCAGTTCCGGCGTCGGTACTGGCTCGCTTCCTTGTAGAAGAGCTATCGCGTTTATTGGATTTCCACCGGCATCGAGGGCCGGGTCGGCAGTTGCTTCGGCCAAATTCGTAACGGACTTCGACTTTACGCACTGAAAGTCGACGTGACGACTCTTGGCTTCCTCCTTCTCCCACGACATGTGTATGAACGGTCTTTGAACGTAGTTGTATATAACTTCGGCACGTCCACCGGCGCGTTTCTTGACCTTTTCTTTGTACGTCGGATAGCCCTCTATACCGAGTCGGATCTTCTTTAAACCTCGCTCCTTCATAACTTGTTTCGCTACGTCGCGATTCTCTATGTACTTGAAGAATCGATACATCGCCGTACTGTTGACCGCTGCACATGAAAAATAAGAAACAAAGAGAACGTCCGTGAAATTAGTTATTTATATCGTGGATGTGGGAGCGTAAGTCTCAAAGGGCAAACGCGCGCTAGATCGATCTTTAAAACTGTCATTCAAGCCGCGCAGCTTAGAAGTTATTCCGAGAGAATTTATTTATTTAATGTACGATCATCGTATAATTTAGAAATATGAGCCGCATATCGAACGAAAGAAAATCTACAAACCGGTGTGTCTTCTATGTTTTTACAGGAAAGATACCGTTCTACAATTTCCCGCAGATTTGTCTTTTTTCACTCTATTAGCAGCCAAGTTAAAAATCCGCTTACTCTGTGAATATTCCTCGCCCATTTGCGGCGGATACTCCTCGTCCCAATCTACCGCGTCGTCTTCGAGTAGAACGACTATGTGGCATTCACGATCTCCCCTTCGCGCGCTGTTGACCATCAAAGGAAGAATGAGATCTTCGAGAAAAACCTCGAATTGGCAGCGTGCTCCTTCGTTGGACAACTCGTGTAACAATCCTCCTGCAATAATACCTACTAGTTTCCAGAGCTCGCGAGATGCGATAAAACGTAGTTCAGATGAGCGACCGATACTCACTCAGATTTTGGCATTTGACGGTACTGGCGTCGAAGGGAACGAGAAGATAGTCGCAAGCTTCTCGCAATTCTTGAACGGTGACTGTGGGAGGACAGCGGATCACACCGCCTTTGTAATACTCGAGAATAGCGCGGAATACCATCGCCGATATGCCGTCGGCGACCTCGTATTCGCCACGCTCGTTTGGCTGGGCAAATTCGATCCCGGAACTGAACATTCGGCCGAGCATTGTGTTCGGGTGAGCGGTGAAGAGTGCAGGGTCTAAAATAAACCTGGGAAAAATGCAGCATGTACTTACTGTTATTAATGTTTTTACATAAGATTCGTATATACGAGAAAATATAATAAAAGACGAATACGTGGCTAATAAATTCTCACCTTGTGTTATCAACGATGAGTGTAATTCTGTCGTCGCTGACCTGTGGATTGCTCGTTCCTACGGTCGAACTCGCGGACGCAAGACCATCGCGGATCGGATTTTGTTGATTCTTTCCCATCGTTATTCCCGAACGTAGTCTAAACATAAATTACATTGCATTCTTATCCAAAGCACCCTGCAGCTCGTGATTTTTGTCGAAAGTGTCTCGGCTATAACAGCTGAAGAGTGTTTGAAAATTTTTAAAAACTGCAATACAGGGATGATATGCGCAGCGGACATACAAAGCACAGTATTAGGCAAAACGATTTTTTTTGTCTGAGAAAAAACCTACCTTACGATCTTAATCTCGTTCGAGGCAACGCGAATGAAATGTAATTCCGGTGTAAAAAAGACTGTTATATATATGTATATGTATAAATACACACACACGTTCATACATATACATATCTATATACGTGTATATATAATTATATACAAAACGAATGTCAGATCAATTTTGTATGAGTATAATTAACGAGAAAATATCAAATTGAACTCTGACTTCTGTCCCTAAACTTTATTGCACGCGGCGTCACATCTTCCTTTTTCATTACCTGTTCCGATGTGTTAGATTTGCGCTTTGCCTTTTCGTATCGAATGTATGGTAATGTTGTTCGTTGCTTCCATCCTTCTGTACCAGACAAGATTTTGGTTTGGACGAGCCACCACAACTACATGCAAAACAACCACATGTCCTTACTAATCTCGCTACCTCCTTTCAAGCATTATGTAATTCAACTCTACTGATATCCTAGACAAAATGTATTTAATTCAAAAAAAAAATG
Organism: Amblyjoppa proteus; assembly: GCA_963922035.1. Classification (NCBI taxonomy): domain Eukaryota; kingdom Metazoa; phylum Arthropoda; class Insecta; order Hymenoptera; family Ichneumonidae; genus Amblyjoppa; species Amblyjoppa proteus. Next base: position 643,837 of record OY998228.1, on the reverse strand, counting down.
TATATATATACATATTTTTTTTTACAATTTTGTCTGCGTCGAATGAAACTTTTACCGGATATCTCTTATTTATATTGTAGCCTTTTTGAGATTGCACACTGCGACGAAATGCAACAGAGACCGATCTAAAAATAATAATAAAATGCCTGCTCTATGCCTGTACAGTGTCTCTCATTTTAATCAAAATCATTCTGACAAATTTCACGCGCAACCGTAACTCCAAAGCCAATTCAATTTGTCGTAGAATCGTTTGGTCTTCGAAAAAATATCTGCCAATTGAAAATTTGTCCCAGTATTGTTAAGTCTTTCCAGAGAAAAAATAAAATAAAAGATGCATGCGCTATGGCAAAGTCTTTCAACACAGGAGTCACGGGTGACTAGCGCTGCTATAAAACATCGCACTGGTCTCAAGATACAAATAGGTCTAGTTATCGATAAAAGTCCCTGAGTAAAAAAAAAGATAAAAAAAATAATAAAGTAAAATAAATGTACAAGCAGTGAAATTCGTCAGTCGACGAGCTTAGGTTGCATGCTGCAAATCTATAGATGAAATATACTTATTGTAATGCATGTCTGTATGTCTAACGATGAAAGTGAAATATTCGTCACTGAACAATATATGTATAATATATACTAAAACAGTTGGTGCTAGGATTTCGAGGTGAATAATTAATATACGTTTGTATAGTATGGACAGTAGCGCAATATTATAGAAAAGGTAGTTATAGCGGACCTAGGCCACGGCTCGAAAATAATTTGGGATATACGTACCAGAATTTGTGTTTTTTTTTAAATTTCGTTTGTTTGTTTTTGTTTTTTTTCTTTCTCTCTCTCTCTCTCTCTCTCTCTCGAATGTGCAAACTTTTCCTCACCTAAATCTGTTCTTGTAAAATCTGGGTCGTCCTTGTCCATCCGTCTCTTTACCGTCAGTCTCTGTGTCGCTGCTGCTGTCTTGCAGATAATTTAGACGATCCGCCGGATTTGACATATCAGACCAGCTGAACAAAAGAAATATTTACCACTAACGTTAATGAATGATACCATGAACATCTCGACGGATTTCTTTGGTACTTTTAATCAAATGACCCTCTCTCACAATGCGGTTCGCTTTTTTATTTTTATCTTCTTCGTCGTTAAACTAGACGGCTAACTTGGCTACTAATAACTCTCAATTTGTTGATCAGACAAGAAAGACGTTAGATACAGTGTGGATAAATAAGTAAAGCGATTGACTGTAACGTGAGGATTGTTAAAAAAAAAAAGTCGTAAGCTCTCCGCTCAAAGTGAATTCGGTGCTTTTGCGAGTGTCGGGATTGTGGAGCTCAGCAGCAAAATATATTAAATTCAATAATAAAGTGTGAATACAAAATACTTCATCCATTGTAGGCGACCGCCTCGGTCATACCTCCGTGCGTCATTTTGTTTGTAGTAGATAATAGCAAAAAAAAAAAAATTTTAAGTACAAGTACAAGAGCTCCGTTGTACTTACTCGTCGTAAACGGGCAGATACCAGCCGAGCTTCTTTTTAAACCACTTCGGTGATGAACAAATTTCGAGGCCACAGAGTTCAAAATTAACGTTGGTCGACTTTTTGAAGGATAGTCGCATCCCAAACCGATCAAAAGCAATAAACTGACTTACGTGTGAAACTATACATATGAGAGTGTGCGTGTGTTTAGAGTTTATCCCCAGACCGGAACTGAAGCCTTTCGTGCGGCGTTGGCGAGACTGCTTTTCGAATGGCGCCGCAATTTCGTGATCATCAATCCCTACGTAATATCGCGCTTTATATTGCAATTTATATAATTATTTTTAAGCAATTGAGAGGATTATCGTTCGAAATTGTAATCGTCTCTATGGCGTGTACCCTTTGTTCCTTGATTCATACGTTTCTGGTTACTCACTCGTAAGCTAGCAGTGACGTTACGCTGAAACATTTGAAAATTTTTGTTGTGACGTCACTTCCGATTTTAACATCACACCGAAAATACGGTACTTCTGGTCTCAAAATCTCATTATTCGACCGGAAGTGACGTATTTCCGGTTTGACGTCACTTCTGGTCGAAAAATGAGATTTCCAAACCAGAAGTGGCGTATTGTCCAAAGCAGCTTTGAAACGCCATCTTCTATAGTATATAATTTTCTATATTATATAAGGTATTAAGTACATACGGTGTTTCTTCGACTTAGTTACTTTTTTGCGGAAATTCGTGTTAGCTGAAATAAGTTTAACAACAATAGTACCGTACCATCTTTACTTTGTAGTAATAGATATACATGGTTAGTTTCATTCTTCGACCAAATTCGATCTATAAACAAAACATCCATCAGCTTTCATTCGACTCGCTCTCTTATTGTGTTCTCTCCATAGAATCTTGTCCCCTGTAGCTTATCGCAATTTTCAACTAGCCGTGAAAGGCACCCACAATCCGCTCATGTAGCTAAATATTAAAAAAAAAAAAAAAGAATTATTTACAATTTCAAGCTCCGAGCATCTTGCAGGTAACATTGAAACACATTACGGTCTCGTCAACGTGTTTCATATTCCGTACACGAAATGATTGCCAGCTTGATGCAAATTCGGATTTCTAGGGAATACGATATTTTTCTCTTCAAGATAGCCGCCCTGTTCCTCGAACTTAGCGACATGGTTTCTTTCGTCTGATCCCCCTTTTCCGGTTGTACTGTAGCGTGCAAAAGGTAAAGATTTTCAGCGTGTATCGCTATTCCATGCGATCCGTATAAATCGTGAATCACAAATATGACCGATTGTGATCAAAATATTCGCGAGGGATCGTTTATCACTATCAAAGCAATATTTTTCGTCTTGACGACATTTTTGCCTGAACAAAGATAGCATAACCTAGATCCGCCTCTGTCGTACCTGTCATATAGATTGAGCCTCGAGTTCCTTAAATACTTGTGATCGAATGCGTATTTTACATCTTCTCAAGGCCCTGAGATCCTATAACGAATTCGTGCATACGTTCTGGACGAAGTATTTTGTTTGATGAGTAACTAGTTGCTCCGCCACTGATATGGCAAAGAGTACACTTGTGTTGTGAAGCTTCGAATCTAAACCCACGTATCCCCGATGTATCATTGTGTTTTTTTCCTCTTCTTACTGTGTAACCTAAAGTGTGTTCTCTTTTTCAGCTGCAGGATGAAGCAGATCGTTACGAACCAGACTGTAAAGATCCCGGAGGGATTGACTGTATCAGTCAAATCCCGCACCATAACAGTCAAGGGACCCCGTGGAATCTTGAGACGATCCTTCAAGCATCTTGCTCTTGACATTCGTGTATGTACCGTGATTTTTCGTCCATGGATTTGTGTTACTCTGATATTTCATAAATAGCCGCAAAAACGTAAAATAAAAGATAGTCTGTCTTCCGAGTTTGACGAGTTTGAGTCTTATTTGTATGACTCCGGTATTCATAAATGGCACCAAGAATGAAGAAAATTGTCTCTTACAAGGATGTTTAAAAGATTTCCTGTTTTTTTTATGTCGCAATAACTATTAGTTGATTGTATGAATTAGCCGTGAAAGAAGTAACCCATGCGTATATGGTTTACTTATGATGATTTTGTGGATTCCCCTTCATTTAATTATAAATGATAAATCCTATGCTGAAAATTTTTTTGCATTATGCAGCAACTCACAATGATTTGGTGCACAATTATTTATCATATATCGTTTTTTTGTTGTATTTATTATAGATGGTCAATGCCAGAACATTGAAAGTTGAAAAATGGTTTGGAACGAAAAAGGAGCTCGCGGCAGTTCGCACCGTTTGCTCGCACATTGAGAACATGCTAAAAGGTGTTACGAAGGGCTACCTCTACAAGATGCGCGCCGTTTACGCTCATTTTCCCATAAACTGCGTCACCACGGAGAACAACACGGTAATCGAGATTCGAAACTTCTTGGGCGAGAAGTTCATTCGCCGAGTTAAAATGGCGCCGGGCGTTACCGTTGCTAATTCGGTGAAGCAGAAGGACGAATTGATCCTGGAAGGAAACTCACTGGAAGACGTATCCAGATCAGGTAAAGTCGACTTATTCATTTTTTTTTTCATACCTGGGCGTCGTTTATTCGTCGTTCTGACGACCGTTTGGCATATGAGATTTCAATTTGTCATATTGTTTCTGTCAAAGCTGCCCTCATCCAGCAATCAACAACCGTCAAGAACAAGGACATCAGAAAGTTCTTGGATGGACTTTACGTATCTGAGAAGACTACTGTTGTACAAGACGATGAATAAATCTTTCTTTCAACTTATTTAACATACCTTCCCTTTACGTTTTATACTTCATCATTAACCCTTTAGCGGTTTAGCGGTCACTAAATAAGCCGAAAAATTAAGCCGTTTGCGTCATCATAATAATCGAGTCTGCAGTAAAAAATTATAATGATTATAATATAGAATATCCAAAGAGATGTGCATTGAGGCAAAAACTTCTGAAAATTAAAATTTAGTGGGCAAATATATTTCCTCTGATCGTAAAGTGCTGCGGTCGGTGATCAGAACTATAATGCATTTAGTCAACGGTGCTCAACATTTAGCGTTCAAAGGAAATAGAAACCCAGTGTGAAACTGCTAGTCCCAGTGGAATCGTATTTCCGATTAGGTGCTGCAGTTTCAGCATGTGCGAGAAAAAAATAAACATTACAGTCTTTATTACCGACGGGACTCGGCCGCTGGTCATCCAACGGATCAGTTCCGGTCGTCGGACATACGCAATTGTATTCGCGTTTTCCTTGTACAAACATATTTCGTTTAACTGCTGCAGCCATTTACCTCACGAATGTAAATGAGAAACATGCATTATGTAAACATCTCGCACAGCCCCCTTCTCACTGTGAGATTTGAGAAATTAATGCCATTTTATCGCAATCACGACTTTCCCTAATAGCTACCTAACTCCTACGCTTATGTCTAGAAAGTTGCATACTTTTCATTGACGATTGTCGATATTGTAATACAGAATGATTTTGCGGACGGCTGCATAGACTTTCTCCGCACGATGAGTGGTCGTTGCGACTATTGGGCGTTTAATCTTTGGTCATTGTGATAACATAAAAATGTCTATCCAGAGATATCGCGTTTTCACCGGGGTGAGTCAGATTTGAAAACGGTGAATACGCTGCCTCGTAGCACTTTCTTTGTGTCACGCAAAGTTGGAAAATGTTCGGCCTTTGCTCGGCGATCGAGGCTGCACTTCGTACCTATATAAGCTCCGTCGGTCGGCCCGCATCAAAGCGATATATCAGCGGTGGCTGAATCCACCGGGTAACAGCTTATCGTGACACTCGAGAGCATTATTAAAAACTCATTCCTATGTGGCAAAAAAAAAAAAAGCAAAAAATCGTTGATGATCGATAACGAAGAGTTCAGGCGATCATCGAGCGTACCAAAGTACAAGTGGCGATTGGCAGCGACCACGACTAATTAACAAAGAATGTTTTTTCGTTGTACAAAGGCAGTTCAGCGGTTTTTATAATTAGCAGAAAATTGCTTTCGTCGATTGATGTGTGTCATATGCGTTATTTATGTTGAAGAACTGAAGATATCCTACGAGAATTATCGAACATGCCGAAATATAAAACACGTTACGGAAATTACCGAATAAATCGTAACTAACGACTTGCTACTTCGACCGTAACACATTTATGATCAAATTCTAGTGTTCCAGATTCCAGTTCCAGTTTCTCTGTCAACTCAGCCACTTTTTTTCTTCGACTCCTTAGGCTACATTTTAGTATCCCTTGAAAGTATCCATTGGGCATTTTTTCGGTTTTCTTAATCCGTCCATTTAGAAGATGCGTTTTTTTCAAATTCATATATATCTTGAAAGAAATAAGTCCGGCAAAAAAGTCTAACGATAAAAAAAGTGATCTTTATTCATTAATTATTTAATACAATGTTTCATATTTTTTGTATCGCAAAAGCTATTTTTAGCAGAAAGCAATGAAAATGATATTCTTTCGTGCAGTACGACACCTTCGATTTCGCTGCCAATTTTTAGGGTATTCCGCGACGAGTCAAGAACCTGCAAAAAAATTCGCAAAGTGGAACCCGACGTAGTTGCTAAGCAAAAGGATATATTAATATTATATCAATATTTTATCCCTTCACGTAATCGGTGTTTTGTTCAGCGAGACACCGAAATTTGCCAAGACGCAATCTTTGACCGATTCGAGTAACAAGTTAACGTGCTAAACAAAATCTGAAAAAAATTCACAGACGTAACTTGAAGTGTTGTTTTTTTTTTTATAACGCAGACGAAAATTGATTAAGGACATCCGTATCGTTTTTGTGTTTAAAAGAAGGCATGGTCGTTTGCGATTGCCAAAAATCCCCAGTAGCTAAAGGGTTAATATTTATTTTCTCGAAAAATACGTCTAGTCCGCATTGCCAATTTTTTAAATGTTTCTCCTACATGACCGCCTACCCTAAAAAATTGACTGCAAAGTTTGAGGTATTGTCACGGACGGTCGATGGGTCAGACAGACGAATAAACGCGTCGAATGTCGGAGATTATGTGAAAGACTGATGGTTTATTAGTCGGAGATTCGGAGATGCACCACACTTGGTGTCGATCGAAGCTGAACTGATTGAAGCGAACTTGAAGCTGGGGGCTTCGCGCTCGCCTTTACAAAGGAACAAAGTCGTGACTGAGTCGTGTCGCGACGCACTGATAAGGCCCTTTCTCACGGCGCGAGCGAATGCAGACAACCTGTAGGGCTTCTTAGCAACTGCATTGAGCCTCAACTTTTCAATTTTTTTTTTGTAGGTTCTTGACACACCGTTGAATTACCATCGTGAATTACCGCTTGCACGAAAAATATATAACAAATGTTTGCATTGAATAGTTAATGAATAAAGATGAACTTTTTTATCGTTAGATTCATTTTAGCCGATTTATCCCTTCCGAGATATATGAATTTGAAAAACAAAATGTATCTTCAATATTGATCGATGAAAAAATGTGTTGGTATCACTTTCAAGTGATACCAAAATGTGGCCAATCATAGGATAGATCCGAGAGGTTAAAAAAAAAAGTGGCCAAGTTAAAAGATGGCTCATTTATGAACATAATTGAATTAATTAATAATTAAAGGAAATTAAAAGAAGCAAAAAAAAAAAACCAAACATAAAGTGGCATAACCGATAAATTATATCCGGATGTTCCTATCCTGTTTTTCGTGTATCAAAACCCTCGGTCAATCGAAAATTTTTTTTTTGGAGCCGTCGCAATGAAGGTAAAGGTCGCGAGGAATGCCCATTCGGTCGTGGGTCGTTTGGGCGGGTGTCTTAACTTGCAAATAAAACTGTTACTTTCTATAAATCCACGAGCCCACGAACATAGGCAACATCATCGCGAGGTCGAGGAGAGGGGATTGTCGCGAACGACGGTGCTCACGAGAGAAGGAGAAAAGAGGACATGTGCGATGGAAACCGTCGGCGTCCCTCAGTAACAAACGCGCCTTCAACAGTGTCCGAGGCCATCCGAGACACTCGTCAATTTCGCTGCTTGCGCCCGAGTGACAAAATATTCGAAAGAAATTTCGTACAGAGATTTAAACTAATCTCCGACACATAGTCTCTTCGGGAGGTGCGGGTGAGCCCATAGGATCGCCGCATTTCGACGCGCCTCTTCGCGATCGTTCCTCTTATGCTTCATTTATTTATTTACTTTCATTTTCTTTTTCTTCATATTTTTTTCGAGAATTTGATAATTAAAACCAGGACCGAAAATACCGATCTGTGAGATGAATGACATCTGAGTTTTCTCGGGTAAGTAAAAAAAAAAAAAAAAAAAAAAAAGGCGAATACACGTTGCTTTTGTTTTTAAGTTTTTACACCCGAACACGCTTTGCGCACGGTTTAGTTTTTTTTGTTTCCTTCAGTTTTACGGTTTTATGGAGTCAACGACGAACCTGTGAGATCGCTTTCACTGTAACACCTTGATCCAGATAATAGTCTCGAAGGCTTGTGTTGACTCGTTTCTATATCCATCGGTCTGCACGCCTTATTCTGCCGGGCGAACATTTTTTTTTTTTTTTTTGCTTTGCTATGATCTGCTTTTTTTTGCGTATATTGCAATTAACGAGGAATTTGCAATGAATGCGATTCGCCTTGTTCGAGCTCCGACTTCGACGCACTGCGCCGATCAAATGTTATTTTAGTTCGAGAAAAAACTGATTTAAAAAAAAAAAAAAAAAAAAAAAAATGAAATGAAAACTGTTACAAAATCGATCAATCGTTTCACTGTGACTCAACTTCGTTGCCGAGTTCTATGATTAAAACTGTGGATCATCAAAGACTCTGTTGTTTATCGCGGGCAAAGATGTAAATATCAAATCGTTGCCATAAATTATACACAATTTCGTTTCCTCGTTCAATGTTGTTCCGGAAGATTTCCGGCAACACTGTTAAAGGCTAACGAAATTGATAAAACTTGTCAAAACAAAAGTACACAAGAGTTCTCTTTTTTTTTTTGTTTCTGTCACTGGGTCGGCAGTGCGAGGGTGTGCGTGCTGTAACAATTATTATATATTAAATATATACATACGCTCGCGCGATAGGACTGTTATCGTGCCTAGAGCGTGTGATGACAGCGAGGCGGTGAAACGTCAATGGGCAGCGAAGAGTTCGTACCGCATTATTACGCGTAAGATGCAAGCCAATCATCTCTCGTTGTAATCACGATGAGATAAAGCAATCGGTTCCGTATTGAAAAATAAAAATATTGCGGTTTAGCTCTAATCGCGATGTGCAATGTTCAATGACTTGCCGGCCGGCGAAGCGTTTAACCTGGGATAATGGAATATAAAGGGAATACAAATTTAAAGGCAAAAAGATAAATAAAAAAAAAAAACAACGTGTAAGGACATCTTTATCTACGAACAACGGAGCACTGTGATTTACTGTTTTGGCCTTGAAAGGACCAATAAAAAAGCAAAAGCAACGTTAAACGGATCCACGTAACTATAGTCTCGGACAATCGATCGTAAGGTATTTTTATTCGATCCCATATGAGATGAAAAGTACACATTACGAGCGCGTTACGTCGCGTCTACCACGGAAGGAGGTTCAGCACTATAATTGTTCGGAGTCAAACGAATCGGTAACCGCGAGCCAGGTACGCTCATGGAACGCACTTGAGGACCAGTCAGATACATTGTTAAATGCAATGACTCGTGGATACACACAGGCACTCATAGGCATTCAAAGATAGTCATGAACACTCAAAGATACTCAGGGACACTCAAAGATACTCATGGGCAATCGCAGACACTCATGGGCACTCGCAGACACTCATGAACACTCAAAGATACTCATGGACACTCAAAGATACTCATGGATACTCAAAGATACTCATGGATACTCAAAGATATTCATGGATACTCAAAGATCCTCATGGATACTCAAAGATATTCATGGATACTCAAAGATATTCATGGATACTCAAAGATACTTATGGATACTCAGAGATACTCATGGACACTCAAAGATACTCATAGACACTCAAATTTACTCATGGACACTCAAATATTCTCATGGTCACTCAAAGATAATCATGAACACTTTCAAACACTCACATTGCGGATATCCATGAGTGTTATTGAGTGTTCCATTCCAGTCGGATTTCATTCTATGAGCTAAATTTTTTAATGCCTGATTTTTAGCTCATTAAATGGCATTTTTTCGATTCTATTATTTTCTACCTATTAATTCGCTATTAAAAATTAAACTGGTGACCAAACGGAGCTGGGAAAATACTAAGTCCTTGAAGCACCAAGTATTCGAAGTACTGGGAACGCCTTTCCACCCAAAAGTAATGTGTTCTCCTGGATAGGCCTAAAGTACCAAATATTTTAACCCCTGGATACTCGCGTCCCTCAGTACTTGGTACTCCGTACTTTGGTACTGAAGAGAACAGACCGTGTCGTGTATTTATCGCGCATAAAGCCGGAAAAAACGATAGAATCCAGTTACCGGATATACGACAACAGTTGACAACGTGACGCATGGACTCTGGACCGGGATCCATCTAAAGATCTATCGATCGAAATTCAAACAAAAAATAATAACGACAGTACCGAAAAAAGAAAGATTGGACTTTGAACCAGTTGGGAATACATTTCTAAATGTAATCACTCATGGACACTCATAGACACTCGTATTGCAGGTGTCCGTGAATTTCATTGAATGTCCCATTCGAGGCGGATTCCATTTTATGAGGTAAATTTTCTAAAGTCGGAGTTTTAGCTCATGGACTGCAATTTTTTTCATTCTATTAATGCGCTATTGAAAAATTAAACTGGTGACGAAACGGAGCTGGGAAAATACTAAGTGCTTCAAGCACCAAGTATCCGAAATACTGGGAACACTTTCTCACCCAGAAGTACTGTATTATCCTCGATAAGCCTTAAAGTACCAAACATCCTAACCACTGGGCACTCGGCATATTTCAGTACTTGGTACTCCGTATTTCAGTATTAAAGAGACCAGACCGGTTGTGTATTTATCGTGCATAAAAATAGAAAATACGCTAGAATCCAGTCACCGGATATACAACAACAGTTGACATCGCAACGCGTGGACTCTGAACCAGAATCCACCTAAAGATTTATCGATGAAGATTCAAATGAAAAATAAAGAGTGCTTATCGCGCATAAAAAGTGAAAATACGTTAGAATCCAGTCACCGAATATACGACAACAGTTGACATAGCGTCGCGCGAACTTTGGACGCGTGATTCACCTAACGATCTATCGATCGAGATTTAAACAAAAACATTATAGCGACAATATACAAAAAAAAAAGTAAGATTGGACATTGAACCAGTTGGCAATACATTTCTAAATGCAATCACTCATGGATACTTGTGGACACTCGTAGCCACTCATATTGCGGATGTCTGTGGCATTGACTGTCCTAATCCAGGCGGATTCTATTCTACGAGCTGAATTTTCGATTGGCTGAGTTTTACCTAATGGAATGCAATTTTTTCCATTCTACGAATTCGCTATTAAAAAATTAAACTGATGACCAAACGGAGTTGGGAAAATACCAAGTCGTTGAAGCACCGACAGCCTTCACATCCAGAAGTACAGTGTTCTCCTGGATACTCGCGTACTTCAGTACTTGGTACTCCGTATTTTGCTACTGAAGAGAACAGACCGCTCGTGTATTTATAGTGCACAAAAATAAAAAAATACGCTAGAATTCAGTCGCCGGATACACGAAAACAGTTGACATCGCAGCTCGTGGACTCTGAACAGGAATCCACCTAAAGATCTATCGATCGAGTTTTGAACAAAAAATAATAACGACAATAAAGAAAAAAAAAAAAAAAAAAAAAAAAAAGAAGAATGATTGGACATCGAACCAGTTGGTCGTGAGATCTGTACCGCTGTCATCGAGGTCGAATAATATAACCTGAAGCTACTATCAATTGATTCAGCATATGCGAATGTCAATGTGAGCGACTCTCTGATGCCGGGATGCTAGGTTCGTCCCAACAGTATTGGTCACGGTGATAACGATTTAAATTATACGTATGATATCGGTTCGTGTCACCTCCGCGATTTTCATTTGCATCATCCTGCAAATAAGCATCCTTCGCGAGAGAGCTCAACGCAAAGTCTTTCGAGTCAGACAGCGGGGTCTCGGAGGCTGAGGTCGCAGTATTTTATGTGACGCAAAAGCTCGTTAATCGTTTCGTCTTTTATTTTCTCGTTTTGCCTCTTCCCTCGAGGCGTGACACATCGAAATTCCTGTGAGATGCTGTTAAAAAGCCGTTGTCATGGCAGATCCTGTCCCAGGGACCTTTGTATCCTGGCCGCGTTCGCAACTTCCAGTTTCTTATCGATGTCTCGTAGTCGTTTATACTTCTCCGTATAGCGAGAGGTTTTTTTAGTGTCTCACACAACATAGAGACTGCAAGATGCATTCGGCAATTACGTTGACAGAACAAATGATACAAAGCACAATAGTCGTAAGTGCGAACCTCACCAATGTTGCAATTCGTAATGATGTAATGCGACCGTCCGTTGCGAAGATCGGGTATTAATAGTGATACCGTGCAGCTGGAGAGACTGAGAGTGTTCCAGCAATCGTGTATCTCGTAGCAAACAACACGGTTGACGATCATGCTACGTTTTGTCGTTACAAATATTATTTTGCCCGGACATCGGTTCCCGAGAAATCGTGCACATTCATATCGTGCGGCGTACACGTTCTCCGTCGGTTGGGCCAAACCATTTTTTTTTCTCACTTTTCACCAGAATCCTCGTCGACTAGTTAAAAATCATGACGCGATTTCCACATAATTAACGAACTCATGAATATTTATGATATTCAGGATATTTATGATATCCTGAATATTTTCCGAACACACATTAACAACTGCATTGCGTGCTTAAGAAAATTAAATAAATAAAATATATATCGTCGAGGAAATATGCATGACGATCGGTTTGACTAAACCATAATTGTTTTGTCACTTTTCACCGGAGTCCTCGTTAACTGTTTAAAAAGCATGACGCCGATGATATTCGGCAATTGTGAGATTAAAAAAAAAAAAAAAAAAATGAAACTATTATATCGTACCGAGATTGAATTGAAGCGTTTTACACATAACTATGGAAATCATCAATATTTATGATATTTTTCCAGAATTTTTTCCGAACACACATTACAACTCCGTGCTTAAGAAAATAAAATATATATAAATATATATCGTCACGGAAATATGCATGACAATCCGGTCTCACGTGCGTGCGGTACTCTCTCGCCGGAGGGGAATTTATATAGTTCCCCCAACGCTCGATGAGCGGCTCGTTTGCCTTTCTTAATAACGTCGATATATAAATCACGTACGGTTAACCTAGCGCGCATACATATACAAAGTATAAAGACCGTGAACGCTGCACATACACGATGCACCGCTGTGAGAGCGAGAAGTTCGAACGCCCCGCTGACTCAGAACTATAAGTCGTCGGAGACCTCGACGGAACGGTTGCTGTGAACTTTGATCGTTGGCGACCGCTTCTTATCGTTCCATTGTAGCCTTTTGTAAAGCGTATCGTGGTCCATTTAAACACCCTACCCCCCCCCCCCCCCCCGATCTGTATGTGTATCGTTATTACGTGCGCAGTACCGAGAAGTGCCGCGATTGCACATGCATCCACGACTTCAGCCTACATTAATTATACCGAGCGGTCAGGATAATTGAAATAAGCGTAATGATCGATGCAGATAATATAAACACGTCGAATACAGCCGAAGATAGTGCGTCCGAGGAATAATCTATGCCATTTGACATTAAAATTCATATATTTCGCGATAGATCTTGATCGTATATATATATATTTTTTTTTTTGCAAACCTTCCCGTAATCACCCGGCGAAACATCGCTGATCATAATTGAAGCGTTATGATCGTGAATCATGCACGTCGCATTATGACAGTGATCGGAGCACGATTGATTATTGGTTATCGAATGGAAAAATAAGCACAAAACTATCAAACAATAATGGTAAAGGGTTGAAGCAGGAATGCTAAGCACTTGTGTTTAGCAATCGTTTTCGGTAATACACAAGTTTTTGTTCTCTCGTAAAAAAAAAAAGGCAAGTACACCAGGCACTAAGTGAAATTTATTGTCACGGATAATCTAATGATTATCCGCAACAATAAATTTTATTACCGCCTTCTCCTACTATATAAAAATTTTCAACTTTGAAAAAACATTATCGCCATAGGTGGAATTCTCATTGAAAGTGTCCCGCTGATTATCTGCAGTGGGAAGAACACCATCGACTTCCGTTTCGATAGATACGCGGCGGTGTCCTGGCCATTCGATTATTATTACGAGCGTTCGTGCGTGCGTACAAAACGGAGCAGGTTCGAACAGATACCGATAAGACGACATCCTGTTCGTAGCCGTACTTTTAAAATCGTCCCTTTTTATCCACCCGTTACTCACCGCTATCGGTGACAATACTCTTATCGCCAGCAGCTTCGCTGAACCGCGAATTAACATCCGAATTTGCAATTAAAATTATCCCACCGGGAAGATTAATCTCGGACTTGAAGAGCTGTTTCCCGAACAATGTCTTTCTATCGCGAGCGTATTTTTTTTTTTTTTTGTTTTTTTTGTTTTTCTTCATTATTTACCCTTTTAACTCGTGGTTGTATTATTATTATCTCAATTGTCACAACACACTCGACGATATCGCTGGGAGCCTGAAACAGCGAGAAGATATTCCATCCAGCGTGATTGTGTCGAGTACGCAATAAAGTTAACGGTTTTTCTTTTTCTCTGCTTAATTTTCATATCTGCGATTGGACTTTGAGGACAACGATACGACGATCAATCGTCAAAGCGGATCGACCGAGTTTATTTGATACATAGATCGTCGTACAATCGCCCGAATGAACTATTTTACGAAACATCGGCATCGATATTGCATGGCATGCATTATCTTTCTGTTTCCCCCTCTTTGCGATTATCTTCGATTAGAATTTTATGGATAGCGATATACATGTGAATTTTTATCAACTATGTATATCGTTAAAATTATTGTTACGTACAACAAATCGTACAGATAATCGATTATTTCACCTCGTGAAGCTCGAGGGAATCGCGAACTTGAGAGATTTTGTTGTTTCGAAAGATATCGCTTGTGTGTGTGTACATGTTGAACGGCTAAGAATCAAAAGGACGTAACTCGCGTCAATATCGCGTCTAATGTATATCGGTCACGCCCTGTTGATTCTCAGCCGTTCACATATGTGGGCATGTATGGAGGCAGTGTGCGTATTTAACAATAAAATGGACTTTAGATTCGAGTCCAGCAACCTCAGATGCTCCGAACGTCTTCTTCGATGTGTCTTTAATACAATGAATCTGTGGGTTCAATTTATCGCGCACACGACTCCTCCGGCTAATCTAATCTAATCGTTAATCAATGTCTTCCCTCTCCCTCTCTCTCTCTCTCTCTCTCCGTCTTTCTCGACCTAAACTTTAACCAATAGCAAATAATGGCATAATACACGGTATCTGCGATTGGTACGGGGAAATAACAGAGCGAGAATAAAGAGAAAACGTAATCTCGAGCGAAACCGTTGGAAATCTGCTGCTTTGTCTCAGATCGTTGACCGTACACACGCGGAGAGTCGACCGACGGTACCGGTCAAGTGCAGAGTCGAGGTTGGAGGCGAGGATAGAAAGGTATCTTCGAGAGGTCTGCATTACTCCAGGAGGATGGAGGTCCTTATGCACGAAGCCTCCGGCGTGCCGGAGACAAGAGGCAACGACAAAACTCCGAGAATTTCCGAAAGTCTTGAGATCAGGGTCGAAACAAACGGCGACGAACGAGTCAACAATGGCACGCATCTGGATAAATTTAACGACGGGAAATTGTCGAATATCATGTTCGAGGATATTCACTACAGCGTCTCGCTTGGATGGAGAAAGGGTATTACAATTTTCTTGCTTTTTCTTTTTTTTTTTTTTTGTTCGCTCCTGCTGCAACTCTTATGTAAGCGAAAATTGACCGAGTTCGCGAATTGCCGAGAAATGAAAGTCTCATTACGCGTGGCAGGTTTACGTGGAATTCAATATTGCATAAATGTTGTAGTTGAAGATTTTTCTTCTTAGGCTTTTCGAATCGATGTTTTCGAATAATTTTTTTTTTTTTCTCGGACTATAAAAATAATTGCACAGTAAAGAATAATTTCGTAAAATCGTAATACAAAATTTCGTAAAAATAATTTTGTTAAACATGTGACACGAGAACGAGTTTGTCACTTATTTGAATATACGAACCTGTCCGAAAAATTTCCCGTGTCATTGACAATTTTAGATTGTACTTTTGTGTGTAAAACTAGAAAATCAACAAACAAACAAGATTGTGGACGTTTGTGGACAATAAGTTGTTGTAAAAAGCACAAACTTTTTTTTTTTTACTGTGCACTTTGGATTTAACCGTTTTGACGATTTGACGATTTAGTTGAGAGGCAAACTCCGAAAACATGCGGTTCGATTCGAGCGTGATTTTTATAGATAACAAAACAAAAATGTGTTAAATTCTCGTTATCAGGATCGAAAGAAATTCTTCACGGCGTCAATGGAAGACTGCCGGCAAAGCAACTGATCGCTATCATGGGACCATCTGGTGCCGGAAAATCGACGCTTCTCGACATACTCTCAGGATACAGATTGACTGGAATCGATGGTGCTGTTTATGTTAATGGACAACCGCGCGATTTAGATGAATTTCGAAGGTTCGACGCGTGCAGTGGCAGTTCCATAATTATATTTATTACACGCATTAACAATAATTATATTTATTACACGCATCAACAATAATTATATTTATTACACGCATTAATAATAATTATATTTATTATATGCATATACTTATTTTTTATAATATTTAATCGATTTTGTTATCGACAGATCGAGCGCTTACATAACGCAGGATGATCGACTGCAGCCATTGTTGACCGTTCAGGAAAACATGAGGGTAGCTGCAGACTTGAAACTTCCGACAGACACGACCAAGAGCAAGAAGGAAGCTATAGTGAGTTGTCAATTGAATTTATTTTATTTATTTATTTTTTTTACGCAGATGGAAATTATTCGAAGGAAAACGAAGAATGTTTGTTGAGAATTTGTTGTTCATTGATGTTTCTTCAACAATTGTTTTTAACAGATAACAGAAATCATAACGACTCTTGGATTGTTCAATCACCTGAAGACGAGAGCCGAAAGACTGAGCGGTGGTCAGAGAAAGAGATTGTCTATAGCTCTTGAATTAGTTAACAATCCTACCGTTATGTTTCTCGACGAGCCTACGACTGGCCTCGATAGTTCGACTTGCATGCAAGTTGTAAATTTGCTGAAGATATTAGCGCGTCAAGGGAGAACTATAGTCTGTACGATTCATCAGCCCAGCGCCTCGCTGTTCCAAATTTTCGACCAGGTGAAATGATTCTTCACGATCGTGTGTGAAACAGTCGCAAATAAAAAAAATCGTCTCTTACATTGGACCAATGGCTTTCAGGTTTACGTGCTGGCGGAGGGCAATTGTTTGTACCAGGGGGCGACGAATCAGCTAGTATCTTATCTCGAGAGCGTCAAGCTTCCTTGTCCGATGTATCACAATCCCGCCGATTACGGTAATTCATATATCAATACGCACGATGCTCTGAATAATTGCATTAAAATTAGCACAACGATTTATTTAATTTTTTTTTTTTTTTTTTTTTTTTAAATTCAATATCACAGTTATCGAACTCGCATGCGGTGAATACGGAACCGATAAGATCGATGCGCTGGTTTCCGCAACGAAAAATGGAAAGAACATTCAGTGGTTCACAAATTCCACAGCTATGATGGATGCGAAAGAATGGAAAGGTACTTTGATTTCTTACATAGCACTTTAAAGATACAATATTGAAATAATAATTGTATGTGCCGTTGTAAATTTCAGCACAACTTCCCGCAGCCACAACTCCCAAATCTAACCGTAGGGGCTCTCTGAAAGCGACATCGCCGTTTCATCAATTGAGAGTTCTCATGTGGAGGGGATACATAAAGACTAAACGAGATGCCGTGAGTTTCTGATAGTTGTAAGACTCTGTCCATGGCCGAGAATAAAAAACAGCAATGATTCTTCTTTTCAGACTCTTACGCATTTGCGAATACTGGTGAGCATATGCACGAGTCTCATGCTCGGTTCGATTTTTATTGCGTCCGGCAATCGTGGTTCCTCAGTGTTGGAGAATTATAATCTTCTTTTCGCGATTCTCATGCACCACATGATGACGACGATGATGCTGACCATTCTCACCTGTGAGTTATCGTCTGCGCTTACGGCGTAGATCGTCGTCATTGAAAAGACTTTGAAAAGTGCAATCAACCATTCTTTTTTCCAGTCCCTACGGAGATGAATATACTTAAGAAAGAGCATTTCAACCGATGGTACAGCCTGAAGATGTTCTACGCGTCGGTTACGATAATAGACATTCCCGTTTCCGTATTGTGCTGCCTCCTATTCACCGTTATCATCTACTTCATGTCGTGTCAGCCTGCCGAACTAACGAGATTCTCAATGTTCTTCACTATCAGTCTCCTCGTTGCGTTTGTAGCGCAAAGCTTTGGCCTCATGATCGGTGCTGTCTTTGATGTCGTTGTAAGTAGCGATTAGAGTTCTCTTGTGTTATAATTTATCAATGAAAAAATAAACAATCGCAACGTATCGTTCGCAGAACGGCACGTTTTTCGGACCAACGCTTGCGGTACCGATGATGATGTTCGCGGGCTTTGGTGTTTCACTTCGAGATCTTCCGATTTACCTCAAATGGGGTAGCTACGTCAGTTATCTACGCTTTGGCCTCGAAGGGTCAGTAACTCAACCGAATAATAATAATAATAATAATAATAATAATAATAATAATAATAATAATAATAATAATAATAATAATAATAATAATAATTTTCAGGTTGGTAGGGGCAATCTACGGACTTGAACGTAAAACATTGCCATGTGACGAGGGATATTGTCACTATAAGTATCCAGTGAAATTCCTGAATGAGATCGGCATGAGGGGTGATCAATTCTGGTTCGACGTGATATCGCTATGCGTTATACTCGTTATCACAAGATTCTTGGCGTACTTCTTCCTACGATGGAAGCTCATGGCATTGCGATGAGCGAAAAACGAAAATAATTGTTCGTCGTTCGAGACGCTATTCGAAGAAATTGACACCGATCTGACGAACAAAGCCTCTGTACATAAATACCGCATACTTTGAAGCGCATGGAATATATATTTTCATATGAAAAAGAAATGCTCAATTAGTTTCGGTGAAGAAAGAAAAAAAAAAAAAAAAACTAGTCTGTAAATAGCTCGACAGTGATTCTTTTTAAGAACGATTTTACTTTAGCTATGAGATAACAGTCGTCATTATGTCTGTGACCAAGGAGTCTTGAAAATTCGGTTCCAAGTTAGTGAAATCATAGATAAAGAGAGAAGAGTTTTGTTATTCGGGTAAAAGATTAATCAAGTGTGGCTGTATAATTTATTTATTAAAGTAATAAAAAATATGTTGTTATAAAAAATAGTAATTCAAAATAATTGTACACATTGTCTATGGAGAACACCTGTGAGAGGCGAGAGGTTCTACTTTAAGAGGACGTGGCATGCCCCCATGCCCAGTGGGGGTACCAAAAAAACTCCAATGAATGCCACTGAGAGAGCGTAAAAAAGGTAAACGGCACAATTTGTGACAGGGATACCTCTAGCATAGTCGGCTTCGCCACGATTTGCTATGCAGCCAATGGGTAGCGGGCGTTCGGGGTGTCACAAACTGCGACACTTGGTCCTCCTTGTTTATCCTCATGATTTTGCACGCTTAAGTTGAAGTGAAAGTCACGTGACGGAGCCGTGAGTGTGAGAGAGATAGTTGCAATTTTGCAAATTAACTTTATTCAATGGTGTTAATTTTCTTGCAACAAAAATTAATTCGGGCCGGATGCGAAATTACCGTGTGCATCCGGCTCGAATTTGCTTTTCCTTCAAAAAAATTAGCACCCTTGAGAAACATTCATTACAGTTTTTATTACCGACCGCGATATTTCAATTCCCCTTAAAGTGAGAGAGTTGCGTAGAAGTATCATAAATTGGGCATTTTACCGTGGATGCTCCGAGACTCGAGTCTGTATTGGGTACATTGTAACAAATATAGATATAAGGATTGACTGACACACACGATATTAGGGTAAGTGGGTGTGATATGGCCATTGGTTTTTAAATAATGAAAATTTGAGGTTTAAAGTCTAAAAAATTTAAAAATTGTTGTAACCAGCTCTACAAGGATCGAACTAAATTCAGTCGTAATTCACTCGGAACTGTCGACATTTTCGATGCGTGATTTAATTGCAGCTCTATAAATGAATATTTGCGATCGACCGTCTCATCCGGACACTACGAGTTGCATGGCCACAGTAATAATGGTACTCAATTCGGCCTACAGAAGCATCTTACAATATGTTATGTTGTCTACATAAACTACAGAAAGACAACAATTACCTCCGTCAAATGCTTCAGATACCAAACTGAAAAGAAAACGATTTTATCGGCCATACCACTCGGAAATTGCGGAGGAAATGGACATCTGGTCTGCAATCTCCGGATGATATGGCCACGACCACTAACGTAGCCATATCCCACAGAAAATGAGTGGTCATATCACTAATTTTCCGGAAAAACCAGGCACTACTTAATTTTAGGTAAGCAATTTTTTTTAAATAGGCTTACTGCGCGCGCCCATCTTTTCTTGAAAGATCCAACTATAGTGTGCAATATTGATTTAGCCACAAAATTATAATTGAATATGTTCCAGAGCGCTACAAATATAGCTGGAGAAATATCGGGCTATTTCGAAATAGAGATTCACCGCTCGTACCGATCCTTGCTCATACAATCTTATAACAGTTATAACTTTTGGTGGAATCACATTGTATCGACATATGCTAAAAACTGTGCAAACGGCAACGCCATTCGGTTGTTACGTTAAAAGATATTATGGGTGGTCATTTCACCCACCTGGCCATATCACCCTGATGTATCCTACATAGATGACTGTAATAGCTCGGTGTGACAAATCACAAACTTCTCAGATTATCGGTTGACGAGATGACAAAAGTCATCCCGTAACTTTCGAGGTGACGAGGTAACGAAAGCGACGTAACTTTCTGAGCGAGAAGACGCGTGACGGTTCGTACTCGAGATATTTAGCTGTGGTTATAATTAATCATATCAGCCCCAAAACCAAATATGCGCGTTATTCATTCGCACGGTCGTAATAATATGTATAACTCTATTCTTCAACCCGTACCCCCCCTTAATCCATGGGAAAAGTCTGCAGGCAACCAATTAAAAAATTTCGAGCTTTCGTTTAAATATGCTCATATAGTACAAAATATTTTGAAAACATTTTAGAAATATTTTCAATCCTTCAAATTTTAAGAAATTTTTGTAAAATGTCATTTCGTTGCTCTGTACAATTTCCATCGAAGTACAGCGTAAATTGTGACATGGAGACACAATATCCATGCCGTCAGGGCGACAATTATCATGGTGTAAGACATCGACGGCATGTCCATAGCCGTGAGTACGGTTTTCGCATTAATCGGTGAACAGCTATAATCGGAGCACTTCGATATCAGACGACGATTGCCATAAAGAGCTTGCAACATTCCTTCGAAACCGTACCTGAAATATCACAATGAGAATTGATTATGAAATATTTTTTTTTCGATAAAAATTGTGTATTCGATCGAGGCACCTGAAGTAACTGATCAAGCTGAAAGGCCGAAGGTAAGAGGGAACTTCGTCGAGTTTGATAAAAAATCCAGCAAATAGAAGCATCGGTATATTCAGCGCGGGAACGAGAAAGCATCCGGCCTGAAGTAAAAAAAAAAACAAAAAAGGAAACACAAGACATGAGAGTTCAGACGAGACATTGAGAGTATACAAGGCATTGGCATGACTTTAACCCTTCAACGGTCAGTGAAAAGATAACTACCCACAATTTTTTTTCGTGCATTCATGGGAAAAAAAAAATTATTTTTTGTATCGATCGACTTCGCTTTCATGGACATCGACTTCGGTTTCATTTTCTAGAATTGTTTGCTTTTTTCCCAGTGACCGCCAAAGGTTAAAGGGGAAAAAAAAAAATTATTACGTGAGTGTCGAAGGCCGCACCGGTGACGATGCCGAGCGATTGTGCGAGTATTGTCATCAGTATGCAGATAAGCCAAACTCGCATGAATCTCTCGCATTCCATTGGCTGACCGGTCATGCAGTAAGCGATCACGAGAAAGAATGAAGGGCAGAGAATCTGAAAAAAAAAAAAAATCTCTTTAATATCTCTTTCACTATATCGACGAAACGAAGAATAAAATTATATTCGTTACCTGAAGAGGAATGTCGGTGACGACTTTCGCGATGTAATAAGTCCGGAGGCTGTACCAATTATTCATATGTTCTCGCAGAAACACCGCGGCTTCTATTGGAACTGCAAAACCATAAATGAATAGTTAAAAAATTAATAAATAGTTTAGAAATAATAAATAGTTTAAAGATCATATCCGTATCACTAAATACGCTTGAAACACTTGCACATCTGTACAGCGGGCATAGAATTAGCGAAGAACAGGAACAGAAGAAAGAAAAATATGCAAGCGACATTGCTCTGAAGTTTAGACCAGTCTCCTCCGAAATTATAGAACACGAGTCCGAGTAGAAGAGCAATAACAACGTGGGCCGCGAGTCTGAGCTTCGTCATCGTCTGAAACAAAAAAGAGAGAAAAAAAGATTAATTTTTTTTTTTTTTCTTTCGACTCAGCGTTATATTGCTTTCATTTTCTGATTAGTATTTATGTACGATTTGTATTGTCATTTTACGTTGTCTCGCTGATTGCAAATAATCGCGCGTGACAGTAGAACTTTCTGCTGTTCCCACGTAGACACCTGTCTCGTTTGACCGTTTATGAATTTTTCTTCTCCCGAATATTCCTTCGTTAAGTTCAACGGCATGGACTCCGTATTGCCGGCGTCGATCGCGTCGATTCCGTTCTCGAGGCCTTTGGAAAAATCATACCGGAGTTTGCTGTCGTTGCACTTGGCGTTGCTGATTTTGCACAGAAGATCCAAATCGCCGCCTCGCTGGTTAGTCACTACTTCGATCACTGCAAAATATCGTCGGCAACAATTACAATATGAGCAAAACAATAAAATATTTGTACTGCTTTGAGCTTTCGGTTATTACCAAGTTTAAATCAGAATACCATCAATCACAGAAAATTTTAATTTCAAAAATTTAATCAACATTTTCATTCGTCATCGGAGCGTTAAATTTTCGAATACAGCCAACTTACCAAACTCGGCGATATTGTAAAAAGATGGACAATTGTATCCGGCCTCATTGAAGGTATTGATTATATCATCCCTCGGTCCGCAGTAGAGATTTCTTCCATCGGCGAGAACGAGAATATCGTCGAATTGTTCGATAATCTGGCTGTTTGGCTGATGAATAGCGCACACAACTGTACAACCAGTCTTCGTAATATTCTTCAGTAAGCTGACAACCTTTTTTTGTTATGAATAAATCAGTTATTCACTACTCGTTTAAGATAAAAATTGCGTGAGCAGAATATATAATAAATTAAAAAAAAAAAAAAAAAAAACTAGCAAGTAACGTCACGTCCGGTTGACAAATGAGATTTCCAAATCGGAAGTGACCTATTTTTATAATACCAGATAATTCAATACCTGATTGGATGCTGCACTGTCGAGTCCGCTCGTCGGCTCGTCCAGCAAAAGAACAGCAGGATTTGTTATTATCTCGACACCGATCGAGAGCCTTTTTTTCTCACCGCCGCTCAATTTATCAGTCATCGTTTCCATGCAATTCATCAATCCAAGCTTATTTGCGACCTCTTCGACCTGCATTTAAATTTACAAACGAAGGAGTCATCCTGCGTGCAGTTATCGATGACTACGGTAATTATAGTGCTTATCGATAATTTGCAATTGTTTCTTTTTCATTCGTCTAATTTCCATTTTTTTTTTGTTTGTTTTACCAGGAGCTCCCGAGACTGTGGTGTATGCGGTCGTCCGAGCTTGAGACGAGCCGCGATGTACAAAGTCTCCTTGGTTGTGAGCTTTGGTAAAAGCGCGAATTCCTGTGGTATGTAGGAAGCCGATCTACGAAACTCATCGTTGTTCCTTGGGCTCCCGTTAACAGTTATCGAACCCTTGAGATTCGATGTACGAAGTCCCGACATTATGCTGAGAAGCGACGTCTTGCCGGCTCCGGATGGTCCAATTATTCCTGTTAGCTTCCCCGGACGAAAGTGGCCGCATACACCTCGAAGCACTTTCTTCTCTTTCACTTGAACAACAAAGAGTTGCAATATTAAACACAAAATAAAAGCATAGTTATTTATTTTCATCGATAAACGGATAATCAATTATTCTATTTATAATAATCTAAAATAAACAATATAATTTACCTTTGCATTGCTGAACGGTGTAGCATAAGTCCGAGAATTCAAGGTAAATTCGTGATTTTGCGTCGATGCATTCGTTTGCACTGAGTAACTTTTGTTGATCTTCGAGACGCACAGCGCAATGATCGACCGACCTGTTATCCGAATCGAGGTCGCTCCCGGGCCGCGGGCCGCTCATTTCTTCAGCTCCCATCAAGAGAGACTGGGTAAAACCGCGACTTCGTCGGTTGCGAGTACTCTCTCCCGGACGGGAACAATATTTCCCACTTCTACAGTCAGCACGAGTCCCTCCTATCAACTGCGTCGCGCCCACTACCTTTCACTGCATCCTGGCAGCACTGACCGCTATAGGAACGCTTGGGCAGCTTCGAGACCATCCAACATACGGGGATACATTTTAATCTTATTTTTCAACCGTATTTCTTCACATCTCCATCGTTCCGTAGGGCAACACTACGAAGAACCTTATAATGGACTGACTCCAGAGTCCGAATTTTAGTGACCGATGCTCGGCCGATCGTCGGTCACTGAAAGCAAACAGTAATTTTCTCTTCGTAAATGATAAAACTTGAATATACACTCGATAATCGTGGCGTGAATAATGAACGGTACTTCCTTCGAATTGTATTTACGAATAGTATTCACTTTTTTTCTGTTTGCGATAAGGGGATAAAAAATTGAAGGCACTCGATAAGTTTGATAAGTGGAGGAGCTCGGGAGTCGCGAAGTGTAACCCGATGACAAGTGGAAAATTAATTAACATCGCTACAATAATCGTACTATTTTTTAGTGTGTATCGATAATCGGATAACAATCGGCACGTATTGTCGAACGAGGAAATCAGAAGCGGCGATCTCGTAAAATGTCGAGCGCACTAACAACATTGATGGCTTGAAAGATTGAGAGAAACATCGAGCAATGAATTAGTATTAATCGTTAAAAGTTATTTCTTTATTCCTTCTTTTGAGGAAACGAGTCCGCGATATTGGACAAGAGAAGAAACGAATAATTTTTATTATTTATGGAACTCGGTGATTTGAAACTATATTCATTTATTATATCGATAACCAGAGGGAAATCTTCTCAAGTGTCTGGGTAAACTTTATTGAGAATGAGGGAATTAAGTTTACCGGTGTAAAAAAAATTAAAATTTTAACACGTATCTTCATATATAAAGGAAGAAAAGTTTAAGATCAATTAAGTAAATTTAAAGAATAATTCCCAGAGTTCGTCTAGGATTTTTCAACGTTTCTCTCGAAGCCGGCTAGTGCAGTGAAAGCTCGATCGTTAGACGTCCGGGAGCAGTCGTATACATTCCACTCTTAACAGACACCACTCGCGTGTTACCGATAAGTTTACGCGTCAGCGAATCTCGACTAGCTAATGATAGCGATCGCCGATAAAATCAATGGACGAGCGATATAATTTGTAGCTTAAAGAATGTCTACGGCGGCGACCGCCGAACGTAGCGGATCGACGACTGGTTCGTACGGCGTATCTGTCGAGCGTTGTGGAAATTATCAACTGGAAGCAAAGCTCTTCAGTGCGACATCTCAGTGGCTCGATTGTATCATTGGCATGAAACGAGAGGGCAATGGTGGGGAATGAGAGACCCTCGGAAGCAGAGAGCTCGGTCCGTGCTCTCTTGATGAGTCGGGCGGCCGGTTGAACTTTAATGGTCAGCGACGATGTCTTCGCATTTTGTGCGGCCCCTCCTAGATCTTACGAACTTCGAGTTTGCACCAGTAGTTCGCGTGAATGTGTACATTGAAATATTTTTACCGAATAATTTATTCCAAACTGGGATATTGGTTTTTGGAACAATTTTTTTTTTTATAAATGATGATTCTGTTTTTTTTTTTTTTTTTTTTACAAATTCTTTGATATGATTTTATGTTATTTGTACATATTTGTGACATTGAGAATATATTGCACTGTTGAATTGGTAACATTCAACTGCGGATTTCTTTTTCATCCTTTTAACTTTTTACCCACTTTTCTTTTGATTACAAAATCTAATCTAACTGTATTTAGTATTTTCCAGACGGCAGGCATTTGACAAATCAGACACGTTCGTAATTGCGATAAATATTTATATTGCTCACGCACACCGTTGTCATTTTATTGCGCAGTGGAAATAATCGTTGGCTCCTTGGCTATTGCGATGATTCTCGCCATTTGCGAGAACGAAAAAATATCTTGAATGTTTTCCTCTTCATATAAATCGATATATTCATCATGGGTGATCAATTTTTATCTTCTCATTATCGTCCAGTAAAAAAAATATCTAATAAAAAGTTCCACGGTGTTCGTAAATGCCGAGGCCGCGCGGAGAGCGTTAGCGTGATAAAGACCGATAGTCGAACGGTTTGCTCGGTATGCTCTTCTAAGAATTTGCATAATCTTCGACGCTACTTTTTTAAATTCTCTACTCTTATCATCAGCCGGATAGTGCACACAAAGACTGTGTACTCATCGGTCACAGTTCGCAACTTGTATAAAATTTATGAATATCATCGCGAGAACAATTGCTGAATATCCATAATAATGACACTATAGATTACGAGAATTTTCCATTTCCCAATAGCTAAAATATCCTATCACTTTGTTCCACGCATGGTAAACAAAAAACGACAATGCCGAACCATGGAAAAATTACGTGTGATAAAAAATTACGCCTGATAAAAAAATTTATGACTAGATTTCACAGTTAAAAAGAATATATCTCTTGAGTTCTTTCACTACTTGGTATGTCTCGCACGTATTGTATTTAAATCCCGACGTAAAATCTAAAATTTCAGGCTTCATTATTATTATTGGTATTTTTTTTTTAGAGTAAATAGGCACGGCGAAGTTTCAGCCGCAGTCTTAGTGTCATGAACGCCGTTACGTCGAGCATGATGTAAAGACCGATGAGAATCGACATGGAGAACCAGTAGTTGACGTTTTTCATGTCTACCTCGGCCATAAATTTCTCCGGGGTTGTGTAGTGGCAGTAGATCTCCGAGCAGGGCATTTTTGGACGGCCAAATCTGCAAAGATTCATTGTAATGCATTATCGATATTTGACTATCGATAAATCTATATTTAACTGTGTAATTATTTGGAGTTATGAATGCAACGATCTTTTTTTTTTTTGTGATAAACTCACCCATAAATGGACGCTATTATTCCCTCGAATCCGTACTTTAGGAAAGACGTGTGAAATAGCCACTGAAGATATGGATGAGCGTCGTTGAGATGGACGAAGAAACCGCTGAATATCAAAAATGGTAGGATAAACAATGGACCGAATATCACAGCGTTCTGAAAAAATAAATCGGGATTTTTATTTTTAGTCAATCGATCATCTTATTTGCTTAAAAAAAAAAATGATTTATCTATCGTACCTGAACTTTCATACCGATTCCGACAATGACACCAACGATCTGCGCCACAAGACTGACCAGTATACACATTAACATAAAAAGCCCGAGTCTCTTCAGTTCGGGAAACTGTCCAGTCATTAAAAAAACTATAATAGTGTACGTAGAGGCGGCGGCAATTTGTACAGGAAGATCGGCGATTTTGTTAGCCAGATAAAACGATCGTAGTTTGTACCATCTATTGAAGTGTTCTCTCGTCACGATCGGCAGTTCCGATGGAACTGAAAATTGGGACGAAATAATCTTGTTAGAATTATAAAAAGAAAATGCCCCTCTATGTTGAAACAGACAAATCATTAAGCACAATTATAGAGTTTAGAATGAGAAATGTACTTACACGTGATGATTGTTGCGCTGAAAGCGCTGTACATGAGAAACATTAAGTTGAAGAAGAGTAAATTAAAGTTGTCGAAAACGTGAGCGGCATCCTCGCCGATTCTGCAGTACAAAGTTCCGACTAAGATGGCAATTATGAGATGCATTCCTAGTCGAATAAATGTGAGAACCTGGAAAAGGAAAAATAAAAATATGTCAACGTCTGATTAATTGGCACACCGGGGACAAAATTATAATTGGTCCGGCTAACAAAGTAATTGAATGACGCAGCCATTAGCGGAAGGCCATTTAATTATCTGCGGTGACCCGCGAAAAAAGGTACATTTTTATTAATCTATAAAATGCAATTCGGCAAGTACCTTGTCTCTCGAAAGTCTTATAGCATTTCGTTTGAGCAATGTATAGAGCTGTTTCCAAAATCCTGTAGCATAATAAGCTGGATCTTGTTCCCTGCGATGTTCGCAGTGAAGCGGTGTTATAGGCAAACGTTGTAAACTCGCTGTAACTTTTAAAGGTGTATTCCAACTGGATGCAATCATTTCCTCGATTTCGTTCCAGTTTCCAGGGGCGGAAGAGCGCCAATCGTTGCACTTTCCGTTGTCTATGGAAATTCCGAGTTTCTGTGCGTAGTTACCGTAGTCTCCGTTGCAAACTTCCATGACTGTGAGACAGAGAAAATAAAAACAAATATAAATTAGCATGAGAATGTGAACGACATTGGGAGTGATGTATGATAAGCACGCGGAAGTACAGAGTGATACGGGTATTAATTCGTTTTCGGACAGTAACGAATTTTGCAATGACAAACGTATTAGGAACTTCTCGCACTGCGCTCGAACGGTCCTGAAAATGGAGAATTTTATTCGCACACCAAAGTTCAACGTTGGTTAAGGAGGTTGGGGCGATTGCCACTAGTCAAATTTTCATGTTGTTTATACAAAGTTTTACGCATCCATTGATTACCGTGGATGGTTATTTGTATTACAGTACATGCCCTCAGAGTGGAAAATATTCATTGCAATGGATTTGCAAAAATACGACCGGGTTTGTGCGCATTTTAGAATTTCTTCAGATTATTCAAAGAATAATCTGTAATTTTTACACGATTTTGGTGTATTACGGCTAATTCTCTTCCTTGAAATATGCTCTACGAATTCACCATCTAGATACTCAATAATATTTTCCGTTAAGAAATTATAGCTGCTTGGCTACGAAGGAATTTTGTTGACGGATAAACAAAAGTCAGTATCAAGGTTCTCCTCGAGCTGTATTACAGCTCGAGGCTATACAACAAAAAATCATAATTTTATTCAGACGTTGCATGTGCTCGATCAAACGCTCCCGGCAATATCGCCAGAGGACGTACCGCAAATAAATTCAATTAAAGCTGCGACCTTTCAACTGTTGAATAATTATCTGGAGGCAAAGCAACGTTGAATTCAGATAATTTGCGGGAAAAAAAATTTATATCATATTCGGAGCTTCATTTTTGTGCTCGAGACTCGTACACAGTCTCCTGATATGAGACTTACGAAAATCTGCTGGATTGTGATAAGTTGGACATTGCAATCCATGCTTGGAAAGAAAAGGCACAAGCGCTTTCGTGCTGCCGGTGTAGACGCAGCTTCCATCGGCGATAACGTAAAGATGGTCGATCATGCTGAACAGCGTCGCGCTTGGCTGATGTATCGTGAATACTACTGTTCGCCCTTGCCTCGCTAGATTGTTCAAAAGTTTGAGGCATTGTTTCGATGTGACGCTGTCTAGGCCACTAAAAAAATAACCGAGTTATTGATGCTGATTCAATAAAATATTAACATGTACTAGCGGTTGTGCTGGCACGCGCGTTCGCAGCATCGGTGTGAGTATCTCGTGAGTATCTCGTGAGTATCCCGTGAGTATCCCGTGAGTATCCCGTGAGTATCCCGTGAGTATCCCGTGAGTATCTTGTGAGTATCTTGTGAGTATCTTGTGAGTATCTTTTGAGTATCTTGTGAGTATCTTGTGAGTATCTGTGAGTATCTTGTGAGTATCCCGTGAGTATCCCGTGAGTATCCCGTGAGTATCTTGTGAGTATCTTGTGAGTATCTTGTGAGTATCTTGTGAGTATCTTGTGAGTATCTTGTGAGTATCTTGTGAGTATCTTGTGAGTATCTTGTGAGTATCTTGTGAGTATCTTGTGAGTATCTTGTGAGTATCTGTGAGTATCTTGTAAGTACTGCATCTGTGAATATCTGTGAGTATCTGTAAGTACCGAGTGAGATATGTGTCAGTATCGGTGTAAGTTTCCAATCGACATGAACTTTATTATTATATAGATTATTGAGCGTTGCAATCGATCGACCTACGAAAGGTCTCGGAAAGAGATTATTTTTAAGCCAACAATTCTCCCGACTTTGGCTACCTGGTAGGCTCGTCGAAGAACATGATTGGAGGATCATTAACGAGTTCCAGAGCAATCGCGAGCCTTTTTTTCTGGCCCCCACTCAGCTGATCGGTTCGCGTGTTTCGACATCGTGTCAAACCCATCGCCAACAGAATTTCATCTACCTGAAAAAATCGTAATATTAAAGTAGTGTCGTTAATCGAAAGGCTGCACCTTCGAGGGAGAACAAATTTTTTTTAATTACCCTCTGCACTTTTTCATGGTGATTCGACCGCAGTTTTAGATCGGCTGCGACTCTCATTGCTTCATCGATCGTGAGTAAAGGCTGTAGATTATCATCTTGCATTATGTAAGCCGAGGATCTTCTAAAAGACGTGAGATCTCGACCCTCGCCGTTTAATGTAACCCTGCCCGTTATCGATGACGTCCTGCAAATAGATCCCAGAAACTCTTTAGATTTCATAAATTTATCCTTAAGGGTATGTGACAATTCTCCTTAGCGGCCTGACCAGATTTCAGTCGGTAACGAAATCAGTAATAACTTTTTTTTACCGTTAGTAACCATTTCCGGTCAAAAGTCGATTCTTACCGGGGGTGGATATGATTTAAGCTACAGTCAAGAATTAATTTATATTTGAAACGATCAGCGCTGTTATAAAAAACAAAAAATTGGTATTTCTTTTTTTACTGACCGAGGTATGTCACTCACTCTTAACTTGGCTTAATGTCAATAATATGACATAAATTTGCATCGCATTAAGAGAAAAAGCACATTGGATAGGTTTTTTTTTTTTAAACATATTAAAAAAATGAATTGGCGCAGAAATTCGATTAGCATTAGCAGAGTTTAATTGAGAGTGAAAAAACGATTCGCTTAATTATCTCCAGCGTTTCTTCATGAATTATATGACAATCGATTAGTTTTTTGCCGATGCTTCCGAGTGAATTGTCGACAGATAAATATACACGTGATAGGTAAGTATGAGACCTGCAGCTGCACCGTGACCTGCTCCGAGCCTTCGTGAGAGTGCAATAATTCCGAGTGCAAGTGCACTTGGATTTACCTTCGGTCCACCTGGACCATACCGAGAATGCACCAAGGATACATCGACATGGACTATTATTTACCGTGCTCATAATGTTTGCTCAATTACGCTGGAGGGATAAAAACATCGTTCTACAGACTAGCTCGAACGTTTACTCCACTCACGTGTAACCCGCAAGAATGTCCATCAAGGTTGATTTTCCAGCTCCCGACGGTCCCATTATCGCCGTCAGTTCACCAGATCTGAAGTTGCCACTCATGTTGCTCAATAATTTTCTCCTTCCTGCGAAAAGGAACTCTTTTTACTAAGTCTGCCCGATCTGTTTCTCTGTTGAGTTGTTCTGTTTGACATTAGAAAAAAAAAATCATCCAAAAATCAATAAAAAAAAAACGGAAACTTATATGTGTCAACGATTTGATTTTGTGCGACTGAAGATTTTCATACGAATCAATAATTTTTTGACATTATCTCTTCAACCGTGAGTTTGGAGAACGTTGACTAAGTGCACGTGTTTATAATGTCTATGTGCAGAAGATGAGCAAGGTTGCCGCGACACGTGCAAGAAATCGCCCTCATCCGAAAGCCTTGATGTCACAAAATAATAGAACACTAGGGGTCGAATTTCAAGACATCAGTTTGAACTTGAGATCGAACTTAAGATCAAACTTAAGACCGAACTTATGGTCAAACTTAAGTCCGAACTTAAAATCAACCTTAAGTCTGAACTTAAGATCAACCTTAAGTCTGAACTTGAGATCAAACTTAAGCACGCAACGAAATTTCGACCAAACTTCGATCTTAAGTTCGAGCTCAAGGGGGATCTTAAGTTCAAACTAACGTTTTAAAATTCGACCCTACGAATTTTGTTCAACTATTATAATTCAACGTGTCCTACCTTACTCTACGGTGACACGTGAACACCATGCCGAAATCTTCAAGTGGATTTTGATAACACACATCTTAAAGAAGATAAAAAAAAATCGCGTCCCCGACATGTTTAAATCTTGGGAATGTTTCGTAAAGAGAATTTTCAGCGATTAAGAAGACACCTTTGAGATTCATTTCGAGTGCTTGATCACGATGTGGGAACTAACGAATACCGAAATAATCAAACGCTTGAGAAAAAGAATCATAAGAGTATCGTGACACGATCTCGATTTCTCCTCACCGTTAACTGGAGAAAAAAAAAAGAAGATACGACACGCTAGAAGACATTATCAGAGATAATCTGGACGATTGCGAGGGCTACGGTGCTCTCGAGCGTTGAGATAAAATCCATTGTAACTGAATGTATTTCACAAACTCCGACACCAATATTTTCTGCAAAATTCTTGTTTCATTTGGTTTTTGTAGATAACCTTTTTAAATTACATTTCATTTCACTCAATTACATTATTTAACGTTATTAAAGAGCTCGCGAGACCTACAATCGTATAAACGAAGCGTAAGCGTACATCAACACGAACCAGCTATCTAAGGAAAACAGGTATAACAAATAAAAAGGAAAACAGGTATAACAAATAAAATTCAATAGATAGACATTTTTCTAGCGTTTAACGCTACCGAATGATTGGCGACTGACCATTGTTAACGATTGAAAACGATAAGTTGGAGCAGCATGTATTTGCGGACCGCGCACCGATAATTACAAACCATTCAATTCAATCAATTATTCAATCAAGAAATTAATGTATTTTTTATGATAAAATAAAATTTGACTGAATCGTGTTGTTTTTTTGGTGCCTAACGATATAAGTCAAGAATCATCCTTACATCAATGATCGATTCTCTAAAAGAACATTCAGCTGGTCTTATATCTACTGGTAGGTATTCGCTAACTCTCGATTAGCATGAATCGTCAGACGGTAATGAGGCAGCAGAGACAAAGTGTCTTCCGCTACATCGAATGATTTGTCATCATATACTTATGGGGCGTTGAATCAAACTTATCAGAGTGCAGACAGTTTGCACGTTGATCCGGAAAGTCCGACGGTAGACAAAACTATGACTACGAAGGGACAAGCGACGGCAAGTCTGGCTCATCTCATCTTCCTCTGGCCAGATAGGCAAACGCCAATTGCTCCGTTTCGTCGCGCTCGTCTATCTGGTTGTGCTCTGTACACTACATTACCGAATTCATTATCGTAAAGCTTTCGTAAATAAAAATCTTGTATCAAGCAGATAACGTTAACGGCTCAAGCGTCGCCGATATGGCGGCGAAAAATAACGAGATAACGAGATTGATAATTCGTAGAATTTTAAGTTTGCATAGGACGACGATTTATGAAGTTCTCTTCCTGTCCATCACTGTCTTATTTATACCACATATTTTTTTAATGGAAATTTGTGCACCTTTTTACCCGCAGAAGACCCCGAAGCCTTAACATCAATTATTTGCAATATTTTACGAATATTGTGTGAATTTAAAAAAAAAAAAAACTGATAAAAAATAAATCTCGAAAACCTACTGATCGTCAGTGCTATTACTCGACGCGCTTTTTTAGTGAAAAAAAAAAGATTGAGTATGCAATTAAATTATCCGCACTGAAACGATGAATATAATCAAAATTACCAGTCATCTAGGAAAAATTACCACAGTTCATGGTTCACAGAAACCACATGTGCACATTATTTTTTTTTTTTTTTTTTTACAAAACCGGTATTTCCTGCCAGACGTGACGCAATGGTTCCCTACCGCCATGTGCTATGGTAATTTTTCTCAAGCAATATAGTAACTCTCACAAAATCATTTTCTCAGTGCATGTGTTAAGAGAGGCAAATAAAACAGCTCGCATTATAATAGATACACATATTTACTCTATGCGAAACGGGGCTAACGCTCGATGCCGATACAATGTGAAAACAGTGTGCCACCTTATCGCAAAGAAAAAAAAGAAGAGACCGTCGCTGATGATGCCCCTTGGCAAAGTTTTCCATTGGGCGGTTAATGGTAATTGATGTTATCGAAAGGTAATCAATGGGATCCCAATGGAAATTGATGTGGAAAATTGAAACGATACTTTCTGCCATTAATTCTTAATGGGACTCCACTGGCAAACCAGTGGGTGATTCTAAATGGTACGTTTTCCCATTCGTTACCAATAGGAGACCAATCGCAATTTCCTGGGAAAATTCAACTGGTACTTTTTTCCATTCGTTATTAATGGGAATCCAATTTCAAATGACTGGGAAAATTGAGTGGAACCTGTTCGTTATTGATAAGATAATATTAATCCTGTTCGTTATTAATAAGAGTTCACTGACAAATCAATGGGATGTGACAAATGGTACTTTTTCCCTTCTTTATTAATGGTAGTTCATTGGGGCATAACTGAAACAGCTGAAATGGTATTTCTTACCATCGGGAATAAATGGGAACTGAATCGAACGGTAAAAAGCTAGGGAATCTTTAATGGCTCGTCTAACTATTTACAAATTGACGAGGAATAAGAATCGAGTCGACGAACACCAGGGAATCACGTGTGCGAGTAGCAATTTTCGCTTAAATGGTATAAGCGATAATTAATTGCAGATAAATGAGTCCCCAATAGTAGCTTTGAACTTAAGGACCGAAATTATTTATGAACAATAGGAGACATTTTTCGGGAGCATTACAGCTTTTTTTATTTGTTACATATTTAGACACTGTAGAAAAGTGAAAATGGAAAAGTGAAAAAGTGGCATATTTTTCGACGCATGGGAATGCCAGAGGGATAAAAATACCATACAACTGCCATATATATATATATATATATATATATATATATATATATATATATATATATATATATATATATATATATATATATATATATATATATATATATATGGTATAATTGTATGGTATAATACCATAAAAATACCATACAACGAATGGGAAATCGAATGGCATATTGAATGGTATATTAAATGGTAGAACAAATGGGAATGATACCATCGGCAAAACCCCATTCAATTATCATTAACGAATAGTTAATGGTAATCAATGGGATTTTTTTAATGGTAACTAATGGGAGATTTAGCCAAGGGTGATTAATGAGATCAAGGATCGTTCTCTCATAGCGAACAAAGAGAAAATTAAATTATTTTGTATTTTTATAAATACGCGCGGGACTTTGCTCATCATTCGTCGCGTGTGTGAGGCGACACTTCGATCTGACGCCGAGCAGCTGCGTAACGATAAAAGATCGACAGTGACACTCTCCAGCACGCCTACACTCTTACGCCTACACTCTCCTAGTAATTGTCGCGAAAATCAGACTCCTTGGGGACCCCAGGCCTGCATGGGGTATTTTCTCAGTTTGGCTCTTCCTACACTACAATTGCAAAAAAAAAAATGAAGAAAAAAAAAATATATATATCGTCTCGACATTACCTCTCCCGAGTATGCCAGTTCGTACGGTGTACGAAACATCGTCGAATTCAAGATTGAATCGTTTGTCGATTATGTGATGAAACGTTGTACCATCCACATCGGAGTAGTCCACGATGGTTTTGCACTCGACGTCCAATTTTAAACTATTTGGCTTCCGTGCGCCCGAATTTGTGGAGCAAGTCGACATGATTTTTTTTTTTTTTTTTTTTTTTTAATTTAATTATTATGCTTTCAAACAGAATCAAAATTTCACTGGATCAATTTTAATCCCCCTCTTTCAACTCAAATACCACATGTCCATCGTGAAGGCTCGACAACAAACGTTGCGTATCTTCATTTCTTCAGGAAGTGCGTCCGACCGGTGTGTTGTAATTGATATTGATTTTTTAACCAACGAAGAGAAAAAAAAAAAAAAAAATTGCGCTATTATATCGAAACTCGTTGGATTGTACTGTGCCCGAGTCCAACGCGGTTTATTTAAAGCGCCGCATGTGAGAGCGCGCCCGCGTACGTTGAAGCAATGAGATGCACGCGCACGTATTATCTACCAGTTGGGTGAACGAGCCGAGGCAGCGCGCGACGACTGAATTTATAATACAAGAACTGACAAAGAGAACTCTTGGCTGACACTGTTCGGCGCTGTTCGTTCGATCGTTTTCGGGCTCTCCGTCGAGTCCTCAAGTGACTAAGACTGGGAACTCGCCGCGCGAGGGGCTTTAGCGTGTTGCGTACAGATATATGTATGTATACGTATGTATATACATATATATATATATATATATATATATATATATATATATAGATTTTACAGCCGTCTACTCCCGACCGCAGGCAGGGCCTTACTGTCCGCTGTTAAGTGCGTCAAACGAGCCAGTATCTCGTTCCCCCGAGGCTGCTGTGCTATAATCACCACTCTAAGCTAAAGCCACGTCCACACCGGGATTCGAAACGCTATCTTCACCGTTCGCTGTGTCAACAAAGATCGTCGAAGAATTCACCGGAAGGCTCCGAGGTCACGCGCGATTCTCTTTGCCAAGGGCAAAGACTTTCTTTAGCTACGACAACAATGTCGATCTTCGTAATGAATTCTCGACGTGATCTTCGTACGGACTTTGGAGTGAAAAGTCGCCCTAACAAGCGTTACGGAAGTGACCTCAAAAGGCCTTAGGGTAGTGACCTTAAAACGCATTCCGGAAGTGGCCCTCAAAAAGCGTTACGGTCCGTCTAGAGGGAGTTGGGACAATCAGGGCCTGGAGTGAGCCTACCGCAGGGACATGCAATTATCAGAAGGTAGGACTCCCACCCCCCCCCCCCCCCCCCCGCCCTCCTACAATCGATATAATCTCCCAAAAACACTTAAGATGTTTTCACACATTGTTTCAGTGAGTACGCTGACGTACTCTTTGAAGATTTTGTTATAATTATCTTATCGTTCGAATTTTGGTACTGCAATGTCGATATTAGACTGGCATTGTACATTCCTCATACACGAGGTCGCGAACTATAATTGCGAAGAGTCCCAACGAGCATGAAACGTCTGCGTGTTGCGAATCGTGACGTCATCGAAAGATTACGGTTCAACGACCCTCGAGCAATGATGGAGAGAGCGTGTTCGATCAATATGTATCCGTCCGTGTGCGAAGTTCGTCCGTTATGAAAAATGTCGGATTGCGAAATGTGTGGCGAATTCTCGATGAAAAAGGCGTGAATTTCTATTTTTCGCATCGAAAATAATAATAATAAATTGGTATGCAAATATCTTGAGCTTATAAAAGGGTCAGTAGCATCGTCGAGATTAATTCCATTGGAGCCAGCTACCTCCGGATCGGCCTTGCGTTCGCGAAGCCTTGCCCACTCGCGACCGTTAAGCTGCAGGCTGGAGAACCGGATGAGAGTCGAATGAGGAAACTTGGCGTGGGGAGAAATTAGTCACGTGACCGTCAGCTGTTCGAACTATACACGGGAAGATCCTTCAACTCGAGAAATGCCTTGGGATTATTTTCACCTTGCAATCCGATCGCTTCCTCGCTCGCCTTTGGCGCCGTTGATTCTACACGGAAATTGACACTGTTCCTTGGCTATTGTAATCCGATGCCGAGAAAAAACAGTACATTTCGATACGAGTGCAGAGAAACGTTTTTCCGACGAGTGTGAGTTTGCAGCACGAGCCGAAGGCGAGTTTTGTAATCACACGAGTTCAGAAAACGTTTTTCGCATGAGTATCGAACGAAATTTTATGTCACGAGGTGTGAAAATTGCGGTTTTCGCATGCGAAGGGTGCGCAAAAACCGCAATTTCCGCATTGAGTGACATCAAATCGTTTTTCTATTCGGTCGTCAAGCTTTCGATTACTTTTCTAAGAATGTCAAATTCGTGAAAGATCTTGGATACAATTGTCGAGAGAAATAGTGTAGAGGCTACGATCCATTTTTTTTAAACATGGTAATGAATATTAGCATTTACCCAGCCACACGATATTACTACGATGACTGGAATAACTGGAGGTTGATCGTTATGACATGCAGTCTCGACGTGACTTTCCGAGAGAGAAGACGTTTGACCGTTCGTGCTCGAGGTATTTAGCTGTTATTATAATTAATTATATCCGCCCCTAAAACTAAATACGCGTGTTATTCATTAGCTCGGTTGTTACAAAATACTGTAAAATATTACAGGGGTGTAACTTCGAAAGCTCTGTGACAGTAAGTCATGAACGCCTTGACCGGTCAAGGTGAAACTTTGATTGTCATGTATAGTGCAAGCACCGTGCAATTTCCCAATTTTCAAGGTAGTTTGCTTGGTAAACGAATCAACTACACTCTGAGATGTGTCTGTGATTTGTTTTTTTTTTAAACTTATTTCTGTTTTCATTTTTACGGCCGCAGTTTCTTTCTTTATTGTACGTATACAATGCAACATGATCGTCGTTTTCAGGGCATTGCTATGCCAATTAATAGAGTTACTACTAAACTGGGTAAGTTATGTTACATATCCGCTTGTCTCGTGCCACACTATCATCTCATAAAAATATCGTAGAAGCTCTATGAATATTTCAAACAATAATTTTCTTTCTTGTCCGTGTGTAAACTATAAATGTTGCTATTAAGTGTGGTAACGCAAGGTATAAGGCAAGATGTACAGTGTTTCGTCATGGATATTCAGCGTGCCATCCTGAAAGCCCAGTGCGAATTTACAATTACATCATGCTATCATTAAATTATGTAGGTAAAGTAGAAAACAACTCTCATCGCGTCTGAAGGAGTTCGCTTTAGACGCGACGATCCTCATATTGACGAAATATTGTCAAATCATAATTTGACCTTTCTGAAAAAATAAGCTTCTCTCCTTATATTTATGTACATACGTCTCTCATCGACATCTTTCGAGTAACTAAATAAACACTTGTATAAGAAAAACAAAAACAAATCATTACCACAGCATATTTTATACCGTGGAACTATAATTTCCAATTACATTTACAAACAAATTTAAATAATTGGCTCAACAGCCGAGCTGTTAAACAAAACAGATTTTCGATCGATAATCAGTTAAGTATCCACGTTTGTATACCTCTTTTGGTCTGATTATTAATTACAAATAAAAATCTCGACTAGTTCCTTTATTAATTATAACGATCTGCGCGGTCACCGACAGACTTCTTTTTTTCGTCGCGAAACGCGCACGGTTCTAATTTTCTCGTTCGCGAGCTCGAAAAAACAATTTAGCGTCAGAAGATCAAAGCGTCTTCAATTTTTATGTACCGCGTGAAAATTAGTACGATTTTGGTATCTCGAATGTTATAGTGCCATTGACGATACGATACGGCTCGCAAACGGCTCAGTTCGGACTGGCGCAAAAGTCCATTCGAAATACTGAATGAATGCCCGGTACTTTTTTTCGTCATGCGTGCGGTACGCAAGCAAAAAGGTTTATCTTCGATTGAGCTTGCACCACAGTGCGCTAGCCGTGAGAAGGTGCATAAGAACACCTACGCCTACGATTAAAACTAAATTATTAACGACGTTCGTTTCGTTTATCTCCATTTCTTTGAGAAATTGTGTGGGTTTCTTGTAGTGACAATAAAAGTCGTCACAGTTCAGATCTTTCCTGTCGAGGCCATAGACCGTGAAGAGCAGACTGTGAAAACCAGCGCGGAAGTACGAGATGTGAAACAGCCAACGAAACGCCGCTGGTGTATCCATGTAGCGGATGCAGAAACCGAATACCGAGAACAGCACAGCGATTATCGGACCCGCAAACACTGCGATCTGCAATTTAAAAAATATCTCTTTAGTCATTAGTTCAAAACTTCGAAAGATCTGCATATTTTTTTAAGCTCGGAGCAAGTCGGGAACGGTAGAAGGATTGACGGTATGTGGAAAAACATCAACAGGCAAATTCTGGAACTATTATTAGCCAGAGGAGTGGAAGAGTCAGTGGAACAGGACCTGTTAAGACACTGGCTCAAAGTGGACTGGGTCGAGTTTCAGCACAAACTACAAGCGCATCACGGAAGGAGTGAAACCGGAAAAATACTGAGACACAAAGGATACAAGAGGGTGGGAGAAGCAGAAATGGACAAGACTAACATGCTGAAACTTATACAGATTCGGAAAGAAAGGCTTCGGAGAGGGGAGAAAGAGGACAAAGGTTAATCAAGAGAAGGAGGAAGATGGCTAATAAAGAGAAGCAGGAGGAAGGCGAATTAAGAAGGACTTGTCGGGGGAAAATTTCCTCGAGGAATTGATCTGGTCCTCACAAGGAGGACCTGTAGAGGAAATGTGACGGTAGGCGAAAGAATTTGGAAAGCTTACAAAGGAAACGTCGAGAACTGAAGCGGGGGGGGGGGGGGGGGGATGTCTAGAGAATAATAAGCGGGCTTGGTAGTAAGATATAGACAAGTAAATGAATAAATGCACTGTACATCATACAAGGCTTTGAAAACAATGAACAGCATTATACTACTCGTGCTCTTAGCATATGTTAACTATATGGATCATACATCTGCGCTGCTTCGTGATGTAGAAGTGATATTCGGAAGGAATGCAGACCAAAGAATTTTTATATGTAACGAGATGTAAAAGGCAACCGAAGCCGTACAATCAAATAAGAATAAATACTATTACTATTACTACTACTACTATTACTTCTACTATTTTTTAAGCTATTCATAGGTGTAAAAATAGTATTTCGCGATACTAGTGCGAAAATAACGGTTTTTCGACGAAGGTTGTGAAGTTGACCACACGAGCCCGGAAGTGAGTACGACAGCAGCACGAGCCGAAGGCCAGTGTCTGTGGTACGAGTTCAAGGCGAGTGTTGCCGACTTCCCAATCGCCGTCGGGAGACCGGTTTTTCGTACAAGTATCTCATACTACTTTTTGTAACAAGTGCACAAAAACTCCCAGTCATTATATTTCCTCCCGCTCATCAAGACTCGATCAATTTCCATCCCCGTTCCAGGCATAGAAATATGGTCATTTTCTAGCACAGTCAACAAAAAAATAGCGTATGCTACTCGGGAGGAAGTGCCTTTTCACCTCGTGTGAATTTCTGCACTCGCTTCACTCGGGCATCAAACTTCACACTCGGTGAAAAGACACACTTTCCTCCCTTGTAGCATAATATACTATTTTCGACCGCCAGTGACCTCACACGCGAAAACGTCACTTCCGGTCAAAAAATGAGATTTTCAAGGATTTTCTTGGTGCAGAGCTGACTGTTGGTACAATATCGCGTGCTCATTTTCACGGTGTAGACTGTTCGGGTTCAGATTTCGTGGTACAAGCTTTTTCAGTGGTAATTTCATATACTGCTCTTTCGGGCATCATTTTTTTTAAGCTCGAGTCGTCGACAAGGAAGATTTTACACAATGGTGAAACTTATTTACCATCAGAGAAAAAATAATTAACATGTCATAATTGATCATTTTTTTTTCAATTTCGTACCTTCACTGGAGTAGTTGCACCGATGAAAAATCCCCAAGCCTGAGCGGTCAAGCTCGCGGCAACGCAGACGACCAGGAAAGTTATAATTCGTTCGGATTCGATAGGCTGACCGGTAAGCCAGTAGCTAACCGCGATGTATGTTGTCGCGCAGGTAGCTTGAAAAGGTATTTCCACGAGTAACATACTGATGTAATAAGGTGCTAATCGATACCATCGATTAAAGTGTTCTCGTTTCAGCATTTTCATCTCTAGAGGGACTGGAAGGAAAATCGAGTTTCGCCAATAAGTAATCGTTTTTTCAGAGCAATAAATCTAATTTTACGATTGATTCGTTGTTTGCGGTCGTGTAGTAACTTACAGGCAAGAGTTACGGCCATTTTCCCGGTATAGACGACAAGCAGTAGAGATCCATAAAGATACACATAATTGGCAAGAACGCCGTTAGCGCGGTAGCCGCTACCCATGTAGAGATAGCCAAATATAACGCCGATAAGTAAATGACATAGCACGCGTATGATCATAAGCGTGTAATCCCTCTTGAGGCACATCAGATGTCTCTTGTACAGTAGGTAACACTGCGCGATGAAACCAGCAGGAGGCGGAGGTTCCACTTCCGAAGCCGCTTCTAACAAAAAAAAAAAAACATTCAAAATTTATTTAAATTTCAATTAAAAATTTACCTCATCTTTTCCATTAATTTCATTTAAAGAATTATAATAATTGTTTTGCTTCATTCATTTTAACGAAAAAAAGGAATATTAGACAAAGGCTTACCCAGAATTTGGGGCTTTGCCGGTGCCTCGGGCTTCTCCACTTCCCAAATTTTTTCCGCTGCCGTAGCGAGCTTTTCAACTGTAACTCCGTACTCACCGATCGCGACTTCGATCACTGAAAAATGATATACGATGTATTTCAATGATTATTCAGCGCATAAAAATTCATGAGACACAAAGAGACGGATAAGTGGATGCGCAAGAAGTACCGAGTGGAAAACCCAATGATCGAACTGTCTCGTAAAAAAACAGAGTGCAACTTGTCTCATTCAATACCGCATCGCGTCCGATTTAACATAAGGTGCCGCGGACTTGACCTATGTTCAACGTTTTTTTTTTAATGAGGTACTAACAAAAGTCGGCGGGATTGTGATAAGGCGGACAGTTGAGCCCGACCGTCGACAAGTGCGGTAAGAGAGCTTGAATGGGCCCTCTATATATGCAATGACCACCCGCAACTGCGTAGAGAGCATCGAACATCTCGAAGAGAAGAGCGCTCGGTTGATGAATAGTACAGACTACAGTTCGCTTTTCCACTCTCGCGAGTCGTTGCAGCAGCGCCAGACATTGACTACACGACGCCGAGTCCAAGCCTGAAAAGATATTTCAAAATATTATTCGAACTGTTCGGCATAGAACGAAGACAGAATAAAAAAAATTACCAGTCGTTGGCTCGTCGAGAAATAATACTGAAGGGTTGCTGAGAAGCTCGAGGGCAACGTCGAGCCTTTTCCTCTGTCCACCGGACAATTGACCGCAGAGCGTATCGTAACAGCGACTCAAGCCGAGCATCTCCAAAAGTTCGAGAACCTGGAAATCATTAATTATTCTTGTTAATTGTCTTGTCGGTTACGATACACAGATTGTTTTTTTTTTTGCGAGAGATCAACGCGTAGACGATTTTTTTCTATGGGTTGGCGACTAGAGGCGTTTTTGCTGCGTGATGAAAATAATTAATAAACTGAACTGCAAAGATTTTGTACTTTGAGTGATAGCAATGCATTTTTGAGAAAACATAAATGCCTGTGTATGTTCATTCGCTTCTCGAAGTACAAACGATGGAAGTATTTTTCAACATTGTTTTTATTGAATTATAATATCAAACCTGAGTCTGTTTGTAAGAAGCGCTGATCGTGTAGCCGAGCTTGAGATGCGCCGCAAGTGTCATCGCTTCTCCTACGGTCAACTTTGGTCTGGACAATGAGTCTTGCTGTATGTAGGATGATGTTCTCTTCCATCTTTCGCTGTATGGCATTCGCAACTTTCCGTTCACCATTACTTCACCGGACACACCTTGAACCCTGAAGAAAAAAAAATAATATATATATTGAATGCAATGCAATTGCAGCGAACGTAAAGTTACGTCATACCCGATCAGAAACATAAGTAATTTTAATGGCATTACGGAGAAATAAGTAAATCGAATAAATCGACAGTACACAACGTATTGTCCGTCCTATGAGAAAGCAATGTGGTTAATTATAGGCAAATTAATAAATTCAATAACTTCGATTAGAGATCGTTTACAATTCTTCGAAAACTGGTTAATCAACGAGCGGATAAATGCCGCACAAAGTAAAATATAGACACTTAAGGAATAATCGTGGATGGAGTGCAAAAGAAACGACAAAAAAGAAACAAACGGTCAATCATGATTATTATATTTTTTCCATCATCTTATCGCTCGATCACATGTTGTTCGGCCTTCGACTTGTTGAATACGATGCGTATGCTCGGTGAAAAAAAGATCGAATCGTGTAATTGCGAGAACGACGTTTTTGCCCGGATAATACCTTCGGTGCTGCATTTGCAATT
This sequence comes from Amblyjoppa proteus, assembly GCA_963922035.1. Taxonomy (NCBI): domain Eukaryota; kingdom Metazoa; phylum Arthropoda; class Insecta; order Hymenoptera; family Ichneumonidae; genus Amblyjoppa; species Amblyjoppa proteus. The sequence goes on along the minus strand of OY998228.1, from coordinate 599,630 downwards.
GCGGTAACTTACTCGCGGTTCAAACGAACCGAAAACAATTTCTTTTCAGAAAAAGTTGCAAAAACAATTTTTTTTTTTGTTTTTCTTCAAACTTTATTGTTTGTTCGACTCGACAACGTGAATGGGGCCACCTCAATTGTTTCCTCCTTATTCGGAGTAACTTTTATTGTAGCTTCGCGCACACATAAGCAACATTTATAGTCCATTAAATCGTGAATCGTTTGAGGTCCGCAGGCAGTGTCTTATGCTGATTTTCTATCTGACCTCCTAGGCGACCCCACGAGACTTTGTCGAAACGATACGACGAACAATGCGGTTAATAGTCGTCAGCCGGAAGAAGAAACAATAGAAAAAAAATCTCAAGCCATCGCCTGAGAACGTGCGATAAAATGTTCCTTTTTCTATCGCCTTAAGCTTTGTTGGTCATTTTTATTTGATTAAAATTGCCAGTTTTATGAAAAGTAAACTTACGTGTAGCCTGCGAGAACGTTGAGAAGCGTCGATTTTCCGGCACCGGATGGCCCCATGATAGCCGTGAGCTCACCCGCACGAAAATTACCGGTGACCCCATGAAGAATTTCTTTGACCTCTGCAACAAACGATTAATGTAGGAAAGCGTTGTCGATAAGCGGTCTGTTGCTCCAGATAGGGTAAACGTGGTGAATATGGACCACCCCGATTAAGGTAGCTATGACGCTTCGCGCTCATTTCGCATAAGTTCGAGAAAAATTAGAGAAAATTGGAAGTACTTCTCGACGGTATAAAAATCTGAAAAAATTAATGCATATTAAAGGTATTGAAAAGATTAATTTCGCATAATAATAATTCTAAGAATTACTAATCTTTTCAGTACCTTTAGTATGCATGAATTTTTTCAGAATTTTATACCATCGAGAAGTACATGCAATTTTCTCTTATTTTTCTCGAACTTATGCGAAATGAGCGCGAAGCGACATAGCTACCTTGACACGTAAATCAATGAAATATGGACCGGTCCATATTCCCCACTTTTACCCTAGCTATATTGCAGGGTAAAGGCTCCGACTATCGACACACCGAAAAAAAGGTTTGGTAATATCGACTAAGCTGGGGTTGCGGGTGGCGAAGGAAATGTTTGGTCGATTGAACAAAATATTTGTTCAATTCAACTAACTATTCGTTGAAGCAACTAAATATTAGGTCGAACTACTAAATATTCGTTCAATCAACTGAATATATTTCTTTCAATCGACCAAACATTTCGTTCGTCATCCGCAACCGCACCTTAGTTTGATATCGCCAAACCTTTTTTTTCGGTGCTGTTATGATTTTTTCCTCAATAATAGGAAAAATAAAATAAAAACTTTATCCGCCTATACTTTTTGAAAGCACGCCCATCAGAAGTTCCTATCAAAGGATTTTTTAACGCGCAAATCGTTGATCGTAGCAAAGTTCGAAATACGTGAAATGAAGCTTTTCGAATGAACATTCAATCATATTTTGTTAATGCAAATTTTCGTTGAATGTTTTATCGATCAATATACAAATCGCATAAAAATTGACATGATCATTTGTGGCCCGCTCGATACGGCTTTGCTTATTTGCTCTGTGAGATAAATAAACTCTCTCGCAATCGGATGGCACGCGTGGAATATATATTTTGTTGAACAAACATTGCATATGAATGTATTTTCAACGTGCGTTATATTGCCTGTCGACTTCTTTGCGCTCGCATTGCCTCCCGGGGCAATAAATCCTCTTGGCGCGTTTGCGGACTCGGAATGCTCGTCTTGCGCGAAGACGAAACGACTTTCCTAAATGACATACGAGATCGCGATGCGAGTAGTTGTCCTAATTTTTCTCCGGTACAGTGCGCTTAGCTACGGTTGAATCTCAACCGCATGAGTATAGAAAAAAAAGAGAATGCGGTTTCACGGTGAACGGAAAGCCCGTCGAGCTGCGTTTGTGCGTTAGCTCGGACTGTACGAAATGATGTGCCCAAGAACTGCACAATTCGTTTCAGTTGAAGTTGTACGAGGATTGTCGACCTGAGAGGAATAATAATGACTTTGGTATTGAACAGGCTCACTGGCACTATGTATTTGCAATTTTATAGGTGACTTTCTTTTGATCAATATTTTCTTTTAATAAAAGGAAATTAATACTTTCGTCTCGTTACAGAAAAGAAGGAACTAATTGAGCCATCCAGTGCTCACTTCATTCGACAGGAGTTTGATATTTTGTCGGAGACAAAGCGTAAACAGAACTCGATTTCGCGTTTCCGTGTCTATGTCGAAAATTTGAAAAAAAGCGTGCAAAGTGATTTGCACGATTACTTCCTCATGTTTTACGGTTCTGCACATAATTTCCTGTATAATAAATTCCGTTGTTCCATCTTGACTTCCTCATAGAAGAAGCTATAATTGAAATACAATTTTCACAAAAAAAAATAAATAAAAGAACATTATGAGATAGAGATATAAAAATTTGAATTTCCAACTCTTTTTTAATTTGATTTTTGAGTAAAGTATAGAAAAAACATGTGTAAATTACTTTGCACCTTTTTTCATAACATAGAAAATGTATGCATCTCATGAAATTCAAACCTTTAAAATTTGCACCATTATTTATTATAGAAAATTGCAAACTGGTTTTTATGAATTGCGGCGTATTAAGGCAATTTTTAATATATTCTTCAGCGAAGATTACGAAACTATAACTCATTTTATACTCTTTGCGTGATATTTGATTCAGAAACGTATCAGACATAACAAAAAAAATTAAAAATGTTCAAAATCCCATAAAATTTAAACGTTCGAATAAATTTTTGGCAAATTTAATACGAAACATTGTACAGTGTTAGTCCATTCTCGTGTCAAATAGAAGCCCGATACCTCTATGTTTCGTAGACCGTTTTTTTTTTTTTTGTAGTTTTTCAAAAAAATTCCATAAAATCTGATCCCTTCGGTAGATTTCGGTCAAATTCAATACCAAAGGTCTTTGATCAAAATATTATATTCGTGTGCAGTTTCAGAACGACAGCTAAAAATTTACGAAAGTTAGAGCTACCACAGACATTTTTAAAAAATTTTGAATTCGCGTAAAATCTCGAGGTGGACCTCAATGCTCATGAAAATTATAGCGAAGGAAGAGGCGTGATCACTCCACTAGTGTATCAAATTTAAACCCGCAATCTCAAGCCGTTTCCGAGTTATAGTCGTTATAACTCGGTGATGCAAGTAATGCAAGTCTGTCACACACGCGCATCCGAACGCCAGCTAAAAATCACATTTCTTGACGTTTTCGACCATTTCTGACATTAATTACAGTGACATTAAAATCTCGAAAATGTTTTTTTTTTTTTTTTTTTCACGAAAACATAGCTTCCTCTGCGAGGAAGCAGAGAAAAAAAATCTGATTAAATTATTCACAGCTCATGACCTCATCCTGCTAGGGTTCAATGATCTTGACGGGAGAAAAAGATTAAAAAGGGATAATATTTTTGATTTCGCCTTGCCAAGAACAAGAAAAGAAACTCTAATTTGATCTTGTAAATGGAAACTAATTATTATTTTTGATTATAGCATCGAAATCTCCGACAGGTTTTGCCACCTATCTATGCGCACTTGTACGTTTTAAATATCCAGTTTGGAATTGAAAGGTCTTGGGTTACAATAACAACAGCGAGTCTACATTTGCACACTGTTCGGACATAGTCGTCGTTGCTCCTCGATCATCGATATATTCGGCACACATCGTACCGGCACGATTTATCCTCGTAGCCGCACGAGTATATGTTGTCTCATCTAATCGGTTGAATTCGACATATGTCCTGATCTTCTCTCGCGCCGCAGTCAGACAAGATCACATTTTTTTGTACGTTTTTTTATGGTTTAATAAACGTCACGTCTCGCTCGATCGTCTCGATTCAGCCCAAGAGTCTAACCGTTTTTTTTTGCCACTGTTCGCTTCACTTAAAAAAAAACGCAGTTTATCGGCGTAGAATCCGTTTTGCCAGTGCCTCTCTCCTACGCCTTTTCGTCGCTCTCAAAAGTTGAAGAAAAGAAAAAGAATCGGCACAAATAAAAAGTGCACATCGCTTCGTTAGTTACTTTTTACCGCTACTCAGCAAGCTCCCTCTAAAGAAGTCCGAGGAATTTAGTCTTCGTCGTAAACGATACGTTGCGAACGATGGTATATAAAAATGAATTTGCAATATGCAATTTTCATTCTCAATGAGAACTGCTGCAAAACCAACAAAAAAAAAAAAATTAACGACTATACCTTCCTCGGTGATTAGAAAAAACACTATTGTATCCTGCAGCTCGATAAACTTTCGATGAGAAAAAAAACAAAAACAAGTACTCATTGATTGCATATCTTACTGTCATCTGGGGTCAGGGGGATGAAAAAAAGTGCATAAATATTACAACATTGTCAATAAATCATTGCGTCACCTGATGAAGATGCAGTTGCGACACGAAGTGTTGATCGACACGGGTATTGCGTAAACGGTCAATATTAAAAAAAAGAAAAAAATCATTATCGCATCGAGACGCAGTACAATTCGCAGGTCCGAACTTTCTCGTCAAAACTTTAAGACTCAGTTGGAATGACCGGTTGGTATATCGGGTGCAGATTTTCAACAGTTTCCCTGCGCCCTCGTGCAAATGCGATCCAGTATGGAGGTATCGACGGCTGCGGCCGTGAACTTTACGAGTGATTGAAAGTTGACGAAAATTGATACGAGAGTACTGGCTGAACGGCACACAGGAGTAAAAGCCTTGAAAGGGAATGTAAAACAAACAAAATACCTCGATAAAGATGAAACTGGAGAAAGGACCTTTTTAGGTCACATTCGACTATTGATGACTTCGAGATGGTCGCGTAATCTGCATCCGCATAAGTATGTGGGTGACTCTCGATTGTTGGACGACGACACGCAGCGACCTATCGAGGTAGAGTGATAGGGCAGAATGTCGAATTGTGCATAGCATATGACGAGATGTGCGGTGTCATTGTCGAAACTATGAGACGGTGACACTGCCCGATTTTGTGCAATGTTCATTTACAAATCGAATACGGGAGAAGCGACCATTGAAATGTAGAACTACAGTAGACGACCGCGCAAGTTGCATGCGTGGGAACGAAGCCAACTAGGCACGATCCGATAAGTTGGATTTCCCACTACCTGCTTCGGTACCTTCGCCGTATGCTTTGCCGTACAAAAACTTGACGCAGGAACGACTTGATAGGCAGATAACAAAATGGAAAGGGTTTCGTCTCTCCGTCATGCAGGAAAATGGAGACAACCAGAAAGATCCAACTTACACGGTCGGTAAAATTTATCCGAATGCAACTTATGCAGTTATTTACATTACTAAGCTTTAGAACTTGTCAATTTTAATCGCGTGCCTTAGTTACGTCGATTTCCGTCGTACTTGTAATGATACTTTTATTTAATGATTGCAACTACTACACTGAGAAAAATGATAATTTTTCATACCATAACGGAGAGTTCTACGGCGGAACGTCTATATAGACAGTTTCTGATAGTATATATTCGATTTTCTGTGATTGTCGTAACAACGAAATGTAGACGGTAACCTTGAGAACTATTTTTTATGGTAAAAAGTCAGTATCGTTGCCTTTTACTACCTAATTTTCTCTCAGTGTAATACTTTTAATACTTTTAGTCATTCGAACACCTCTATGCCGTCTTCCGTTCGGATTGAGAGTAAGGAGTAGTGACGACAGATGGCATTAAGGGAGAGCGATAACCAGCCGAAAATAAAGGGGACACCTTTATTGTAACATCGGAAGAGATCTGTATCGCACAGGGAGGTAATACGGGAGGATCCCAATCTGTCGCTAGTTGAGCCAGTACCGACTGCCGACTATAGAGGGCATCCGAATCCGACTGAACAATACACGATGATCGACCAAAAAATCGCGCAAAGATAGGAAAGTGCGGATCCGGGCACGATTTTTTTTTTCTTTTTAGTCTATCACAAAAATTTCTGAATTCGGCTCATCTTGCGATTAGTCGAATGATCGTGAAGTTTTTGACTGTGTTCGGTCAAGTACTTCGCAGTATCGACTGGTCACGATGTGAGAAGATTGGCAATTGCCGCCTGAGGTAACGTAACTCTTATAAAAAGAAAAAATTGTAATGAACTTTGTTTAGCCACTAATTCAAGAAAATTGCAGGTGCTTTGACGCGCATTGCCACACTTCGCGATTACACAATGTTTCGAACGAATTATCGCTACGACTCCGCCCGGTATGGAAAATTATTCCTCTCTTTCTCTTCCCCCTTCGATTTCTCCACCCGTCCCTTCGCAATAAAGTCGAATTCGACACCTATGCACATAAAATCTTAAAGCCTCTAAAAGTAAAAAGAAAAAACTAAAACCGGAACAAGCCTCTCGTTAAAAAAATCGTCACGATTTGCGGGTTTTTGCTCATCAAAATTACACGATCGTTTAAAAGATTTTTAATAAGGGTTTTTTTTCTTCTACGGCCATCGATACGCTTCGTCGTTCAATGACTCTTACGAGAACCCTACTGTTCTTATTTATTGATGACTAGCAGGCTATTTGTGGCGGGGGCGTTTCGCCCCCCCCCCCCCCGCTGTAGTCTGTGTACTGAGAAAAGTTGCAAAAGTGACCGTACTGACTTGTCACCGTAAAAAATAGTTCCAAAGAAGACCGTCGACATTTTGTAGTTACGACTATGACAGAAAGTTATTTATTTATTTATTATAGTATATACGGGCCGAAGCCTTTTTTTTTACGAAAGTGTATTATACAAGTGTGCACAATCCGTTCGTTAAACTATAATTACGCTTGCAACCGTAATTTTGTCATTGTCGTAACGATAAAAACTAAAAGTTCCCCGTGGGACTTATTTTTTATGGTGAAAAGTCAGTACTTTTGCTTCTATTGTGTAATTTTTCTCACTGCGGGTACCGGAATTGTCACTGATGAGGACAGGAAGCTCACTGACATGGACAGGACTCTCCGCAATTCCTATCATCGGCATTCCTCGCAGAAATCCGATGACATATTAAATCTTCAACACATGACTATTAGTTGCAGAATGTCTCATGTGTATGCATACGTTTCGGGTTTACGAGCCCTTTATCGTCTTTTGCAACGTCGCGAAGCGCCCGAAACACAAAAAACTGTTGCTAAATCAACATATGAGTAAGACTGTCTTTCCTATTGACAAGGACACTCCCAAGTTATTGATTACGGCTCGTTATCGAGAGTGCCGGGATGCCATGCAGCACTGTGTATCCCGTATCACGAAAGTCCAGCTGCTTTATTCGTGGGCAACACTTCGGGAGCGTGACCCAGTTAATTAAAGCCGATGGCATTGAAGCTTCCCGTGCGTGCGTGTGGAAAAAGCAATTGATGTGTCGACGTGACATTCAAAGTTCATACATGACGAACGATGGCACGGAAATTTTATCGTTGCCCCGTTTGGATTCCCCGCCTCGTTACGACGGCGCCAACGTACCGACGTCCAGGGTGAGTCTTCGCCTACGTGCCAAGGGCCTCGTAAAAAAAATCTCACGAATACCGAGTCAACGAGCCCGGCCCGCTGCCCTTGGAGGTTCGCGAAGAACGAACGACGTGTGCCGTTTCGAATAAGGAGAAAACGAAATGGAGATCGAACGGAGCCGGTTTTTTTTCATTCGGATCCAGGATCGTTGACACCGATGAGAGGAAAAATTTTGCGAACCCTGAACGAGCGGGTGGAACGAGATTCGTAGTGGTCGTTTACGCATTTACGGGGTTGGCAAAAGAGAATCGTAAAAAAATTTTACGACCAACGAATTCTTGTGTCTGGTTTAGACGGCCGGCGGGAATGTTCCGAAAGAGAGCTAAAACAGACGTTCTTTTCGTATTTTTTCATAATTTCTCGTCGTGTTTCGATAATCGAAACTTTCGAACTTACTTTTTATTTTTACTTTATAGTATAAATATATTTTTAATCTTAATTTCAATTCGGAGTCAAACAGACGTTTCGTTCTTTTCGCATTTTTCATCATTTCTCGTCGTGTTTCGATAATCGAACTTTCGAACTTACTTGAAAGTCGGAGTTTCGCCGTTGCCAGATGGAGTAAAATTATGAATATTCAAAAGCATTGCCTTGTGTGTAATTTTTCCATTTTTTTTTTTTTTTTTTTATCGCAGTTACCCACCCATTATAGTGCATTTATCGCAGTTAGAAACCGGCGTGCCCGGTACGATGTTGCGTCCCTGGCCTTTATCGCGTGTTCGTCGCGTTAGACCGCAATGAATTGATGTTGTAGAACTTTCGTACGCGTGTTGTGGAAACAGCGGAGTAGCCACGGGCAAAAAATCTAACTGCATTTTCCATCGATGAATTGGCAGCAAAATAACTTCGGAAACGATTAACTAAACGCCAGAAAAAAAGTGTCGCAAAAGTAGAAAATCTTTTGAAGCATAAGCCATCGAATCCGATACAATTGCACGTACAATTTTATCACGCGTCTCGGCAAGACACGACCGATAGGCACGCCATTGTTATGACGTATTGCCCGTTTCCTTTGTACGGGCATGAATAATGTACAATGGACGGTCGCCGTGGAGCGAACGGATGCACGCTTCGGAGCCTCCAACCTAAGGCACGATCGATTCAATCGTCATCGTCTTGAACGATGCCTTCGTTTTTTTTTTTTTTTTTTCCATCGCATAAAAATAATTATGAATTTTCGAAAGGTAATAAAAATAGACCGCGGAAGAAAAAAATAAAAATAAATTAATGAAACGGTCATTTGAATTATCCAAAGAATCGGTTCGATTGCTATAAATTTTTTTTTTTTTAAGATATTCGACCAAGAGTTTTCCGTAGCAATGATCGTCCGTTAATGCCATATATCGTAGCTGAATACATAAATCAATCCATAAATAATCTCGTGAAGCTCGTTAATTTTCAAGCCACTCGTCAAACCTGCAACTCTTCGAACTTCGGCTTGATGCGATCAATTAATTATTTTTTTTCTTTTTACCGGTCACGCTATAATTGTCGCGATGACTCGATGACCGCGGAGAATAAACCATCATCTTTCGCAGCGCTCACAGTACACTCGATGAGATGTATTTTCATTAATTTATGGAGCGTTTATTACATGTTCGATAATAATCTTTAAATACGTCGGTGCAGGTAGCGTGCGGCATTCCCACCTATTTATCAATGTTACAGAAAGAAGTCGTTGAACTCTCGCGCATATAAACAAATTTTTTAAAAAAAGGTTGCATTTTGCTTCCTCATAGAGGAAGCTTTGGTTTGGTAAAAAAAATATCGAGATTTTAATGAAAACGTGTTCACAATGTTTGAAAACATCGAAAAATCACATTTAGCAAAAATGTCCGTGTCCGTGTGTGTGTGTGTGTGTGTGTGTGTGTGTGTGTGTGTGTGTGTGTGTGTGTGTGTGTGTGTGTGCGTGCGTGCGTGCGTGCGTGTGTGCGACACAGATGCAAAAAATTTAAACCGCTATTCGACAGTGCCTCGATCGATCGAGCTGACATTCCTCCGACAGCAGCTATGGTTAATAGTCAATATTAATCTTCACAATTTCATTCAAAATTTTCAATTTTTTTGTTTTTATTCGAAAATGTCTGTGCGCGCCATAGCGTTTGCAATTTTTTTTTTTTTTTTTTTTCTCAAAGTACAAAACGAACGGTTAGCGGTCGAGTGAGTAAAAATCAAAATGAACAGAAGTGATCCACCGTTTCAATGGATCAAGTCAATAAATTAAATCTGTTTAGCAACCGGGTTACTGAATTCATGAACTTTGCGCTAATTTTTTACTTTTATTTGTATACAAAATAAAACACGATTACTGAAGGTGAGAGATTATTACGAAATCTATGATCGGCATCGTCATTTTTGTTTTCAACATTGTATTATCGATCGTCGGAACTTTTTTTAAAATGTATCGCCGATCGGAAAATCAAGACGAACGATTATCCAAACATGTATGAGAACATTAGCTTGTTTGCTTTTTTTTAAATATTTTTATTTGGACTCGGTTCGGTTAAAGTGGGTGAAACAAAAATAGGCAAATGGTGAACGAGCTCACGCGGCCAAGGGTCAAATGATTGACTGAAAAGTGAACGGGCTGTCGCGGTTAATGCTGAAAATAATCGGCGGAAAAGTGAAGGGACTTTGAAGTAAGATATTTTGAAATGAGACTAGGACAAATTTCACCTCGATCGCCAGATCGGTAGGGATAATAAGCGATTTGCATTACATGCTATCTTACCTATCATTTAGAGCTTATGGCGAAATGAAATTTTTCTTTCTCTTAATTTCATCGAAATATCATAGGACCAATTTTATTCGAATCGTTTCGCCATTTGAGCAATTATTCACAATTATACGATTCGCTTTGGTGACGTTGTTAATCAGCACATCAATGTCAATAATTGTAACGGAATTATAATACCAGTATTAAGATCAATTTTGCACGAACTACGTGTTACGAACTATCATCTGAGGTGAAGTTGGAGTTCGAACATTAGTGTTAGTTCTAATGAAATAATTACACGGACTGGTGGCGTGACGGTGACGAGAATCAGCGAGCATAAACATAATGAACACGTTGAATAATGCTAAGTGGGTTTGTGAAAGAAAATAAAATAAGATGTTATGAAAAAAAAAAAAAAAAAAACAAGAAGTACGAAGAAGTATAAAACGCGATGAATTCGCGATGAGAGAGGCAATGCAAATTGTCGAGCGTGTTGTAGAAAGCTGCATAATTATCTAGCTTGAGCTAGATAATCGTTGGAGATGAATTGCACAACGAAAAATATAAATCAGCGAGATATAAAGAACGTGAAAGGCGGACAAGGGGTCTCGTAGGCGTCTACCGCAGCAAAATTGTAACGTGCAAAGAGGAAATTTTGTCGCAACGTGGATACTTTTAAAGAGTTCCTTTTGCGTAAAAAGTTTTCTCCGAGTCACGAATAGAGCGAATTAAATTGCGTAAAATGAGACAAGCCTTTGTCGTCAGACTTTTATCTAAATTAGATCGTATTCATTAAAAAAAAATTGTATAGTATCAACAATAATTTGAGAAAACCAATATCTCACATTGTTAATCTCCTCTTAATGGACATAAAATTTAGTACGTCTCAGTCGGTTAATAAATTCGCGCATTACCCTGCGTAGACTTTTTTTCTTATTTTTCGGAGATAATTGTTTTTTTTTTTTTTTTTTTTTTTTTTTTTTACTTACCTGGTACCATTTTCCGGAAGGTCCACTCTCTGACACGATAGCGAATATTATTGAAGGCCAAATCGATTTCGGGCCTCTTTGGAAACGAATGTTTCTGCTTTATGAGATAGTTGTTGTTTCGCGGCATGACCGAGGCGAGATCGTCGACGTCATTCTGACTGTCGTGATGATCGCCCTGGAAACAGCTCAGCGATGTTCTCGAGGGCGAACATTGATTCGGCGATGTTGCTGCGCTCGTCATGTTACTTAAAAACAATAACGATGTTTCTTTGAAAATAAAACTCGGATCAAAACGTCGAGCGGATCAAATATATTCGCGGCCGATCGCGCACGTACGATTCTCGTGACTGACCGCGGAATCGTCGTTGACTAACGCTCGCTTCTCGCGAAATAAATAATCGTATTAAGAAAAAAAAAATAAAATAAAAAAAAAATAGCAATTCGTTGATCACTTGTTGAGACGCATGACTGCAACTGTCCTTCCCCTTCCCGCGTCGTTATTCGATGCGCCTTTTCGCAATAGTTTCCACTATTCCACGATACTTCCACGATAACGAGCTGCAACAAGCATGTAAGAAAAAACTTGGTAATAATATACAAGTTTTAAATCGCGATCTAATTAAAATACAGCTAACTTTATCCTACTTTGATCCAGGACATCTTTTATAAAAAAAATATAAATGTTAACCTGATTATAGTAATAGGGATAAAAAGATGAATCTATAAATGAAAAATGCATCATATAAATAGAATTTTCCATTTGCGTCAAATACACGTTAAAATCGATTAAAGTCCGAGGTTTACCGAGGGAACTCGTGATACTGGTGCGTCAGTGAATATGACGAGGAGGCTATGATGCTGATAAGTCTTGCATTCCAAAATATTCTTGGTCGATTCAGGCAAATGGGTCAAGCCGTGCGGACTTATCTACTTTGCGTCGTAAAATGCTGAAATGTAACCTAGACCCTCGTGAAACTCCATCGCTTCGTTATCCAATATCATTGCATCTATACAAACTACGGTCAAACAGCATGGAAATTCACTGTCAATAAATGCGTTATGCGCTCTCAATTATCTATTAAAAACATGAATTTAATAATAATGTAAAAGAAAAATGCGTTTGAAATTACAGTAGAACCTCGATTATCCGAAACTCTCGATTGTCCGAAACTCTCGATTGTCCGAAACTCTCGATTGTCCGAAACTCTCGATTGTCCGAAACTCTCGATTGTCCGAAACTCTCGATTGTCCGAAACTCTCGATTGTCCGAAACTCTCGATTGTCCGAAACTCTCGATTGTCCGAAACTCTCGATTGTCCGAAACTCTCGATTGTCCGAAACTCTCGATTGTCCGAAACTCTCGATTGTCCGAAACTCTCGATTGTCCGAAACTCTCGATTGTCCGAAACTCTCGATTGTCCGAAACTCTCGATTGTCCGAAACTCTCGATTGTCCGAAACTCTCGATTGTCCGAAACTCTCGATTGTCCGAAACTCTCCATTGTCCGAAACTCTCCATTGTCCGAAACTCTCCATTGTCCGAAACTCTCCATTGTCCGAAACTCTCCATTGTCCGAAACTCTCCATTGTCCGAAACTCTTCATTGTCCGAAACTCTTCATTGTCCGAAACTCTCCATTGTCCGAAACTCGATTATCCGAATATTAGCGCAGAACTTTATACATTGTTGCTCGTCGCGGTAAGAACCGCCCCCGCGTTCTAAAGCGTATGGAAGGGCGCTTTCCTCTTCCCGCGTCAATCCTCTCGCATACTAGCTTTTCCGAGCAGTTTTACCCATCCCAACAGCTTCAAACAGCGCGCATCGGAGACTAGTTTCGATACCAAATCGTTTGAATTGCCTTACTTACGTAGTTCACACTGAAGCAGTTTTGAGATTTCCCCAGCATTTGGCAAATTAAAAAAAGTTTAAAACTGCAATTTTCGTATCGCTTTTTCATTATTTTCTATTATTCGCGAAGCTTCTTCTGTGAGGAAGCATGTTCTGTATGTTTGGCTTCCTCACAGTGGAAGTTTCGCGAATAAAGGAACATTATGGGAAAAAGGTATGAAAATTTCAATTATCAACTTTTTTTCAATTTCAACGTCGTGTTTGACTTTTATGCCAAACGGCCGACCGATTCGTGTTCAACGCGAAAAAATACATCAACGTCACTTCACTTTGTCGGATCCGTGCTCGGCGCGAAAATATACACGGAATTATGCGCATAGCCACCTGGGTTTTTCCGCGATGCTATCGGGAAGCAAAGCAATCGCTGTGTAAAAAAAAATACTATTCAATATCAATTTCTATAACACTGAGAAATTTCAAAATCTTACAAAATTTACACGGTCAAAATTTATCAAAAAATGTCCGTTTTTCATCGTTTTACAATTATTTATTATACTTGGATATATTTTTACCAAATTCAATATCAAAGGTCTACGATCACAATATTATATTTATATGCATTTTTAAAACGATAGCATTTAGGCAAATTAGAGCTACCACAGAGAATTTTCAAAAAATTCGAAATCGCGCCAAATCTCTATTTTAATAAATAAATAAATAAATAAATAAATAAATAAATAAAATCTCGAATCGGCTTTCAATCCTCAGAACAAATGCACTGAACGAAGCGACGTGACCGCTCTGCTGGTATACCAAATTTCAACTCGCTATCTTAAGCCATTTTCGAGTTATAGCCGTTTTAAACGATGCGGGTTTCTCACACACACACACACACACACATACATCCGGACGCCAGCGAACAATCGCGCATTTCTCGACGTTGTACACTATTTTAAGTACTCAGACATTAAAATCTCGAACGTCTTATTTACGACATAATAGCTTCGTCTGTGGAAGCAAAATGGACGAGTTTATTTCACACAACTCTTGAAACAAGACATTCGATGTTGAAAATATGTTAAAAATATCTTTTGAAATTTAATATATTCTGTTATTTCATTTATATGTCTTATTGATTTACGTGTTATGATACTGAAAAAAGAAAATGTGCGTTTCGATTATCCGAACTAGACGCAGTCTCGACGGGTTCCGATAATCGAAGTTCTAACTGTAACGGCAAAAATACAATCCGTTCTCTTTTCCGGCTAAGTTCGCCATCGGTCATTTTCAAGGTCGCCCCGACTCCGCAAGCCCCGTCCTACTGTAGCCTCTTACACATCGCTGCGGCGCTCCGAAGTTATCGGCTCTTATCTCACGCGGTCAGTGATACATTGAAACCCTCTCGCCGACTCGATGCTTTGCGCATCTCATAATTATCGTTACAATGTCGGTGGCGATCCAGCAGCATATGTTCCGAATGAGTAACGAAGCCACGTCGATAGTTATTATTCATCAGCGTCACAGGCAACAGTCCACAATTAATGAATCATCGATTACAAAGAAAAAAAAAAAAAAAAAAGTAAAATAAAAAATAATTCTTGGCACATTTTTTTTAAATCTCATTTCTTAATGTCCTCTAATGCACTCTCGAACTGCAACAGAAATCAACGATCATGTCGCGTCTGATCTTGACATACTCGATGCTCGCTATTTTTCCACGGTTCGATCATTGGTATTTGATTATAGTACTTTTCTCGAGTGTCGCGTATGTTAATTTGTTTTTTTTTTTTGTTTTTTTTTTATCACCTCGCTGTATATCGCATTCTCGTCAGATCAACACTAATAGCAGACACCGCGTGCTTACAAATGTACTTTTATTCAGTGTACGACGGTTCCGTGCGTGAATCACAATTTTTTTTACGTGGCTGAGTACGATCGTTGTGCGCGACGGACGCTGGATATCGAATCGCGTGGAAGAGTGGCGCGTGCTCGCTGCCTCAATTTTTAAGGAAATATAAGATACAATCATTTCTCGACATCGGCCTCGGAACTAGCTTTCTACAGTTTTTATTGTAAGTTTTTTTTTTTTTTTTACTTTTTTTTCTCCTGCTGTAACAAATAAGATCAAGACTCGTTGTTACAATGAAGGAAGGATAACGAGAGATCCGGAGATGGAGTTGAGCGAGGCGTGGAGGACAACTCACTGGAGCGCTGACGGTCGTAAAAATAAACGTTTCGTACTTTGCTATTTCTGGCCCTGGTGCGGCGTTTGTGCACCGTACAACTTTCTCCGGATAATGGCTGTGTTCTCTTTAGGATTTTTTTTTTTTTTTTTGGCAATCTACAAAAGACTTTCTTATCGAGCGACAGAAATCAGGAGGTGTCTTTTTGGCGATGGAAAAAAAATCTTTGTGCACATATTGTTCTATAATGCGGAAAGAATTGTTTTTCATGTTCATTTTCATTTTAATATACAATATCTGCATGAAAATTTATCTAGAGTATAGGAAGATTTTATTTCATTTCTTGGAAGGAGGTCGAATCAATACAATTATTTGATAACATCAAGAAATTGGATCAGAACAACGTGACGGCACACTAGCCTCTGACATATTTTTCAGCAGACCCTCGTTTCGCATTATCATCGCTGGAGCAGAAGCTCGCGACTTCTGACCTCGGTCATCGTACGTCGTAATATGAAATGACAGTGATACTCATAAAATCGTAAAAAAAAAAAAAAAAAAAAACAATAATAATTTCTATCAATCATATCCAAGATCAGTGTCACTGCCAACTACAATCACTCCGTCGAAACAATAAAATTATTGAAAAAAAAAAAAAAAAAAAATGAATTACTAAGTCGAAAAATAAATGCGTAGAGCGATCTTGCAGCGAAGGCCATTATTATGTTATATGAGATTATGAAAAATAGTGAAAAATTGATAAAAGTGTTTCGCCGATAGACTCATTTTTATAATGACACCAAAGTCCAAGTTCGCGTAGCAACTCCAGTGTATCGCTTCGTTTTCTTAAGGTAGTTATGTCACTTCGCGCTCATTTCGCATAAGTTCGAGAAAAATAAGAGAAAATTGCATGTACTTCTCGATGGTATAAAATTCTGAAAAAATTAATGCATACTAAAGGTACTGAAAAGATTAATTGTGCATAATAATAGTTCCAAAATGTTATTAACAAATGAATCAAAAAATTAATTGTTTAACAAATTATCCGGCAACATAACTTTTTTTTTTATGAAAATGATTCGTTCATTTTTCTGAATACGCATGAATTTTTTCAGATTTTTCAGTCAACTTTGATTTTTTTTTTATATGGAAAAAATGTGTGAAAAAACTAAAAAAAAATCAAAGTTGACTGAAAAATCGGAAAAAATTCATACGTATTCAGAAAAATGAACGAATCATTTTCATTAAAGAAAAAAGTTGGTTTGCCCGATAATTTGTTGAACAATTAATTTTTTGATTAATTTGTTAATAACATTTTGAAATTATTATTATGCGATATTAATCTTTTCAGTACCTTTAATATGCATGAATTTTTTCAGATTTTTATACCGTCGAGAAGTACTTGCAATTTTCTCTAATTTTTCTCGAACTCATGCGAAATGAGCGCGAAGCGACATAGCTACCTTAATCGGATGCTCGGCGATCAATAGACATACGGTGCGTGATATATCGACTACACCCCGTCTTGTACTCTCCACAGTGTGTAATGCGGACAAGTTCAGACAGCCGCTGCACAACGATTGTCGAGAATTTATTACCACGATAAATTTTTTTTCTGATTAGATTATTTCACTCTTTTTCTTTTTTCCTTTATTTTTCACTTATCGGAAAATTTCGAATCGCATGTACGTGTGAAATATGCAATGACGTATGCTTACAAAGATTTTTATTTTTATCTTTTCATTAATGACACTTAAATTTCGACTGTTCGTATTTGTCTGCACTCATCACATTAAATATCAATTAAAAATATATGTAAACACATATTTCCGTCTTCCCAAGATAATTTCATCGATCGAATCAAATGTCATTTTTTTTCGAGTAATTTTGTTAATATCGAACGATTAGCTTTATCAATCCCATGCATGGGGGTCTCCCGAAAAAATACGATTTTCTACTGTAAGTCTTTACACTAGAAAATCTTATCTCTTATGCATGTGAGCATTAAATACAAACAGTCGGTTTTTGATTACGCGATATGTAAGCCATTTATCTTTGACGGATATACATTTTTTTCCCCTATGTATTATATATTATGCGTATAACGACCGAAAGAGAATAATCATAGCTATCTTTCAATTCTACGTCACACGCAATACGAAACTATTTAATAGCAGACACACTGGTCTCACGTTGGATTTAATGGAATCGACGAAAAAAAAAGTTTCCTCTACTCGGATCTCCTCGATTCAGCAAAGTTGACGCGATAATCGAGTTCCTACAAAAATACGTTAGAAACTGAGAGGAAGATTATGTATCATATCTGTCGTGGCGGTCAATATATCTTAGCGCGTAAGAGAGGAAAGAACCGGGATAACCGGCTCGTTGACTGCAAACGGGTAAAACTTCGGACTACCTCTATGTCGCGGGATATTCCAAATCCCCGTGACGTCAGAAACGAAACCACGTACAGTAGAACCTCGATTATTCGAACCCGTCGGAACCGGGTCTAATTCGTATAATCGAAACGCAATTTTTTTTTTTTTTTTTGTACTGCATTTTAATAAATAAAGTAACACATATATTAAAGTTCAGAACATCGTTAATAATATTCCAACATCGAAGTCTTATTTCAAGGATTCTGTGAAATAAAGTTGTTCACTTTTAATTGCCAAACGCTAAGTACGCTCTTATGAGCAACGAAATCTCGAAACCGCTCCAGTGTGAACTACGTTTGTAGGCACATTTATATCTCTACCACTCACAACTCTACCAGAAAACAACTCCACCGGATAATAACTCTACCAAAAAAAGCAGCACTAACAACTCTACCGCATAACAACTCTACCAGAAAACCGCATTACAACTCTACCGTATTAGAACTCTACTAAAATCTCTGTCACTGAAGAAAAAAACTCACCCGGAATTGAAATAAAACTCTCCCGGAATTTAAATAAAACTGTCCCGAAATTGAAATACAACTCCGGTAGAGTCTTACTTAAATTCCGGGAGAGTTTTATCTCAATTCCGGGAGAGTTTTTTGCTTCAGTGTTAGAGATTTTGGTAGAGTTCTAATATGGTAAAGATGTTTTCTGTTAGAGTTGTTATGCGGTAGAGTTGTTAGTGCTGCTTTTTTTTGGTAGAGTTGTGAGTGGTAGAGATATAAATGTGCCCGTTTGTATGGCGATTGAAACGATTGGGTATTGAAACTAGTTTCTGATGCGCGCCGTCTGACTCTGCTGGAGTGGGTGAAACCGTTCCGGAAAGCCAGTGTGCAAGCGGATTGATCCTGAAAGACGAAGGAGATCCGCCTGAATACTTACGCTTGAACACGGGTGCGGCTCTTGCCGCGGCGAGCAACAATGTTTCACGCTAACATTCCGATAACCGAGTGTTTGCATAAACGGACTCGTGGTTCAGATAATTGAGGGTTCGGATGAACGACGCCCGGATACTCGAAGTTCTCTGTATATATATATATTTTTTAAAGCTACTTCCATCTGCAGTTGTCATTTACCAACAGGGATAATTGTCCACAATTAACTCTCGCACGAACGATTAGCCGGGCGGTTCGTATTAAAATTGAGTCACGGAATATTTTCAACGGTTACGGTATGATCAGTCAAATTGCCGTCCAATCGTCTCGAAGAACAATTATGATACGCTCGAAAAGAGCTCTCGAGTTACAGTGTTTCTTTTTGTTGGAATGTTGCTTGGATTTACATCGAGCAAGCAGCCGACAGTCCCTTCGCTACATTCAATGTCATGTCCAAATACATTGCAGATGTATTATACATGTTCCTTTATCCACATTTCTTTGTACCTTTTAATTGCCACGTTTCTGCCACTGGCTGCATTCGAGACAGTCCAGAGAACATTTTTTTTTTTTACTTTCTCTGTAAAGTCACTTCCGGTTAAAAAATCACGGTTTTCGACCGGAAGTGACGCACAGCGGAAATACATCACGTCCGGTTTGAAAATCTCTGTTTTTAACAGGAAGTAACTTTATACCGGAAATACGTCACTTCCGATCGAAAACCAAGATTTTTAAATCGCAAGTGCCATTGTTCTATATGAAGTCACTTCCGGTCGAAAACTAAGATGTAAACAAAATGGGAAGTGCCATTGTTCCGTAAGACGTCACTTCCGGTCGAAAACTAAGATGTAAACAAAATGGGAAGTGCCATTGTTCCGTAAGACGTCACTTCCGGTCGAAAACTAAGATGTAAAAAATGGGAAGTGCCATTGTTCCGTAAGACGCCAGTTCCGGTCGAAAAGTAATATGTAAAAAATGGGAAGTGCCATTGTTCCGTAAGACGTCACTTCCGGTCGAAAACTAAGATGTAAAAAATGGGAAATGCCATTGTTCCGTAAGACGTCACTTCCGGTCGAAAACTAAGATGTAAAAAATGGGAAGTGCCATTTTTCCGTAAGACGTCACTTCCGGTCGAAAACCGAGATTTGTAAATCAGCAGCGACGTTTTCCCGTATGACACGCTCCGATTTTTTTTTTTTTTTTAAACTAAAGCGATCGATGCCGTAAGTTTGTTAATCGTTACAATCTTCTTCGTATAATTATAACAATCACGAGGGGCGAAAAGGAGTAGTGCTGGTGACTCAGAAACTCCATGACTATTCGAACAATGCCGCGTACGTACTATTTAAATCTTGCGTAACACGATGAAAATAAGTATGTCACTATTGTGGCTGGGACATTAGATATTGAATCATTCAACGACGAAGTGCCAGCCGTTCGGATCTTTGACTACTTTTCCACTGCCCTTTATTTATACAACTTCATCGAGCAATTGAAAAAAAAACTAATTATATCGAACATTAAAGTTTGACAAGAGATTGATAATCGAGGTGCGGCTAAGTTGTTACTTATTTTCAATGTTTACTGCAAATGCCAATCATTATCGGACGTCGTGATGCGATAAGCAAAGAGCAAAAAAAAAAAAAAAAACATCCGACTTTTATTTCCTTCTAGGTCGAACGCGAAAGTTGCAGATTTTTTTTTTTTTTTCAATGCGTCTGTTAAAGCGTAGTATTTTTTAACATGCTCGATAAATGAGTGACAAATTCTGAGGGCATCGTCGGATAGGTGTTATGATTGTTTGAGATCCGTTTAATCTTTTTCTCTAACTTCTTTCGCGACTAATAGTATATTCTTTAATACTAAAAAAAAAAAAAAAAAAACATTTCATGGAATATTCGTATTCCAAAAAAAAAAAAAAAAAAATGCCAAATAATCAGTCAAGTCCACCAACGAGTTTGTTTCGATAAAAGCTCCGAAAAATCCGACAAACCGCAACATAAGACGATTGTACTTTATTATTGTTATCGTTAGCAGCGGAAATTACTTCGCGTTGGTGCAGGTAAAGTGGGACGATCTCGAGAGTACGTGGTTGTTCGCTGATTAACCTTATCGAGATTCAGCATTGAGCACGTTTTTATTTGTTTTTTTTTTTTTTTTTTAATCCTGGCTCGATAATGACTGACACTGCAGCGCTAACCGATTATCATAAAAATTATGTCATTAATGAATTGTGTTAAAAACCAGTCTGGCGCAATCGCGGTTACGATTACATCGCCATTCGAGTGCTCAATACGCGTTGTGAAGAAAAAAAAAGTTTCATCTCTTACGTCAGTCGCAGCGATAAATCATTTTCCTAGAGGACCGCCAGGGCATGAGCTTGGTGTCATGCATACGTTCTCATGTTCACATCGTATTGAATTTCCACGTTCGTTTACGTACGTGATCGAGATAAAAAAAAAAAAAAAAAACCGTTTGCCGCCTACCGGAAATTTACTGGATAAAAAATAAAAAATTATCTTCCAATGTTTTCAGTACAACGAAACGAAGAAGCAATTTTTTTTTTTTGTCAAAAAATTACACTGTAAAAAAAATTTGTTTGAAAATTCCCTGAACAGTATAGGAAGCTTTTTTTTTGCATAAACTGCTTCTGAAATTTCAAATACATATGCGTTGCAATTTTACAGTAAAATTAGTATTTTCGATGGAAATTTTTGTAAATTTCCGGCGAAAAATTTGTAATCTCAATGTCTCGTATTGTAATTTTATAGTAAAAGTACATTAATGCTCAATTAATGTAAATAATGTGAGGAAATTTCAATATCCCGTAAATTAAATTTACAATATTTTTTTTTTTTTTTTTTTTTTTTCTTACGGTGTACTATCACTAAACTTCCAGCGTCGGACAATAATTGTCGGTGTAAATTTTTCACCTCCCCCCCCCACGAAACTGTTGTTCATTGAAAGCAAGCTCATTGGAACCCAAGTGTTTTTGCATTGAAAACAATACGCGAACGATTTATCAAACGAAACGTAAACGTAAAACGATTTATCATATCGTGTGTTGACAGCGACTCGCTTACGAGTGGGAGTGTGCGTCGTCTACGTTAGCTTTGAGCAATTACATGTGATAATGTAGAGAGGTGACGACACAAGAAAGAGATTTGAAACAAAAAAAAAACGCATTGAAAACGCAAACCTACATTCTAAATGGCCCGAGATGAACGTACTTCAACGGAAACCGATGTTACGCATATCGCACGCTAAAAAAAATGCGACTCATCTTTCGTGCTTTCTTCCGCGAGAGATAAGCTTTCGCCAATTGCGGAGAGAGTCTCGAGTTAAAAGATACGCGAACGTGCTCGAATCTCAGAAGGATCCCCGTTCGCTTCCTGTTGCTGAATTAAAAAAAAAAATAAAATAAAAATAAAAAACCGTTCGATTCATCACGTTCCGGAGAGCACAAACAAAACCGACATCGACAATTTGAGAGACCGAAAATGAACGAGAGGACTGACCCTCCTAACTGGAAGCGTCTTCGCTATCGCCTTTTTTTTCACCCCAGTCGGATCTCCGCTCAAGCCAATTGTGGATAACGATATAAACGATAATACGTTTTTTTTAAGACTTTGGACAATGCGCGGTCGGTGAATCATTCGCCACAGTGTAGCGGAACTTCGCGAGAAATTAATGATCGTCAGTGGCGATCTAATTCATGAATAACATGGATTACATTTATTGGCCGAAGCTCGGATCTACGTGATTTCCGAGGCACCGCAAAAGGGAGGCGCCTTCAAATCGTACACCGTTCAACTTTACACTCGTTCATTATTACGGAAATAAAGCGTACACCGCACAAAATGTTACATAAGTTCACGACTTCGTTAAAATTTACACCACAAATACCTTACACTTGCCCAATCCTCGGATCAAAAACTGTACACCGACATTTCTTTACACCAAAAAAAAAAAAACTGTACGTATTCAATATGTTACACATTAGTGAGCTTACACCATTTCACTTTTACACTTGCCAAACCTTACAACTTGAAAACTTTACACATTCAATATACTTCGCATGCGCAAACTCGCAAACGTGCGACCTTACACCGACGGGGAGGAGGAAAGACGGCCTTCGAAACGGGCATTGAACGAGCGCCGCTGTTATTCTGCAGGTAAGATGAACCGACTGTTGGTTGTGATCACATGGTAAGCCCGCCATGTGCTTCATCTTAATTGCAGAATAACAGCGGCGCTCATCCAACGCCCGTCTCGAAGGCCGTCTTTCCTCCCCGTCGGTGTAAGGTTGCGCGTGTGTAAGTTTGCGCATGTGAAGTATATTGAATGTGTAAAGTTTTAAAGTCGTAAGGTTTGGCAAGTGTAATAATGAAATGGCGTAAGCTCACTAGTGTGTAACAAATCGAATACTTACACTTTTTGTGGTGTAAAGAAATGTCGGTGTACAGTTTTTGATCCGAGGATTGGCCAAGTGTAAGGTATTTGTGGTGTAAATTTTAACGAAGTCGCGAGCTTATGTAAAATTTTGTGCGGTGTACGCTTTATTTCCGTAATAATGAACAAGTGTAAAGTTTAACGGTGTACGATTTGAAGTCGCCTCGAAAAAGGTCGCATCAGCCGGGGAAATCAGCTCGCTCGAATTCAATCGGAAATTCGTTTCTGTCAAACTCGCGATCTAAGAGTTACGTAAAAAAAGAAAAAAAAAAACTATCGCGCTCGATACGGCGGTCGCATGGTTCTATGATCGCGAGCCAGTCTCTCGGTTCTTCAAGCGCGCGAGCTATGTGAATCACGGCCGAAGAGGCTCGAGCTCTGTTGTCGCATCGACGATATCAGATTGGAATATCTCACGCCCCACCGACAACACTACCGGCATTCGAGATTGAACTTGGCACGAGTGAATGCGGCACGCTGTTCAAGAATCGCAGGCGTAGTTTGAATCGTGGACCAAGCGCTCTGGAGGATAATGTCAAGTAAAGTCAAGTACAAATCTATCTAATGGACGACAATGATTTCAAACGTGTTCCCAAAGTTCAAGCCGTGTAAAAGAGAAACGTTCAATTGGCGAACGTCGATCGTTCGAAATTGCCGGAGAGACGAGAGAGTCAAAGTCTATCACAACCCTCCTCGACAGCGTTCCACGAACGTTGCAATCAAATTATTATTATTATTATTATTATTATTTCTTTCATTCGTTTCTTTTTTTTCTATCCAAGTTTCAACGATACACGAAGTGAAATCGGCCAACGTGGCCTCTTGCCGACATGGTCGAAAGTTTCAATTACATTCTTCTTCTTTTTTTCCTTTTTCTTCATTTTTTTTTTTTTTTTTTTTTTTTTTCAAATTGCATACTGCAATTGCACACTAATGAACTTCCGGAAAGAGGCGCAACGGTAGACGATACACACTCATCATACTCGCGGGCTGTGTTATATCGTTGGGCTACATAACAGTACGGAGACCTGCTACGATTTCACACGCTCGTACCTCGCGAGAGTTTCGGCTAACCGAGAAATCTTTATTTTTGGATTCGCTCCGTCAAACTCGTCCCTGTTAAACGCGACTTTAGCGTTTTAGATCTCGATGCACGCACAGCGATTTCCAGCTTGGTTCTTGATGCATGAAGATTACGTCAGAAAAAAAAAACATGGAGAAATTATATAAATAATAATTCTAGCAATTATATTATTATTTTCTGTCTAGCTTTTGGGGGCACATTTTTTAAGGATGTCCTTACCAGAATTGCGAGAGGGCACGGTGGAGGGGCTGCGCTGAACGCGGTAGTCACTGTGCGAGAGAGAAGGTGATACAAAGAAAGCGTGCCAGAAAAAGGGAGCCTCTTTGTTTTCTTGACGGTAATTGAAAACTAAAACGTGAAGCCCTTTTTTTATTTCGACGTAATCTGTTTTAAAATATACTCGACACGCGGTTAGTTTTTTTTTTTTTTTAAATTCAAATCGAACAGAAATTGGCGCATAAAAACGCTATATCGTATAATCTTTTTATGTTAGATCGTATCCTTTCCATGTTAAAGATCGTCACTTTGAAATAACGTTGCAAAAAAAAAAACTGGACCGTCAAAAATACTTTTTAAAATTCCAATAAATAAAGCGTGTGTTTTTTTTTCTTCTGTAAACCATACAAGTTTAAACAAAATCGAACAGAAACGACTTTTAGTAAGGATATCCTTAAAGGGTTCCGGAAACAGTTGTGTTTTTTTTTTATCACAGACTAAAAGCGATCATTTTTTTTTCGCCATTTTACGACATTTTTTTTTTCGCTTTTGTAGATTAAATGTTATTTTTTTTTTTTTAAGAAAAACGACATAGCCGTGTTTACTAATAACCAATGCAGTGTCAATACAACAACTTTAACCACAACAATTGTTTTAAACACACGATCTGGTTTATTCGACGAAAATTGGTAATCGAACAACTCCAACGCTCAAACGACAACAATACGTATCGAAAACTCGAGTTATTTTCTCCACGGATTTTTTTTGAAGGGCGGAAAAAAACCGGATGGTTAATCGGATCATAGATTTATTTATTTTTTTATTACCGTCCCGACGGTATAAATGCGAGCAATGTATCTTTCACTACCTCATGCGTCGACGTGTGTTATGCCGAGTTCCGGCAGTCCGGTTCTCGTACGGTTCGCACGGTATTCTATCTGTGCACAATGGCCTTGAATGGCGCTGCTCTCGGCGTTCGTGTTCTATAGCACAAAATGTTGTGTTCTTGACTCGAACTTCGTGTACCGAACTCTATATACGGCCGCACGTGGCTGCATACTTATAAAAAAAAATATACAACTGATAATAGCCGGAAACGTCGGTAGCGGAGATGTGCACGTTTTATTCGTGATAATTTGCCTCACATTCGATATATCTTCAAGGCTTAAAAAAAAAAAAAATTCGAAAAATGTTAAAATTCCTGTCTACTAAAAGATACTCATGCCGGTTAATTGACGAAAAAAAAGTTGACTGTTAAAATTTTCATAACGCCTTCACATAAAAGTTGAAAATTCAAATTTCCATATCGCCTTCTCATAAAATTGCTCGAATAGTCTTCATCTTTGCACAACAGACTTTCAAAAAAAAAAATAAATAAATAAATAAAATAAATAAATAACGTTAAGACGTACAAAAATATTCGAAAATTTTTATCAAAGTTTTCACGACAAAAACCCACTTCCGGTTGATCGAAAAAGTTATTTCGATAGGTGTTTCTTCGACAAAATAGGGACAAAAACGGACCAAAATGGATTTCCCTTTATGAACCGATTGAAATTAATTAGTTTCACCGATCGTTACTGATCTGCTTGCAGTCTGCAGATTGCCCGTCAGTCGAATATCTGTCCGGAAACGCGAATTAACCGCAACCGGGTCGACGACCCATAACAGCACGGCTCGTCTCACTTCTGGCTTTCTATCGTGAAAGTCAAGCCTCGAACTTCCCTCGATCGGTATATACATGTATACAAACTACGTACCGCGCCGTTCCCACCGAACGGACAAAGTTGCGAGATCTCAACTTGTACCATGAACCGATGGATATGTTATTATTGTTCTCATTATTATTGAACTAGAAAGTGTAACCGAGAAAGGCGATCGACGACGTTCATCCAATCGTCCAAGAATGTCACGCTTTGTTGCGACGAACGAATTATCAATGTTTTATCGTAAATTATCCACGCGTTATTTACTTCGATGCTACAATAAATAATAACAATTGCGATAGCGTTGAGAAATAAAATAACGCGGTCCAGAAAAGTGACACGAGGGTTCATCCTCGAGAACATTTTCTAGTCACCTGTGTTCCTATGATTCGGCAAGACTTACGCAGTATATATATATACATATATATATATATATATATATATATATATGTGTGTGTGTGTGTGTGTGTGAACCGATCGATGCACTGAAAAAAAATACAATAGAATCAGCTAAAGACTCGGGCAGGGAAATTGAATTAAATATTTTGTTGGGACAGCTGAGAGATTAATCAGTCCAAAATTTTTTTGGATGCTATCACCAAAATTGTTTTGAAGCACTAAAATATTTGTTCGACCAAGCGAATATTCATTTGAGCGTCCCTGACTGAATCTTCAGTTGATGCACGTGCATTTCATTTTATCAATGCAATCCGAAATGATAAAATCGGTCAAAGTTGCGGAATATATCGGCGACTTCCGGTTCAAAATACGCTGTCGGGAAGTTATCGGCTCAACCGAGCTCTACTACGATCAGATAAATTCAATAAACCGATTTGCGATGAATGACTGCGATAATTCGCGAGGAGGATCAAAGACACGATAAGATCGACCAATTTTTTTTTAAGCAGTTTGCTGTTTTTTTTTTCTAACTATACGATACACATTGTGAAATGTTGATATGAAGTGGCAGCCAAGAGTTTACCGAACTGTTTATCGAAGAGCAGCGTGAAAAGTAAATTCGGCTCTTTGATTATCGGGGCTAACGGTTTGTTTTGACGAATTAAGGCCGGATAAGAGGAAGGCAACGTTATTAATACTTCGATTAAAAATATTGTTTTCGCGTGGCAATTTCGTTATTTTACCCGAAAAGAAATGACCGATAGCTTGTAATCCGTAACCCGTAAAATTGAGAAAAAATAAGATAAATATGAATCACCAAACTTTACGATAACGTGGCTAAATAATATTAACCGCGAAGTGTGAACAAAATCGGTCTTTACCTTTCGTTACGAGATCCCAGCCGTTATAGCTCGCTCACGTGTGTTTACGTCAGACGGAACATAGGGTGGTAAAACGAAAATGACCCTCGAACGATCACCGTGACGAAAATAACCTCGGAGTAGATGAAGGTTGGCGAAAATAATTAACAAAAAATAAATAAAAATTTCGTAAAAATTATGTCGCCCGCGTCGGCACGAAAGAGCGTTGATAGTGTCGCGGTTTTGCACGAATTCTCTATGTGTAGGTGGACAAATTATTCGTCGGAGGTTGACGTTATTTTGTCACGACCGAACCGAGCGAAGCTTCGAAGTAGACTGAACTGTTAACGGCAGGAAACGCTAGACTAAAACGTCGATCAGCGGGTCGTGCACGGCGAGGCGCGCATGTTCGCTAAAGCCGCCGTCGCCGCTGCCGTTGGATTCGCTCGGAAGCGCAAACGCCGGGCGTGCTCGCCACTGCGTCGCTCGAAGCTCGCCGTGTTTTTCGATCCCCGGCACAGGTACGATCGTAATTTTTTTTTTACGCGCACTCGATAAGAAAAAAAACAACATCGTGTCACACGTACAGCTCGAAGAGTACGTACGTGTCCGTATAATTTTTTCCGACCGTACGCATGGATATTTTTTGTTTTTCCACTGTGAGAGCGAATTGCGTGAAATTAGAGTCGCAGCGTGGCGAGGGCGAGGCAGAAGCTTCGCTGCGCCGTACGATACAGCGTTATAGCGCAGCAGAGAATATCCCTAACAAAGAGCTGGCCTAAAAGAGGGAAGGGAGAACTGCCAACCGACGGAGCGTGGTCGAAGTAGCGGAGAGAGGATAAACCGTTAACTGCGCCTGTGTGACGAGCTGCATTCTCCTTCTTTTTTTTTTCCCCGCAACCGCCCAAGTCCAGTATATTACTACTCGTCGCATGGGCAACGCCGGGTCTCTACCTGCTTACTCTGGAACTACTGTTATACCGCAATTCGATCAGGTCGAGATGATGCAGCTACGAGATATTGAAATTATGATTATTATTATTATTATTTTAACCGATCGCTAAGGTGTAACTGTGAGGTTTTTTTATTTATTATTACTCGCTGCAAATTGCATGCATTCGTATATTTTAAAGTCATTCGTAAAGCTTTCTCTGCGAGTAAGTTAAAATTGTCCGACGAACTTTCTCGTACGATTCGCGAAGGACTGTAAAAAATGCGGATGCGATGTATGAATTAAGCAAATTAAGCACGCGCCGTTCCCACATTTACATTGAATCCTGACAACGATACGCAACGCTTTCGATCGACACTCTCGAAGTATCGACGAGTTTTGGTCGTCGCGGAAAAAAAAAATTCTCGTAGAGAAAAGTTTACTTGTCCTATAATCTATAATTATCACGCCGATTATTTCGATAGTTACCGATTCTTCGACTTTATGACTCTACGCTCAAGGACGCGGTTTATCTCGATGTCGGAACCCCTCCGGGCATGCGCAAACATCGGGTAATTCGAGCTGCTTTTACATTGTTTGTTATTCTCCGTGGCCGAAATGAAATTTGATACATAAAATTTAAGTTCGGTCTTCGCGAGACATTTAACGTTTACGCTATATAGATAAGTCGATGGCATATATCCGAGCGTCGATGTTTGACCTTGGAGCTAAAAAGGGGTTTCACTCCTCAGTCTCGCTCAAATCCCCATCAACAGTGAACTATGTACACTCAACGTTCCCTCGCGATCTTGAGACACTCCAGTGATAAGTTTAATGATCGATCGAGACATGCCTCCTATCCGGGGTCAGTTCGATTTCGCTTCACAATTACAGACTAATTACCTCCTTGAATTTTTGTTATTTTTTTTCGAAGACAATAACTCCTTGTTCATACATTTTTCTCAACGCGCTCAGAGTTGACGGTCATTATATATTTTTCAATTTTCCGAGTGCTTCTACGGGCACATTTATATCTCTACCACTTACAACTCTAACAGATAACAAGTCTACCAAAAAACATTTCTCACCCCAAACAACTCTACCGGATAACAACTCTACCAAAATCTCTACCACTGAAGAAAAAAACTCTCCCGGAATTGAAATAAAACTCTCCCGAAATTGAAATAAAACTCAACTCCGACGAGTTTATTTCTATCGAACAAAAGTGGCGAAACACGTTTCACAATTACAAGACAAATGGATATGAAAATTATAATTATATAAGGCAGGCCTATTTGTGGCCATAGAAAAATTGTGTCGCACACTGGTAGAAATATTTGCAGTGGAATCTCTCACATGCACATTCACTCACGATGACAAGTGGTGTCGATGATATGAGTGTTCCGATTGAATCTGGCGAAGAGGAAAATGATTGCTTCGCGAACATGATTCGGTCCCTTTTACTCATAGCATAGCATACTTGACCCCTAGTTAACCCTTTGTAGGTCACGGTAATATTCCCACTCTCTGGAGCTACCATAAGATTCTGTTACACCCAGTCTGTTCCCTTTAGCCATCCCAGTTCGAAATGGACAAAGGGTTGAGTAACACGTGAGAATATTCCACTGTGTACTGTGACGGCCCGAGCCTCTTTATAATAATTATCAATTATCAGCCGTATTATTTTATCGATGCGTTCTCCTACAGAGAAGCGCTTAAGGTGAAGTGAAAGTCACGTGACAGAGCCAAGAGTGCGAGAGAGACAGCGCCATGGATCTTACGGTGGAGCGAGAGAGAGAGAGCGACAGAAACAGTGCATCACTTGGCCTTAAGGGCAATGTGATACACACGTAACGATGCTCTGATGGTGACAAATCGCTTCCCCTATTTTCTCCGTGATGGTTGATGCTTCGACCAAAATCAAATTAGGTTTCTGTAGTCAATAGATATAAGTATGAAAGCCTAATTTGCTTTTGCTCGTCGTATCAATCGTTTTGGAGAAAATAAGGAAGGCCATTTGTTACCGACTGAGTCTGTGTCACATGTCCTTAAGGGAAAGTGAAAGAGCTGTGCTAATTTTTTTGAGAAAAAAATGAATTCGGATCGGATGCGAAAGTACCGTGCGCATTCAGCTCGAATTTGCTTTATCCTCAAAAAAATTACCATCCTTGAGAAAAGTTCATTAGAATTATCATTACCGACCGCGATATTTCACTTCCCTTTAAGGTGATGTGGAACACCCTCACGTCCATTTACCCGTGCTCAGCTGGTGACAAAAACTGTAATGAATGCCGTTTCGAGACCGCAGACCTCAGAACAAAAAGAAAATTGTCTTTCCCTGCGTTTGACGATTCTCCGGGGACAGACAATTTACTTTTTCGTCGGCGGAGTGCGGTCTCACAATGGCATGCAGTACAATTATTGTTACCGGCGGCGGTATTTTACATCACCTTAAACGCAGGGGACATACCACGGTCGGCAATAAAAAAACTATAATCAACTTTATGTAACTCATGCATGAAAAGTGTTATTTTTCGTGCCTGCCGAGAGTGGCGCAAGTGGGGCTTTATAGCCAAGTGTATTAAAAATACCCGGTGCGTGGACATATCGGGCCAAAGTACGAGAAGTTTGCATAAAATAGAAGAAGCGTGCGTACAGGAAAATTTTACTTTACACACGCTTTCCATACTTTATGCACGCTTTCCATACTTTACGCACTCTTTCCATACTGTACGCACGCCGTCCATACTGTACGCACGCTTTCCATACTTTACGCACGCTTTCCATACTTTACGCACACTTTCCATACTTTACGCACGCCGTCCATACTTTACGCACGCTTTCCATACTTTACCCACGCTTTCCATGCTTTACCCACGCTTCTAGTACTTTGTGCACGCTGGCTGTTCGGCGCCACAGTCAGCAGGCACGGAATAGCACTTCTTCTGCATTCGTTACAAAAAAATATTGTGCAATACTAGTGCGGTATAGCATACATCATATGCGAAACTCGCCGCACTCGTACCACTCGCCTTCGGCTCGTGCTCCTGTGAGTACGACTCACTTCACAGCGCGGGGGTAAAGTTCGCTTTACCGCACTTGTATCCCAATTTACTATATTTCACGAACGGTGGTATCTGAGGTCAAAAGAAAAGTGTCATCGAAGATGGATTTTATGTCAGCTTTCGATGACACGGTTTTTTTGTTTACCGTAGAGGCCAGCACCCGTAGCATCCCTGAAAAAAAGTTTATTACAGTTTTGATACCAAGTGTGCACGGGAAAGATGGCGGATAAAGAATTTCACATGCTGTTAAGGTAAAGTGAAACAACTGTGCGTGCAAGAAAGATAGTTGCAATTTATAAATTAACTTTATTCAATGGTGCTAATTTTGTTTTTTAGAAAAAATTATTTCGAGCCGGATGCGAAATTACCGTGCGCACACAGCTCGAATTTGTTTTTTCCTCAAAAAAATTAGCACCCTCGAGAAAAGTTCATCACAGTTTTCATTACCGACCGCGATATTTCACTTCTCCTTAAGGTGATGTGAAATGTCATCTACAGTAACAAATACTGTATTGAATGCCGTTTTAGGACCGCAGTCCGCCGAGAAAAAAGAAAATGATCTTTCCGTGCGTGTTTGCCGATTCCCCGGGGAAAGACAATTTTCTTTTTCCTCAGCGGTCTGCGGTCTCAAAACGGCATTCAGCGCAGTCTTTTTTACCAACTGGACGCAAGTCAGGTGGACTATGAGTTATAACACATCATCTTCGTTCGACTTCGACATTCTCATTCAATAGTACATCCCAGACCGACACGGCCTTCCTTCACAGTACCGCGATGCCGATGTTAACTTACCGATAGAACGAGTAGCTTAACATCCGTCGGTTCCGTCCTCCGCTTCGCTCGGATGGCGCTTTGGTCAATGAACTTGCCATGTCTAAACAGAAAATACAGCTGAGTATCGCTGGAACATAGTGTGTCTGATCGAATGCCGAATGCCGAATGACTTCTCCATTCTTGGCACTATTAAATAATCCATAAATCTAGACAAGCGTTCAAATTAAAAAGGACGGGCGATTGTAAGGAGAGGACACCAACAAACGCGTGACTATCATAAATGTGAGTCGTTGATCGACAAGCAACTGTAACTAAATGATGGAGTAAATAATTTTAAAAAACTAAAATTCATACTATAAAAAACTATTCACATTATAAAAAAAAAAAATAGATAGTTAAATTTTCCATACAACAGATCACACGATGAAGAAAAAAGTGTAAGAGAATTTTGTTTAACTGTTAGGATTGCAAAGTAATTTATGTATTTCCACCTTTTCAGCATGGCTCAGCAAAATTTTCCGCCGCTACAGAACGATAGGTTCCTAAGGGCGTGCAGAGGCGAGGAGGTGGACAGAGCTCCGGTGTGGATAATGCGTCAAGCTGGCAGATATCTTCCAGAGTTTAGAGAATTTCGCACTAAGCACGATTTCTTTTCGATATGCCAGACACCGGAGCTGGCTTGCGAAGTGACTCTGCAGCCTCTGCGTCGTTTCGATCTTGACGCCAGCATTATATTTTCAGACATACTGGTTATTCCTCAAGTTATGGGGCTCGTGGTAGAGATGCGGCCAGGAGTGGT
Organism: Amblyjoppa proteus; assembly: GCA_963922035.1. Lineage (NCBI taxonomy): Eukaryota > Metazoa > Arthropoda > Insecta > Hymenoptera > Ichneumonidae > Amblyjoppa > Amblyjoppa proteus. The sequence goes on along the minus strand of OY998228.1, from coordinate 566,745 downwards.
GAGTTTGAACTGATTCAAGATCTGTAGGAGCTTTACAATATGTTACATATATATTTTTTTTTTACAGGGGCCTGTTTTGCCGGATCCTATCAAAACACCGGCTGATATGCACAGACTGATAAGGCCGGATGGCGACAAGGATCTCAGATACGTCGGCGAAGCAATTAGACTGACCAGACAGCAGCTGGAGGGAAAAGTTCCCCTCATAGGATTCACAGGAGCTCCTGTATGATTTTTTTGTAATTTTTTTTCAAGTCTCATATTTAGCTGTTCGATTTAAGGTGGTTCGAATGGTACAGTCTCGCTCAACGTGAGTTTCAGAGAAAATTGTGAACACTTCTTAATGGGATAAAAATCTGAAAAAATCAACTACATGGGAGGTGCTGCGAAGATTGTTTTTGTGAAATAATAATTTCAATTTGTTGTTGACAAATTGAAGATAAAAATCATTATGCAACGAATTACCCGGTAGATTAACTATTTTCCTTCATAAAATAAAATCGTTTATTTTTCTGAATACGTATGAATTTTTTCAGTTTTTTGTAATGCTTTGAAAATTGCGTTTTTTCACAGCTTGAACATAAAAAAAACGCAATGTTCAAAGATTTAAAAAAATTCATACGTATTCAGAAAAATAAACGAATCATTTTTATGAAGGAAAATAGTTAAGTTGTCGGATAATTGGTTGAATAATGATTTTTATCTTCCATCTGTTGACAACAAATTGGAATTATTATTTCACAAAAACAACTTTGCAGCACCTCCCATGTACTTAATTTTTTCAGATTTTTATCCAAGCGAGAAGTGTTCGAAATTTTATCCGAAACTCACGTTTGGCGGGACTGTACCGCTCGGACTACATTAATATGATATTGTTTATCCCTACGAATTTTCAGTGGACTCTAATGGGATACATGATCCAAGGGGGCGGCAGTTCGACGATGGCCCAGGCTCGGTCCTGGCTGTACAAATATCCCAAAGAATCGCACGAGCTTCTGACACTGTTGACCGACGTTATTTGCGAGTATTTGGTAATGCAAGTGCAGCACGGCGCTCAGGCACTTCAGGTCTTCGAGAGCAACGGGGATTACCTGAACGACGAGTTGTTCGAAGAATATTCACTGAAATATTTGAAGATTATAAGTGAGAGAGTGAAGGCGTCGCTGGGAGAGTTCAACGTACCAACAGTGCCTATGGTAAAAATATATGTGGAATGTTAATAGAAAGACGGAAGATCCGTCTTTCCATTAACATTCATTGTCGCGCTATCGCAATTTTTTGATCGGTTGTTTTTTTTTTTCTTTTTTCGTAGATCGCTTTTCCCAAAGGCGCGACAATGAATTCGCTGGAGAAATTGGCCAAGACGAATTGCTACGACGTTATAGGACTCGACTGGACGGTCGATCCCGTCGAAGTGAGGAAAAAACTCGGCCCCAATGTAACTCTTCAAGGAAACATGGATCCTTGCGCTCTATACGCAACGGAGGTTTGAATTTTTCAAAATTAGTCGTGTGAAACTCATAATCTTTCTCAATTCAACTCCTGATTTTCCGTTTCAGCAAGAGGTGGAGGAGAGGGGAAAGAGGATGGTCGAAACTTTCGGTAAAACGCGATACATCGCGAATCTCGGTCATGGTATCTTGCCGGATGCGCCGATACCATCTGTCGAAGCATTTATCAAAGGCGTGCATTCCGTCTGATCGGCATTTCTACTGGGAATTTGTATATTAACTATTAGAGGCTTTATAATAAAAAGATTTATTTATCTATAATACTGCTTTCACCGCTGCATGGCCCGGACCTGTTCCGTAACGTCCTCGAGTTTCGTGGAGCTCCGATCTATGGCGTTCAATTGTATCTCTAAGTGCGACGTGATGAGAGCTAATTTTTTCAAATTCGCCTCAGCGTTCTCGAGTCCGTGCTCTTGCTGGGTGAAGTTCTTCGCCGAGTGCATCAATATCTGAAATTATGTAACTTTTTAGTTTACTGAAAACAACTACTGAACAAGAATTTGCACCTTGTTTTCTAATCTATTTCCAATGTTTATAAACCTTGCTCTCGTAAACTACAATAGAATCTGTTTATATACTTGCATTTAAAATCTCACAAAAATCAAGCTAAATAATTTATTTAAAAATTGTTTAATGCAACGTTTCGACAGATGTAAAATTCGATCGAATTTTTCCCAAATTCAAGACGAATCGTTGATCAATATTATTCTACTTGTGTAAACGAAAATCATCACGTTTGAAAAACATGGCGGTTTAAAAATACAAATACAAAAAATAAAATACAAAATATTATAAATTCTTGCAATATTCACTACAAAGATTCCCTATAAAAAATGTAATTAATCTACCTAACTCAGAAATTCCACATTGACAACTTAAGTTCTCAAGTTGTAAGAGTTTCAATTTTTCGGATTTAGGCATTCATGCACACATACACACATTCAGACATTTTTTTTAAATAGGATTCTCCGATGTTTTGGAACATTCTCAAGACGTTTTTATTAAAAATCGCGAAAAAAAATGGTTTCCATGAAAACAAAGCTTTCTCTATGAGGAAGCAATAAAAAATCTATAGGTGAAAAACTCGGACTAGTTCTTACTTCGGTGCTCTTTGAGCCTCGTTGAATCTGACGAGCTAGAGACGCAATGTTGTTAACGTTTACTTGTACTCTGTCCGCGAGACGCATCTTCGACTCTACGAAGAGGCTCCGTGCACTCGTACTCGACGCAGAAGCCATATTGAAAGACTTACGAACTATTCTATCGGGGTAAAACTATTGTTTCATTTATTGGAGTAAATAATAGCTTTGCAGGGCTGAGGAAAACCTATGCGATTATTGACATTTCTGCCGAACCCAGCTGTGTCCGAGATATCACTTTTCAGGATACGCTGGGATGAAATGTTCCAATTCATGCCGCCAACGCCGTCCTAGCGTGATATCAAAGTCTCTAGTCAAAACCCAACATACACAGTACAAAGAAATAGATCCAAGATGACGAAGGTGTCTTCGTCCAAGAAACTTTATTAATTCGAAAAGCCAATCGAATAAAGTGTGTCGAAGGTGCGAGAATAAAGTGGCTGACCGCCTGTGAATTTTGACAACGAAAATCGCAATAGGAGTGGAAACAGCCGAATATTTTTTTAACCATGTACACTGGGGCTTGAATATCGCCAACGACAGAGCTCGAAATACCTGTTATCGAATGACTCTAAGCCGGCCAACTTTTGTTTCCCGGCTGGTGGATTTGACAGTGGCCTAGAAATTTATGAATATTAACTGAAATATGGGAGACGCGAGTAACACGAAAAAACAACAGGAAAATACAGGTTTCTGAGAGTCGTACGACAGGCTCCGTTGAACCGCGGAATATAATAGAATTGTATTATTTTATTCTTTTCGTTTGCAGAAGTGAACCAGGATGAGCTGATTCTTCAGCAACAGAGGCGTATCGAGAAAGAGGTTAATACACTTTCGATACCATTGAGTACAGTTTGACGATAAAAAAAAAAAATCCACGAGAACAGATCGATTATTTTTATGTCATCAAACGAGTGTTAAGTGTATTATTTTTTTCTGCAAGATATCTGAATCGATAGCCTTGGTTGGCGACAAAGAGTCTCTCAAGAGTCTCGAGCGCGAGTATGAAGAGGACGAAGTTTATATGTCGAAGGCAAAAGCCTTGGGACAAAAATACTCGTACTTCAGAAGGACCAGACCGGATGGCAATTGTTTTTTCCGTGCGTTCAGTTACGCTTATCTCGAAAGACTGATAAACAACAAGGCGGAGTACGACAAGTTCAGAGAACTTGCCCTTCAGAGCAAAGACAATCTTGTCGCTCTGGGATTTCCTCAATTCACTGTTGAAGACTTTCACGATACAGTTAGTAGACAAATCATAACAAATCACCTAATTCTTATCATTTTGATTGTCAGCTTACTGTACAAAATGTGTATTTTCCAGTTTATGGAAGTCATCGATAAAGTGGGTGGAGGCACGGAGGCGAGTCATGCGGAGTTGCACAAATTTTTCAACGAACAGGGCTACTCGGATTACGTTGTTGTTTACCTTAGATTAATAACATCCGGTCAGTTGCAACGTGAAGCTGATTTCTATCAGCACTTCATTGAAGGTGGTCGGACAGTCAATGAGTTCTGTCACCAGGTATGCTGCAGGACATTTCTTTCTTTTTTTTTTTCCAATTTTTCATGCTTGATACAACATAATTCAGATTTCAGATTTATTGCATAAAAATTATAACACAATGTATGTCACAGTTTATATTGGGCTCTTTGTGAGTCTGTAGATCCATTGCCCTTCATTAATGCCCTGGTTTTCTGGATTTTCTACCTTGCTGGGTATCTTTCTCTATGTCTTAACAGAATTAAGGATATCAAGCAAGACATCTAACGAGACTGCATCTTGATGGTTTTGATATTGATATCTTCGATACTGATATCCAGGAAAACCGGGCATGAATGAATGGCAGTGTACCAATGCAAGTGTGATTATAACATTTCCTGTGAGCATCAGGTCTCAGCGATACATAAAATTACAAATAATAACAATAAAGGAAAGAAAATATATAGTAATAGAAAAACTATGAAAAATAAAATATGTAAATGAGAAATAATAGATGTAAAATAAATGTTCCGTAGTGACGGTTTTGGCGCGTGCTACATCGCTTGCGATGTCACTCATGGGATGTTATTCATGGTTATTTATTTCATATTATTGTGATGCACTTACTGCCAATGTTATTCGTGGTATTTGATTTTATACTATTTTTTTTATTCTAGGAGGTGGAGCCGATGTACAAAGAGTCTGATCATATTCATATCATAGCGATGAGCACGGCTCTGGGCACTGGCGTCAGAGTGCGTTATATGGATCGAGGCGCAGGAACAGAAGTGACGGCTCACGACTTTCCCGAGGGTTCGACGCCGGCCGTTCATTTACTCTATCGTCCCGGTCATTACGACATACTATATCCCTGATGTTCATTTTCGCTGAATAACAATGCCACTTGCCGCCCCGTTATATTACGTAAAAAAAAAGAAACAAAAAAAATCCCATTCGCTCCGCAATATCAAACTATCGTACGTAATAATGAACCAAATCGCAAAATATAGCTGGCTTTGAAAAGAAACGCCAATGAATGATCTCTACCAATTTTCTGCCTATTATTTCGTTTTTCCATTAATTTTTTTTGTTTTCATCTGCGCTTTACGGCCAACGGGACGAGCATCGATAGAATTTAGATATCCATAATATTTTAACCGTGCCGTAATCGCCAACGTACGATTATTGATTTTTGCTAACAGTCAAAGATCGTGCTGTATTACGTAAAAACTGTTGTCAATAAATTGCCGAGAGACTGTTCTTTCGAGTAGTTTCAGCTAATACGAATTAATTTATATCTTGTGTGAGATTGATGGAAGGAGCGCGCGTAAATGTTCCGATTTTTTCCTTATCTGAGCGACCGCTGTGAAATACAATCCCAGGATGCGTCTGTTTGTGCCTCCTATATAAGTTTCCATCCAATAAACTTGGCCGTAAGCACTTATCACATGCGATTTATGTCACACACTAATGTTACCAGCGGCAGATTTAAGACTGTTGGCGTCCTAGGCTAGCTAATTTATGACGCCCCAAAAGTTATTGGTACGTAGCTTAAATCACAGCGTCAAAGTTGCAATCTCTGAAAATCAAAAAAAATAAAATAAAGAATTCTCAGACCAAACAAATTAGTTTGGCAAATCCGAAAGATTTTTATTATATTTTGTCACCTGGAAATAATTTTTTTTTCGGCGAAGGTGTAACATCGGTTATAAAATGATGCGTCGTTATCTTCGAATTATTTAAAAAATGTGCGCCTCGCTTTTCGTTTAGCGAATTTGTCTATAATTTCCTTGCAATCAATGGTTTTCCAAATCTTTGCGTGAATTGTCAGAAGTGCTAAAGCGTCAAGTCTATTCTGGCCCATGTTCGCTTGTACGTGACTTTTAACTCTTTTCAAAGTTGAAATTGCCAAACATCTCTACCACGATGAGCTCGATACGTGCGTGCTGGAACTTGCACTGTTCGTTCGCTTTACGTGCGCCACGGCGCTAAGTGTTTCCCAACACAATGTATAAACAAAAACAAAGTACAGTAGAACCCCGGTTATTCGAGGTAATGTGGGGAGAGCGTACGTCGTGGATAAGTGAAATCTCGGATAACACGGATAACATACCCAATTTAAACTTGTACTACTATTACATATAAAAAAAAAAATAACACGTCATTTCATAAAAACATTAACGTTATTTGTTCATTTAGTTTTTTTAAATATAATTATAATGTAATAAATGAACGTTAATTTCATATAAACGTCAATCATTGACTCTAAAATCGAAACTGTTGTACTGGCAGCTCGCAATGTACAGATGCGGCGGACTTTCCCATACCAGTTTAAGAGCATCTGAAAAACTATGAAGCGCGAAACAGATAGCATCAGTGACGCTCTCTGCGGAGCGAGAGAGACCCACTGAGAACGTGTTTCACATGTTCTTAAGCGCGTATGCAACTAAACTTGTAGGGACTATTCCGCGCGTATTATCCGAAGCCTACATCTCGGTTGAGAGCATGTGCAGTACCCCGATCGGCAATAAAAACTATAATCAACTTTTCTCATGGATTCCGGCATGTACGGTAAAAAAAAAAAAAAAAAAGTCTCATCGAAAGCCGTTTTTTGACGTATTTTGACCGTACACGCGAGAACCCGAGAGAAAAGTTGATTACAGTTTTTGATACCGACTAAGCCCCGGATGGACAGGGAGGGTGATTCATATGGTCTTAAGGTGATGTGAAACACGTTCTCAGTGTGTCTCTGTTGCTCCGCCGAGAGCGCCACTGATGCTATCTCTCTCGCACTCCATAGTGTTTGACATGCTCTTAATGTGGAGAACTTGGGTGAATTGGGTTCTTCGAACAACGCAGAGGCTCGGTTGGTCGAAAGTCCGATAAGCTACGTTCTACTGTATGCTTCCAGTGAACGGACGGCGGGAGACGGGAGGCACACATCTCGCATCTACTGACTATCTTAAGTGTTGAATGCATAGCTTGACTAAATTACTGCGAATTTTAAAACATCATCCATCGATCTTTTTTATCCTCTTAATTGATAACAAAGTATAAATAATATGTATATTATACATAAATATTATACGAGAATTTGTGGATAAAAATTATTCACCTTTGACACCTTAACAATAACTAAATAGGTTTATACGACATTCAGCATTTTCAGTCTTCAAAATAAAATAAAAATAATGTTCAGCGCGGCCGCGGTAGCTCGGCGTCCTTAGGCAATTGCCTACATTGTCGGCACTTAAATCGACCACTGAACGTTATTTGATACATATTGGCACTTGGCTCAGTGCGTGAAAGCTTGAGGAAAAAGGCATTACAATTTTAACCCTTTACTAGCAACAACGCGCTCGCTTCGCTCGTGCTTATTTAATTTCTTTTAGGTTAGGTGTGCCGACCTTACTAACGAAACGGACGATCCTGATTGGCTACGAAAATTGGCTACAAGATTTCGATACGTTTATCTCTCGAATATTCGAGTGTCGTAGCTTTTTTAACAGGGGAGAGGGGAGAGAGGGGATAAGTCACACCTCTCCCCCCCCCCCCTCTTAGGCGCTACTGTAGAAACGCGTTGCCTTCACTCGGCGTCCGTCAGTCCATTTCGATACGGCTTCGAACGATGTGACTTATAAAGGATTAAAGGAGATCGCGCACCGATATTCGGTCGCGGCGCCATCGTTAATTTCCCACTGCAAACCGGCTCGAACGCCGTCTATTGCAGGGGTCGAAAAGTACATAAACTCGACATGAAAAAACAACACGTTTTCTCAGCTATCTTTTTGAAATTGAATAAATTCGACACGAACGCTTGACAAAACCTATTTATCACACAATATTATCCAGAATAAATCACGATTAACGAACATAACCATCCGATGCACTGCGATTCACGATCAACTGCCGGCTCGCTCGGGAGCATTGAAATTAGTAAAAAAAAAAAAAAAAATGAATGAACTCCCGAACAATTCCCGAATCCATTAAACTCTGTGTGAACCCTTGTCACATTCTTTTATCGTGTACTTTGTGCCAAAATTGATTGCGATTCACGGACCAAATACACCTTTACACCGTCCATGATCAACGCCAACTGCCGGTTGGGTTACCGCGTGCATCGTTAAATGCAATTGGTAATAGTCAAGCTAGCGTCTGTGTCGTTAAACAAAAAAAAATTATTCTTCTGAAACTCTTCGACACATTTCCGTATAAACTTGAAATTAATATTGTTTTTCATTACTGTTCTTACAATCGATCGCTATCAATGCAGTAGAACTGCTGCGTTGTAGTGGCCCAAGCAAACTGGCAACTGCCTCGAGCGCACCGGAAGTCGTGATTGCCGTTCAAACTAATAAAACAATTGTTTCAGCAAATAATAAAAACGACCGGAAATATATACGTATTTTAGAGGTGATTTGTACGAAGCTTGAGAAGGTTGCGCATTGCAACCACGTATCATTCTCGATAGTTTGAACTTCCGGTCAGAACGAAACGTCTTATAATTAAATTAAATAAAGTAAATGTACAAACCTTGCGTGATTTCAGCTTCGATTTTCATCTCGACTGATTAGGGGTGGATTTATTAGAAATTTTTCTTTTTATACGGACAATATTAATGTCATTCAAGTAATTTTTAATGGAGATCAAGGTCATGTTTTTTTTATTTTTTTTTTTTTTATTACATCGACTAGATAATATTTGAATTATTTTAACATCATTATTACAATCTTATATCGATAGTCACATTCGCGCGTTGCGCGAACGGACCGACGAATACATTTTACGGCGTATTAGTTAAATGTTATCTTTTTTTTTGTTATCTTTTTTAACACTAATTATGTTAGCGGTTGCAGAGAAATTGGGCTTGGGTGCAAGAGAGGGATTTAACGAGGACACGTGCACGACCTCGATTTTTCATCGTGCCGAATTTCGCAATGTACTCTCAGCTGAAAATTTCAATTCCTCTCTCGCCTCTCCTTTGTTTAAAATTCAAATCAGACGCATACGCGAAGAATCCATATAGATTTATTGACATTATATATATATATATATATATATATATATATATATATATATATATATATATGAATTGTAGTGTAATAACATCCTTCATTATTATTTTTTGTTGTTGTCGAATACACGATAATCATAGTTCAAAAAATATCACACCAATAATCTCTCGTCCCTTCCGTGTCGTCGTAACCTGTTCGTTCGCCTAAATTATCTTTAGAATTTGAGTTTCACGACAGCGTAAATGCGGGACTTTGGGATATTCGCCTACAACTAATTAAGTTATTTTTTATTTTTTCATTACTCCATTAAATTTAATCTCCTCCGACAAAGCACCGTCACTCCTTTCGTTTGTATACTTACCTCGACTAAATTGAATCTAAAGCAGAGTTAAAACTCGATAGAATTGAGCCACACACACAGTTACAATAAATTCTATTGAGTTTTACTATGACATAAGGTTTGAGTCGAGTTTGTGGCCGTTTAGCGTCGTCCGGTTTGTTTGCCTCGCAAATGAGCGACGATCCGAGAGAGGGGGTTCGAGCCATTGGACTCTCAACTGCAAGCTCCGGACTTTGAGAAGCGAGCTGCTGCCCGCTGATTCCATTATTCAATGAAACGGTTTCGGTGAGAATAGTTTAGTATATACCCGAGGGTTTCTTGATCCCTCGGTCAATACGAGCGGCAAGCCCCGACGAAGCCGAGAGCACATTTAGACTTAACTTCAACCTTAAGTACACATCAAAAGGACTCTATAGCGTTTGGTCAGCACGAATATAGTACATCCAGAAATTTCAATGGTCAGCTCGAGTCGAAAGCTTTCCATTTTATTTTTACATCTCTCTCTCTCTCTCTCTTTTTTTTCTCTCTCATCTACACAGCTCTTGTATCGTATCTAATCTCTATTATCAAAAAATGACACACATAGTATTATAATGACGAAGCCGTTTGAGAGGATGTTTGGGAAAAAAGATATAGATCAGTGGCTTACCATTGAAAAAAAGTGTCAAAATCGAGCAGCCTCTATTTTGAGCTTTAAATCTTAATTTATATCTCGTATATGTCAAGGATGAAATCAAATTGAAAATTGATCGGTATTTGTATATATATATATATATATTTTTTTTAACGAAAAGCGATTATATGTAAAACGACTTCGTCAGTATATAACCGAAAAGGGGGTAAGCCACTCGTTGAATCGGGGATTATACAAGCATGTAGCTTTAGCTCAAAGGGAAGTGCAGATTGGTCCGTGCAAATACGCCGTGATCTCTCGTCCATATTCTTTTTTTTTTACGTATGTACAATAAGTCTCTTTAAGATATCTCTTTCTTTCATTCTTTCGTCACTTTTTTTTCTCGTAGATCTCTGTGTACAGTGCGCGGTGGAAGAATATAGTACAGGACTAAAAGAAGAAGACGAAGAAGAAGAAGAAGCATTTCGTCTGGATGAACGCGTTGTTGTTGTTGCTGTTGTTGTCGTTAAATTTTAGTAGCCCGATGTGAAACAATTCGATGCGCGGCTTTCGTTATTTAGTCATTCGTTTCTTCTTTCGTTTTAAAAAATACATGTATACATTTATAATCTATGTAACTGTATGTATATATATAGTTTTCTCAATGAGCGCCGAATGAGCATGCTTCGCGATATACAATTATATTTTAGCCGATTAATAAATCTCCTTATCAGATCGTGAAAAACGTGTCAAGCTTTGAGATTGAAGCTCGATGGACGATCCTCGCGCAGATCGAGGGACAAAATACAGGCAATGATATGTTAAATTATTATTATTATCTTTTTTTTCTGCTTTCTTTTTCGTAGACAGTGTGTCGTCCATTTCTTTTTATACCACGTGAAATCTGAATGAGACCTCGATCGATTAATACTTCACTGTTAGCTTAGGTCGCTAGTACGAGTAGGCCCGATTTTTTTTTAACGGACGTGGCAGCGCTTCTACATACTATTAGATTTTTTTGTTTATCCAACGTAGAAATAATAATACGTAATGACAATAATAATATTCGTCGTGTGTCTCCTACGATAATTAGATATTTCTTTGACGGTACAGATTAGACGATAAAATATCTAATATTTATCTCTGAGACATTAAAATCTCAAGTCTGTTTTTGAATACGCGAATATTCGCTTGCTGTTAAAACTACACGATGACGAACATAAATATTTGTATATTCGTAATACTTTCGCAGGTTTAGCGGGGCGACAGATAGTTCCCGACGTGTGCTGAACCTACAGCATCGAGCGTCTCATTAGAAATATGCTTTTCCCATCAAGTAATTAAACAAAATAGAAAGAACAACAATCTTTTGACGACGTCGTCGTCTGTTTAAGTGAGCGAAACATTTGTGGCGAAAGCTCGACCTTTGTACAGTTTAGTGTTTTTCTTTTTCTTTTAGATTGGATTTTCGACAATTTCGCTTGAGTAATCTGTATTATGTGTATGTGTGTCTCTGTGTCTGTGTGGGAGTTAATTTTTTTTAAATGTGTTATTTTTTAACGTCGTAATATAAACTTTAAAGCGTCGAAACGACTAAATGAAACGACGGATATAATATACTATAATGATATAATGAACTACGTAGTATTAACGCCCTTATCACACCGATAGTATTTTATTTATTAAATCTCTTTACGAGTTTCATCTCATTAGCAGCTGCTCCAGAGCCACTCGAAGGGATATCTTAGATTCTTTCATTTTTCGTCAACTCCGTCGATCTACCGTTGATAACACTTTGGATGATTATCTCTCTCTCTCTATCTGCCTCACTCCCTTCGTAGTTAATCGTTTACAATATATATTATACGAAATTCACGCTATGTGGAAATTTTGGACCTGGTGCACGTAAAAATTTAAACGAGGTTCACTCCGGCCATGAAATCCTCTCGAAGCATCGGTACCACCGTCGGCCCACCGGCAGCCCTCCTGAAACAGTAGTTCGAAGGGCGATGCTTTAATTAGACCAAGAGTTCTCTTTCTTTTTTTGTAGTGACGCTTTTAATATTTTTTGCCAATAGTGAATATAATTTAATTTTCTGACGCACTAAATTTCCAAACGCCATTTCTATGCAATTTCACGTCAAATTACACATCCTTACGTGCACGTAGTTAACGAGAATGCGTGGTTCTCGTTTTCAAATTTAATTAATGATAAAGGAGTAATTAGAGATGAGTAGACGAAGTATGAGAAGGCTCACGCGTCAAAGTTAATTCGATCATGTCATCCGCATGCTCACGAGCTTTCTCTCGTGAGGGAGCACACCGGCTCGAAAAGGAGGCATCTCTGTGCATACAGGCTTCACTTTGGATTAACTACGGTGCAGAGAGCTTTTAGCCTTGAGGTATGTAAAATATACCTCGCGGAACATAGCGGTAGCGCGCAGGTGAATTATTCATCGAATACATCAATGGCGTTAAGACATAGTTTTAATCAGCCACGAATTATTTAGTGATCGTATGCAAACTTTGTATTATCCGGAAAATATTCGTGAAAAAACGATAATTTTAATTGTTATATCGTCAAAATGGATTGTACTAAGTTTAACTGTTTTGTGCGTTATGTATTGAGCGATTATACCACCTATAACTCGACCTCATCTGTATTAAGGATATTTGGGCCGAAACCCGTTTTTGTTCGATCACTACAAAACTTCGCCACTTCGCAGGCAAGGACACGCTGAATCGTTTGCAATTTTTTCAGATTTTTTGACCATGTATTTTTAAAAATGTTTTTTTAGTAATTCCTGTACAAAGCTACATAAGATATTGTCTGAACATTTCGGAAAGCAGTCAGTAACGTCAGAACGTAGCGGTTTTCTCCGCCGGTTTTCTGTTAGATTCGAATAAAAAAAGCTATCGCAGCCGAAGGGCATGCCGTCAGACAGATTATGTCAAAATTTCAAGGAGATTAGTAGTTTAGTTTCTGGGGTAAATTCAATAAACGAAAGACTCTATCTCTAGTCGTTTGTCTGCATTTCTCATCCGCGCACTAGCTAACGCATTAACCCGTTCCTCTCCCGCGGCTTCGGCTCAAATATCCTTAAGAGATAGCAACATCCGTTAGCTCTTCGAAAAGTGTATACATCGCAGCTGTTGAGTCGAGAACAATGATCTCAGTCACCGGTTAATTAAATTCCGAGCTACTCGGCAGCCGGTCAAGATGATTTAAGTGATTGTAGTGGATCAGGAACAAGGTCTATGCCTACATATTTGTCGTGTATACCGGCAATATACTGATAATACTATAGCAATGATACTCACTGTGCATGGATCAGGCCATGTAACGCCGGTGGTAATACTTGGTGTTGCGAATGCTGCGGTATGATGGATTGACGCTGTTGGGAAGCTGTGGTATGCGGTGCCGGTTGCTGCGGTACCGTCTGTCCGACAAGTTGAAGTTGCTGAGGGACCTGCTGTGCCACAGGACCTGCTACACCGACTTGCTGATTCCCTGGCTGCAAGCCACCAGCGCCAGCCGGCATCTGGAGAGTGGCCTGAATGAGAGGCGAGGGTGACTGAGGATGAGTCGCTCCTACAATTGAAGGAGGTGGCTGGAGTGGCTCTTTGTTTTGGGCTGCACGAGCTCGGGCTAGTAGAGACATGACCGTACGTTTCGTCGGCGACATCGCAGGCCTCGCTCCGGGCAACAACGGTCGCTTTCGACCCCCTGCCAACACACGGATGGGCACTCTAATAAAATCGACACTTGACGGGACACCGATGAGAATGGGAATGAAGACTGGAAAATAATTATAATAATATTTTCGGCTGCATCTGTAAAAGATATATTTTTATAAATCTGTATTTTTGTTAGATGTATAAGAAGTCTCTTGCAGTTTCTTGAAATAGTGCTTCTATATCAAACTCATACATTTCCAACCGGAGTTTAAACTAGTAACCAGATAGCATTTAGCCAACAACAAATTTGTGGTATGTGCGTCCGCATTTGCCTAGTACTTGAAGTATACAATACTTGAAGTACCAAGTACTTGTTAACGAATCAAATACCGAATACTTAAAGTACTTGTGCATAAGTGTTCAGATACTTCAAGTACTTTGCCCAGCTCTGGTTAAAAGTGCATGAAACAAAAAGCAATTCAACTTTCGTTCTCACTTGGATAAACAACTCGGAATCTACTGTACATAGTTATTATCGGGTTATGCATAAAGTGATGCGCACACGATTATTGTATACCGAGGGGTTCGCGAAACACCGCCCGCCCTCGAGTTGAAATCTCTGCAGATGCTCACCTAGGGTCGACGTCACCGGCTGAAGCGACGTGCCTTGAGTCTTCATGGCTGTCGGATGTGGGGGCGATGGGCTCGGCCTTAGCGCCGAGGATTCTTGGCCCTCGAGAGAATTCACTGTGATACTGGAAGTGGGTGAACTCGCTGCCTCCGAGCCTGTTTCGGGACTCGACGGTGCGTCCGTTGTCTGGTAGGAACCCTCACGTCCCTGCTGTGTGCTCAGAATCTGCATCTCCCACATTTGTTCCTGTCTTATGTCGTCGTTGTAATCCTGAAATTTATAGGCGTTGAGATTTATAATGCGTGACGTTAACTGCTCTTTTACAGTCCGCACAGAAAAAGAACGCAAAGTTTTTCATTTAAGAGCCAAAAAAGATAATATTTTTTTCGTGCGAAGAGAAGGTCATTAAAATGGTTGAAGATATATTAAACAATTTCTACTTATTCTATACGAAATATGATTACACATTTTAGAATTTCATTGAAAGAACATTTCTAAAAGACTTTTTTTTTTAACGATGCATGCCATGTCGTTGAAATTGGAGTCAATAAGCTGACATTTAAGCCACTGGGTCATCGAACCCGTGTTAAATATCTATATATCTACACCGAAGATGGCAGATAAGCCTGGTTAATTACTGAATTTCCCAAGCTTTCGATTGCTCCTATCCGCCATCCCGAGACTTCGCTGATTGCACGATAATTGCATCCACCAGTAGTTAGAATTACCACTGCACACTCCTGATTGTAGTATACAGCTATTGCTGCTGAGAAAAGTAGAATTACTCTTTCCCCGCTGTCTTCCATTCCGTTCCTTCGCTTCTGTTTCTTGTTTTTTTTTCCTATTTTTATTTCATCTCTATGAAACTTCGAAACGGAGCAAAGTTAATTGATACCAGGCAATTACTACACTGTGTGTCACTGAGGTACATGAGATCGAGAAGTAGTTCGAGAACAACGTGGACAATAACGACAACAAGGGGACTCTTGGAACAAGAGTTTTTATCCTGAAATGAGAAAAGTCTCTCAGGGCCGAACTTTAGTTTTTCTTTTCGAGCTTAGAGTGCCATGTCCTTTGTGCTTCGATACACGGAAACCTCCCGAATTGAAACTTCTGATTAATTTCATTAGATATCGAATTAATTAACGAGTTACGATGAATTTATTTGTTCGAATAACAACGACCGGTGCTGGACCTTTCGAGATGGATTCACCGCGTTTCTGCCTATATATATATATCATCTCGTGAATTTAACAGAGGAGGGGGGGGGGGTCCTGTGTGCGTGCGGTAATTATAATTATGTGGCCGCCAGTGAGTGCAGAGGTTCTCTGCTGTGTGTTTAGACTGTGGGCGAGCACCGAGAGGGAATTTGCCTCAATGAATGCAAGCCGTTCCTTGTCCCGTGAAACATTCGTACGCAAATACGTAGAGAAAACCCAAATTCAGAAAATTTTCCAACGTTGGAATTCCACTGTATTTGCGAGCGAACCAGCGGAAAAAAGCTTTCCGACTGGGGATTTTACAAACCACTATTGTACAGCGAAACCGCGAATAAAAACGAAAGCTCTCCTCCACCAAAGCGGGACACCGTAGGTACATTGTGAAAAAGGTACTTTCTTTCAAAGAACGCTGGTGTAAGCTTCTAAGCAAAACAACGTTGTAATAAGAGATCCCGGATAAAATGAAAGCGTGGAACAAGTATTATCAAAGATGAAAGAAAAAAAATGTATAACATTTTTTTGCGTCAATGGGATAAAAGAAATTGAATGGAAAATTGTGACAGCCAATTTTTATCAACAGGAAAATTCCGGTTACGCTATTTACCTCGCAACCGATAAGTCCTTTAATTATTGGTGAAATTTTAATTTGTAATACGTAAAACATGTGTTAGCCGAACGCATTTTCGCATGATCGATATATATTTTGCGCATGTTTGATTTCCATAGGGATTTACCGAAACGTCAATTGTATTCCCTAGCTTAATAATCTCCGGCAATCGGTCAAATGTGAGAATGAAATATCCATCGAAACACGTTTCACAAACCACCAATCTAACCGCCGCTATTTACCACACGAGATCTCTTATGCATCCGATGATGAAGATTAAATACTGTTTATCATGAAAATACGAAATCATCAACGCATGTTTTCCCTCAATGCAGTTTAAGCTCCCGGCTTACCAGTAATTAATGGATAGTCGTATTCGCTCGGTAATTAAGAGAAGCGAGTCTGGTGTCCCGATAAAATAACGCCGGTGGTCTTCCACCGTCGCTATAGTCAATCGGACGTTAATGGATTTCGGAAGGTCGAAATTCGCCTCACCGGACATACTGAATAAATAACTGTTAAAGACTTTCGGCGAGGGATATCGTGCAGTTTCGATCCAGTGGTCGATTCCACGCTTACGCGCCAGTTTGCTGTAATAACACTCGTTCTACGAGGAGCTTTCGTTGCGGGACCTCGCGCGCCTCTGGCTCTAAATAACGTTTCAGGCTGTGGAGGCTTTAAGCGAGATCCGGTGTTGAACTTTATAAGATAAGAACACCTCCGAGAGCAGAAGAGTAACACATGTGTGTTTGTGTTCGCGTATGGGTGGGGGTGTGTGTAGATGTACGTGCGCTGGCTGATGTTTCGTGTGCCCCCTTACCGGAACTAGGAACCGACCCACTTCGGCCAGAGCCCATGCAATCCGGGCATGCGCTTCCGCCGGTGTTGCGTATGCTGATATCTCGACGTGTAAATCTTCCATGAGATGGGAGAATTTCGGATCTCCACTGACTCTGAGCTCTTCCTCCTGCGAACATTGAAATTCTCACGTTAATAAAAAATAAATAAAAAATTCCTCAAACGGTTAAATCGTGCATATTTCAGTTTATCGACGCTTCGGTGAAAGTCTGATGCAAGAAAATATTGAACGTGGAAAAATAGTATAAAATACATATATTCCATGTTTACAGAAGTGGGAGCGCTGGAAATTGCTTAAAAAACAGTTTGCTATCTTCCGGGGCAGGTTTTCGTTATCTCGTTGATTCGAAAGGTGTTTTTTTTTGTTTTAAAATTAGTTTCATCGAGCTCGAGACGCTATGCTAATATTTCTTCAGGAATTATACAAAGGGCATTTTCCAGGAATTGAATCTGCGAACAGCGAATGGTTATTAATAATTGATACCAATTTAGCGCACAGTTAATTGCGCGTCGGTTCACAGGCTGCAAACTGAATTAGAAAGATAAAGGCGGAACAGAGGAAAGAGGGGGTGTAGTAGTTGTTGCAGAGGGCTCTTTGTGCCGTAGCATTTGCATCCCAGTGGAGCGCCAAGTATCATAGCAGAGAGATGGCAGGAAACCGTACCGACATTGCTCTCGTCGTCTGAGCGAGCTACCGGACCTGATGCTTGTCGTCCTAATTGGATTTATAACGATCCTTTCACTTATGAATCACGATTTGCCTCCGAGCGGGATACTGTGCAATCGTAGATTAGTTACAGCAAGCTTTCGCGAATTTAACGAGTGCATTGTGCACAAGGGGGTAATCGGGGTCAGCTTTGATAGATTTATTTTTTTGTGATTGAGACAAAAAAATATACATTCCCGAAGAAGCGGGCAAGATTTTTTCAAGACATCTGATCCCAACCTAGAACAAAAAAAAATATCGTACATAAGGGGATTATGGTGGTCAGATAACAGAAAAAAATGTTAAAAATGATTGACTTTGAAAAAATAAATTCCCGAAGAAGAGTGTTACAGTTTTCAAGTTATCTGATTTCAATTTATAGCGAAGAAAAGAGTGTCGTCTTCGTTCTATTCGAAATTTGTGCGTTAAATTTTGGTGTGAAATTTTGATGGCTCGGAACTTCACGCCAGCGCGTTTGGGCTTCCTTGGTTTGTCCCTCGAGTGAGACGTACCGCTTTTAATTAAGGAAGCAATTAAAGTCACATAGTCGAGCACGGAGCGTCGCGAAAGCTTTTGCGTTCCCTTCGAGATTCACGAAAGTATCTCTTATCGCATGCAGTTCACATACACGCCGACAGCCCCCTGGTGAAACAGACTTTAGGTGACAATTAGTGAGGAAAGATGGGAGGGAGGACAGTAAGAGAAAGGGGTATGGAGCCAAAGTCCCAAGGTCTCGGCTGTTACTGCTGGTTTGGAAGATCGCGGCCAGGCGGCGAACCACTTAGACAACTTTCCCTCCAACTTGGCATAGCTGAAACTTTGCACTTGCCAGGTGCATACATCAAAGAGACAATTTGCATGATTTTTCTTTTTCAATTTATATCACGAAGTAATCTTTGTTTTGGCCAAAAGAATAAAATTTCAAGATTTTCATGTTTCATGTGTTACGAACATTCCAAATTTATCCGAAACTATCACTTATTTTATTCATAAACGAATATTTAATACAAAAATTGCGTCTAAAAAAAGTACCGATTTTTCATGAATTTCAAAAAATTCAAAATTACATGAAATATAAACGGTTCGATCGACTCTTCCCAAATTTAATAAGGATCAACGGACGATCATACAACCAAGTGTGTACAACTTTTTGCCTCTTTAGGTGAAAAATGGTAAGAGTACTCTAAAGTATATGAGCGTGCGCGCAAACATTTTTGACAAAATTAAAAATCTCGTACAAAAAAAAAACAATTGAACATTTTTTAAATGAAATTTTCTAGAAACACGTATTAACCACACATGCTATGTGTGGAATTTCAGCTTGATGGGTCGAGGTATTCTCGAGGTATAGCGGTTTGAATTTTTCGCATCTGAATCGCACATACAAACGTACATCCGGACATTTTTTCTAAAGTGATTTATCGAGGTTTCCGAACATTCTGAATACGCTTTCATAAAAAATCTTGAATATTTTTTGTTCATCATAATAAAGCTTCCTCTATGAGGAAGCAAAGGGATGCAAAATAATTCGCGCATGACTTCCTCATTCATTGAAATTTGGCGCGTAGCTTTCTCTATAAAAAAAACGTTGCGTTACATTTTATGTAACCCTTTTTTTACATATATATTTATACCACAATGTATCATTGGTCGAACGTGCTTAAACACTTTACGGTGCCCCTTTTATTATCCGTAAAGTCATCAAACGCGCCACGTACTACTCATGGTATCAAAAACGACGTAGAAATTCATCCAATCGACCAGGTGATACCTCTGGTGCCAAATAGTTTATAAACCGACTAGAATCAGCACCAGGAGTTCAATTAAGATCGACCTGGAGTTGCCGACAGGGCTTGAGTCTCTTCATTCGAACACCCTGTACCGGTCAGAGTTCGTAGTTCGTACAGCAAGGCCTTAAAGGGGAATATAAAAATAAAAAAATGTTGTACTTGATCTTAAGTATATGTCGTGGTCAGTGTATTGTTACGAACATAAAGCATATTGTACTATTCGATTAGTAAACCAAAGACATTCGTGCATCATATAATAAATTGTATCAATCGAAGATCATCAATAAATGTCAATCTTCAATAAATACGACTAACCAGAGCTGGGCAAGTACACTAAGTACTTGAAGTACATATTGAAGTATCAATTACTGAGTCGGTGCCCAGTACTCAGCACTTGAGCTATTAAGTTCTGCTTGTAATGAATACGTTAGTGCTCAAGAACTACCCAGTGCTCGGTACAACTACTTGAGACCTCAATACGAAATTCAAGTACTTTAGGGTATGTGCCCAGCTCTGCGAGTAACCATTGAGTGAGTATCAAAAACCATCTCTTCAAACTGCACCTCTCTACGTATACCTGAAACTTTGGCATCACTCGCTCTTGTCTATCATCCTAAAATCATAAAGCTGTCAGTGCAAAAGGCAGGATTTCCGTCTCCAGTGTAAAGCGTTGACCCGAAAACAGAGATCGACTCTATTCCTGACTCACACTCGAACGAACGAATTGAGTAGGACGTAACAGTTGATTGATTTTCGCTTCCTCACAGAGAAAGCTATGCGCAAAATTTTAGAAAAGTATTTCTAATGCATTATTCACCGCTGATTACAGAACGGTAACTCATTTTACTCATTGCGTCATATTTTATTCAGAAACTCGTATCAAATGAAATAAATTTTTAGAAAAAAAATGTTAATTTTCAAAATTTTATCAACGATTAACAATTGATATATTGAACGATTAATATATTGTTTCCACATTTAATACTAAACATTGTGCAGTGTTAATCCATAAATCTTCGAAATTAGACCTCAATACCTCCATGTCCGGTGACCTTAAGGGGCTTGCTCCAAGTTACGAATAAATGACACTATCTATCTATCTATCTATCTATATATCCATATTTACTCGAAGTATGGCCTTTTTTAATTTTTCACAGAAGTCAAGATTTCATAAAATCTAACTGTTTCGGCTTCGAAATGGTTACAACAATTTCATATTAAAAAAATGTTCGTCATTCGTAATTTTGGCACTGCCTCTGATGTATTTTTCCCACTGATCACGAGTCTGCCACTTATTTTAATTTTACCTCAATATTTGGAACGGAAACGTGCGTCTATCGCAAAGGACGATAAAGAAAAATGTCAAATTCTTATAAAATTTAAACGGATAGATGGATTCTTACTAAATTCAAAAGAGAACACGGGTCCACAATAGTTTATTCACGACCGACAGCAATAGGTGCGCGGTTGGCGTGTGGCTTGGCGGTCCCCAAAGCCAAGCAGTACAGCTCGCGGCCAGTACTTGGATGGGTGACCGCCTAGCCGCGCGCTGGCTGGCGCTACCGAATCGTGGAGCGGGAGGTAATTTTCTCGGAGATTGATGATTACCCTGTACGAACACCAATTTCTGGGGAAAGAGCCGTCTGCGTTTGACCAGGTTTTCCGCAGTTTTCCTGCGCCCTTATGCGAATGAAATATAATAATTAATAATAATAATTAATCATTTTAGTGAAATATCCAACAAATTATAAGAGATAGAGTGCAAGAAGATATTTTTCGAAAAAATGAAAATCTCACAAAACTTAGACCTCTCGAACGATTCTTGTCAAATTCAATAGTCAAAAATGTTTGATGTTAGTATACTTCTGTATAAAGTTTCAGCCTGAATACACATTTTTCGAAAAATTCAATAACTGATAAAATCTGAATGAATGTCTAAATTATCACGTGAATCGTAATAAACTGAGGTACCTAAATACTTGCGTGCCAAATTTCAACCCGATTGATAAAGCCGTTCTTGAGTGTGCGAACATCGAAACATTTTTTTTCTTAATGCGATTTTTCGACGTTTTGGAATATTCTGAACATGTTTACACGAAAATCTCGGGAAAAAAATGTTAATGAAAACAACACTTCCTCTATAAGTCAGTAAAATTAATATGAGCGGTCAATTTTTTTCATTTCACATACAGAATGCTTTCCGAAAGACTTCTAAAAAATGAGAGCAATGTGCTCGTTGAATTTTCACCCCTTTCTTCGGTCACTCATGCGGCTCTTATCTTTTTATCCCAGCGTGGACGATCGAAAATTTGATACCGTTCCGCTATGCAACAGTACGGTGCTCGCAAGTCCCGGTTGTGCATCTGAATTAGGAAGATAATAATAATACGGACGATGGCACACAAAACGGTAGAGCATATCGACGAGAGGCGCGCATGAATGGCTACGCGATTCGATTGAATATATCCCAGTACTCGTTTATCTGCCCATCCAGCGAAATCGAATACTAGCCCCAGTCGGACATAAACATTCAAGCCAGTCGCGTAAATGAGCACCGATCTGCTATGCAATACTTGTCGTTATTGACCCAGTTATTCGAACTGCGTGACTGATGTAGCGCACGCGATTATAATTGGTAGGAAGTATAGCTGAATGTCTAAAAATGTAGCTAGCATTTTTTTTGTAATTCATTTTTAGAGAAGAGATGTTGTGTAAAAACTTGATCCAATCTACCGAAAACACCAGAAATCCGAAACATCTATAAAAATAAGATAACTGAGCTAATAAAAAAATGTTTTTCTCGACTACGCTAAAAAGGCTCGATTTCAAGCCTGCAACGGGGGGTGGAAAGTGGCCGATTCTTGACGATCGGGAGTAAAAGTGGACTTTTCCTCCCGCTCGTCAGGACTCGGCCAATTTCCATCCCCGTTACAGGCATAGAAATACGGCCACTTTTTAGCATAGTCGGGAAAAAAGCGTATGACACTCGGGAGAAAGTGCCTTTTCACCTCGTGTGAATTTTTGCCCTTGCATCGCTCGGTCATCAAACTTCACACTCAGTGAAGAGACGCACTTTCCTCCCTCGTAGCATAATATACTATTCCCTTGTAGTATAATATAATATACTATTTCTCACCTTTTGTCGATCTTTCATCGACCCTCGTCCGAGCACAGCCATTTTACAGCCGGTCTCTTCCTGCAGTCGCTTCAGTGAGTTTCCTTTAGGACCGAGCAGCTTTCCCACGAAATTGAACTGCAACAAATGACAAAATAACTTGCCGTGTATATTGCCGTAGTAGGCGTGCAAACAATGGGGAATCTGCTAGGGTACACCGGTATCCGTCGTATAACTTGGTAATGGAAGGTAACGATGAACTGTAAACGGGCAAGACAGCGGAGAGTCATTAACGCCTCGAGGCTAGACTGGCGGAGGCTCGTCGGAGAGAGGCTCAATTCCAGCGTCCAATTTAACAGGGTATATAGCGTCGGAGCGGAGAGCCCACGAGGATGGGCTTGGAGGCTTTCGCGGACGCTGTGTCTTCCCTTGTTAATCGTACTGCGACAGTAGCTCCGGAGCCGGAGCTTAAGCTTTGGCAATAACACATAAGGCTTGATTATTGATTCACTTTGCCGTCGGCAACAATCGACTATGAGGGGAATGACGGAGAACCGGGTTGGGCGTTACATGTTAAGACGGTATCAACCCTTTGAGGAATTAATTCTATCATCACAGGTGTTTGGGAGGTTTTGATGACGTCGGCGAGATACTGAAAGCCGATTTTGTAATTCGTCAGCACGAATGTTCAACTATCGTCGAATTCATTGATAACATAAAAAAATTATATGACATCCTCTTCAGAATATTGCGCTACATTTTTTTTTTCATTTAATTAATTTTTATCGTTTCACGAATGCAACTTTCACAAAGATGGTCTTTTTTTTTATCATACAGTTCGCAGGCTACAGAAACACGGCACGATGAATAATTACGAAGCTCCTCTGCTTTTTACGCAACAAGTAACTCGCAGCATCGTTATTTAATCAAGTTTCTACAATGTAATAACAAAATAATGAATTACATCGAAAAAAGAGAAAATAAAAAAAAAATACCGCGCGCAACGTAGGCGAGTCGAGGGTCGCGGAACTTTATAATGACCTACTGCTGTTGTGGAACTCGTTAGCCACGGCTGTATCGACGCTCGAGTGGACTGCGAGATTGGACGAATAAGGGTTGTACCGGTGGGGGCGCCCAACTTGTTGGCAAAAGTCTTTAATTGAAGGTGTTCGTTTAACAAGTGCCTCGAGTAATTCGGGTCAACGAGTCTGATAATAGGCATTATAGCTGCTCCTTACCAGCTCACGCTGACCCGATATTATATCAACCCTTGCAACAGAAATAACCGAGTGAGAAACGCTGGTATTCGCGTATTGAACAAAATAACTTTAAACGCGAATACAAACTCCGAAAGGCCGCTCATATTTTTTGGCCTATTTTCATCGAGGTATTATCTCGAGTGAAATTAATTTTTTTTAGTTTTCTTGAAGGTGAAACTGATATGACAGGATATAAGCAACTTTGCCAATTACATTCTCTAGAAGTTTAATGCTCCGTGTCAGAATCCCTGCGCGACTGGTTAGGGTAAAAAAAAACTTGCCCTCGGTCTACATTTTTTAAAGCCAGCGAATTCGACCGCGCTTGCTCACTAAAATTTTATGTGAAAACATCTTCGGTGGTTTTAGTATCGGACGGAAAGAATTCTTCCAACCTGTTGCCCGCCTCCTGTTGCCACCCCTCTCAGGCCCTCATCGTTTTAAGTCCCCCTAGAGGGCCACTCCCAGGTCCTCATTTTTCCAAGTCCCAACAGGACTGCTATGCTTTTTGAGAACACTTTTGAATTACTTTCGCGCAATTTCCAGAAGGGCCCTAACGATTCCCGAGGACACTTTTTACCCCGAAGTCCCGTAAAAGATTACTTCAATTAAAAAAAACTAGTGGTTCTCAAGTTTGCCGAATTGAAAATACAATTTGTCCGCATCTCGTTGCATCTCTCAATGTTCGGACTCGACTTTTAATGTTATGAGACACGCAGCCGGTTAACGGCCGGGATGCTTTACCGTCTAATTAAGTTATCGCAGGCCGGGTGCCGCAGAGTACGATGAGAATACCGCAGCTTCGTGATTTATGCGTATGGGTTATAAGCCTGTAATAATGTACGTATAGTATAGTTCGCGGCCGTTCGGGTGGAGGTTCTAACAGGGCTGCACTGTGCCGGAGCAGGGAGCAAGAGAGTCAGTGCGGCTATCTAAATGAGATTTATTAAGCGAAACCGGGCAGGCTCGCTCGGTATCTGTGCATCTCTATAGATTTACCGAAAGCTCCGGTCCCGCAATCCTATACGATGAATCATTTCCGCCTTCCTGGAACGATGACGGACAAGCTGGCGGTTCGTCTATGACGGCGGGAATTAAATTCAAAATTTGATTAATTTTTTTTTTTTTTTTTTTTTTTTTTTTTTAGAAAAAAGAAAACGTAATTAATAGCTTCTGGGGCTTCGTAATAAGTTTATTGCGTAACGCTGATCCTACCCGCGGGGCTCTGGCGTCGTTGAATATTAATGTTCCCCGTGGCCGAAGTAAAAGTGTCGCGATAAATTTATATTTGTTATCCACTTTAAATTAACTTTGTGAGTTGTTGGCCGGTGTAACGTTCACGATAGTCATAATTGAAAGTCGATTAAGCACGCGCATAATGTCGACCTCGGGAGACTCGTCGATGTCATGAAGTTTGTATGCAGCTTTTTTTTTTTTTGTTAATTCTCGCCCGCGACTCGGCTAATTTGTAGCCAGAATTCTCGTGACAAGAACAGGTCGGCTCTTACATGGGAGGGCAAAGGATCAAACAAGCTCAGGTGTGCTGTGCAGTCCCAAGGCGAAATGCATCTTTCCATGGAAATCCATTAAACCTTAAGGTAAGACAAATGACTTTGGGAGGAAATCGGGAGGGTGGGAACGATGTTGGGGTTTCTATTCTTCCATAGGGCGATTGACAAAATCCCTAGATCACAATAGGGGGGCGTCTCTCCACCTCGAGGGAATTCGCGTGTACGCAAACTTCGAGCATCTCCTGCGGGGTATCAACAACGGTACGAATTTACGATATTCGATCCGGCAAAGCCCTGTACGGTCGTGGATTGTAAATCGAACGCCGGGGCTTGATGCGCAAACAAATCTTCGCGGGAATAAGATAGGATACGAGGGAGATTAAATTTCTAATGCATGCAGAGCACTTTGATGATTACTCCATTATTAAAGAAAATCTATAGAGTCAAGTATCAATCAAATTTTTTTTACTACTAATAGGAGCATTCATAATTTGATTACAATTTGATTTCATTCGATGAACGAAATTTTTATTAATAATAAACATAAATTGAATGATTGGGGCAAGAAAATACTACGAATAATAGTTCTAGTAGTATAGTTGTTGAATGCGGTGACCGATGATATATCGATTTTCTTCCTATGCAGCGGCTTCGGAACGGTCTGGGTTATTCTTTCTTCTCTTCTTTGGTTCTTAATGAAGAAACACAATTACGTTTCGACCCCCTGATCTGGGCCTTCTTCAGAACTTTTATTCTCCTTTTTTTCCCTGCTTACTTTCATTATATTCCTTTATTTTTGTTTTGGTGTAATTGTTATTGTGTGTTCAACTGTGTTATTTTCTACTGTGTTACTCGTATGATTGTGAAAATGCTGGTTTAAGTTGGTTATTTTGTTTTAATTTACTATTCCAACTGTAACCGTAAACGGACGTCGGTGTTTCTTCATTAAGAACCAAAGAAGAGAAGAAAGACTAACCCAGACCGTTCCGAAGCCGCTGCATAGGAGGAAAATTGTTAGTTCTATTAGTATTGTTAGATTATCGATGCAAACAGAGAAAAAATAACTACAAAGTGAATCGCAAAGCAAAACGTTGCTATCGGTAACGGAACAAATAGTTTGGTCATAAATCGTGGGTTATCAGGAGCTTACGCAGACAGTAGCAGTTCGCTCGTATTTGATTCCAAGCGCAGAGTCCGGGGATACATCATGACGACAGGAACGAACGAAGGAATGGCCCGTTCGCGAGTGTTGCCTGTTCGGTGACGTGGACGTTGGGGGGGGGGGGATGAGAGGTCGTATATGGAAAGGGGTCGAGGGATGGGCCGTAACGTTTCCGGGGTTAACCAAGACAAATTGACCCACCCGGCAATGTGGCAGGTCGGCACCTCTCACTGTGCTTGCCAGACGATGCCCCCTCGCCACCCGCCGCCTCTCTGTGTGTGTTTCCCCTCTATCCTCAGCCATAATCTACTTATTCCCTTACCAGCGATAAGGGCATCACTGACACTGGCGATAAGTTATAACAAACTTAAACGTTTATCTCGTCCGGCTATCTCGTTGGCGCAGCGCTTTAGATGCACTGAGAGAGAAGGATCTAGTAAAAATTACTATATCACTTGGGAGATATTACCATATCACACAGTAGTAGAGCGTTAGGGCGCCACATATAGTAGGAAGTACCGGATTTATAAGAATTTTTCTTAGATATTATGGTAAAAATTCTTGGATAATCTCAGACTCTCTACAATAGGTGGAGCGCTGGCGCCGTACTACTATGCGCTATGGTCATTTTTCTTAGATGTTTGGTAATTTTTACTAGATCCTTCTCTCAGTGTGCGGACACATACGATCCAATTCATTTTTTTTCACGACGTCATCGAACCGATTAACTCTTTCTTGATCACTGTAGGACGAAGGAATATTAAAAAAAAAAAAAAAATAAATAAAAAATTCGTCTCGCGTCTTACCTTGGGATGATCGCGCACTGGCACCTGCACCCTCACGTTCACTTTAATCGGCTTATCTCTCGTGATGTCGACCATTCTTCTCTCGCTTCCATCGCAATTTCCGGCACCGCCGCCGTTCCCGCCCCGACTACCGTTACCTCGGCCACCTCCGCCGCTGGAATCTGAAACGAGGCAAGAGTAACGCTATACATAATGGGTCGCATCATCAGAGCTCAACGAGCTCGGAGAAGACCCACCGGGAACAAAAAAAAAAAAAAAAAAAAAAAAAAAAAAAAAAAAAAAAAAAAAAAAAAAAAGGATGGCCGGAAAAGACGGACGTGAACAAACACAAAAGGTAACAGCAACAACAAAATGAACATTTCTTCAACGATGAGAGACGCCTCACTTTTGCCGTTTTCTTTACAGCTCCGAGGGTTCCATCGAGGTGTGAAGCCACGGGGAGAAAATCAACAGTCTCGGGAAATGCAAGCCAGTTCTATGCATGTCTCCGGCTCGCTGAATGTTCGAGCTCCGAGGAAACTGTCTCAACTCTGGTAGCTCCGACGACGCTGGATGGCAGCCAAGGAACATCTAGTTTCCGGTTCTCCAAGTCCAACCGAGTGGGACACCGGGAAGTCACGCACAGATGAGATAGGGAAATTTATCACTGGAACGTCAATTTTGTCAACTACCCGGGCAATCGAGTGGAAATTTTTTTTTTTTACCGCAACGGATCGACCTGAAAAATGTCAGCTGTATGACACATTTTAAGCTTTGAAAATGCTAATTTTTTCGACCAGAAATAACGTGACGACCGGAAGTACGTCAATTCCGATTTGAAAATCTCATTTACTTAGTGGAATTAACGTAATACCGAGAATACATGACATCCGGTCGAAAAATGCGATTAAAAAATTGTTAACATTTCTGTCGTTTTTATAAACAAAAAAAGGACTGATTCGAAATCAGAACGTCGCTAATATTTGGCACAATTACCCGTTGACCTCTCAGCCTACGAACGATAATTTGAGATCATTAAGCATTCGTGAATTTTCGGGTGTCGGGGAATAATTCACACGCGCGGATCCAGCCGTCGTAAATCAAATCTCCGAGTTCTCGGGATATTGATAATAATAGGTAGCCTGAATGAGTTTCCAAAAATAATTTCTGTAGACGGGAGGCGTCCGCTGGTGAACTCTCGTACGTGATCTGACGCCAGTGCTCCGGCGCCCTCTCGAGGTGCATGCTTCTCATCTGCACAGCGTTCAGAACGTTCCCTATGTGCTCTGTGCTACTCTGCATACGTAATCACAAACTATAGAGGCATGCCCTCGTGCCCTGCAAGCCTCTCCGGCAATCGCGGGATGGGGCGATAGAGGTGTGGGCGAACGCTCACAGCCTAATTAATATCGAGAGCGTGAATTTCGACACCTCGTGAAAGCCTCGAGGTTTACCTAAAGGCGTCCGATAATAATATCGCATCATCTTCTCATTAATTGTCTTGAAATTAAACCCCGAAACCCGAAAGACAATCTACAGTTCGGAGTTTTAACGTCTTTCGCCTGGCACATTTAGATCTCTACCACTCACAACTCTATCAGATAACAACTCTACCAAAAAAGACTGTTCTAACAACTCCACCACGTAACAACTCTATCGTATTAGAACTCTACCAAAATGTCTACCGGAATTGAAATAAAACTCTACCGGAATATAAGGCTAGACGATAGTCTTGTATTCCGGTAGTTTTATTTCAATTCCGGTAGACTTTTATTTTTAATCCGGGAGTTTTATTTTGATTCTGGTAGAGTTTTTTTACTCTCTGGTAGAGATTTTGGTAGAGTTCTAATACGGTAGAGTTGTAATGTGGTAGAGATGTTTTCTGGTGGAGTTGTTATGTGGTACAGTTGTTAGAGCTGCCTTTTTTGGTGGAGCTACTATCCGGTAAAGTTGCTTCGAGAGAGATGTTTTCTAGTAGAGTTGTGAGTGGTAGAGATGTAAATGTGCCGTTCGCCTACGATTGGGCTTAATATATAATATAACATATAATATGTGTTTCGGCACTATTTTTGTAATAAAAATTCTACTGGATCGCTCATTATACTGTTACGTTCTTGTGGAATATTAACGCGCGTATTTGGTTTTGGGGCGGATGTTATTAAGTACAGTCGCAGCTAAATATCTCGACCATGAACCGTCAAACGTCTGTTCCCTCTGAAAGTCCGATCAAGACTGTTGTCATCGGGTCAATCGATAATCTGTCCGTTCGTCATTTGTCATACCGAGCTATTCCGGTCGTCTATGTAATGTCGTGCGTCTCGGTGGATCCTCACCTCTATATTCGTTACACTATATATCAAGGTATATCATAGCACTTCCTCAGATTTTTAGGGTCAATATTGTATTGATTAAAAAAAAAGCGTCGTGTCGATGACTTAAGATAAATTTTAACGCTGCACCCAGAAAAAAAAATGTGTTCAAACCAAATAAAATTTATTTAGAGCAAATAAAATTGCTTATTTAAATATGGGCTGAATAGAGTTTTATTGAAATCTAATGAATTTTATTAGAGTTAAATATCGCATATACAGTGAATCAAGTAAAAATATCCTTGAGTCAAATAAAAATTTAATTAATAAAAATAAAAATATTCTAACATCCGATTTTATTGACGATTAATAAACTTTTTTTCTGGGTGTCGAAGACACGACACGTATTTTTTGCACCCATTTCATTTCGATACAATGAACGTCACAACAATTAAGGTCAGTCTTTTGTGCGAGCGTAATTTTAATAAACTGGTCCTTACACGGTGCACAGAGAAGAATTAATTTGATCCGGGACAAAGATTAGTCCGTCAGCTCTATCGTCTAATTTCCACAGCGAAAACCAAACTGGTGTAGTGCCCGCGCGTCAGAGGACAAGCTGGAAGCGAGTGATTATCGAACGCGGGTTCCAGTAGCCTGGGTTAAAGGCAGGACGAAGCAGCAACCACTGCCTCCCCGCTGCTGCTGGGGAGGTTTCGATAGAATCGTATACAACCGCCGAAGCAAACAACTTCGAAATCGGGACACGTCGATAAATGTGTAGGGGGGCTACGTGTTCGTGTGTGCGGGCACGGGAAGAACCGTGAATAATGCATGAGTTCATGGTTTAGCGAAGTATACAAGCCGTGAGAGAGAATCTTGCTCGTTGCTGCTGTTGCTCATGCTCTGCGGCCGCTATATACAATCCCCGGCGCTTTTGCCTGGTGATTCGTTAGTTTTCGTTATCTCGGGAGAAAAAAAAAATATATATATATATATATGTATATATATATATGATTTTTCATACGGCGACGGTACTTCGATCGACAAACACATTTTTTTTTTCAATACGGCGAAAAAGAAAATTTAGTTTTCGAAAGGACTATAAATACCTCGTCTGTTGGTTATGATTTTACTGTTGATTTCGTTGTTGATATTGTCTTTCCACGATTTTTTAAAATATCGATGTCTCTATTTCGAGTCTTTCTCATTTCATGGAGTGTCGACTGCTGGACGGGCGAATATTGAATTTTTCTTGAAATTTTGTTGGATAAAGAAAAGTAGTATAAGTCGAGTTTGATCAGCCGTGGTCTGCGACGACGTTATTTCGTTTTGGGACATGCCGCTATGATTTCGACGTTTTTCCGTCGCTCGGCGTCGCTTTATAACGGAGAAAATATGATCTCATATCTGGGCTAAAGCTTCTTCCGAGAGGTTCATTGCCTTCTCGGTGCCAGAGTACATTTCTCGTTTGTTCCTTATATTGCAGAATAAACTGCGTCGTGAAGAGAAAGAAATTTCATTTTGCCTGATTTTGTCCTGCATTGGTCTACTTATTTTTTTCATTGAACTTAATTCTTTTCTGTACTGTTTTTTTTTTTTTTTTGATCGCATTAGTTAATGCCCCCGATATCTTTCGACGAACCTCTCGAGAACTTTGGCTCTCTCGGTTAGAATTTCTTTGGTTTCATCCGTATATAGTTGGCCCGAAGGCTTCTTCTGTGCTTGGGCAGTTTCAGGACTTCCGACACTCTCATCTTTTGTCTCTGCAGCTTTTTCCTCTTTCATTCCTTTTTCTTCTTCATCTTCACGAAGATGAATTAGATGACTGTAGCGTTCGAGACGCAGAGGAAAAAAAATATCAGACTACAGTGCGGTCCAGTGGGCGAAGCATAAGCTCTTATATATACAGAAGGGAATAAAGTATACGGATATATAGAAGGTAGTGAGTAAACGGAGTGGGACACGTAACCCTCGGCGGCCGGTTGAGTTTTCGGAGGTGGAAAATTAATTAAGGCCTGACGAAGGAAGGAACGCGAGAGGAGTCTTTCAACAGAGTTTCCTTGCTCGCGAAGGAAATGTTTTTCTCTTGCCGGGCTCGGCTTATTTCCAATGAAAAAAAATTAAATAAAAAGATAAAGTAAAGCGAGGTTTAGAGTTCTCTGGAGTCATGGTTAACTTTTGTCAGACAAAATAAATTTTTTTCATTTGAATTTTTGCGTTTCCATTCCCGCTTCGCTACTCCGAGGACGTTCAATTTGTCCAACTTTGCATTGGCGCCCTTATCCCATGTGTCTTCGAGGCTTTCCCGGTTCTGTCTGGAAGGGCTCGTCGGTCAAGTTTATTGGAAACGATCGATCATCGATACATCACACGCGGCAGAATCCGTAGGGAAATGGCCATGCTCGGACACCGGAACGAGAGTGTGTGTGTGTGTGTGTGTGAAGCAATTTCGTCGAGGCCTTAGATCGATTTTGCACGACCGTCGGGGTCTGCAGACAATTCCGTCTGGGACAATGATAAGGGGGCTTCGTCGCCTCCTTATCATTGTTTGTGTTGCCAAGTCGAACAAGTGCTAATATAAATTTAAAAAATGATTATATTCGAAGATGAGATCACATTAAATTACATCTATCTAATAAATAGAAAAAAGGACAGTTTTTCTTCTATTAAGAAGATATTATTTCATCCAATGCCATCTACATCGATAACCCTTTTTCTTTAAAAATAAAATCTATCAAAAACAATCTGTCAATTTTTATCGCTCTTTTCGCTCGACAATTCTCTAAAGCCTTCATAAGAATTCGAATTCGCATTTATGTATAAAAAATACGATTTTTTATGCATAAAATCGAGACCTTTCTCATTTTCTGCCACTATACTAGAGCCATACGTCTCAGATTTAGTTGTTATACATCAAGTCGACCTCCACTCACTACCCCAAAGCGCAGTCGTCGTAGTTCAGTCGATTAGTCTGTTACCAAGGATTGGAAACGAAGAGTTTGGACGTCTTGAAAAAAATGTTGGCTCTGAATAGGGCCGTTTGATTTGAAAATTCTTCTCCAAATTTCGTACTCGTGGAACTCAGCGTCTTCCGATTAAGAAGAAAAAGTGCTTTGTACTTTGTATTTTATAAAAGTACATTACGTACTTTCGAGATGGGCTAAGGAGCCGATATTACTCGGCGTCAGAAACGGCAATGCCGTCAAGAAATTTTTTCGTCGAACGACACCGGATTAAATGGAATCAACAAAATTGATTCGACACGGTCGTTCATCGGTCAGGTCGTACGAGAAACGTTCTTCGTCGTTTCGCATCTCGTAATATAGCTGCAAGCTCCACGGCGTGTCTGCTATGTACGTATATACGCGATATATGTGACGATGGAAACGTTCAACGACACGGAGGATACGTGAGCCGACTTATGAGCGCGTGTAGGCATTTTCGGAACGCGCCGATGGACGCGTCGCGGGGTGAACGTTTCACGAGTCCCATGAAGCTCCGGGGCATATGAAATACCTTCATGAGGATGAGTCGAATTTCATCCATTTCCATGCCTCGAAGAGCTCCAGCGGAGTATCCTCCGTGAATCATCAAATCACACGGAAATAAAGGAAGGATGTTCGGGGTACCGCAAAAACGGGACTGTATAATATGTATATATATCGATAAGACAGATACATACACGAAGAAGGTATCGGCATGTACGCGACGAATGATTGAAAAACGAACACGTGTATGAGAATTCATACCATCTATATAGTCAATGGGATTCAATGAATTTATTATACCGCAGCTGGAGCGAGGGACGTAGTAGAAATATACGTACATGTATAGAGATATGTATATAGATAGATTGGATCGTACCTTATGTGATATTCCTTCCTATTCTCATATATGCTGACGATGTGACCCCGGAGCAACCCGCACATATACCATCGTTTCATCTATTTCGCGAAGGCTATTTCAACACCTATAGATAGATATTATGTAGTATATATAGATATGTATGTCGATAGTATACGAGGAAATGCGAAGCTGATAGGTGGAAGGATAGGAGGCGAACGGTTCGATGAATCGATTCATGTGTTCAGGGGGTGGAGGAGGTTTTACGCCTCGGTGTCTCCTCTGGCCCCGATATAAGCGTAATGCACACGTGTCAGTGAGGTAAATTCGTACGGTTAAATATAGTTACCGGCGTAGTTGTAACGTGTACCAATTGCTTCATTTTTTTTCTACGTAGTTGCCAATGAAGTTTCAACGAAGGCTGAACCGGGAAAGAAAAGTGGTTTGAGCTTTTTGTTGTTTCATTCCGAGCATCTTTTTTTTGGCCGTCGAAGAAACTAAACTTTTGCGGGTGTGTCGATGCATCAATAAAAAATATACAGAATTTTATTAATATTCGAGGATTTTGATTTGATGATGTTGATTTTTTGACGGTGTTTAGTTTGGAGTTGGCTTATAGAACGCGAACTTTCGAAGTGTACGGCAGGCAGAGCCACGAACGCATTAGTACCGGGCGTGGCGTTAATGAACTTTGCATGTCAATTGCGTATAACGCAAAATTCAATAATGAGATGGAGAGTGCAGGATGGATGGGAGAGAAACACAGAGAGAGTTAAACAGCGAGAATTCCTCTCTCGCGCTACTATAAAACTCCATTAGCTACGAAGCTCTTCAGCTTCACTCGACTTCTGCATACATTTTTGGTCGCTTCACGCTTCTTTTTCCATCTGTCGAGCGCAGTATAATCCACGTGGGTCTGCTTGAATATTATTTAATCTCTTTGTCCATTATGTCTCGCGTCCCGATTTTCAAATTCGTTTCGATATTTCGACAATTTTTTGCCGTTCGTTTATTTTTTTCCAGAAATGATCCTAATAGTTTTTTCAAATCCATTAGGACAAACTTCGGACGGTTTTCTCGTTCATGTACACGTAACAAATCGTGCCGGTGCCTCCAAGTGTACTTTTTTCAATGGTAAAAAAAAAAGGAAAATTAATTACGAACATCCAAACCATCGCTGGAACTGAACGAAGCCAGTGCGGTTCAGATGAGAAATTCATCGATGCCTTCATTTAATATCAAACTGTGTTAACAGAAAATAATAATTATTTATGTATCTCTCCATAATATAAAAAGATTTCACCGCCGTCGCGGCGTTCAGGAATCGAGGGGCGTCAATAATAGGGTGTGTTAACAGAAAATAATAATCATTTATGTATCTCTCCATAATATAAAAAGATTTCACCGCCGTCGCGGCGTTCAGGAATCCGGGGGGCGTCAATAATAGGGTCAGGGGAGCAATAACAGTGTTAGGGGCAGACAATAAATGGGCCGAAGGCGTTTGGATTATAGGGTTGGAGGGGTCAATAATAGGGACGGGGTCAATAATAAGGTTCGGGACGATCAGTGAATTGGTCAGGGAGCGTCAATAACAGTGTTAGGAGCGGTCAATAATAGGATCACGGGATAGAAAACCGGGATCAAATGATACAGCCCCTGACTTTTGGGCCGCAGCCTTTTAGTTATCAGTTATTGACCACAATATACAACTTTTAATACCGCAATAAAGAATCTCCCGCCCTTTAATTTCTCTGCCCATGAAACAATGAAGTCCACTCGAATGGTTTAATGGGTCTCGAACACCAGCCACATCGCATGTATTATACTCGCTGCGCTATAGAGCTGTTGTACGCTCCGTACCTACTTCCAAGTAATATTCTATCGGTTGACTGGCAAATGCCTCCCAGCCTCAAAGCCACCCCGTTGTGCTCGTTGCGCCGTTTACTGAGCGTGCAAACACTATGTTTGCGCATTAAATTTCATTCCTCGTTGCTCGGTTCTCGCAGCGGTAGTCCGACAGATGAAGCGAGGGATGAAGCTGTCCCGCTAAGCAAATTCCATCGAATCTAATGAATAATTGAATATATCAATGCCTGATTTCCGTACAGCTCGAACGATCGTTCATCAATTTTTAAACTTTTACTAGTTCCCTTTTACCTTTTTTAAAAATGATTTCCTCATTCACGTTGGGCAGGACGGGTTGGGGTGGGGGCTCGTTCTATACACTCCGCGATTTAATTAATGAACGCATCGACTTTGCTAACTCTCGTTCAGTTCCCCAAGGACTCATCGATCAATTTGTTAAACTTCCTCGTGACCCGGAATCCGTAAAATCCAACTCTTTCCGATGTTTTAACGGTTGTTCCATGTACAATCCGAGCGGAACGATGTTTTCCCTTAATGCGAGCACATTTAACGAAGACGGATGTCTTGCGTTCCGCAGTTTCGAATTTACGACCCTTCGACGCTTGCTCGCGATAATTCAAACCCATTTCCCGACCCGGAATAACACATCTTCCAGAGGCCAACATTAGGGTGAAAGCGGTGAATATGGACCACCCCGATTAGCGCGTGAATCAAAGATAGGGTAAAAGTGGGGAATATGGACCGGTCCATATTTCATTGATTTACGTGTTAATCTGGGTGGTCCATATTCACCACGTTTACTCTAGATGAACCGGTCCATATTCGTTTTACTCTATACATCTTAATAGACGGGGAAAAAAATCTGCTCGAGAGAGGGTTGAACTTGTCAAGATTTCCTCGTGCGAGAGAGAATTATGCAACAGGGAGAGCTCTCCGCTCGAGCGGCGAACTTTGAATAATCTACTATATCCGCCCTTTTCAGTCTTTATGCCTCAACAAAGTTTAGCCGTTAGAGCCCTGTATCCCGACGCGGGGCTCCTCGCCGCAAGGGAAAAGTTCGTTCGGTTGCTTGTTAGACAAGAGTTGTTGCCGACTGGAAGCGCGGGATAGCAATATTCCCGTTAAAGTGCACAATGAAAATCGAAACACGAGGTTTCTATACCGAACGACGCGGGGAAATGTCGTCTGTCCGTCGCAATCGCTATTTCACTTCTTCAAAGGCTTTATCTATTTTTTTTTTAAGTTTCTTTTTTTCCCCCGCTGGGCCGCTCCGCTCCCCGGAGAGCCATTCACTTGTCGTATCAGAGCTCTGGCCCCTTCTTTCCTCCCCCCCCCTTTTTTTTTTCTTCTTCTTAGTCTTTTCTTTCTTCTGCCTACTTTGCCTCTGTCGCTGCCTCGTCTCTTCGCGAAGAGTTTCACCGTCCGCGCATAAAGGCCACGAGTATTCAGTCCGACATGCAAAGGGACGCGGCAAGGACATAATCCGAAATATTCGGCGAAACAGATATACACGATGGGTATATGAAAGGGAGGGTTTGAATGTAGCACAGACAGTGAGGGCGGCATATGCGCGAGAGTATAATCGCAAGTTTCCCGGGCTAACGACGGGGACAGGCTGATGGGGTTTCCATGAAAGCCGATACCGTGTCGGGGGAGCAGAGTGAAACGGGGTACCTAATACCCGTGTTGGGAGAGCACAGTCGTTGGCCTTGCGTGATACCTTCGTATTTCACGAAAATATATTGAAATCCAATGATTCGTCTTCCGCACTGGATCGGTTTTAAAGGTTGAATTTCTTTATTTGAATCCAACATTGATCGTAGAAATGGATTTTCATCGTAGTTTTCAGTGCCGATGGAGGGTTTCGTCGGGATAAATTTTACTATGGAGTGCCAATGATTGCACCGTTCGGCGAGGCGCTCTGTGTATCGAGCTTCGTGCCTTATAAACCTATTGTCCGGCAGCGGCTAATGTCCCGGCAGCTCTCCGCCTCTCTCCCCGTGTGAGCATCCACCATAAACGTCGAGAGCAATTATAAATTCATGGAAGCCGGCCGAGCCTACGGGTACTCGCTCAGCCTATCGTCATTGCGAATTCATCGAAATTTCGATAAATCACTCTATTATCGGCGATGCATACTTCCTACCGTTTTACCGCGTCTACTAACGCGCATCGCAGCTACCACTTTTCATTGGTACTTCTCGTTCTGCATCCCAATCGCGAGTACCGCACGGACTCTCAACACAGTGATCGGATCCGATGCGAATTAAGTGAAATTACTTTTTACCGCGAACAATTTGCATTGTCTTCCGCTGGTCACAAGAACGGTGATTAGTGTTTGTAATTAATTTCGTTTTCTCGACCATCGAAGAAACTACACTTGGACCGGTCAATTTCATTCTCCGCAGCGATACAAATAATTAAAATAACAAATAGCGTCCATACAATTTATTTGCCCTTTAATAAACAGTTTTGTCGGCTGATGTCCAACATTTCGATTCGCCTGAATCGGGTGACGAAGTCGAGATTCTGTTAGTACGAGCTGCGAGTATCGCGCCAGCTCTGAAACTGAACTGAAATTACTTTTTATCGAGAGCAATTTGCACTATCTTCCGCCGACTGCGACAAGAATGATTAATGATTGCAATTTATTTTTTTTTTTAAGGTAAAGATACCAATGCTCGGACGGTTAAGAGCATCCCCAGTTGCCGGCAGTTATTAATTGGCCAAGAATACATTTTTTGTGAACATAACTAAAACCAACGTCAAGCTAATAGTTTCTATTTTTGAAAACACATCGAGTGATTATAAAAAGATACATACTTTTTTTAATTACGGGAGAAATAAACAAGAGAGTCCAAATGTACTACTATTCGGAAGCGGTTTTTCGGCACGTCCCATATAATTCATATTTACTAAAATAATTTCTTTGCTATTTATTAATTAAATCAATGAAAAAATTATATTTGCGCTAAAGAATAGTGAAGATAAGCTACGTAGAAAACTGGCTAAGGTCATGTTCTACGTAATTCCTCTCACGAATTCTTTACTTCAAATTCCTCAACCAATTCCTTAATTCAAATGTGAACCCTGACAACACTGGCAACGCAGCGATGCACTGTCGCCGAGAGTCCCTTGCATCTCCTACACCGACGCAGACGCGTACGGCCCCGCTCCCTAGCGCTTGCCACGCCGAGATTTATGGCCTTTTCCCCCAATTTTCCTAACACGCACTGCTCTTTAAATTTCCTTCCTTTTAAATACTAAAACCCTTCCACTTCTTCCGATTCCCCGAAAAGATCTATTTTTAAACTTGTTTACTCTCTACGATCAATTTTTAACTACTAATACCAACACTAAATAGGGTAAAATTCAGTATAAATAGGCGACCACATTACGATTAAAATCAGTTATTCTACGACCACCGAAGCATCAACATCTCCAGAATCGCCGAAGAGCGGGCAAAGCTCTGCATAGAAAGACTGTAGCCCTGCGTGGCAGAGTACTGCGACGATAATTGGAGCCCTCCGACAATTGTCGGTGCTCGCTGCCAAATTATCTAAGTTGAAGTGGTAGTCTCAACATACACAACCAATTGTACTTCAAAACCATCGTATTGTTTATAATACATTGTGAATATTTCAATTTAAAACCACACCAGATTATCTGCATGCGCTGCCGGGTCTACTGATAGTTTCTCAGAGGCTCATTACCTCCATCCGTCAATGATCCTTCATAAATCCGCAGCAGTTCGGCGAGGTCTCCGTCCGTGGGTAAAGGGCTAACGCCTTCACCCGAAAGAGAGACTACTCATTTTATGATCGTCACCGAGCAAACTCACTATTTGCTCGTCCAGAGGTAACACTAACCTAACTTCTTCGAACTGTCCGATTGTTGGGTCGCGT
Organism: Amblyjoppa proteus; assembly: GCA_963922035.1. NCBI lineage: Eukaryota > Metazoa > Arthropoda > Insecta > Hymenoptera > Ichneumonidae > Amblyjoppa > Amblyjoppa proteus. The sequence continues at coordinate 527,402 of OY998228.1, read as the reverse complement.
ATGTAGTAACGCTTGTACCAATTTCCGGACACTATATCGTCGGTCTTTTAACAAAATGCAACGATAGAAAATAACTTAGGCTTGAACCTTGCATAACTTTTTTCTGCGAATAATATAATGTTATGTAGATATCATTACAAGAGTCAAATTGGACTTCTAATAGTTAAATTCGTAATAAATCAAATCTGCATCGGAGTGTCCGACGATCGGGACATGTCCGAGTGTTGGTACCGCTACCATACACTTCGGTCAGTTCATTTTATTCTCCGTAGTGATAAAAAAAAAATATGTTAAAATTAAAAAAAATATTGACGATACAATACATTTGCTCGTTGATAAGGAATTTTATAGGCTGACATCGAATGTTCCGCTTTGTCGGCATCGGGTAACGAGTGAAAATTCTGGGACGCGTCAGTACGATAGGTTCGAGTATCGCGCGATCTCTGAAATTGAATTGAAATGTCTTTTTATCGAAAGCAATGCGCATTGTCTTCCGTTGTCCACAACAACGATGATTAATGTTTATAATTAATTTTGTTTTCTCAACCACCGAGGAAACCACACTTCGTTCAGTCAATTTTATTCACCGCAGCGATAAAAAATTTTTTAAAAATACCGACGATATAATTTATTTGCCAGTTGATAAGCAATTTTATCGGCCGACATTAGGATATTTCGCTCCGTCGGCATGGGGTAACGGGTGAAATTTCTGCGAGGTGTCAGTACGCGTTAACACCGCGTCAGGCGATGTATTTCCGTCTACAGATGATTTTCTCGTTTAAACCGGAGTAAAATAGGAAGCGGCGGGCGCGTTGCCCGGTCGAGTCATTTCGCATGACGGAGCCCCGGAAGGATTAACAATGCATACGTACAGTGACGTGTATGTATATGTGTGCAGATATGACGAGAACGGGTGCTAGAGAACGGTACGGTACACCGCATCCGAGTCAGGAGCCAGACGCATGCTAATTAGATGGAAAATGCAGAGCTGGAACAATTTCGATTCGCGATGCTCTCGCGCCCTCTCCAGTCTCTCCTATCATCTACCTCTCTATGCGCGTGGCCGAGTAATATGACCGTAAAACATATTGCTGCCGGAGCTTACGATAGCAGCACGTGCGATCTAGTGCGGAAAATCAGTTGCGCACAATGACAGATAAAATAGAGTTTGAGAAGCAAACGAGAAATTCTTTGATTTGTTACCCGTCACACATCCATTTTTTATTGGAGATCAAATTTCAAGGTAGGGGAGACCGGGGCCAAATGGCACAGCCGTGCAAAACGGGACAGTGAGGGCAAAAACTCAATCTCACAATGATTTTTGCATGTCCCATTTTGTCCCAACGACACATCCGGGTTTTCAAACCCGTCTTGTCTCACGTATACCCAGAAAAGTAATTTATTTGTCGGCCACCGTTTATTTAGATCAAGTAAAATATTTACTTGATTTAAATAAATATTTATTTTAATTAAGTAAATAGTTACTTAAATGAAATAAATATTTATTTAAATCAAATAAATATTTTACTTAATCCAAATAAACGGTGGCCGTCGAATAAACTATTTTTCTGGGTATACCATCGCCACCATCCAAAAGTTATTGAAAAATTGCATTTTGTCCCATTATCCCGTTTTGCCCCGCTTTCCCCTATAAGTTAAAACAGACCATTATTTTTCAATGAATTTTCCATCTGAAATCGTACCACTTGATTGACCTCTATTATTTTATTGAATTCCACACATGTATACAACGAGACAAGGATGTAATAAAAACTTCCAGTCATGTAAGAAAAATTAGCACAGCTCAAAATTATCATGGTAGAAGGTGGCAGCACGGCGCCACTAGTAAAACCATCGACAACGGGCGGCGCGTCGGGCGCCGGCAAGCAAGGCAGCGAGATGGGACTGACCAATCGGGAGCAAAGGAGTTAGAGAGTTCCCGCCACAGCAGTGGTCGACGTCCTACGTGCTGAACCTTGCTCACGTTTTACTTTCCGATCTCACTTGTATTTAATGAAAGTACCTGATATTAACAAAGAGCTTTAGTTTACACAACACCTTTTTCGAGCCGAGCCATTTTGACCCTTCGAGCACTGAATACAGGAAGTGTATAAGTACCCAATTGGGGCGCCACTTATGGCAGAAAGTCCCAGATTTTCCAAGAATTTTTCCCATCATATCTACGAAAAAATCTTACAAATCCGGTACCTTCTGTCATAGATGGCACCCTGCTGAGTGCTCTGGTAATATCTCTCAGGCGATATAGCCATGTTTACTAGATCCTTCTTCTCAGTTTACCAGCAACGTTGCTTCAACGAAATCGTTGTCAGTTGTACCTTTTCGGAAACGGATGCTTTCGAATATAATGTAATATATTACAAAATGTTACATTTTATAATCTATTATTATTGTATATCTATTATTAGTATAGTCTATTAATGTATCTATTATTAATGTATTAATATCATATTAATAAATAATAAATAATAATATATAAATAATATTTTATATTATATATTTATAGCAATATCAATACAATATTTTATAACAGAATATTTTATCGTTTTCGATCAGGAAATAAACTGCGAGTAATGGTAGCTGTACATTATTTCATTGGAGCAACGTTGCAAGTTTCTACGCCGTTCTGTGTAAGTATCTGCGTGTACCCACAAGAGTGTCCGAGCGACATACAACGTGTTTTATTGTATCGCAGATAAATTTCGGCGTAAAAATCGACCCCGTTCATTAAATAGCATTTTTCGTGCATACGCTCGAGCTTTTATCCGAAGCAAAGGAGAAATCTCTGGCTTTGTCTGTACAGAGAAACACTGTGACGAGGAAGAGAGATGTATTATAGAGAAAGAGGAATACCAGTGGTGGAAAGTGCATAGCACACTCGACGAGCCCGGGTTATTATTTTTCCGCTTCAGCCGTTGTTACCCTTCGTGCATCAGCAGAAAGATTTCCCTGCTCGCACGAGACTCGGGGCGGCAGCTAGACAGGCGGCACATATAAAATACATGACACAGAGAGAGGAATAAAAAAAAAGTAAAATAAAAACATAAAAAGAAACGTTTTCCACGAGAATGCTAGAGCTCCAGTTCCTCTTTGACGAACGAGATGCTTAATTGAATATATCAACGTGCAACTTTAACCACGCACGCTCAAACAATCTTTCCCCCTCGCCGACCCAATCAATCACAGAGTGAACAATGAAATTCTGTCCGAGTCACGATGTCAAGTCAAAGGAGTGATCAAATTTGGGATTTTTCAAAGAACGAGTGCCGTCGATGTACAGTAGAACCTCGATTATCCAAGGCGGACGGCACCGAAGATTACCCGGATAATCCGCATTCGTCATAAAGAGTTTTTTTTTTTTTTTTTTTGTACGATGTTATGAAAAACGTAGTCATACGAGATTACTTACATTTACGGTTAATAATACTTTGGTATGTAGTTGTAGTTATCGCGCTCCTTTCGGTCTCGTTTTTGAAAAAATTGTGTCACTTTCGTCGGCTTTTGATTTTAATGTAGACATACAATGTATGTTAACAAAACTAGTGTAGGCCGTCCAGGTATAGGTATAGGATAAGACACAAACTTACAACTAATATATAACATTACAAACTTGACAGCTAATATATAAAAGTATACTAAGAATAAAAAAAGTTTATTAAAGAAAAAAATAAATAAAGAAAGCTTGGTACGGTTAAACAGTCGCCCGGTTGATTCGGTTGATTTCCGGTTAATCGAGGTTCTACTGTAGGTGCAGTTTGATTAAATAATGTTTGTTCAGCAGCGAATGTTAAAAATTAATAAAAACAAATAAACGAAATAGTATACGTCAATTAGGATCGTGGGAAGTTTTCCCAATGACGAACTTTTATCGTATAAGCTCGCACAGCGTACTTTGAGCCGGTGGTCCACAAAAAAAAAAGAGGCATGTAGTGGAAATAACGTTCGCCCGTTGCATTACTGCTGCCCCATTGCGAACTATCTCCGTAAGAAGGGCGAAGCAGACGAGCCGAGATGTAACGAGGGATCATCCATGGCGATAAGAAGTGGGACACGACATGGCGATGGCTATATCGAAGGTGACAGTAAATAAGACCTTTTTCCGTCCTTATTTTTCTCGTCTCGCGCAAGACAGTGAAAGGGAGCGAAAGAAAAGGCTAGTTTTGGTTTTCGATGAACTTGTAAATGGGAGAGCCAGCCGAGTCAAGTGTTGCGTCGCCCAGCGACTGAAGAGCGCATGAAAAATAGTCTCCATTAATTTGTTTAAGTCCGGAAAAAAAGATTTGTTAGAAATTTCGTGGCAACGGAGCTTAGTCGTTAAGCCAAAGATATATGATAGCTCGTTGAGAGTAGGGTTGAGCGGGGCGAAACGGTCCCGCGTTCTCCATGGTAGATGAAAGTCCTTTTCGTGTTCCACGAAAAATTGATGAAAGAATAGCCCATTTGCCAGGACTTTTCTTCGAGTGAGAAAAATTTGAAAAAATTTCTTAAGATTTTTCTCTCGTATCCTTATACTAAAAAATTGGTATCCACTCACACGGACCAAGATCGCTTAATGGTCATCTGACAGAGTTAATAGAAAGACGGAACAGTGAAAAAAATATATATATCAATATTACTTCGGTAGCTATTTTGAACTCAAGGGACGCTCATGGCCCTTGTTATTGGAGGGCCAAAGTTTTAGCCTCTTTCAAGACAATTTGGTGGGATATCGTGCCACTTTCCCGGTACAGTGTCAGTGTGTGTTAGTTTGTCATCCTTGCATGCGAAACGAGGACATATCTGTCCCCGTAACGGCCCCGGGTACGTTCCCGTGGAGGCACGTCATATCTGTACATACAGTGGATGTGTAGTGTAGCAATGAGCCTAGTTGCCCTAGAGGAGGCTCTTTCACGGAACCAAGAGACAAGAGCTATATGGTGCCCGTAAGTAGGAGCTTTAATTACAGATTCCATCCATGCCTCTTTCCTGAATCCTCTCGAAGTTACACGCTGCGAGAATTATATATATGTATATGTATATGTATATGTATATGTATATGTATATGTATATGTATATGTATATGTATATGTATATGTATATGTATATGTATATGTATATGTATATGTATATGTATATGTATATGTATATGTATATGTATATGTATATGTATATGTATATGTATATGTATACTAACGAAAGTAGGAGAAAGCAAGAACGATGGCATAAAAGGCTCTATCCTTCCTCGCCGTACTTTGCGACGCGATTATTCATGCCTCGCGTAAAGGCCAGCAGCAACTTTTTCATTCACTGCAGCAGCGCAGTTTTCGCTGCTGCAGAACTCTCGGTTCTCTCACCCTCTGGTATTCTCGGTATCCTTGAATTTTATTTATACTCGTATACTTATATACATGCATCGAGAGAGAGAGAGAGAGAGAGAGAGAAAGAGAACTGTTGAAGGGGTGGGGGAGAAAAAAGCGCGCAGCTGAAAGGTTGTACCTTTCTCAGTTTCCTGTCACGATCTTCTCCATATCAAGAGCTCGCCTCGTCTTTCAATTTCCCAATGGAGACGCAAGGATTCTGAGCGATCGGGAAATCCGAGAGTGGCTTGTTGTGAAAACCCTTCGGGCAACCTCCCCGGGGGAACCATACACCGTTTGTGTTGATAGCCCGAATCCTAGGGGCATCGAATCGAAAATCAACGATTTACAGCTTTGATCTCGCGCGACGTCCCAGCCTGTACGCTGGCACGAATTTCTATGCCGATTACGTATGGGGTAAGCGTCGACGGGCACGCGATGTCGAAGTTTTCATAGATCGGTCTGATCGACCAAAATAACATTTTTGATATTCAGAAAATGTAACATCACATCCCAATTTATTTAAGTAGTGGTAGTAGTGGATTTATTGACAATATTCGAGATGAAACAATTTTTGGTACATAGCATTACATAGTGTACGTTGTCATGAGAATATAAATATATATCCAGAAAAATAAATTATTTGACGGCCATTGTTTAATTAGATTAAGTAAAATATTTATTTGATTTAATTAAATATTTATTTCATTTAAGTAACTATTTACTTGATTAAAATAAATATTTATTTAAATCAAATAAATATTTTACTTAATCTAAATAAACGGTGGCCGTTAAATAAATTATTTTTCTGGGTGTATCGTCAATTGGCCATCGACCTAAGTCCTTCAGCCAATTTATTTAATTTTTATCTTGGATAGAAATTCATCGACAGAGGTATTTGATCGTTGAAGGATTGTAAGTTTTTCGTTAATTAAAATAAAAAAACTTCAATCTTTGCACGAATAGCCTCCCTCACACAAATACGGGAGTTATATTGCCGACCGTAATCGTCGCTATAGCTCGAACTCGAGAATAACGAGAATCATAGATGAAAACGTTCTCCGTAGCTGTTCGAGCGCTCCGAGCTAAGTTTTCCGCCTCCCCAGAGCAGAAGCATTAGAACCATTTGGAGAAACTTTACGGCACATTTTGCCAATGTCGCGCGGTGCCCGTGCTTGCGTGCCTCTCGGCGGAATATAGCAAGGCTCAAGCCGAGCGTGCGGCCGCGGGGCAAGAAGGCACGTCAGTTTAATTACGGGCACGCGGCAGCTCCTCCTCGTACTCGTCGTCGGAAAGTCTTTGAAACTCCGCAGGGATGAAACAGTACGACTTGCACCAGCACACCGCCGTGTGCATCTCAGCATCGCGATCATCGCACACCATTGCACCCTTCCATCCTCCCCGTTGTCACGCTGCCAGAATTTCCCGACCTGTACCAGTACACAGCCCTGTCTGTCGTCGGCTATATATAACCGGGGAAACAGCCAAAGAGGAAAAGCGCCGCTTCCATTTCACGCCAGGTTGAAATATCAACGTGTTTTTTGTCACCCCTCCTACCTATGTAATTCTCCACACGTGTGTAATACACTATATCATACACACACGTTAAAAACAACAAAAAAAAAAAAACGCGGCTCGGTTATTCCTCGTACAATTTCCCCATTGTTACCATTTGTATATCTCGATCGTTCAATCTTTCCATTTCGCATTGTTATGTCTCCTCTCAACCATACATTTTCCAATTGTCCTTTTTTTCCACCCTTTTAGACTGAATTTTCGTTTTTTTTCGCGTTCTTCTTTTTTATTTTGCTACGAGTCGAAGTGACAATTCGTTCCGAGTTTGAGGGAGAATGGAGGACGAGTAATGCGACGCGTCCGAGATAGTTTGTTTTTCGAACGTAACAGCCCAGCGGCATTTTTCGATAACAGTGGAAAAGCGAGAACGCGAGAAAGGGGGTCGTTTCTTTAGTGTCTCTTCACAACGGACAGCAAATGGAATGGCCCTTATGGGGAAAGGTATGACGGTAATATGCTGCCGGACGTTCTTCTTCGGTCACTCTCTCTCTCTCTCTCTCTCTCTCTCTCTCTCTCTCTCTCTCTCTCTATATATATATATATATATATATATATATATACTCGTGGCCTTTAGTCTTCGTTCGCTCTCACTCCCCTTTTCTCTCGACTCGACGTAAACTCGCTCTTTCTCCTCCACCTTCGCTTAACTGTGCTTATCGCTCAGTCAGTGTAAGCACTTTCTCCACTCGAGCTCACCGGCGCGCCTCGGCTCTCTTACGTTCAAGTAGTTTCATTCTTCCTCGCGGTTCGACCGAGCTTCCTCTCCTTACCGCCGTCGTTCCACTGGCATATCTACTCGTATTATTACTATTATTATTATTGTTCTTATACACCGTCCATCATCTACGTGCTCCTTGATCGACGAGACAATCGACATATTTTTTTTATTGTCATACGAAGTAGAAGATTTAATACCTTTTCCGAATGCTAAATTTCGACGTTCCTTTTTCACAATTTAAAGGTTGAACGGGAAATTATGCACGGGCTTTATTATTCATAGAGACTTGGATTTTGCACAGTTAGTTTCGTTCGAGGATTTTGCAGACCATTTTTTTTTTTTTTATTATTCCCGACGAGAAAGTATGTTTTTAAGCCTCTGTATTTATGGAGGTATTGCTTCGCTCGGAATTAATATTTCTCGACTTGTTTGCAGTGAAATCGATACGGTATATAAGCAACGTGGGTCACAAGATTCCATGCGGATGTAGCACGAAATACATAAACTGAAAATACGGAAATACTGTTGGATTTAATCAAAGCTCTCGGGCAGATGCGTTCAAGAGCGTTGTTTGGTCGGCAAACGCGACGGATTAATTAGTTCGACAATTATATTCTCTTCGGTCGATGAAAATATGTTTGAGGCAAACAGCTTTCTCATGATTAATGAAACAATAAATCTGAAAGCATTAGCCCGATTCTCGGTTGAACCAACCTTTTCTTTCTTCAATTATCGTATACAACAATCTCATGCGATATGAAAATATACATCCACTAAAGAAAAATCCGTCATTTCAATATTCGTATATTCATATTCGATGAAGGTATCGTATACGTTCGCCGACGGTAACGCTACTTTGATCACCTTCGAGCGGCGACGCGGGTTATATTGCACGAGGTAGAAACTCCGAAAAGCCGTCACTCGTAGCGCACCAGAGATGAGTATACGAAACGTTTCAAATATCATAGAGCCGAGAAGATACGGCGATGCTCTCAGAGTGAATTCCCCCTCTCTATGTACACATAAGTCGTATGTACATCTTTCTCCATATTCGAAATATGAATATAGCTGTATAGACACCGCCGCCCGTAGCGGGAGGCGGCTCGGGACTCCGGGGACATAAGGAAGTACATAAATGCATCCGCCTCAGTAATCTCGTCCTATTTTTACCTACTTGCATATGTTAAACGCCCGAACTGGTTTGTATTCAAAGGAGTGCCGAATACGAGGGATCTCGTGCGAGAAACTCTCCTCGCTTCTTTATACTATTTCGAGTTTATACGCCTGTTATATAACTTTTAGTATTACCCCCCCCCCCCGCCCCCTTTGCGGATCTGTGTATCTGTGTATATTGTATATACGCAGCGACGAATAAAATTTGCCAGCGGTCTTACCCGCTCGCGCGAATCTTTCTTCCGCTCCCTGGTCTGGAGCTTCTGGCCACGTCCGGTATCCACTTGTCGTTTTGCTCGCGCCAAAGGAGCCCGATAAACGAACGCGGCTCTGTATTACCGACGGAGCAACTCACTCACTGTGCACACACCAGTTTTCCCTTCACAGCCTCACTTCTCGATCACTAGGTATTTATCTTCATGCTTCGATAATCTTTGCGCATCATTGACCCTCCGGCGTCTCTGTATCTGCGGCGATTCGCCGTCCCACCTCCCTTTTGTACTGTTTCGTTTTTCCTCCAGTCTCTTCATCTTCGGGCTCTTTCCCGCTCGGCCGACCGGCAGGAGGGCTCTGGAAGGGATTTCTTATTTCTCTCGAAGTTGTATCCTTGCCATGTATAGCTTACATGGAAAACTTTCTGACTGACTGATTCGCGCATGCGCCGAATATACCGACAGTAGTACGAGGGGGAGAATAAGGTAGGGCGAATTTGGCTTGAAGACGACGGGGAGGACGTTGCTTCTCCGCTCTTCCAGCTGCTTTTCCAACCTCGGCCAGAAAACCGATGGCTTCGCGTCACATTTTCCTTATTCTCCTTTCCGGCTCTTCCTTCCTTTCGGAACAGAATGAGAATCCTCCCGTGGGACGCCGGGATTTCTCTTGTGTATACAGTATACTGGAGACAAAAAATTATCATGGATCCGCGGGTTATCCCCGGGGCTGTATGATTACAGCCAACATATATATATATATATATATATATATATATATATATATATATATATATAATCGAGATTTCGTATTATTCCCGATACGTGTATCTCGGATGCCCGACTCACGACAAAATCTTCCGAATTCGATTGAAAGATGTTCCCGGCTTCGCTAAGGGATGGAAAAAAAATTAGTTTTCGAGCCTCAGACCTGATCCTGTTTCCCTCGGAGATATCGTCTCCGAGGGGTCAAACACATTTCCGATGGCAATCGCAAACCTTTCGGATGATTCGACCTCCTGTCCGATCGACAAGCAGACGGATCGCCTAATCGCCTCGGTCGAGCTCCCGCATCTCGAGGAATACACGCCACCCTCGTCCGTATGTACTACATGTTCGATCTGCGCCCCTTCGCATACGTCCTCGACCCCATCGCCGCCGTTCGCCCGGTCCAAGTGTATTAACTCGCGCGGCGACGGAGACTCCGGCGCTAACTGGCTTCGCGTCGCAGAACTTAGCATACAACCCCGAACGCCCGCCAAGCTGGCCATTAGTGGCGGGTTCACATCGATGGCATTATGTAATTACCGGGTTACACATTTCGGATGCGTAACGATGTCCTTGCGAACCGTCCTCCTCTCCACCCCTTTCGCCTCCGAAGCTCTATCGACCGTTGCCGCTGGGTTCTGCATTTTCCTCTCTGTATGCATGAGTAAATACGTGTGCTCTTTCATTTCATCCTCTCTGACCCCTCGTAGGGCACCAAGAAAATTATAGACCAACAGCAGAAGCTAAATTAAATTTCTCGTTGATAATAATAATAATAAAGAGAAATGAATCTCCGGCGCCAAGTGTAATAAGCCGGAGTGTAACCGCCTCTAATTATATGACCCCTCGTTGATCATCGCTTTTCTCATTAACTTATTTTCGCCGTATTCTTCCCGCATCCTATTAACTAATTTTATACCTAAGGTTTCGTTTTTCTAGTTTTGACATTTTTTTTTCCTCGCTTCATTTGGATCAAGTGTCGCTGATGCGGAAGACACATGAAAAGGAATGCGCCGAGAGGACACACGTCGCAGTTAGGAGCACGTGAATCCACGCGGCAGCGGCGCGAGAATAGCAGCCGTGTATGGCCGCATTAAAGCTCAATTTACATCTGCGGTCTCGCACAATTAGAGGCAGGGTGTTTGCGTATGCAGACTTACGACGAGGCACGGAGGACAGAGTGTCGATGCTACATTTACTACCGCTGCTCCTGCTGATGCTGCTGCTGCTGCTTCTCTTGCCGCAGAGATACCGTGTTCACCTCGGCGTATGTTGTTCCTCGATCGAATCGTAAACACGTGGATGAACTCGTCACATATGCAATTGCAATAGTTCGCGAATCGCATTGATTGTATACAAATTCCCAGGATGGTTTGATTGGATCGAACTGTGGTCTCAGCATATGTTCTGTCGTCCAATTTTGTCATCTTTACCTTATGAGACTCTAAAAATATTACTTTGTTGGGCTGAATAATAATAATAATAATAATAATAATAATAATAATAATAATAATAATAATAATAATAATAATAATAATAATAATAATGAACTTCGAGGTGTCTCAAGGGGAGTTCAAGAGGATATCTAATCTGAGTGCTAAACTACCGTTGAACGTGTGGTACGCATGCACAACACTACTTTTTTCTGTGATACAAGAACCGTTGGAAAATTGTGATAAACCGAAAGCAATGTGATAAGCTGTGATGCGCAGTGAGCGTCCAAAAATGTCTCTGGACTGTTAATTATATCTGGACTGTTAACTATTGAAATTGTACTATTTGCACCAAGCTATATTATCTTACGTTGAAATGAATAGACTATATTATATTTTTCTTTTGTAAAAGGGTTATTCCTGTTGATAAATAAATAAATAAATAAATACTAATGACAAGGTTCAAAACTTTTTTTTTTATATCAAAGTTGTGGCCGAAATCGTAAGTATTTTTCGATCATTACTTTATATCTAACGATCAAGGACAATACCATTTTCAAAGTGACCGTAAAGAAATTGATCGATTTTGAATTTTGTCGAATTAATTGCCTGCGAAAATCTTACGGCATAAAGAATGCGATAAAGTTTCTCTCGCGGCACTGTACCTCTGTCGGAGTGTAGCTTTTTCCACTTTTATACTTTCCTCGCGAAGTAGATACTGAGTTTTATGAACAGACCATTTAGACCAGTGGGAAAAATCCGCTGGCAAAGGGTTTTTAGAAGGGGCGATCGTTTCCGGACCGCTTAATTGGGGCGGATTCCACAAAAACATGCACGCATAAAAACAGAAAGGTTTCGTTGCGAAGAAGAAGAAGAAAAAAAGCATAAATCAAGCTTTTTCCATCCGGCGTTTTACCCTCCCGCTTCGCCGGGGGAAACTAATTGGTTGTATTTCGCAGTTCTCTCGTTCCCTATTTCCGTCTTTCACTCGTTACAAATAATTCTCACTCACACACCCGCGATCTCCGTAACTGTGTATCCTCGGATACCGAGTCCCTCCTCAATAATTAACAATTAGCATTCGGCGTAAATAGCCGTTGGAACGCATTCTCCGGATAGCCGGTCGACGTGTCTCGGGGAAAAACCCCATTCTTCGACCCAATTCACCCTCTTGTTTACTATTCACGCTTCCTTCGTCCGGAAATATTCAAAACTATCGTCGGCCTCGCTTTGTATACCCGTCGGAAATATATATGTATATCCGTTGTATAGCGGTGTATCCGAGAGAGTCCTCGCAAAGACGGATGGTAAAAAAAGCGGCACGATGGCAGTAGAAAAGAATAAAAAATAAAAATAAAGCTTCGAGGGCGGGAGCGAGTATGCGACTTGACTAATTTCGAGTAATTAGTCGAACGTTTTCTTTACTCTTACCCACGCTCTTCCTTCATGAAAAATACACGTACCGGTCTCGTTATTTTTCTTTTTCTGTTCGAAACCGAGCCCGAAAAAATGTACGAAGAAAATGTTTGCTTCGCACGCGAAATATCCGTAAATATATATTTTTTGTATCCGATGTCCGATAGCAGAAAAAAAATTTCGGCGTGTCTACCGCACTCTCGGATGTTTACACACAGCTGGAGAGATAATTTTCACGGCTCAATTGGTATCGGCAGTGCTCGATTCGTCGTATCCCTCTCTCTCTCGAGTTAGCTTCGTCGACGCACAGGTGTTGATTTTCGCATGGTGAGCTATCCGCTTTGCTAAACTATATTATATCCCCTCGATTGTGCAATAGTCTTCCCTCTATACCAACAGACGAAACGCACCGCTCTACCGTGTTTTCCCCCTTTTCGGCAACCGTCGACCGTTCCTCCGCATCCCCTACGCCCCGCTCGCATTTGTATATCCGTTTCTTTCTTTTTTCTTTTTTTTTTTTCGCTGCCACCTCCGTTTAATCCGGTTTTTGCATTTATTCCTTCTACTAGCCGGGAGCTCCACGGGCAATCGATTTATTCGTGATATCCGGTACGTCGGGGGAGTAGGATCGCGAGTTATGCGAATAGGAGGGTGAGACGTGTATGCGCGCTGCGGAATTGGCAATACTTTTATTATTATCGTACGCCTACAGATATCGCTAGGGGGAGTACGATAAAAAAAAATTTCTACGAATCGGAATTGTTTTTTTTTTTTCACTTCACGTGTTTTTTTTTATTCCCCCAGCATGTAGCGGGAGATATCGGACTTTTTTTATTTTACATTTGAATATTTATTTCTATTATTCATCGAGCATCGTATATCTGTATCAAGAGAGAGACGGTATTTATCTGCGTGCAGAAAATACACGACGTGCCTGGCTAATTTTATTTATCGATTGGAGCTTTAAACGTTACAGTGATCGGTAAGAATGTTCTCAAAGCGTTCTGTTGTTTAACCATCTACATTGGAAATACTTGTATTTCATTAATCATACGGCCAATAAATTTTTCCTTAGGTACATATCGCGACGTGAACTTTGCATGTCTACAAAAAAAATCCAGACAACTCGAGGCAATTTCACAAAAAAAAAAGCGTGCAAAGGGATTTGCACAATTACTTCCTCATGTTTTACGGTTTAGAACATAACTTCCTCTATGATAAACTTCGTTGTTCGATTTTGGCTTCCTCATAGAGGAAGCTATAAGCAAAATATAATTTTCACAAAAAAATAAAAATAAAAATAAAGGTCCATTACAAGAAAACCATATGGAAATTTCAATATTCAACACTTTTTAATTGTGTTTTTGAGTTAAGTATAAAGAAAACCATTTGCAAAATACTATGATCCTTTCTTCGTAAGATACAAAAATATCTACATTTCTTAAAATTAAAACTGTCAAAATTGACACCACAATTTATTATAGGAAATCGTACAATGAAATTTGCGGATTCCGTTGTTTTAAGACAATTTTTAATCTACTCTTCACCGCTGATTACAGAAATATAACTCATTTTATTTTTTGGGTGATATTTGATTCAGAAAGTCGTCAGGCGTAAAAAATTTGTTTTCAAAAAATTTAGAATTTTGAAAATCCCATAAAATTTAAAGGGCTAACAAAATTGTTGCCAAACTGAATGCGAGATATTATACAGTCTTGGTCCATAACTGTGTCAAATTTAAGCTCGATACCACCATGTTAACTCGAATTAGACCATTATTAGTAATTTTTCAAAAGTATCAAAATTCCATAAACCCTGATTCCATAGATTTCGGTCAAATTCAATACCAAAGGTCTTTCTTCATAGCATTGTATTTACATGCATTTTTAGGACGATAGTTCAAAATTTACGGAAGCTAGAAGAGCGACCACAGAAATGTTTCAAAAATTTCAAAATCTCGTAAAATCTCTGAACGGAGCCCAATCTTCATGAAAATCACATCGAAGGAAGATAGGTGACCACTCTCCCAGTGTACAAAATTTCAACCCGCTATCTCAAACCGTATCCGAGTTACAGTCATTCTAAACGATGCAAGTCTGTTACATTCACACACATACATTAATCCGGAGGTCAGCTAAAAATCACATTTCTCGACATTTTCAACCATTTCAAATGCACTGACATTAAAATCGCGAAATTTTTGTTTCTCCCGAAAACATAACTTTCTGTACGAGGAAGAAAAATAATAAACATGTCTCAGTAATCTTTTATTCTCCGTAATTTTCATTCCGATTGATACACGTGCCATTGAGAAATCGGTTCGATTTCTCTCCCGACTCCCATTATTGTCGCCATGTGTCATCGTGTGGCAGATACCGCGAGATATCACATTCCTCCTCTTAATCGTCGATTAATTGCGGTATATGCGTTTGCGTCGTTCATTCATTATTACACTATTATGAGAAATTGGAATCTCACGGAATTTATGAAAGCGGTAAGGAAGATTTAATCAATACCGCGGTTGAATGCGCTCGCGACGCGATTATATATATATATATATATATATATATATATCTGGTGCCATTGCGTCTCTCCTTTATCTATCTCTTCGGGTTATCGGGAGGATCTTTCGTGCGTCGAGAGCCGACTCTCGCTCTCTCTCCGCGGGAGTAATTTCAAGCCTTGGGTATTGTAGCATCTGGTGGCACTTTGCTTCCCGTATTCTTACTTCTCGACGACAGCCAATGAATTTAACGGCATTAATGTTGTCCCGGAGTGAGCGCGGAATTCGTGATCCCCCAAGGAGTACGTTTCGGTTTAGAAACGGATGCGCAAGTGCATACAGTGTACGCAGGTGGCCTAAGGCACCTAAGGCGACAGAGTTCTCTCACTTAATATATATGTATATATATATATGTATGTATGCGTGTAGGGGCATATATAACTACATTCTGCTCCACACCCGCCTTCGCCGTATTCGGAACAGTCGTATCGATCGGCTTTGTTATCAAGCTCCGTCGTCTTCATTTGCAGAGCACACGTAGTTAACTCCCCGCAAACGTCTCGATTAATCATGCTCCTGATCTCCGGGACGAGTCGACGTCCGTCTATTGCATTCGACTCCTTTAGCGTCTATATCGGAGATCGGAAGCATATATGCACTCAGAAATGTCAACTAAAATTGGTTATCGCGACAGATCAGTGACGAATGGGCCACGATCATCGAATCCACTCTGGATTTGCAATCTGAGATCGACCCATTAGACGGATTAGCAACGAACTGGCAGTTGGACTCCGAGTCGAGCAAATCGGCGATGGATTTTTAAAAATCATTTTTTTGTAAGCAGAATCAGAATTGATTCAAGAAAATTATATGATTTACTTTGAAGGAATTAATAAAAAAATAGAATGGGTAGTAAAATGAACGGATCGTCGTTGTATTTCCAGTTTTCCAGCGAAATCTTTAACGGAGCGATGAAACTTCTGGTGCGATAAATTACTGCTAATATCTTCAGAATATATTCATAGATACAATTTTCTTTTAATTAAATCTAATGCATCAGTAAACTAAATAGATCCGAGTCGATTCCAATCGATTGTATTTAGATCAAAGAAATAATTACTTAGGTATCGATATCGGTTGTAGAAAATGGCAATATCGTTGAATCGCGAGTATATCGACGTCGGCATAGTATTGGCTCTCTCGACTCTTAACTCCTCAGCAACCCGGCGCATATAGATAGCCCCATAATAGAATATCGTTCGGTTGCCTCGATAGGATAAACCGGATGCAACGTTCGGTTCGATACTACGTGCTTAGCTGGCTATGCATACTGTTCCTCCGCTGTTCGGTGCCCGCAAGCTAAAGCGCCGGCCGAAATAGTTATCCCATTGCCATTAGAAGGGTGTAATGCACGGCCGTGTGTAATCTCGTCTCTATATCGTCGGATAAACCTGCAGATTCCGTAATTATTTTACAATGAAAATCAGCAGAGTCGCCGTGATGCATACACAGTCGCCATCGCCCTCGCTGAGCTCGACGCCGTGTCGCCTATATTAATTAGCACCGATACGTAATCACTGTCTACCTTTACCTGGCGCTCATTGCACGTACGTGCTTATCGATACGCATTAATTGTTTCACGGTGAAAGGAATTCCGTTGTCCTGTTATCAAACCGATGCAGCTTGTGAATTTAACGAATATGAGCATACCGGAGCTCGGGCCTTGGTAACAGAGACCGGGGCTAAGTGAGGCACTGGAATTTCTTTCAGCTTTACAAGCTCCAATAAAGAAATTCGATTTGCTGGAGTAGTGGTTATTTATTTGTGGAGATACGAAGACCATTTCTCGAGGTGTTTCAAATATTAATATTAATTTATTAATTTATTATTAATATTATTAATGGACAGTCAGAAATACACCCAAGAAATAATTTATTTGACGGCCACCGTTTATTTAGATTAAGTAAAATATTTATTTGATTTAACTAAATATTTATTTAAATTAAGTAAATAGTCACTTAAATGAAATAGATATTTATGTAAATCAAATAAATATTTTACTTAATCTAAATAAACGGTGACTGTCAAATAAATTATTTTTCTGGGTGTAGAAATTAAATAGTGTACAGTACAAAATCGTTTCCTGAAATCGGAATGCGAAGTTTCGTAAACAATAATTTTGTTAAATAAGTGGCAAACTCTTGTATTCAGGTTTGAATATACAAATCTGTCTTTTCATTTCCTGTGTCATTAACGATTTCAGTTTGTACCTTTGTTCGTAAATCTCGTGTCGGATGGTGCGATCGGAAAATTAACAAATAACAAAATTTGGACGTTTGTGGATCATAAGTTGTAGAGAGTTCAAAGTTGTTCTGTGTAACATTAATAAATGTGGACATTAATCTAACTCGACGCCCTCGAACTTTCAACGCTGCAGGCCCCAATAACGAGAACACGATTGGCTGGAGGTCTCGAATCTTTCTTTACATGCATATGAAGACTATTTCTGAAGGTGGCCAAAAAGACAGATAGATTGATCCGGAAATAGTGGAAATATAAATCTGGACGTAAAATTACGAAAATGGGTCAAGTAACCGTCGCTCTTCCCTAGTATCGATGCCGATGTTATACGAAGCCTGCACGTGCACTATATCACGAAGCACGAGAGGCTTTCTGTCGTCACTCAAATTATCCGGGTTCTCTTACCCATTAATGAGAATCTCCTTATCCCACTCTCCGTCTCGATATCGCGGTGCCAGCCACCGTGCGGTATCGACCTTGTAATCTCGTCACTCCTATATTTCACCCCACGACCTCAGCGTCAGAATTTCGCAAAGGCGCTTGTGAATCGAACCGTAGAATTAATCGCCCTTTATTCAACCGTCGATCGTTCGAACAATGAGACTAAAAAAATAACGACGTACTCGAGCGATTTTGTGATCGGCGAGACGAATGAGCTCACGAGCTGTGGATATTGGTACCATACGGACCAACGTACATGATGGGAATGTTAACCGTGAGAAATATGACTACATATGTAGGGGCGATCGGGGCGAGATGGGCCCGCTAAACAAATAACGCGGCTACAACGCTGCCGAAGGTATAATCTATTATTTGTCACCCCAACAATGATATTTTCATAAGTCCGAAGAAGAAAATTTTCTGGGGCGAGACGGGCAACCCGTAAATTTTTCAAAATTTTTTTTTTTGGTACCCCATTTTGTCCCGCTTCCGTATTTTGCGAATTCGCTGCTTCTGTCATTGTCCACGAAATCTTTCAATTTCTTCCGTCCAAGTTTTTATATGTTTTTAAATAATTTTGTGGTGGTCCTGGGTTGGTCTGATTTTTCACCAGCTCATCTCGCCCTGGGGGCCCATTTTGCCCCGGTTTCCCCTACATGTATAGCTATCAATAGGGGAGAGCGGGGGGAAAACGGACTGTTTCCACCAGTTCTTCGCAAAACATAAAAGAAGTCTCATCGAAAATGGAGCATGCTGGTCCATTTCGCCCCCACCCCCCCGCCCCTCCCAACACATACTATATGTATATGCGTATATACCATGAGCGTGTGGAAATGACAACAGCGGCTCAAGAGCCTAAGACCCTCCTGCTCTTCTCTTTGTTCGAGCAATGTGCGGATCTCTCCAGAATTCCCGCTGATGAGTCCATCGAGTCATTGACAGATAATTGACCTGTATTCGATTCGTCGAATCAATTAGCTCACCACAGCAGTCCTTGTCAAAAGTTTCATTGAAATATTCATAATAATTATATTCTCATAATACAATCGCCCAATGATAATTATTCACCTCCCGCATTACAGATTGTTCGGATTTATTATAACAAACAAATAATTTAGTTTTCCAAATTTTTAATTTCCATTCAATAAATGAATTTATTGCACATATCAATTCGCGAAGCTCGCGGTATCGGAATATAACCAACTCCGCTTCGCGCGGCGCCCAGTGCGGTAATTTTGGTATGCGCGGTTTGTGCGACAATCTCGGAGCGACCGAGGTCACTCCGGACAGATGTCGCAGAATTGTGAGTGCCGGAAAAGAGTCTCGGAGATTTTCGGTAAGGATCCCGAGACACGAGAGAGTGAGGCGCAACGCTGCGAGAAAAATAGATTGAAGTCGCTATAGCGGTACGAGGTTTACGAGATTCTTAAATATTTGCAGGGCTTCTTCATTTTTGAGAAGGGTCGTAAAGTTTTGAATTTCCCACACCTGCCGCCTGTATTATATATACAATATATATACACTTCGTGTGTGTATACGTGGCAACTTCACCTGTTAAGCCACCGGTGGTATATTAGTACGTACGCGCGAGTGGATACTTGATATTAAACGAACGCGGACGTGATGCGCTTTTTATGCTTTCGCGTAAGCGCCCCGACTACGTCAGAGGGCAACCCTTTATGTCCTGAGATTCACGAGCTCGAGTATAACACGCGTGTATACGATCCGCACCAGCGCCAAGTCACGGAGCCATTTTCACCCTCTTATTTTATTTATCTCTATGGCCTTGTCAACATTTTTTGCTAAGCATCATCAATTATCGCATTATTAATAATAAGGAAAAGTCTTTGAATTTTTACGATCGGACGGTTGACTTTTTTGTTTTCACCGGACGAGGTGCGAAGCTGGAAGCTGTTTGAGAGAGAATTGTCATTCGCGATGATCGATGTTCCGCTCGAATTTAGGCAAAAAGTCATATCGGATTCTTGTTCGGTGTGAAAAAGCGAATGCAAATTTTTATGCAAACAAAAATTTGCAACGCATCTTTTTATCGCCATTTTTTTTTTACGATTTCGTAATGCCACCGAATACGCGATAGATACTGCGGTTTCGCCTAATTCCATACCGGGTAACATGTATCGCTATTTGAAAATACGAAAAATCGTCACTTTTTAACGAAATTTCAGAGAAAATAATTTGTTCGCTGCATCCGACGTATTTCAAGCCGCCGATAACGAATCTGACAGTTATGTTATTCCCGGTGCAGTATTTGATACGAAAATCCGATTCAGAAGCGATACAAAAATATACGTACATTTTCGACGATTATTATTCGAAGAAACGTCCTGCAGTCAAACTGATAATCAAATTATTAATCCGGAAGGGTTGGAAAAAATTATTTTAAAAAATCTGCAAAGTAATTTGCATATGGCTTTCTCATACAGCAAACTGTGGGCAAAATTATAAGAAATGAGAAAGCCATGTGCAAATTACTATTCACCCTTTCAACCTTTACTATTAACTAATTTCTACATCTCATAAAAATTAAACGGGCTCATAAAAATTAAATGAAGCCGCAATATTTGTTGTAAAAAATCACTAACAAAAATTAATAAACAGTAATCAAAAAATCAATACATAATTCGTCGTTTTGAGGCTATGTCGTATGTATTTTCTCACACCGATGACGAATCCCCAAATTATTTTACTCATAGAGTGACATTTAATGTACAAACTCGTGTTGAACATAAAATACAAAATTTCCGTACAATTCAAAAATATAAAAAATGCAATAACCGCTTAGATCTATTTTCGTCAATTTTAATACTAAACATTGTATAGTGTTAATGCATTTTCGTGTCAAATTTAAGCTGAATACGGTCATGTTTACTCATATTAGAACGTTTTTAGTAAGTAAAAAAAAAATCCATAGGGTAAAAGTGGGGAATATGGACCGGTCCATATTTCATTGATTTACGTGTTAATCGGGCTGGTCCATATTCACCACGTTTACCCTACAATCTTATCGCTTCAACAGATTCCGACCAAATTCAATAATGAACATTTTTGATCATAGTATTATATTTGTATGGAGTTTTAGAACGATAGTTCAGCAATTACACAAGTTAGAGTTACCACACCCATTTTTTAATTCCAAAAACACGTGAAATCTCAAACCGGGCCTCAATCTCCATGAATATTGCACTGAGGGTAGAGACGTGACAATTCTTCTAGTGTACCAAAGTTCAAGTCGCTGTCTCAACCTGATTGCGACTGTTTACCAACCTGTTTAAACGATGCAAGTTTGTCATATAGACACAAATACACATGCACCGGACGCCACCTAAAAATCGCATTTCTCAACATTGTAGACTAATTTAAGTAGTCTGACATTAAAATCTCGATTTGTTTGTTTAAAAGAAAATATAGCTTTCTCCATGAAGAAGCAAAATTATCAAAAATACGTATCAGAAACTCGAACATGTCATACAAATGTTTGGGTGATTTTCCTGACAAATAAAAAAAAATATATATATATATAAAAAAAGAATGCAACACTCGTGGATGGTCGTGTATCACTGCTACCCGCGGATATCCAACCACTCGTGCGAGCGACAATCCGCAGTTTGACTCAAATTCGTGAACGTAATTGTACGCTTTCAAGAGGCGAATTTTCTCGTGCGTGACGCTGAGTTATGATTTACGAGCTCGAGGGCTTAATCACGAGGCCGAAGCCTCGGTGCTTGATGCTCTTCATCACTCTCAACCGGCCGTCCCTTCTTTTACGATCGTTCGGTCTCTCGTATCTATACGAGAGGGCCCGAGCGCGGCCAGCTCGCTTTTCAGCTGTCTCTCTTCTGTTCTCTCTCCCAGACACCTGTTCCACGCTCTAACGAAAGCATTTTGCGAGAGGCCACGAAAGCGTCATTGTCCGTCGGGGTGCTCATGAATTTTTTCTTGTTGTCCCAACGTGCCCGGTTAAAGTTTCTACGGCAATGAAACTATCGTACAGGAAAAGGGCCACACGAAGAGGAGAAATAAAGATAGGACGGAGGAACGGGAGGCGAGCCCATCGTACGCATACGCCCCATTAATTTTGGTCCTCTCTCTCGAGCCGCATTGGTGCCGGGGGGTCGCGTGCTTACTCCGCTCGTTCTAAGGCCGTAAGCCGACGACGCACATAAACTTAATTGTGAGTTATAACGTACCGAGCCAAGTTTTCCGATGGGATATAACCTTCCGCCCGGAGAACGGGGCGACGTGAAAACTATATATAGCTATAGATCGAGGCGGGCCTTCTTACGTACCGGCTATATACTCGTGATAGAAGATGCGCGCCGCGCTCCTGATCGAGTAATTGAGAATCGATGCCGGCCTAACGGGGCACAGGGATTGCCTCGAATCCTCTGATTAATGATATCGGCTTTTGCCGAGAAAGAAAGATCGCGATACCGAGGGTGAGACATAGATAAAGGGGCCGCAGACTTCGAGCGAGATATCATCTTAAAAACAAAAAACAAAATAAACAACAATTGTGAACCGACAGCGGTAGATGCGCGGTTGGCGCAAGGCTCTGGCGGTCCCCCAAGTCAAGCTGATTCGTTCGCGGTCAGTACTTGGATGGGTGACCGTTTAGCCGTATGCTAGCTGGAGCATCGACCGTTGAGCTGGAGGTGCTTTCTTCTGAGACTCTGGTATTTCTGCGCTTCATCGAGTGCAAAAAAAACCGGTGGCTCAGTCGAAAATGGCCGTCTGTATCGGCACGGGTTTTCCGTAGTTTTCCTGTGTCCCCGGCAAATGCGGTACAGTGTAGCTAAGTCGGCTACGGACGCACTGGAAGTTAGGTAGCTTAGCTGAGTGCGGGTAGGGAGTGATAGGGGGAAATCGGGCTGGTGTTCCGTAAACACCCGACAAGGTATACGGTGGAAAATGGAACAAATATATTTAAAAAAAAACACAATTAAAATTAATCGACTAAACATTATCTCGAAATAATATCTCAAATAATAAAAAAAAAGATTATTGCGATAATTTAAGATTTATGGGTATCGCTCTGTTCGCATGTGTGCCCACTTTTTTCCTCGAAGTTTCGGGTACACTGAGCAAACTTCGTTGTTTACGAAAAATCTCGAGATTTCAGACTCGCCCCGGGAGCGGCGAAAGTTTGCCCTTTGCGCGGTTTTATCCGCGAGCCGGAAGTTTTAACCGCCGTATCTTATCCCTCCTCCGCCCTTATCGATTAATCGAGCATTGCATCGCCGATTCGGTCTCTCGCTCTGGCTCTCTCGGTGGTAAACATATTTTTCGTTCGCGGAGGAACGGTAAACAGGGACGTGGGTCGGGAGTGCGGTGACCGGTTCGCTCGCCGGTTCGGGTTCGAGAGAGATAAAAAGGACGAAACGGACTCTGTAATCGATGCAGAGTTTTCCAGGGGGGAGGGGGGGGGGTCAATCGACTCACTCCGTCGTCGACGACTTCACCCACACGGTGCGGTAGTAACAGCGCGCTCGGCGACGTTACACGACACTCTACCGTCAAAGCGTCCGGCGTGGTAAATTCGCTTTCAAGGTAAACCGTTTCCCACGACGAAGTCTATACTCTACGGTTCGAACTCCCTGACTGCGCTCACGCTTGATCTATCTTTCACCAGAGGTTCAGTTAAGTGCACGGCGGCTCTTTCGGCTAACGAAACATTTGCCACATCGTACGCGCTCTTATATATGTATATGTATATGTATATGTATATGTATATGTATATGTATATGTATATGTATATGTGTATGTATATGTATATGTATGTATATGTATGTGTACCTATATGTACATGTATGTGTATGTGTATGTGTATGTGTATGTATATATGCTCTTGACTGCATCTCCAACGGTGCGATGGTTGGAAGCTGCAACCCTTCTTCATCGCCTATTAGTAACGTACTCTCCTGTCGTCAACATAGGCAACGCATTAAGAGCGATAGAAGCACTCGTTTCACTCCGCTATCTATGCGGGAACCTTTCGTCAAACGACGGACCCCGGAGCTTCCGACCCCGTCGACCGAGTGGCCATCGCAGAGCGAAAACCGACACTATCGAACAGTTCTGCTTCCATACAACCGTTACCGGCGACATGATTGAACAGCGACGGAAACGCCGAAAGGTCACCGGGTCAATCGAGTTCCCTTATCAATCTCCCGAGCGTCATACGCTTGCACGATTTTTCGGCGAAAAATCGAAATCACCCCGTCACCGTCTGTTCTGCGTAGCGTGTAAAAAAAAATTGAAAAAAATAGAATAACATTTTTACGAATATTGGTTCGAAGAGCTTTTCGATTAAAAATCTATAAAGCTCGAAAAATCACGGGCTTTCGTGATGTTTACAGAATTAAAGGAAAAATGTATGTTTCCACGTCAGCAATGTTAGTTTCTAAGACGCGAGTAGCGATAGTAGCATTAATGAGGGAAAGTTTAAAGTATACATGTGTAAAGTGAAGGGATTTTTAGTTTTTTTTTTTGTGGTAAAACAGATTTTACGATGATTACGTATTAGGTTGGAGGTGCAAAAGACGAAAGCCGTACAGTGGAAATAAAATTCTATTATATTCTATATATTTGGGGCCACCGAGAGGACATTCGGCCATCGATCTGTCTTTAGATATTTGGGTGCATCAATTTTTTTTTTTTTTTTCGGCCTGATACCGAATACCGGCGCGAAACTAAATGGGTTTCGTTCCAATGATCGTTAGAGCGTTCGAATGGATGATAATCGCCAGGGCAATAAGCCCCAAAAAAAGGACAAAGAGTGCGGGGCACAACCCATCGTGCATCACGCCTCCCCGCTTACGGGCTCGGTAATTGGACCATTAACATCGAAAAATCAATCCCGCCATGGTTTCGGCACATTCCAAATTTCGCAGCACGGAGCGCGAGAGAATGCGACGCATCGCTCGCACACTGCAGCCTCTTCAATTAGATTTTTCCAATTATGTTCGCCACTGGGGATTCGCCGTTATCGCATCGCTCCTTTTTTTTACCCCACGTATTTTTATCGATACGGAAGACCGGGGTCAGTTGAAATGCTGGCCAAGTCGAAACGACCGTGGTACACTAAATGACCGTGGTACTTGGACGGCTCGTGCGACTCACTTCACAGCGAGTGTATAAAGTTCGCTTTACCGCACTTGTATCGCAAAGTATTATTTTGTAACTCATGCATGAAAAGTGCTGCTTTATGTGGGGGTCGCGCGCGACATAAAGTGGTGTTTTTCAAGAAGGCGTTACATAAATACTGAAAGCGTTGCATAAATACTGTGCGCATGCGCACGCCGTTTGTTTTTCCTTTATTGGCGCGCCTGGTCAACAACACAACCTGGCACCTTTCATGCATTCGTCACAAAAAGTAGCATGCGATACTTGTACACAAAAGCGGACTCCCGACGGCGGTTGTAAAGTGGCCGCACTCGCCTTCTCTCGCGCTACAACAGCACTCGGCTTCGCCTCGTGCTGTCGTTCGCCGAAAGTCCGCTTTTACGCACTAGTATCGCAAAGTACTATTACGCGTTACAGTAAAACCTCGTTTATCCGACCTTTGATTAAACGACGCTCTGCGTTATCCAGGCATGGAACTGACCCGAGCCCGCCGCGTTAACCGAGGTGCACCTAATAGTGGTACGTTTCAATTTACATTTCCTAATTTCTCGTTCGCTAGCTTAAGGTAGTCCTTGCGAATAGTGTTCACTTCGCATAAATTGCAGAGAAATGA
This sequence comes from Amblyjoppa proteus, assembly GCA_963922035.1. Lineage (NCBI taxonomy): Eukaryota > Metazoa > Arthropoda > Insecta > Hymenoptera > Ichneumonidae > Amblyjoppa > Amblyjoppa proteus. The sequence continues at coordinate 501,755 of OY998228.1, read as the reverse complement.
GAGGGAATTGTAAACACTTCTTGACGGTATAAAATTTTTTATAAAGATCATGTGTATTAAAGATGCCGAAAACATTGATTTTGCATAATAATAATTCCAAAATGTTATTAATAAATTGATGAAAAGTAAAATTTCAACAAATCTCCCGAAAACATATATTTTTTTTTTTTAATGAAAATTATTCGTTCATTTTTCTGAATACGTATGAATTTTTTTAGATTTTTAAATTCACTTTGAAATTTTTGACTTTCTACAAGTTTTTCCAATATTTAAAAAAAAATCGAAGTGAATTTAAAAATTTGAAAAAATTCATACATATTCAGAAAAATCAACGAATCATTTTCTTTAGAAAAAAAGTTCGGTTTCCGGGAGATTTGTTGAACAATTTGATTTTTCATCAATTTGTTAATAACATTTTGAAATTAATATTCTGCACAATTATCTTTCAAACATCTTTAATATGGTTGATTTTATTCAGATTCTTATATAATTCAGAAGCGTTTGCAATTGCCTCTCATTTCTCGGAAACTTATGCGAAGTAAACACTATTCGCAAGGACTACCTTAACCCTTTGAAGCATAGTGACATACTCGTATGTCACCTACTTCCACCCTGTTTTTCTGTACAAAAAAAAAAAAAAAAAAAATGTTATTAAAGAAAAGCAGGGTGGAAGTAGGTGATATACCAGTATGTCACTATGCTTCATAGGGTTAACGGAACTCCGAGGTGCAGGCTCGGATAATACGTAAAACTCGGATAAAGCAGTAATGCTTGCTCGCTGACTACATATATTATTCGTGTTATCCGAGATTTCACTTATTCGATGTACGCTCTGCCTACATTACCCCGGATAAACGGGTTTCTACTGTATAGTATTGCAACGACCGAGCGAATGAATAACGCGCGTATTTGGTTTTGGTAAGGATATTATTAGTACAACCACGGCTAAATATCTCGAGTATGAACTGTCAAACGTCTGTTCTCTTTGAAAGTCCGATCAAGATTGTTTTACATGACACGAACGATCTTGTATTGATCGTCCGTTTGTTCGTCTATTGTCAAACCCAACTAATGTCGTGTGTCTTAACGAATAGTCAGCTACATATTCGTTACAGTATGTTAAATCGTATCGGTTATATTATAATTCATTGTAAAGTGTTTCTCCCGTTGATAAAAAAATAAATAAACAAATAAACAACATATTTTCTGAGGCATTGGAATTCACACTATGGTAAGTCAGGAAAATTGACCGAGAATTTTTATCAAGTGATGGACAGTTGAAGGTCTGCACTGCAGCGAAATCGGTTCGTAGCGCAGAGAGCAAGAATTTAAATTCTGCGCCAGCGTTACATTATTTGAGAGTTCGGACAAGCCAAGTCGCGGTTTGCATAATCGAGGTTAACCATGTTCTTGCAAACGCAGAGACCTATCGGCCTACCGAACTCGATTTTTTCGCTCTATCTGGAGAGCGCAGGCTCTGCGCATGCGCGATATAGTTGCAAATACGCGCGTTCGTTCGTCCGATAGAGTGCCGGAGCCCTTGCACAGTGGCTGGCAAACCGTTCGCTGATTAAATTCGATCAATCTTTGGTGCATTACGGGAAGGTAGTTAGGAGGCTACCAATGAGTGCACCGTACTATCGGCCATGTGTTAGCGCTATATACGCAGCGATATATATATATATGTATATATATATATATATATATATATACACTGTAGTACAGGGTAGAGTGCGGCAGAGAGCGAGGTAGGCCGATCGAGCAGCTCCGGACGTTATACGTACCGTACGAGTCGGTCAATTCAATTACCGATCCGCTCTCTCGACGTCGCGGGCATCACACCGCAAATGCGCGAACCAAGTGCATACCAGCCGACACTGTGTTTAGCCACATCAGGTGTGCCAGCCCCTCGCTTGTCGAGCACTGAATTCCAGCAGGGAAATTAAAGCACGGTATATCGCGTCACGCGTCGAGCAAGAAACTCATACCGCGCACCCTCCTCGATCAAGCTTATCACGGAGAACGATCGTAGACATCAATGAAAATCACCAATTAATTAATCAATTAATCAATTGCCATCCCAGTTCCGGTACTCTCCCTGTGAAATATTGGGCCAAAATTACAATGGCACATCGATAGCCGTCGGTAAAGAATACATCAGAAAAAGAAAGGTCATGTTTGCTCAGCTATGAGCCCGAATAGAAACCTACCATTTATTTATCCAATTATCTTTAATAGAATGATCTCGGAAAATTGTTTATGGCCCCTAACGCACCCTTCGCTCAATTCCTCTCCTGAACGTACGCTGTATCGACGAATAAAGGAATTTTTATTCACAAATAAATGTAGATCGAATATTGCAGAAATAATAAGAAAAAAAAGGAAACCGTAGTCAATATTGAACGTTGTGTGCCGCGACTGTAATGCAATAAACTCGGGCGTGAGAGCATCGTGTTATTGGATCAATCTTTGATTGCACCTACGTGTGCGTTTTATAGGTATAGAGAATGTACTCGCGGGATCCCGAGATGACGGGTCAATTCAATTACTTTTGCAAGTGAGAAAGAGGGAGAGAGGGAGATCGAGCTTCGGCAGTCTCATATGCGTGCCGGGTGCACCGCAGCACAGCCTGTCGAGCGTTTTCCCACACCGTTGATGCTATCCTCGAGGGGAGGGGGGAGGGGGAAGCTCGAAGAAACCAGAGAGCGGGAAGGTGATGAGAGAAAGAACGCCATTCTAAGGCCAACGTGTCGCGTGTGTGTGTGTGTGCTGAGACGTGGATCGATGACGACAACTTTACTCGGAGAAAAGTTGCACAGGCTCTCGTCGCCTCCGTCGTTTCTGGGATGGTGCGAAATGAAGAAGAAAAAAAAGACAATAAGGAAAAGAACGAAACGTAGAAACGAAGGAAGAAAAGTTTGTCACGGTTTTTCGCGAGGTGCGGAGACAGAACGAGGAGGTTGAAAGGACGAGGGAACGCGAGCAGGCGCGATACTTGAAAAGTTGCGGCGAGCTTTTTACTCACGAAATTGAAGAAAGAGGTGAACACGGTCGCGGTCCGACTCGCCGACTCTCCCGGCTCGGACGATGAAAACAGCCTGTTAATCACTCAAGAATCAAATATCATTCGCCACATAAAAATGTTTCTTTTTCTTTCTCGACTCGTGAAATAAATTTCTAGAGTGCGAAATACTGCGACACTATAAACGACCTTTTATTTCCTATTATGATATATGTTTTAGCGAATATCTTACGCGGGATAGGATAGACAATTATCCTCGCTAAGCGGTCATGAAGAACCGCTCGGACGCCAGGACATTTGACCGACGAACAAACGATCTACTTCACAGCGATCGTAGATTTGATAGTGAGTCGCTTTCGGGACTTTAACACGAACGGAAGTTTGACAGTGCAAACGACCATGAAACGTCAGTCGAGAGAATAAACATTTCGCATAATCGTTATTTTTATAATACACAGTCTCTTCTCATTTCGCCGATACGTTACAATATTCTTATTAACATAGCATTTGACTCGCGATCGCGATTTTAATCGGCCGATCGAAATTTTGAACGTGACAGGGATATCGGGTTTTTCGTCTTCGTTTAAACTTCTTTGTCCTGTATTATTTATTCCCGCACGAATTCGATAAAGTCTCGTTAGCTGATGCATCGTTGCCGGAGCGAGGCAAGCGCAAGAACTTTTACCGCAGCATTTATAATGAAAGGTATAAGTGTAGCGATCGATAAACAACGCGGTGAACCTGTGCTTTTGATATATATTTACGACGATCAATCTTCGTCTTTCTTCCGAGAACGTGCAGCACACCCCCCACCCCTATTCCGACTTGCATACTCCGACGCGGAGGGATATAGAGTCCCTTCATTAATTACGCTAATTTTAAATAACGAGTCTGTGTGTGTGTGTGTGTGTGTGTGTGGGAGTCCGCGAGTCGCTCCGATTCCCCGGAGAGAAAGAAGTCTCGAGAGCCCGCTGCGCTTGGCAAAGACAAATGGATCGATGATCGGATAATTTAATTTGCGGTATTTAAAATTCGTTAGATATTATATCCATCGACTGAATAACGAGAGTAGACGTAGATCAAATTAAGAGATTCCTCGGCGAATTGTCAAGTCGAGAGGGTACTAAATATTAAAGAATTATTTCCGAAACTTCTTTTTTTTCTGTTTTTACAGAGAAAATCGTTATTAATAGAGATGGGCCTGGATCTTAAGTGATGTCTACTTAATGCAGGGAATAATTAACGACGGCGATTTTACTGAAAGGTAGCTACGGTACGTTTCAATATTGAACAAGGTATATTTTCGAGCGGGTTTTTTTTTTTTTTTGCTCAAGTGGAATCCGTAAAGCAGATATACTGTTATGACGAGTGAAAGATCTTTTTCGTTTGTCAAAAGACGACCGACGAGCTGATGGATGCAATTTTTTTCAAAAATGTTTTCTTCTTTAAAATTTGGGCAAACAAATGTATTTTATAAGATGAGGTAATGTGACATTTTTTTGTTTTGTTCCCTCATAGAGGAAGCTTTGTTTTAGTGAAAAAAAATTACTGGATTTTGTGTTGCAGTGTTCAAAATGTTCCACAACATCGAAAAACCACATGTAGAAAAAATGTGCGGATGTACGTGTGCGGGTACGAATCAGACGCGAAAAACTCCAACCCCTATAACTCGAGAATGTCTCGAGTGATAAAATTGAAATTTCACACACAGTATGTGTGGTTAACAATTTTTTTTTCGGCAGTTTTTTTGTTTTTTTGTACGCGATTCTTAATTTCTTCAAAAACGTCTGTTCGCGCTCCAGCTCGTACAATTTTTTAGCTACCTAGCTGAAAACATGTACCTACACCGATTGAATATTATCGTTCAATGATCTACATTAAATTTTGTGAGGATCCATCGAACCGTTTACATTTTGTAATTTTGAATTTTTTGGATTCCATGAAAAATTCAAACTTCATATTCGACGAAAGGGTTCGCATTAAATATTCATCTGTGAATAAAATAAGTGGTGGATTCATTATGAACATGGAGAAATGCATTAACTGTATGCATGGAGAAATGCATTAACTGTGCATTAACTGTAGTGTAGTCCTGAACGAACGACTGACGAATAAAATTTATCGAGAATTTTTATAGTCAATGCTGCAAGAATGAGTGATTTTTCGTATTTTCAAACAGCGATATTCTTGCTTCTCGATTGCATCGCGGAAAAATGCAGCTGCCTATCATATTCCACGAAACGAAATATACAAGATGATGGATATGACCGGGTTGAAAAAGCTAGATAAAACGTTGCCATTTGGATTTCTTGAGTAAAAATCGAAAGTTAAAAAAAAAAAAATCCGGAGTGCATAGTTTGAGGACAGGTTCGTCATCAGTTTTGACGAAAAGTCAATCGCTATGTTGGTATATTTTGTCATGTATTTTTTGCGCTAAAAGTGAATCGGACAGTCGATTTGCCTAAAAGTCTATCATGATGTTGACGTTGATAAAGTTGAAAAATGAAATTTTCATATCGTTTTCTCATAATACCCCATCGTTCGCAAAGCTCCTCTACGAGGAATCCAAAAATATAGAAAATTCTTTCACATAGAACAAGCTTTGCGTATAGGAGGATATGTTATGAGGAAGCGATATGAAAGTTTCAACGCTCAACTTTTTTTTGTCCATATGAAGTAGCCATTCTTTGGCTACTTGGTACCAATTTAAAAAATGTTCGTACTTTAGTGCCCGATAAATTGAATGCCCATTCGATAATATTGGAGCGAGGATCCTTTTTAAATTAGCTTTCACGATAATAATCAGGATGAGCCTCTAACGAGCTACGCGGATGGTTCGAGCTGCAGATAACAACCCTTGTGCGCGTCGTTTCCTCTCCAGGCCAGCGTGGTAAACAACTGAGTACTATATAGAGAGCTCGAAATCGATTAAACCTCCGAAATTCGTAACTCGATTGCCGCGTTCTGCGCGATCGACAAAGCGCGTCTTAACCGGGACGAAATAATTGGCTCGTATAATCCACAGCGCTTTTTTTTAGAAAATTTCACCGAACAATGTAAAAAAGAAGAAAAAAAAACATAAAAATAAAACCGCTCACATACTCACGGGTTAATCCGTGAGAACGAATTTTCCGAGGCAATCTTTTGGGTGGCTCGCGGGTTAGGCGACTCTGCTACACTCGCCGAGTTAAATGGCTCTCCTCTGTACCGAAGTCGGAAGTGTGTGAAAATAGCGATGGAAGTAGTAGAGGCATAGTGGTCGTGGTAGATGACTATGTAGTGCGGCATATAGTGGTACAGTGGAGTGAGGAGGCACTCGACTTTCTTTTTGTCCTTTTTTTTCGTTGAAACCGTTTGGCGAACGCGGCATACACCCCGGAAACGGCAGCCACGGAACAACGGGATTCAAATTAACCCCGATAGGGCAAAAGCCCGACGGGCCTTTTTTTTCCTCACTCACGCTTGCGGAGAGACCCCGAAAACGTTGAGAATTTAGAAGGGGGACCTTTCCCGTTTTTCTCTCTCCGTGCACTTCTCCTGCACGGCTTCGGGCTATGGGTAAAGGGAAAATACCCTTGGAGCTTATTCTATTAGGTTGCACGAGCTCGTTGAACTTTCAAATCGCTGGAGGTGAAGGAAGGCGAGAAGAAAAAATAAAATGAAATGAAAAATAAAGCCGCCACAGTTGGGATAGGCCAAGAGATATAGGTTGTTCGCGTGCTCGGGGAAAATTTCGCCGGAGTGTGACGGATGAAGAGGAAGAATTTACACGCGAGGGCTTCCCGCTGCAGGGTAACGGGGTAATTCGGATCGGTTTGTTGGAAACGACCTTTCTTATCTTCTCCAATCGCTAACAGAAATTAATCAAACGTTATCCGATCATCGTGATTGAAAGCTATCTTTTATCGTATTGTACGCTGTGAAAAAAAATTCTATGTGTAAATTGACGTACGATATACTACGTTTTTAAGACACATCGATTGATTAAATTTATTATGTCAGTTAATGTTAAAATTGAGGCTCGGTATATTAAATTGAGCTTTTTGGATGTCTTTAATCTACCTATCAATTAATTGTACCTCAATCTTGCAGAAAAATTTAACTATGAAGAATCGTAATTTCGGACAATTTCTCGTTAAGTTTCTGCACAAACTGCACAGAATAACACCTTAATTAACACTTCGATGAAGGCAATTGAACATAAATCCGTACGTTCTCTTAGGGTTTAAAAATCGACTCCATTCAGTAATTATTTCACTAACAAATTGGCGAAAAAATGTCTACATTTTTTATTTTTTATTTGCGATTCGGATTTTTCCCCGAAGTAGCAATATCAACGTTATTCTCCATGCACAATGAGTAGTCGAGCCGGGTTGAGCCCTTCGAGGACACTGGACCGTCACGAGTCTCCTGTGACCGTTGGTCTCCACAGTAGTGTATGATCGTGTTAGTCAGACCGGGTTGAGGGCGACTAATTCGGTTTTCGAAGTTCGGTGCACATCTATCTCTCGTTCTCTCTCTCCCGAGCTCTCGAACTATGCACAACTCGATAACGTGACGTGGCTTCTACCGACTCTCACTCCCAGCCCAGAAATCCCATGTACATGCATATCGACAATATATATATATATATATATATATATATATATATATATATATATATATATATATATATATGTACATATACACGAGGGATAGCGAAATTTCCTCACAGACAAATTAATCCAGGGAACCATCGGAGCGTTCTATTAGAACGTGGGAAGAAAAAAAGGGAATACTTTGGATCAATCGCCGTGCAGCCCCCACCTTGCCAACCTTCGGCTTTCATCGAACCAAATTCAAGAGTAGCTGTTTGCGGGTTATCGGCGGAGACTCGAGACTCACTAACGTGCGGATTTTCCGCACAGGCACTTGCGGGCTTGCAGAGAGATAAAAGAAAAACAATCGGGACTTTCTTTTTGTTTGTTTTTTTTTTTTTTTTCTTCCGCATCGAAATCTCTATAGCTTGTTTCACTCGACTCGATAACTAAGTTGCGCTCTCGGAGAGTTAAGAAAGAAGCGTGGAGGCGAACAGGGCTTGGTTATTAAGAAACTTTTCTGGCCGGCTCTCCCTCTATTCCGTCCACCCCGTTTTCGTTTTCGCACACAGTATGGAGCCAGCGTGCCTTTAGCAGCGGGATGATGTACAATGGCATGGCGAAAATATATATAAAATGGTATCGAGGCCGAAGAGAGTTTACCTACTTCGCGGTAGTTCGAACCAACTTATCGTTTCAACGAACTCTTGGGAAAAAATAAAATAAAAAAATTCATTGAGATATTAAAATCTAAAGTCACTGCGTCACATCGAGAAAATTCCTCGTCACGCCATTCGATTTCCCTAAAGGTAAATTTCTTTTGCTTCCTCGTAGATGAAGATATGTTTTATGAAAATAAGATTTTTCGAAAATTTAGTGTCAAAGTATTTACAACGGTTCAAAACTTCGAGAAATGCGATTTTTAGCTGGTGTCCGGATGTATATGAGTGTATGTGTGTGACAGACTTGCATCGTTCAAAACGACTGTAACTTGCGAACAATTTGAGAGAGCCGATTAGAATTTGATACACTAGTAGAATGGTCATGTCTCTTCCCTCGGTGCAATTTTCATGAAGCTCGGTTAGAGATTTTAGGCAATTTGGAAATTTCTAAAACAAAGTTCGCGGTAGCTCTAACGTGCGTAAGTTTTGAGCTTTGATCCTAAAAGTGCATAGAGATACAAAACTATGATCAAAGACGTTTGCTATTGAATTTAATCGAAATCTATGCAAGTGGTTAGATTTGATGGAATGTTGACTTTTTTTAAATTAGTAAAAACGGTCTAATTCGAGTCAACAGAGAGCTACCGTACTATAATTTGACACGGTCAGGGACTAACAATGTTTCGTATTAAATTTGGTGAAAATTGATTCAACCGTTTAAATGAAATAGCGTATAACTTGAATATATAAGGATGATAAATGTGCAGTGATGAGTTCGATGTTAACTGACTGGCTGACTGACCGACTGACGCCCTCTGGGCGTTTTGCTCGTCTTATATACTAAATCGTAACTAAGGGTGGCGATGGAATGGCCAAGGATTATTCACGCTCGCTCAAGCCACACCTGACGTTCCCACAAGCTTAAACTGAGGGCGCAAGTTTCGACACCTCGAACGCCGTGGCGAACGAAACTTAAAGTGTGAGGTTTTAATATCGCACTTTGTTCTCGGTTTTTCCCAAACTAGTCGCGGTCTATCGTGGAGTTTCGGCGTAGTAATTCACCTGACGTGTCTATTAACTCTTACCGAGCCTAGTTACAATGATGCTTCTCATCATGAATATGTTTATCCTTGTTTTGGTTAAATAAGATCTGATACATACACCCAGAAAAATAATTTATTTGACGGCCACCGTTTATTTGGTTTAAGTAAAATATTTATTTTAATGAAATAAATGTTTATTTAAATCAAATAAATATTTTACTTAAACCAAATGAAGGGTGGCCGTCAAATAAATTATTTTTCTGGGTGTAATAATATTGTGAAGCATATTATCCTATAATTTTTGAGCAATGAAATCTACGTGAGACGTCACATCAGACTCGAAACGCAATAAACCTCGTGCGACTAAAAATTATAAAATCCAAGGATCCCGTTATCCGTCCCCTTTCTAAGAGATCGCGGCTTTGGGTCACGGCTCGCCGATAGGGGAACCCCCAAGCGCGAGACAGCGACGCAGAGGTGAAGTGAACGTGAGTTCAGAGTTCCTCCGGACGGATGGAAATGTCACGTAAAGCCTCGGGGTTGAGGGTTGCACGGAGGGGCGCGGGAGGGAGGGAGAGGGGTACCGTTAGTTTCTGTATCTCCGGCTCCACGCTCCGAGGCTATAGCTGTCTCTCGTTGTCAGCAGGAGCCGTCCTGTGGTCGCGCTCGATCCATCTCTCTGGCTTTCCCGCTGCTCGCCGCGGCTCCCTCGCTTCGCTCTGCGTACTCATCCGTCGAAACGCAGCGCGGCGAGCGGAGAAACAGCCATGAAACAGAGGTCCAGGATTCTCGCAACGAGGGAGATGCAGCCATATATATATATATATATATATATATATATATATATATATATGTATATATATATCGCTACGTTGAATGGTTGAATCCGTAGCTGGCGCAGTGCGAGCTGGGACTTGGCACAAACAGAGAGGAGGATATATATATATATATATATGTATTATATGTATATGGACAGGGAAACAGGGGGTTGAAAGCAGGGCATACAACTGCTTGATGAAATCGAGAACGATCAGGATCGTCGGGGAGGACTATTATATGGCTTCAAACCGACGCTGCGGAGCCGGGAGGTTCTTAAACGATGAAACTAACATGAGAGAGAAAGCCCGGTCTGATCGTAGAATCCCTTTGATCATTCCGAAACTCCGTCCGGAGTATAAGAAATCAAAGGGGAGGAGAGGTGTTCGATGGAATTACATGCTCGCGATGGTGAGAACCAGCCCGTTGAGGTATTAGTACGTGCCCTATCTGTATTCCACATTGGGGCGCCCTTTGAGGCTGATCCTGGCACTTGCAGCAATTGGGATTCTCAACACACGTGGCCAGACGGACAGACAGCCAGACAGTGTTTGTTATGCAAGTGGGGAGATTGCAGAACGGGTATTTCGAATTTTGAAGCTATTCGATGTAAATAACATCGAAGAATTTAATTTGGATTTAATAATTGCGCACGAAGCAAAAATGTACTGAAATTTGTGAAATTTTTTTTATCAATTTTTTAAAATTATATTCTTTCCAACGCTATTTGAAGTCTGTGTGGAGTGGGTTCGACAAGTATATTATTTTTTCGTTTGTATGGACACTAGAAACTTTTTTTTGCCGAATTTTCACCAGATGTCTCTCGGTATGTGTAAAATTTTGGGAAAACCGGTATAATTGAGAATCCCCGGTGCACTTGATATGAAATGTGCCACCTGTATGTTTCAATTGAATCGTTTTATCGTGTCGTTCATCAAGTTGTAAATTGGACCACCAGTTTTTATCATTCTCCACGGGGAGCATCAAAGCTTTTTTTTCTCGCCGAACTGATAGCGGTGGGACACACTTGTCCGATGGATACGAGATACGCGGTAAAAAAGTGAAAATCCTCTCTGTGGTCGGCATCGCGTCCGCACGCTTCGTCCACCTCGTCATATGCACCAGCGCCCCCTGCCTGTATGCCACTTTCCAATTATTAATATGCCCACGGAAAAATATACCGATCAAAATATATTTGCCAAACAAAAAAAAAAAAAAAACACCGGCGAGTTTGTTCATTCAGCCGAATAAATGCGTCGACGAAAAATGCCTCGTTGCGGAAAACCTTGCTTTGCGGGAAAAACGAAAAGAAGATTTTCGAAGTTTTCATACGATGGGAATGAAAAAGCATCGAATTATCGAAAAACATTGGAACATAATTTTCAATATATGTATGCACCAAAATTTACTTCAAAAAGCGCTATAACAATTGCAAATTATTTCCTCATTATTTTAAACATTATTTATATTATATTATTATTGCAGATTCCTCTAGGAAGCTGTTAGAACGCCAACAATTTCGGGAAGCAAAATTTGCCACCAACGAAAAAGAATTATGAAGCGAACCGCGAATTTTCAACTTCGGCTTTTTTTTCTTCACATTCGAACGAATAATAGCTGCCGCAGCAGAGAACTCGGTCTGCAACTCAACAGTGGATTGTCAGCTAGTGTAGAGACTGGCCGACAGTTGGGGAGGGGTTTCAAGACTGAGGAGCAAGTTAGTCGAGGTGGTAACATGGTTTGTGGCTCGTTTCTGGACTCTGACACTCCGACACCCGAACGCACTCTGGCCTCGAGTTTCACTCCGAAACTTCCTTCACCCCGATTTCCCCCTCTCTTTCTCTCTCCCCACAGATATAGAATCGCGAAGCCCGCAGAATCCCAAAAATTATATATCTAGCATCTACCATTTATACTCTGATATTTCTACCCAGAAACGAACATTCCTTCAGACTTTGAAAATAGTTAATAATAACGTTAATAAAACCATTTCACACTAACTTCAAAGATTTTCGCCATTTAAAATGTCCCGATCGATATTTTCCATTGTAAACGGGGAAAGCCCGAGAAAGAAATAGAGTGAACGAAAGATAGAGTTCGCGTGAGAACCTCGAGGGAATTGATTCGTTATCGCGCATTGCGCCAAACCATCGACTCTCTCTATCCCGCCACCGTCGGACTCTGCACAGCGCTCGTCGAAAAAGAGTCGAAAGTCGATTCGTTATCCGTCGCTGCATCTCGGAAAGGGTAGATATAGCTTCTGTCAGCTTTCGCACGTTCGTAGATATACCTCGGAATCCAGCATGATTCTTTGTCCCGTGTGGAAACGTCCCAGCAGTCTCCCTGAACGAGTCTATCTGCAATGTTGCCTGCAGCTTCAGCCGCTGCCGCTGATGCGGTCCATTGGATCGCTATGAGCTCCTTTACCGACGATGTTAATTCAATTTTCCATGGCTATGGGCAGCTATAAAAGCGACGAAACATTGGAAAACCGTTGGAATTAGCATGGGAAAATATTGTTTTCCTTTATTGGCAGCGACCGGGTGCAGCCGACCGTGGCGCTCCCTTGCGACCAGTTTTTATTACATTCTTTTTTTAAACGTTTTTTAAAATGATTTCTCCTGGGTAAATTTGAATATCCGCAGAAACGATCTGAAACTCCATCGAGCACTTCAAACAACTACAATAGATTATTTTTCCTATTAAAAATATACATTTGTCTAAAATTCTGGACACTTAATGAAAATGTTTTTAAAAAATTCACTTCCTACCTGTTTCCGCTTGAACTTAAAAAATGACGAAATGACGTTTAAAAAAACTGTAAATTCGATAGCGTACCATGAGAATATCCCCCAAAATCGGCTTCGCCAATCAGCGTTTCCACGAACATGATACACAGAGATCATCGTAACCCGAATCGTATCGAGAAGGAAAACGCACCGTAACCCAGTGTACATTTGGCCCAGGCCAAATGGCAATGTTCCAAAAATATTCTGATGAATAGATCGCATGGCAGCGAAGATATAGAAAGGAAGAGCCCGTTGGACAGACATCGAGGATAGATGCGGGCACACACGTGGGAAAAAGTCGTTGAAATTTATGCTCTGTCACCTCTGTGTGCATTATTGTGTTGTCACTCTACCGTGTTAGCCCCTACGATTACTCATTTTTTTTTCCCCCTAGACTTGACCTACCTTTGTAATTATTTCACGCTATTGTGTACCTTCTGTGAAGCGACAAATGATTCTTTTTTTTAAGTTCAGAATCTAGCGCGCAATGATAAATTTGCTCAAAACGTAAAGCCGCATGGTCGCGATATAATTAACGCGTCTTGGTGACGAGCGGCTCAAACGAATTTATGGGATACCATTGTCGCAGCGTTAATAGGCAGCTTTGTCGAGTACATCGCGTTCATTTAGTTCGCGCGTGGGAATGAGGACGGTGAGAAATTCGCGAGTGTCCGAACAAAACGAGATTTGCCGGCGCGATCGAGGAAGCAAAGCTTCGAGCGGTGTACAGAAAGAGTAATTTTCTTAAAACGTCGATCTGATCGGCGAGGGGAGAAGGGTAGAACGGGGTTTTCGGATGATAGCACTTTTGTTGGAAAGGAGAGACCATCGACCGTTGAAAATCGGTGTAGTCACGATCGTTCCTGAAGATATCGGAAGGATTTCCAGCTCCGCAGCGAGGCCCCGCCATCCCCGGAAGACGAACCTCATTATTCGCCGGACACGAATCGTTCGCCCCGTCGACGGTCGTCCGCGGAGCCGGCGTACATCTGAATTCAATCTCGGATCCGCGATCGCGAATCGAAGAAAATGAAGAACGAACGGGAAAAGTCGGGTGTTCTCGGTCGACGACGATTTTCAATCATCTTCGAGACGAACGTGACGACGAGGGGATCGACGATAGATCGGGTATTAAAATAATAACGATCGTCGCGGAGGCACTCGCGAAATCTTGAGTTCTCGATTGGGAGGATCCGCGGGGTAGAATTATTTTTCAGATATGGATATTATCCGTCCTGCGACGGCGAATCTCGAAGAATATCGCGGAATTGAAAAAGCGACGGAACGGCAGCGGCGAACGAGAGCCTCATCTTTCGGATCGCTAACGACACTGTCCATTAGGTCGGTATGCGTGGTTTTATTTTTGTATTTTTTTTGTTTTCTCGCGACATCGATATACGACGGAGAAATTAATTTATCGAAGGGGTGGGCGAAGGAGGCTTGCGAGTGAGATATGAGCGCGAGAGGACAGCTGGTTGAATGCCGGATGCGAAGTCCTGCGAGCCTCGAGAGTCTTCATCCTCGAGAACGAGGGATGATGACTCTCTCTCAACCTCATTGTCAGTGCCAGAGATCAAGAGAGTCCTATCGGTCATTGAGAGCCGTCAGGAATAAATCGATGGTTCGAGTGCGAAGCATTATCACGAGTGTCATAGACAACAAAAACGAATATGGACGGAAGCTCGACGACGCGAGGAGTAAAACGATGGAATTAAAAAAAAATAGGGACGGAGCGAATCTCGCTGGGACACTTATTGGGGTTATTAATGCGAATTCACTTTCGGAAAGACTTTGTGGTACAGATTGTATTTTTTTCTTTTTAAATTGCGTATTCCTCGCTTACCTTGGAAGAGTTAATTTCATCGGGGTTCGAGAATTTCTTTTTCTTTTTTTAAGTTCTATCTCTGTCCGCGACCCACTTTCGGGATAAAGTTTGGCCACCCTTAACAAGAATTAGAAGCGTCGCCCTCTGAGAGGAAAGTAGGGGGCACGGGTTAATACCGGACGGTGGGTAATACCCGCCAGGTTGATTTTAAATAATGGAGCCGTGACGTCAAGATCGGTCTTGATTTATCTTGTTTCGCGGCTAAAACGAATAAAGAAAGATTGTGTCCGCTTTAATCTTTTTACTAAATCGAGAAAAAATGTTTCGAGCCAATTACAGGTCAGCAGTAATTTCGGATCCGGTAGGCATAAAAATGTTGACTAATATCATTTATATAATGATTTAAATAGTCATTTGTTTCTACTCATTGCCGCATGTGTAATCACGACACGATCGATCATTAGTTATTACTGTTTAATACTTGACAATATCAGTGGTCGATCGACGACAAAAACAGTTGCCAACAATTCAATAAAACGCTGGCTAATCGATATGTAAAAGTTTGTAGCCAGAATCCTTTTTATTAAAAACTTTACTCTATAACTATGAAATTAAGGTTTTCCCTTGTATGGCAAGTATATGTCGTCGCTTCCTTATAAAAATTGAAGTAAAAAAAGCTCCCTCTTATTCCAGCCCTTAGAGGGTCATGTTCTCTAAGCGCGAATAATTTACACCGACGTTTATATCGCCTGCCAAAAGGCTTTCCGGATCGGTTCTCGAGTAGCGAGAGGGAGAGAGGCAGATAAGCGACCCCACCGGTGGAGCTGGAACCCCGTAGACGTTATGAAGGAGCCCTCAAAGATTTCCGTGTCAAAAGTTTGTCGATGAGGAGTGGGGGGCGCGATAGAAAGAACGATATCTCCCCCCCCCCAACTCCCCCTCTGACCCGCACACTTGCGGTCTTCCTGGTATAAAGAAAATGATATCGCGAGAGGCTTTTCATCCCACTCTTTACGATGAAAAGCGGTCGCCAGCGAGAAGTGAAAAGGAGAGCTTCTCGAAAAGTGGCGAAACGCGGTGAGGTTAAAATTGTTGGGAACGATGGACGGGCGCGCGAGTGAATGAGTGATGAAATAAAATACGAGGAGAATAAATACGAGAGAGGAAAAAGAAACAGGGATGAATAGCCTGAGACCGAAGCAGTCAGCAGTTCGAGACACGAGAGTTCGGAGGCGTTCATTGAGTTTCGCTCAAACTTCGTCCACCAAAGCAAAATGTTTATTTCCGGAATCAAAGCAAACCACCCGCGAAGATGGGCAGAAGAACCGGTGGGGAAGGGGGGTGTGGAATAGCCCGGTGGGAACTGGATCAGCGGCAGGTGCTGCGTACACTGTGTGGGTTGGAACCAAACATTTTGATAGGACGACGAGAAGCTCCGACTAAAGTGGTTTGGATGGGCATCGTTGCACACTGCGAATTACCATTGAGGGGTCGTGTGTGTGTGTGTGTGTGTGTGTGTGTGTGTGTGTGTGTGTGTGCGCGCGCGCGCGCGCGCGTGTGTGTGTGTGTGTGTGTGTGTGTGTGTGTGTGTGTGTGTGAGGATGGGTTTGGATCGCCGTGCTTCTGGCCCCGATCGAGAGGGGTTGGCTATAACGGGGGAGGACACCGGTATAACATCAATGTATGTACATTGCTCGACCATCCTGGCAACCTCTGCGCCCGCTATGATATCTGATCGTCGAGGACGAGCGGGGCGAGAGGTGGAATGGCTATATTACCGTAACTCCGAAGGGTATATAGAGTCGGTACACATATATAATTAGTATGTTGGTATGGCACCTGCGAAATCTACACCGGGCAGGCTTGTCCGATGTACGGGCAAACAAACGCGCAGCGATAAAAAAAATATTTGTTTGAACGAATCGAATTTTGGTCCATTTGCTTGCCTACCGGCTGATCGGACCATGTAAAACAGATCTGATCTACCGTAGAGTCACGGTGGAATTAGTCGTGTTTATCTTTCGGTAGATCTGTACAACAAATCTAACGGCAGTCAACGGAAGGCCAGATTTTTGTAGATGTTTAATGGTCCATTAACAGGCGGAACGAGCAAATTTCGTTTGATTGAAAGAAAAAGGTTGTGTTCATTGAAACAAATCTCTTCTGGTAGGGCAGTTATCGACTTCCAACTTCAGCTGGGGGATCCTCTGATTGAGACGCAGATGCCCGACTGTTCTCGCTGCTGGATACCTTTGCGGAGGGGTTAAGTTCCGTTATTGAGATTCTTCGAACTCTTTTTCCGTCCTCTCCGGAACATTTTACTTTCGTTCACCGGGAAAATGTATGTAATTCCCTGTTGCTGTCTCGTCGAGTTTCATTGCGAATTTTATTCCCATTCTTTCCACTACGCTTTCTCCGAATGAATAGGCAATGAAATTTCCATCGATTCCGGCGAGCTTAAGGGAAGGACTGAATCTTAAAATAGAAATACACCTACGAAGTCGGGAGGATAACGGGAGCCGGTAGCGGTAGTACTACCTGGGTGAAATTTTAAAGCGTTCGCCACGGAAATTGACCTACATCGACGTATGTAGACCTGGTCCAACGTATGTGTACAGAGCCATTCAAAATAAAGATCAAAGCTGTTTCGAAAACTATACCTTTTCTTTATGATTCACAATGAAATGTACGCTACGAAATGCATCGGAACGAAACTCCGCCAATTGCCCTAGCTCGTGCATTTTTTTCAATGTGCTACCGATTTTATTTTATTTTAATCTGAACGTTTCCTTACACGACGTGAATTAATTCGGTCATTATCCGCTTTGTAAATTACCCGAAAAAAAATGTGAAAAAGGGGCAAGTGCAGCCTGCACCGTCCAAACTCCTACCTACAATAAAAAAGTAGGTTCGATATTTCTTCCGAATGACCTCGTATACGTAGGAAATAGAGACAAACCCAGCAGGGAGAGGGAGATCTACTCAATCCGTTCCGCCTTTTCCCTGTAACTTTTTTGTTCCCCCACATCCTCGCTACCGTCATTTGGTTTTTTTTGTTTTATTGTTTTTCCTCTTTCCACATGCCCGCAGCTCCGAACACTTTTAGCTCGTTCACTAATCCGATCGACTCGGCCACAAACGTTCCAGATAGTCAGAGTGTGCAAACTTCCAGCGTTCGCCACTGTAACCGCGGGGCGGTAATTCCTAATTGAATTCTAGAGCCTTTGCATCGTCGCAAATAAGCTAAAAAAGGGGGGGGGGGGGGGCGAACGATGACGGAGGAGAAGACGAAGAAGAAGCAACTGGCTGGCTAACGGATACCGCAGGCCGGCGATATTTTCGTGGAAAAAATAATCTGGCGAGGAGTTTTCCACGGCGAATGGGGGATGCTGGGCGTCGAGGATGAGAAACGCTCGGGATATCGGCGAGAGCGGGAGCGAGAGAGGCCGAGGCTGTGCCGGTGGCGGGCGGGAGTAATTGACGCCCGCGGCCATTCGATTACGAGGGAAAACGAGGCTGTAGGAGAGCTGTGTGCTTGATGCGATGGTTTGCTAGCGATGGTTTGCCGCGTAATATCCGAGCGGGAGAGCGACGGAGAAAACCGCGTCACCTGCTGCGCTCCACCAGATAACGATTTGTGTACTGCCAGTCAACGACTGGCACACTATACACAGACTCAGCTCTCCGCACAGCTGCGGCCTATCCGCAGACTCAACACCCGATATTTAAATTTTCTCATTTTTAATCGAGTTGTTCTTTTGTATTTTATTTTTATATTATTTATTTTTTTTACCACTCGCGCTCTTTTCCTGCCCTGGGATTTCTGAATTTTTAGCTTGTTTTTTTTATCGGGCGCTCGCCATCGTCCCGTTGGGGCGAGAGAGACGGAGATATTGTTACTCGCTCAACGAGAAAATTACACGGGGGACATCAAACGAAAATCGGCTGCGAAAACCGTCATATCGAGGCGCAAACAAACCAATTATCGATTATATTTTATCCGCTGTGCGATTCGCCAACAAATAGAGATACAAGTGGGAAAAAAAAAAAAAAAAAAACTGCGATATATGAAGAACTAATCCCGTTTGGCCGTGGGGAATTTTATTTTATTTTATTTTTATTCCCGTCGGTGTGAATGTCGATCTATTTTTATATTTTTATTTTGTAAATTTCCCTACGGCATAGGCGAACAGTGAAATGAGGTTCAAGTCGACTATAAAAATGAACAAAAACTTCGAAATATGTGAAACAAAAAGTCTCATTTCGATGTCAAGATTTCTATCGAAAAAATGTAATATACATCGTTCAACTTTGTTGTTTGTTTCGTTTGTTTACCACTGTACCGCACAAGGAGAATACGCATGTGTAATATACCGTCCGGTCCCTTTCATGCGTCGGACACACCGAGAAAACACACGCTCGAGCGGAGATTAAAAATGTTCCTCCGCGGGATTGGCCGTTGTGCGCCGCGCGAGAGGATTTTCTGCATTCGTACGCTCGGCCGATTTTCTTATTCGAACTCGACGAACAAATGAATGAACTCTCGTCGAAAAATATACCAGAGGTGGAAGCGAACTGCGGAGCGTGGGGCAGAGAATTCGACCTATATGGACGAATTCGAATGCGAACAGAAATGAAAAAAGGGGGAAAAAAAAGAAGAAAAGAAAAACATGCGATGAGATTTCGGAAACGGGGTGGAGGAGGTGGTGGGAGAACGAAAGCTCGCCGGACACGCTGCCCGGACCGGTGGGTTTAAACTTGCGTCGGCTCTCTCATTCTCTTCCCTGCCTCGGATGGCTTTGCCGTGGGGCGAACCTGCGAGCAATTCGCTTTCGCGTTGTTCAGTATGTACAACGTATACGCAGCACAGCGTCGGAAGCGGACGAACTACGGGAGGACCCGACGCAATGAGAGAAACGGTGGAGAACGAGAGGGACCGTAGAGGAGACAGGGATGTGTTCTATTGCAGGGCACGTGCCTACCCAGCCTCGTTCCGTGTGCACAGTCCCGCTAACTGTAACAGAAGAAGAAACTTTCCGTGTCATATGCCCGCTGGTTATCACAACTTTGGCTTCGTGACGAAAATTTCGCAGTCCCAGCGCCGCTCTTATCGTTGTCTACATCGCTATATCCCGTATCCTGTGTTATCGCGATGGGAGGAAAATTAACGTCGAGACTGCGGGAGACGGTGGAGGTGCGATATAGTTTTATGTTTCAGCGGGGGACTTTCAAATCGTTTCATGTTGTTACGATCACCGAAGGTGGAACGGAAAAGTTAGGGTTCGGACGGGATGTGCGATGGATCGGCGCAATTTTATGGGTTCGCATTATCATATTGCTTCCTCATAGAGGAAGCTTTGTTTTCGCGAGAAAAAAAAATAATTCGAGATTTTAGTGTCAGAGTACTTTAAATAGTTCAAAACATCGAGTAATGTGATTTTTACCTGGCGTCCTGATGTATGAGTGTGACAGACTTGCATAGTTTAAAACGACTATAACTCGAAAATGGTTTGAGATAGCCAGTTGAAATTCGGTATACTAGTAGAGTGGTCGCGTCTCATCATACAGTGCAATTTTTATGAAGATTGAGGCTAAATTGAAAATTTTACAGGATTTTGAATTTTTTGAAAAATGTCTAGCTTGCATAAATTTTGAGCTATCGTCTTAAAACTGCAGACGAATATAATATTTTGATCAAAGATTTTGGTATTGAATTTGGCCGACATCTATCCAAACGGTTAGATTTTATGGGATTATGATTTTCTCGATAAGTGACTAAAAATGGTCTAATTCCAGTAAACATGGAGATATCGGACTCAAACTTGATGCGGGCATGGAGTAGCACTGCAATGTTTGGTATTAAATTTGGTGAAAATTGATCGAGAATTTAGATTTTATGAGATTTCGAAATTTTTGAATAATTTGTTTTTTATATTCGCAGCGAGCTTATGTATGAAATGGTGCATTAGGAGTAAAATAATGTGGAGATTTGTCATCAGTGGGAAAAAATATATAAGACATGACCTCAAAATGACAAATTACGCAAATTTCAGTTAGCGTTTTTCTACAATAAATTTGAATGTAGGAATTTTGTAATGTTTGAAAAAAAAGTTGCAAAGTAATTTGCACATGGCTTCCTTATTTATTACAATTTTGCGCACAGCTTTTTGATTATTTTCCCGCTCTGAACCTGAACCGGCCAGTCGTTTTGCATTAAAGTCAAACACGACGTTGATATTGAATAAAGTTGAAAATTGAAATTTTCATATGGCTTTCTCACAATGTTCCTTTATTCGCAAGGCTTCGCAAGGCTTCCTCTATGACGAAGCCAAAAATACAGAAAATGTTTCCTCATAGAAGAAGCTTTGCGAATAAAGGAACATTATGAGAAAGCCATATGAAAATTTCAATTTGCAACTTTGAACAGAAAGCCATATGAAAATTTCGATTTTCAACTTTTTAAAAAATTCTCTTGCGGTAAAACCCATGAGTTTATCCTTTGACACATACGTGGAGGTTGTCTTTGTACACAATAAAAATCTGAACTCCGTTGATCGATTCCATTAACGGTTAACGTCTCGAAACACTAAGAAACTAAAACGCGCCGAGCAGTAGCGATCCATCGCGAAACTCATATCTGCTAGCGACTGAATCCCGTCATCTCCACAAAACCTATAGAAAATCCTTTTAACGATGACAGCTCTTCCTAACGAGAGCAACAGGCAGCGCCTTCCTAACAGGCTTTCAGAGAACCTCTCTGGAAGCTCGTGGAAGAGCCACGGACAATGCTGTCCTCTCGCAGGTGTCGAAGATAAAAAAAAAAGAAACAAGAAGGAAATATCAAACAACGTGCGAGAAGATAACCCACCGGAGATTGATTCCTTCCTCCATTGCTAATGACTTCTCGTTATCGTTTCCTCAAAATCTGCAAGTTCCGCGACATCCCTCCAGACTCTACGGCCACTCTTTCACTCCTCTTCGTACTCTCCCTCTTGCCTTTTCTGGTTATCTAGATTCGACCGAAAATCTTTCCCGAGATTCTCTCCTCGTGGTAACGCAACTCGTGGAAATCCGGTAAACGAGACGAAGCAACGGGAGTGCGGTGCGATGCAGTTAGTACGTGATTCACCGGAGACATACAACGCTCCGGACTCTCCACACATTCTCATCTCTCCCCCATCTACCCCTTCCCTCTCTCTCTCGCGACCAAAGCCCATTAGTTCGAAACTAAATTACTGCCCGCGGTCACCTAATACGGATTTGGTTAAAGTTCGTGAACCTCGTCATGTTGCGCGACTACTTCACTCTTCCACCTACCCGTCTGCGGGACTCTCCGGGAGTCTCGTTTCTCGAAGCTACACCGAAATTTCTACCGGGTCTGTTTATTTTCCTCTTTCTCATTCCACGGGTTTCAGTATTGCCGCTGCGTATCCATTTTAACCCCCTCCCATCACCGACGAGTTTAGATTCCAATTCAAAGTTTACAAAGACGTAGATATTGCTATAGTGATATTCTATATAGCTATAGGCTCTATCGGGTTTTTGGCGAGTCAGAGGCCGCGCTATTATTTTGCCGATATATTCTCTTGCGGCTTCAGCAGGCTCCCCACCCCTTCCTCCCGCACATCACTGAAACTCCTCGAATATATTTATAAGTTATAGAGAAAGTTATAGATCGTGCAGTGTACCACTTTTCGGTGGCCTATCTTATATAGATATATATACAATATATTTATCTTAACTATATATATACATAGATCGTATGTATATATATTTTAAGAGTTAAAGATATTCGAGACTGCAACTTCGAAGGCTCCGCACGGTTTTAATATCCGTGGAATACCTTAGTTTGACAAGAGCCAGACCACGATGGCCAAGAACTGGAAGGTCTTCTTTTTCTTCTACTTCTTCTTCTTCTTCTTCTTCGGGTTGCCTCCCCGTGAGCTTATCCTCGTCCTTGCAACCGGCTCCGTTCGAACCTTGCCAAACTTCGATATTAACCCCGTTGGTGAATTTGTCCCGGGGATCGATTCTCTCGGGTACAACGATGTAACACTATCGGTACGATACCTGAATCCTCTGCACGATGGCTAAACGGAAACTCTACCGGAGCGGTAGCCGTTGGAAGCGCGTGTGTGTATGTGTGTGTGCGGTAAAGCTCTACCTTTGTCGAACACGGGAGAAGTTAGCTTAGCGCAACAAGAAAGACACTGTCGATGCTCGATACCATACCTCGGGGGACCAATATGGTTACATCGTGGCATGGAGATTGATAAGAGGTATGCCCAACATCACAGGGTCCCGCGGTGCCGGCTTTTCTCAAAGTTCGAGTGACCTGTAGCGCGCCAGTCAGATGAGCAAGAGCTATTGTAGAAAAGAAAACGGTTCGATCGATTCTCCCCAAATTTAATAGAGATCAGCGGGCGATCATACCCTATGTGCGTGCAACTTTTTCTCCCCGATAAAAACGACAGACCATTTTTTAATGGAGTTCCGGAGAAACATTGACCATTAATCATACATGTTGTGTGTGAAATTTCTGCTCGATGAGTTATAGCGGTTTGAAGTTTTTGCTTCCAATTCACACGCACACACATATACATATATATATATCCGGACATTTTTTCTAAATATGATTTTTCGATGTCTGCGAACATTCTAAAAACGTTTTCATTAAAAATTCGATTTTTTTCACCAAAACAAAGCTTCCTCCGTAAGGAAGCAAAATTTAAAAAATGCTTATTCGTGTGAATTAATAGATTTTTAAAACTAGAACTTAAACTGACTCTGATAGAGATCATTGCGTGTGTTGAAAATCGGATGGCATTTCGAATTGTTAAAAACAAATGGTCGAAGAAGGGTTCCGTTAATATTTATTCTACTAGCATCGTGCCGACGTGTATCATCCGGAAGCTCATTACGTGCCCGTCGCTATTGTGAATTTATTATTATTATTTTTTTAACTATTCATGAGCGATGCCCAAAAAATGAGTTTTCCATCACGGCGACGTCGCGTGCGGTCTGCTTCGCCGGCCGCACTGTAAAGAGCCGCATTGTTTGTAATTTCCGTTCGGACGCACGCTCCCGTCCATTGTTATGACACGAAACAAGAGTGGTTTCGGCTCGAAGGGCTGGCAGAGTGCATTTCACGGATCGGTACGGCCGGTCCATACACCTCTTTTTTTCATCGTTTCGCACGGACAAATGACGACGAAGTTGACTTTATATGTACGTCGCGAACGAAAATAAAAAACTTTACAATCGAAAACAAAAAATATATATATATATATATAATTATATATTATCTCGTGACCCCAACTTAGTTTGCCGGTCGGCAATCTTTGAATGGCTCGAAAGTTGACAAAACGTAATTTCTTTGGTTTTTATTCGGAAACGATTTATACACTGAGAGAAGGATCTAGTAAAAATTACCAATCATCTAAGAAAAATTACCATAGCTTATAGTAGTACGGCGCCAGCGCGCCAGCTATGGTAGAAAGTCTGAAATATCCAAGAATTTTTACCGTAATATCTAGTAAAAATTCTTATAAAGCCGGTACTTCCTACCATAGGTGGCGCCCTAACGCTTTATGCACTATGGTAATTTTTCTTAGTTGATTTGTAATTTTTACTAGATCCTTCTCTCAGCGTATAGGATATTTTATTCGATTGGCAAATACATTGTTACGAAACTCCGCATTGTAATTACACTTAAAATGAAAGCAATGCTCTCTTTTTACCCTCAACAAAAATTACCCGGTATACTCGAAGGGTTAATGACCCAATTTTTATTTTTTTTTCTTAATTTCCGTATCCTTCCGTATGGTAATTGCATACAAGGTTCACCCAATATATAGGGAGAAAGGGAGCATAGAAAAAATACGAAACGATGATAAGCGAAGCGTTGTCGCTATAGGAGCGAGAAAGTATAAGCTTTCGCGTAAATTAATTACTGCTGCCATTAACGTTTCTGCGATGGTGCAATTACGAAGCGCCTGAGTCGACTTTTAATACGCCAAACGCGTGTACCTAGTTATATCACCTTCTCTCGCTCTCTTTCTCGATACATTAGATCAAATTTGCTCGGCAAACTTCGCTGCATCCTCCGCTTGCTCGTTGACTGAAAATTTCAACGATAGGCAAGGAAAACGGTGGAGCGGATTCTTGACTTTACGATTAAAGATAACGAGTCTTCCACGGAACGAAGAAAATTAATAATTTTTTTTTGCGCGCAAAAATCTTGACGTGCAGTTAGGTAAATTTTCATTTTTAACATTTTTTTTAACGCCAATTTTTTTTTTTTGTTTTCGATAGGGTAGACAGTGCAGTGAAAGAAAATTCGATCGACTCGATTGATACGCTCATTGAGAAGAATTATAATAGAGATTGGGGACTGCCGGGGCTGGAACGATGCCACTCCGCGAACGTCTGTCGGCTGTCAAATATTTCAATAAACGAGGAGCGGAGAACTCGCGATTCTCGTTCGAATTTGCTGTACGTACACATATCGCGGCTATATGTGCCATGTATCTATGTAATACGAGCTTTTATGTACAGAGGAACGCGGTGAATGTAGATATAACATATAGCGAACGGAAAGCCACGGAACGGTCGCGCGAGCTGCGGGTGATTGTACTAGCACCTTTATCAATTCGATCAATCGGTTCCGAGTCTCGACTCCCTTTGATAATATCTCGCTAAAACACCTTTGACTTCTGCGCTTATCAATCCAATTGTATGTACTACATTATGAAGCGTGCTTCGATTTAGGCGATTGGAAAAAAAATAAAAAAATTATTACGTTACAAATAAATTTAAAAAAAATTAACTCTCGTTATGATAAAATCAGGTATTTTCGTGGTTTTTATCGCAAAGTGTGGAGAAATAAACTTTTTATAGAATTTTAAGGACCAAAGAGAGGCGAAGAAATATCTAAAATGATTAATACAAAAAATTACTCCATTGTTCAAATGACTCGACGATAAATTATAAAAATGTTATCTCATACTCAGTTGCTTGTGATAAATTTTTGAGAATTTTTTAAATCCTGTTTTCTTCGATTTTTATTATTTCTTACATTCTTCGGATATTATCGTTATTTGGAGAAGAGTATCGAATGGAAATTTTATCTCCGACCAATGTACACAATTTCTCTTCGATTAATATAATTTTGACCATTATTATTATTGTTTTTCTCTTTCACACCCGACCTACAGGGACAGCGTGATTTTGCCAATGAATTTTAAAAAATGGACTCGTCCAAAATTCGCGTTACTATGGGATTTGCACGTATCGATAACAATTGTCCTGTAGCGTGTTCGCTTTCACGCTCGAGAATACTGTCCGACAGCATACGGAGGGTAACCACTGTGCGGAGCATAGCGTACGCTCTCGGTAGCGAAGCTGGCTAGCTGACCACGTACGGCATTTCTCCTGGCCTGTGCGCTATAGTGGTGAGCATTCAACGGCTTCATGGGCCAGTAGAACGTACCGAGTGAGGTCAGCCATCCCAGAGGTTTGAAGCCTCTCGTCGCGGCTGACCGTACTAGCTCCTCTATCACTTCCTCCCGCCCTCGAAATCTCGTACTTCATCGGCACAAACGCCGAAATTAAACTATAAGTACACAATTCCGAGGGCAACTATGGCGTGGACGCATGCCAAAAAAAATCACTAGAACCTATTAAATGTTTTCTCCAATATACGCCATAACATATTTTTTGATACCGGAACATAATTTAGTAAAGTAAACTTCAAAAAATGTTAATCAAACGCAATTCATTCGAACAATTCAAGTCAATTTTATTTAAATAAACTACATCCTCACACTAAAGAAATGTTTTACGGCGATCGTTGCGAAAAACTTTTAATTTATTTGAGTTATCTTTAAAATGCATCATTTTAATCTTTACAATTTCAGCGCCCATCAGTCGAAGTAGATTGCGTTTTTATTTCTATGTATACTTTCTTCAACCCTTACTCCTCTTAATACTCCAATGTCATTCAAGTCGAGATATCGTTCATTTTGAAAATGAACAATAAATGCTCAATAAAGTCCATCGGTCGAGATATTGTTTCACAAAGAAATCGTGATGAGATTTCTTTCATTGAAATAAATAGCCATGACCACTCCGGCTGATATTCTATTTCACCCCGTTACAAAAATAACTTCTACCTCATCCAAAGAATTCAAATTAAGTCAAACCTGTATTGACTCCAGGTCTGCAGAAAAATAATTGAAAAGTGACACGACCAAGGATCCTTGTTTACTCGACTGTCACCCTACGCACGCTTCATCGCTCCACTCCCGTACGAAAAAGTTTATTGAATAGACAGACCACTTGCCCGACGTGCTGTTCTCCCGTACTCTCGGCGCGTTTGATACCGCGAATCTCTTGGCACTTGTGCACTCGAGTCAGGGGTCGCCTGAGCTCGGAGGGTTTACCCACTTGGCGGAGTTAAGTGAGGCGTGGCGAAGGCAAGTCGAGGGAGAGCGAGAGTGCGAGAAATCGGGAGAAAGACACCGGAGAGCAAAGCACCTTCAAGAAAGGACAGAGGGAGAGAGGTCTCGGGTCGACCCACCGGCTCTCGAAGCCGTAACACGTTTTCGGCATTTCTCCGCCTGGGATCAGACACTTGTGCTCCTCTAACCGTTCGAACCAGCGCGGTGGCGGTGGTACCAGCAGCGGCATCAAACTTCTAAGCCCTCCCTCGCGCTATCCCACGTAGCTCTGCATAGATAGAGATTCCGATCCGATGAGCTGAGCCCGTTGGATTACATAGCGGGATTTACACTCTCGAGTCTTTGGGAGGAAAGGATAAAAAAAAAAATCTATGCGGTTATCCGGAGAAATCTCCATTTCTCACTTGCGCGCCCGGGACCGTCGAATGCGAGATCGGACAATCGTTATTTCTCAATTGAAAAGTAACAGCTCGTGCGTTCACTATAATTTGGAGGAGCGATTCGCCGAAAAAAGAGGGGAACGAGTGACGCAGCCCGCGAGCTTTGACGGCAACCGAATGAGAGGACGAGAGCGAGATCTCTTTCATCTCGACGCTATTAAAGTTAACAGTGCGGTTTATGGAGAACCCGCGGTGCGGGTTCTATTGAAATCTCGCGAAATATGGGAACGGAGACGTCTCGGCCCGGCGAGGTTCACCGAGCCCGAGAAGAAAAGAAGCTTAAAAAATAAGACGAAGCCTCGTTGCCGAGTTATTAAATTGATAAGATCGGGAAGCTCGGGGTCAAGACGCATAAAAAAAATGTAGGTAAATATTTAGCGGACTAAAGAGAAAATGGTGCGGTAGCCATTTTTTTTCAAGCGACTTTGGGACGAGGAAGAGCCCTTTTGATCTCGATCCACGATGGAATTGAATAATATCTTATGTGAAAAAAATTTCATAAAAATAATGTTCATATTTTTTGAAAATTTTGAAAATTTTGAAAATTTTGAAAATTTTGAAAATTTTGAAAATTTTGAAAATTTTGAAAATTTTGAAAATTTTGAAAATTTTGAAAATTTTGAAAATTTTGAAAATTTTGAAAATTTTGAAAATTTTGAAAATTTTGAAAATTTTGAAAATTTTGAAAATTTTGAAAATTTTGAAAATTTTGAAAATTTTGAAAATTTTGAAAATTTTGAAAATTTTGAAAATTTTGAAAATTTTGAAAATTTTGAAAATTTTGAAAATTTTGAAAATTTTGAAAATTTTGAAAATTGAAATTGAAAATTTTGAAAATTTTAAAAATTTTGAAAATTTTAAAAATTTTGAAAATTTTGAAAATTTTGAAAATTTTGAAAATTTTGAAAATTTTGAAAATTTTGAAAATTTTGAAAATTTTGAAGATTTTGAAAATTTTGAAAATTTTCAAAATTTTGAAAATTTTCAAAATTTTCAAAATTTTCAAAATTTTCAAAATTTTGAAAATTTTCAAAATAATTATTTTCATAAGAATTAAAAAATATTGATAAGGAATAGCTAGCTGCGAAAAGTTTAGACTGCTGAAGATGTAATCCAATAAATGCGATGAACAAAATTTGCACGAAACAATTAAACTTTTAGCCATTTTGTCAATCGACTCATTTCCTATTTCGTTTTTTTTTTTTTTTTGAGAATTGTTTCTAAATAATAGTTTTTCAAAAGCAAGGAGTTGTCATCCTTAAGACAGTTAAATAATTCGAGGCTTTAAAAATATATATTTCCCTCCCCCCTCTTCAGTCTCCCACCCTTCAGCTATTTCAGTTTTTTAAGCTACATATCGACGACGAAGATCTCGTCGTACGAATTTCAATGTAGCAAAAGATAGTTCGAACATTCAAATATCGAGGAAGTAATTTCTATTTTTTTTTCGTCTTACCATGTTTGTTGTAGGCAGCGTAATGAGGATGATGAGCGTGTTGTCCACCACCGATTTCGTTATCCTCCTCACCCACGTGCATCTTCATGCGAATTCTCGCTTCCAGCAAACCCGGAAGCTGCGACGTCCTCCTCCCCTCCGGTTTTCCTGTAGAACCGTTGAAACCAACAATAAAATCACACACGTTCCCCACCTCGACGGTACGATTCGTAAATTGACGATGGGTTCGTACGATATTCGAGCTTCCGACAAAAAAATTCCAAATTAATTCGCGATCTAGTTTAATCTCTGTTCCCTTTTCTTCGTTGATTTTTCTTTTGTCTTCTTTTTTTTGCCACACAAACACGCGAGAACGATAACCGAGGCCACCGAGGGTGAACTGACAAAGGGACGCTGTGACTTAACTCGCCGACCGAGCTCTCGATCTATCGATCACCTTTCTATCTCGACGGATCTCCGTGTCCCTCTTTCTTTTTCGCGATGGAAAAAAAATGCTCGATCGAGTAGTTCGCCTTTTTGCTCTTCACTCGGCCTTTCGTTTTTTTTTTATTCCTTCCTATCGCACCGTGTATAATAATATTCGTCGAGTTCTATACACTTCGAGACAACCAATTTTTACACTTTGTGTTATTGTTGTCGTCCTTTTGTTTTCTCTCCTTCGTCGAGCGAATACGAAAATTGCGAATATATTTTGCGTTTCGTCGAGGAGGATATTGTTGCCGGAACGCGCAACCGACGACCTGTGCGTACACACGCGCGGTGATCTCGGACTCTCTCCGGATACGTGCAACCAGTTGCGTCGGGTGTACGGTTGAGACTGAAGCGTCGGAAAGGTCGGCGTCGCTCGGCCGAAGGAATGGCGCTACCGTCGCTTCTGCTGTGTGTGCCGCTGGCTAACGCTTTTCCTGTCCCTAGGCTAGCCGATAGCGGCCCAGAGAACGCGCAGCGAAAAGCCCGGTACGTACCTGCGAGTATTACGTACGGGCTTTCGGTACCGGCTTACATACGTACATATATATGCGCCTCTTTCTATACATATATACTGGGAGAGAACGGATTTAGGGCTTGCGCGAGATACCGCTAAAATTCGATGATTATTATCAGCAAAAGTTTCGGGCGCGTCAGATATATATGTGGATATATATATATATATATATATATATATATATATATATATATATATATATATAGTGAATCGAAAGTATAAGGTACGAACGTCGAGATATTCGTTTAGCGGAAGATTATATAAGACTTGGCATGTAATAGGCGTAAAGTCATCGTATTTCACTC
The DNA here is from genome assembly GCA_963922035.1 of Amblyjoppa proteus. Classification (NCBI taxonomy): domain Eukaryota; kingdom Metazoa; phylum Arthropoda; class Insecta; order Hymenoptera; family Ichneumonidae; genus Amblyjoppa; species Amblyjoppa proteus. The sequence goes on along the minus strand of OY998228.1, from coordinate 471,374 downwards.
CTCGGGTTGTGAGGGCACCGACAAAACGCGTGAGATTTTCTTCAACGGTTTGTACGAACGAGAATACTACGAATGAGAATGTTTTAAGCGGGCAGCCGAGAGAGAGAGAGTGTCGTAATATATTCACGGGTGAGTGACACTCACGAGGATGCCCGGGTTCGCCGCCGGTATGACTGTGATTTAAAGCGCGGGATCTCGCGATCTACGACTAGCTTTGATATTATAATAACAAGTAGGCGAGGGTATTTGGCAACGGGGATGAATATATATTTGGGGTGATAGGTGAAAATAAAGGGAATGATTGATCGAGAGATTAAGACCCAGTTATATCGGGCGGTGCGAAACGGGATACCAAAGGGTTTGCCGCATAGTGCACCGAATATTGTGAGCCGAAAAGTATCGCGGTTTTGAGAATAGCATTAACGCAGGTATCTTTGCAGCCCTTTCTTCATTGAGGTGGTACTTTGCGTTGGATTTTTATTTAGGTTCCCTTGTTTGTTACCGCAATGGAAAAAAGTTACCGCTATACAAGACGATAATTTAAAGCTTTAAAATTAAAGCACCTGCACCGGAATGTTTAATTACAACAATTTTTTCGCCAGTTAGCGCAGAAAGCGACAACTTTGACTAACGTCACAGTGTCCCGTAGACGCAGAGGAACGACAATTAGTAATCATTATCATTAGTAGCAGAGTGGGCGCGTGGGATGGTAGTTACATGCACCAATGCGTATCTCGTTTGCAACGACGAGAGAAGATGGAGGTAAGGGGTGCTATCTGTGCTATCGCAGGTAATGGTTGTCGTCTACGGCGAATTGGGGCGCCAAAGTTAAAGCTGGTCCAGAGTTGCACGTACGACTACAGCTCTGAACAGACTCGAGTTTACATACGGAGGACAAGGGGCTGGTACCGGCCACTCATTTTTTTTATTAAGCAATCAAGATGAATCTTAATTTACCTTAATCGAATTTCATATTTTTAGGTGGTCCAGAACAATTTTTATATCGGAGCTGCATTTCATATCACAATTGCGATAAAGTCACAAATTTGAGCTAAAGTTCGAACTTAAGTGGAGATTTTACCTTCCGGTTTGAATTCAAACTGACGTTTGATCTCAAGGTAGAAAAGTTCCAAATTAATTTCAAACCTGGGACTATAAATCCGAACCCAATATATATGACACGTTCCATATCAAATCAACCACTCAAAAAAAAACATCTCTAAAAATGTCTAAAAATCAAATTCAGTGGCTCCAATAGATACACTAAGATTCAAATTTTAAAAATTCTCCCGCAATGTGCCAATTTTTTCATTTTTTATTTAATTCATAATATCTTATTTCAGATCACATTTTACCTAATCAATGAAAATGTTTTTCTTTACGGAAAGGATTTTCGATATCGTCATCGGAAAAATTCCCTCAAATTCTATAAGTGAACGCCGAATTTTAAGTATTTCTTTCATGGAATTTCCAAACGTACATAAGTTATAGCAGTTTGAATAAAAAAAAAATTCGTTTTTCAATGTCAGGACACTCGTTATCGACTATATTAATTATTTCATCGTGTTCTGGGTATGGATCAATATTTTATTCTACCTTTCGGCGTATAAACGCATTGAAAGAGCGTTCGCGGTTCGGGAAATACTAAAAAGAGGTCTGCGGTCAGATACATGCAGCGTATCGGGAAAAAAATAAATACATAACTGGGGTAACCGTCATTATCGGATACCTTAGAACGGCGGTGTTGCAGCACGATATACAACGATAATAAGTTATACTATGCAATTATATTCATCCCAATACCGTTCCACCCTAATCACAGAAAATATTACTGACAAATAATTAGAATAGAAGGATAATTGAGGTAAATATCAAATTCTTTTACATCCTGAGAAACCCATAATGGACACTCACAGAACATGAAAATGAAACGTATTTCCGGCAATACACGGTTAAGCGAAGTTGAATGGATTCCCGTGTAAATGGAATTGTGATTATGTCACGTCTAGCATTGAACGTACTGAATTATAACTTTGTATGAGTGAAAGCAATAAAAGTAGAGAATATTATACGCTTCATATAGTTGAAAATCAATCTTGGCGATATGGAAGGAAGCTATAATATTTGCCGATATGAGCCCATCACGGAGTACTCGTTCGTTAAAAGGTTTTAGCAATTTTTGAAAATCGTCGAGATTCTTTTCAGAATAGTGTATCGATTTACCAGCTCACGATGGGTTCTCCAATCTCTTCGACCGCCAATCTTTATTTCGAAGTTTGACGCGTTTCTGCTTCCGACGGAAGCATTTCCGTGCTTTTCTTGAGTGCTGTCCCACTGCAAGGATTAATGAAAATGTACTCCACATTTTCGCCGTTCGCCGTTACACTGCTATATTGACAGATTCCCTTATATAACTGTATATCATTTTTGAACAGTGGTGAAACAAATTGAAATGAAAAACAATAAAAATGAATTTAAAAAATATGAAGTGAACGTGAACAAAGTAATGTTAACATTAAACTGTTATAACATTCCGAAGATTGTCTTCCCTACAAATCGGGCTTTATCCAAAATATTGGTCCGTATGCAAAACTCGATGAAACAATTAAGATTGACAATAACGAATATCCTGACAAGGGAAACCGATATTTATTTGAAAAAAAAATAAAATAAAATAACCCCCTATAACTTATGAACATTTGGAAATTCTATGAAAAAAGTCAAAATTCGACGATGATTTCTTGTGGGTCATCAAACAACGCACGTTTTCATTTTTTAGCGATATCGATATTTCGAAATGTCGGATTAATCGTTCCAGAGATATTGCAGATTCAATTATAAAATTAAGAACTTGGCATATTATTTATTCAGCAAAAATTTAAAAAAAATCGAAATTTGGTTATCTGTTGGAACCACTGAACCTAATATTCCGCATTTTTTTGGGAGCTTTTTTTGTGTGGCTCAATTGGTATGGAATGCCTCATATATGATAATTATAATTGAAACATATTATTTTCCGCTCAGGTGGCCGACACACGTGTCCACCATCTACACGTGTAAAGATGTATACACTCTATACACACACACAGTGTATAACTATAGTTACTGGACTGTTCCACTGGGGGTAACAGTTAATTTCAATTAACGCAGAGAGCAAGAGCGAGAACATCGTCGGATGATGTATAGTTGAAGTTAACATCCAAGCTTTCCCCCTGCCATCTCTTTATTGGACCTTCCTCCTCCCACCCGGCATCACGTACTCTTTGACGAGAGCCACGGATGTCACAAACGTTACGACACACACACACACACATATTTTTTATATGCACAAGGTAAAAAAGCTGCGAGTGCTAAAAACGAACGGAAAAACATAAAGTGGAAGAAATGAAAATCTCCGAGAGCGTGTTGAGGATTTAATGCTCGTACTGTTTGCCTCTCGCGTTTCACTCGGAATATTTTCTCTTCCTTCGTATCCACGTAACTCCCTAACGCTCTCTCGCGCGCGTTCGAAAAAGCACATATTTTTTCGACGTAACGACATCAGCGGCAACACTTTGTGCATTGGGTATGCGTTTTTTTTTCTCTCCTTACTCGCGCGTGGCGCGTTATCACCTGAAAATTGTTTCGCCGTGTTAAGTACGAGGCGTCAGTCGCGGAGCGTATCGCGAACGACCGAAGGCTGTATGGGGGGGAAGATGAAAACCAATGCTCCGGAATATCTTCCGGCGAAGCATTGATATATAAATCTATGGTATAGCTATGCCATACAGTTATGTATCTATGCTGCGAAAAAGTGTAGGTAAAGGCATGCGGGAGGAAAAGCGTGTATACCTTACTCTCCCGTGAGAGTTTGCTCAGATATTTTACCGTATATTTCAAATATACGGGAGTACGCAGAAACCAATCCCCTGCCGGTTCTCCGTGCTTCTTCTGGTACGCTATGCTCTCTTCCGATGCAACGCTGTAACTCGAATTATACCGTGAACCAGACTTATATTTACGTTAGATTTTTTTCTTCTTTACACGCGTCTGTCAAGATGCATCGGTATAAACATCTATGCAAATACGTCTGTCTGTCAGCATAAACAAAAACAACATATATATAAATATATGCTAAAATCGTAACGATCCGAGTATATTAATAAACCCGGAGGGATGCAAACAAAATAGAACGCCATGACATTCAATTTTTGTTATTGTAGTTTAAATATCCAATAATTTCAAGGGAGATGCAAAAAAAAGAAAAATTGTATTTATTTACTTATTTATTTATTTGCGGTCCGAGCGCTTTTACATAAAATAATTCAGATTATATAATAATAGTAATAGTAATAATAGTCAGTATAGTAATTATATAATAAAAAATGTATAAAAATAATTTTTTACTCTTAATAAAATACCCGAAAATTGCGATACCCAAAAAGCTTAACGAAAAATAAATCTTGAGTAGCAATGAACAATGTCATAATCATAATTAAAAAAAACTAGATATTTTACTCGGTGTAATGAAAATAAAATAAAAGGAGTAGCACAGATGTTAATACTGATCCATGGGAGAGAGGGTTCGTTTCGCGAGGAGCTTTACTGCGAATAGGACAGAGGAAATGCGCCCGAGCCGTCCCTACATCCTGGCATCTCGGATAAGAGTCGCGCCCCCTCCGCCCCGGAGTTGCGCCGGTTATTAAATGCTCGTGGCTAATGCCACCGTGCTCCCTGCGAGGAATATCGCGGAGAAAAGCCATAGATAACGCCGGGGATTAAGCGATGCTAAGTATCGATTAAAGCACAGAGATATCTCTGGCTGCCGAAGGAAATTTGTTCCGCGCCCTCCGCCACGGTGTATGCACAAGTGTAACAGCTAATCGGTTTATGGTACGTCGGGCATCGCTCACGATAAAAGTCATTAGCTTCTCCTTGAATAGCGAAAATAAAAAAATCCCCCGGAATGTAGCGCATGACGAGCGAGGAACTAAAAACGTGTAAAAAAAAACAAGAAAGTGTTGAAGTAAAAAATTATATCTACGAGCCAAGATCGCCGTGTGGATCTTGGACGATTACTTTTATACGAGTTGCAGTGAAGTTTTCTTGCGGGCAGTATATGGGCAGCTCGTAGGACACGAGCATGACGATCTCGTGATCCATAGTTCGTCGCAGCTCGGTCCGAACGAGCAAAGTTTCTCTATTACAGCTAGAATAATAGAAAATCCGAATAATAACTATGGTAACGCTTTGCTTTACAGCGTCGGAGTCGTATATTGCTCGGCGGGTAGGATCTTGTACTCGTTACTTTGCTCGTAATATCCGCTTTCACATAAAATCTTCAGTGGCGAAAGAATAAGCTGCCCGAGGAAGGAGAATGTAGATCCTCGGAAAGAGAATAGGATCTCAGGGAGGAAATTGAATGGACGAGTCGAGCTTTAATTTCACGAATGGTAAACGTTCCTTAACGCAGTTTTGTCTCTAATTTCTGTGCTTCGCTACTCAAAGATAAGACGGAGGCGTGACTTCGCAATGAATTAACACTTGGGCCTTTTCGCATTCCCAATTTTCATGAGAATCTGGATTTATGGGATTCTGTTATGACAAAAATATCGGTAAAATGGCAATAAACAAACGAGCAAACAAATGAGAAATTGCATCTAGCGTCCAATATGGCGCCATATACCCGAACCCCGGGGAATAAAGAATCTCGGAGGAAAAAAAAAGTCGCCAGTTGAAATACTAGAACGTTTCAGGTGGCTGATCTATCCGTAATGCAAGGCAAGTGATCCCGGGCGTTTTGCCACACCGGGGTTGAAGTGTATTCCTTCCCTCTCCGTATTCGAGGGAATTCTCTGCAGGACAGCATTTTGAATAATGCAGATCGCGTTACCTCGATCGGGTGACGGGTATGGCATAAACGAGAGGGGGTGGAAGGGAAAGGGATACATCCGTGTGTATGTGTGTGTGGAAGCTTGAAGTACGATCCCTGCCGTTCGTGCTCGGTGTAAAATCCGTCCACGTATCTACCTATAAACGACCACAGCCTGTGGGGGTGAATTTCTTCACTCTCTCTCTATATGTGTGTGTATATATATATATACATAGGTACCGCTACTGTGCGGTTTACAGTAGCGTCGAGTCTCGCGGTGCTTCTGGTCAGGGGTATGGTTGCGAGGCTTGCATGCCACCTCGTCCCTGCTCCATATCCATCGGTCGGAACGGTCAATAAAATCGTTGGCCCGTAAATCATGGATTCGCGATAAATGGACGAGAACTCTGCGATGTTATACACCCCGAGAAAACCGGTCGGGGACCGTCTCGGTCCATTCTTTTATATATTGCCTCTTCTGCATTTATAGTAATACCAGTTCGGAGTTGGTCAATGCTAAACGGCTCTGGCATTGCAGAAGCAAAGTATTAAACAGCTGTATATGTATGTATATATATATATATGTATGTATATATATATAAATGTAACTTATCTATACATGAGGGCAAAACGCTATTCCATAGTTCAAGCTATGAGTTCTGCGGTTTTGCTCGCTTCGCGTTGTGAAATAAATGTGACATACGTGTTTCCGGTTAATGACGAAACGCGAGTGGTACAGGTGGTACTCTCGGACCGATTTATGAGTCGGCCGTGCTACCGACGGCTCGCCGACGCCGCATCGTTAATATCCCTTGGCGAAACTGTTCGGGTAGCGCACCGGCATCATAGAATTTCGCGTTCTGTTCGAACGCTCGGCTCAGCTCTCTCTCTCCTTCCCTTTCTCCCTATAGCTCTATATCCGTATATCAATGGTGGAGCAACTGTGGCGTTCGATTTCTGTTATTTATTACTGAAGCTTGAACGACGAGTGACACGTGACAATTTGCGGATTCGCGGAGCTGCGAGAAACACAGCATTGACCGATGAATATATACGATTTACCGGAAGCGAATAGTGTACCTTAGGCCTGGAAGACCACGCGTACTTTTGCACACCCGCCTTCGTCGGGGTACTAATTCGCCGAGCGATAAAGGGCTTGCTTGTAGTGAAATCGTTACGGCAGAGTGGCAAGAGCACATTACCGCCAAGCTCCCATCGCGATACACTGAATCGTTTACCGATTAGAGACTCTGGAAGCCATTCTCTATCTCTAGCGTAGAAGACCAGAACATTTTTGTACCTTTGGCAGACCCACATAAATGACCTACCACGGGTCTATCTTTGAACAGATTCTTTTTTTTTTTTGCAGGAGCATGTGTGATATCCTTGGGTTAAATTAGCTCGACCTCACGGTTCATCAGGCTCGAGAAAAATGTATGGAAAAAAAATTAAGAAAAAAGTTGGTAATGTGAATAATGCTTAATTAGAGGTACTTTCGCGTCTGAGTTAACGAGGATAGAAATAAAAGGGATCTTCGTCTATACGTGTGTGTCTGTATTTGTGTGCGCATGTGTGTGTGTGTGTATGTGTATGTGTGTCCTTGCTCATTTTGCCTTCAACATCTGTGTTCAACCGAGTGGCATTAACCAAAGCTTCTCTCTGCTCCTCACTCTCCCGCTTTCTCTCTCTGTCCGGTCCCTCGTCCGCTCAAGCTTTTACCCTCGGTGCTATGGTACTCTTACCCTCTCTTCCTCTTTGCCCCGATCTAATTTCGACGGCGAGTCGCTCTCCGTGTGCCTTTGCCCCCGAACCAACGCCCCCTGCCGCCCAACGGTGGCAAACGTTGCACGCAACAGTTTGCCCAACAGTTTTATAGTTATGTTACACTTGTGTTGGCGAAACTGGTTATGGGTTGCTTGTATGTCGCTTCCTCGCTTTATGTGCAAGCTTGTACAGCGTATCGAAACGAGTACAGTATGTCTGGCTTGTTTGCCAATGTCCGGAAATATTATATGTTTGTCTCTGATGTTTCGTCAACGTTACCGGTACGGTCGAAATTTCAACGTGCAGAGAGACACGAGACGCTGCGAAAATTGCTGTTTCGAGTAAATTAAAAAACTATATATTTTTTTCGATTCGAGGACTTGGAGTTTATTTCGTTCGAAAAATGAAATAATAAAACAAAGAAAACGATGATATAAAATTTATAGCGATATTAAAAAATAATTTGTTTTATGGCACAGAACAAAAATCGATTAAAAAAAACACATCCATATCGTTGTTTTAATTTTTGAAAAGCAACAATAACCGGCTGTACGCTCGGTAAAACGCTTCGCGTACATAATGACTCGAGGGTCATAGGAGAATTATAATTTTCCGGATATTTGAGCCATAAAACTGATGAGAAAGTAGCTATCACGAGTACTTCTCTGTATACGATGAAACGCCGTGCAAGTCTGGCGGCTGTCACGTTCGAGCGAGCAATGAAAATAAGAAGAAAAATAAGAATCGCGGTCAAGCCGACAGAAGGTTTTTTTTTTTTACGACCCGACTTCTCTTCACCCGGGCGCGTGTTCCTCGGCTATCTCCGCTACGCGTCCGCACCTTGGTGTTAGGGTAAACGGGCGTGTAAAATATTTATTGCTATATGGCGGAGCATCACGACGAGGTTTTATGTTTCACGTCTCCCCGAGCAAAGAACAAATCACTATCCTATATGAGATAGAATAACTATAAGCTTTATGCTGTTTAACGTTATCGTTTCCGTAATTAAGGCGACAGGCAGTTCGACCATTTAAAGATGGAAAAAAGCTTGATCATAAAAATCTTTTAGTGATCAAAAAACTTTGATCACTAAAAAGTAACCCATAAAAAAACCTATGTGATTGTTAATAGCGGTTAACAAATGGTCTGTTCACGTAAAAATATTTTTAAATTTGAAAGTAACAGATTCTCCAAAATTTTCAACATCTTCAATTTTTTTCACATTACGTTTTTATTATATCTACTGTTATTCAAAATTGAAATGCCTCTTAGAATTTTTTATTCGCGCATGAACGTGGGTGTACATCAACGACTACTCTGATACGTCGACGAGTGGGAATCGTCTTTATCGTGGAAGATTTGCGGTGGAAAAGGGAAGGTTCGCGAATTCCGCTCCTGCACTGTCTAAGTCCTGGAATCGCCCCGAAAACCTCGTTGCCCTGTATCCTTCTGCTCGGGGTGTTGCAAATTTTCGTAGGTGATTACGATAAGACGAGAAAACGGGAGGGAACGCTGGCGGAGAGAATCGTATCGCGAATCAAGTCGCGTGAAAAGGGGCAAGCGAGAACAAGACTAAAGACACGGTGAGAGCTCGTAGAGTGCATTCCTTGCTAACGACTTGAACACCGTGCTGCTTTGCGCAACTATATATATAATTATATATATATACATGCAATTGGATATATATATATATATATATATATATATATATATATATATATATGTGTGTGTGTGTGTGTGTACATATATATACAGCGTTAAAGGTTTAAGTATGTAAACGCGTACAACTAACGAGATAGAGAGCTTCTACCTTGCACAACATAGTGGGAGAAGATTCTGAGTGGTAGAAATTTCTCTCCCAGGAGAATTTCGTAAAACACGCGATCGAAATTAATCCTACTTTCCCCCGAAGGTAGAAGCTTATCGCTCAGAGTTTCCTCCACTTTCAATTATATTGTACGCACACGGGGTACTATATACATGCCCACTTTCTATATCCCATCCGGTTGTGTCTCTTGCAACAGCACTTCAGCCGCACGTTAAAAGGGTTCCAATCTTGAAGATTGTTCTCGAGGTTGCGACTCTCGATGGTAGAAGCCTCCCTCGCGAAGAACGAGATAAGAGATAGCGGAAGCAGCAGGCTACGAGAGGAAAGACAAGATACCGCGAAGGAAAAATGGCATTATAGATAAATATGAAAAGTTTTTTAACTTCGAGGATCTCGGACCCGCGAGTGTCCTGGACCGTTCTCGTCGTCGTCAATTTCAAACTTTTCTCCTGTGCTCCACTATTATTATCTTAAGAAAAAAATATAAAAAATAAATATTTTATTACCGTCAACTTCGACCAAGTTTACACTCGACATGCCAGCTGTCCAAGAGGAGGCTTGGATAATTGATTTAAAAAATAACAAAACAAAACGAAGCAAAAAAAAAGGGTGTCCCGGAGATCGATATTCACGCGTACGATCGGTAAAAAATTATATTTTTCCGACATTCTAAAAGTGTTCGCAAAGTGAGTCGACATTAATTTTGTCGTATACAGGAGGAGTTTTGAGGACGAGCGTGATCAAGAGACGACGAATAATCGTTGCTATGAACTCAAATATAAAAAAAGGGGCAGTTGAGACTCGATTGTCGTCGCGAAGTATTTTGTAAATGACTGAAGACCAATAAACGTTTACTTGATTTCATTTATTTCCGCTTAAAACATTATTTATCGTGCAATCGCTCCATTTTTTTTTACATTTCGAACTAATAGACTGGCAGGCCAATGATTTTTTAAAAGTAGATTTAATTAAAGTAAATTTCATTTTTTTTAAGGGATATGTGTTTCCGAAGTTTTTCGAATGCGCAGAGTTGTGGTATATCGGAGCGACTAATACCACAGTAACATAGACTGTGTCTGAAATCACCCCCGCAGCGATTCCGGCACAGGGCTTTAACTCACCGAACAAACCTTTGCACAGTGTATAAAAAGATCGAGAGAGAATGTATAGAGAAATAGTCAGCGATGGAGCGAGATCAACGGGGTTAAACGAGTTTCCGAGTTTGTCGGCCAATGTTTTATTGCTCGCGGGTTTCGCGTTCTGGGTGCCCGCTCAGCTCGGCAAACAACACAGTTCGGGTTTACTTAGCGATGAACCGTGATCGCGCTTTCGCTGCCTTTCATCGTCCGAAAAGACGAAGCGGGATTTCAAAGACCCAAGGAATTTTCCAATTTTTTCCACGTTCTGCACTTTCTGACCTGTACCGAATTTTTGATGTGCGTTATGGCATTACTTTATCGTACTTGACTAAAATCTCTATCGCCCTTTTTCAATGCATGGTCCTTTACTTAACTCGTGTGACATTATTACTAATTTTTTTCCTTCTTACGTTACAAAACTATAAAGCTATGCATTTAAGGCAAAGGTTCGCGGTGTATACGCGGCCTCTCGTTGCGAATTTTTCATACCTCTGATAATTGAGTTTAAACGGTGCACTTGTAACGAAATTTCGTCAAAGAGAGCCGTAAATGAAACCATTTGAGGAAAAGAAGAAAAAAAAATTGAATTTTTGTAAGTTTTCCTCGGGACCTCGACGGAGAGCGATAGCAGCGAGGCGAGGCGTTTGGCCGTTCGTCTCGGGCGGAAGACGCGAAAGGAATTTACATAGTAATATGCGAGTAACGTATTACATAAGCGAAAGAGAAAAGCATCTCTGTCCCTCCCTGGGAGAGGCTGTTACGGAAAAGAGAGTAAGAGATCCCATGGAGCGATATAGAATATATTTTCACCGAGGCCGTACCGGCAACCCGCGGCACCCAAGATAACAATTATTTTAATGCTTTGGTACCTCCGGGAATTCACTTCTAGCGTGAGTAATGGATTAATCCAAGATTAAAATTCCAACTTGTTCCCTCGCGGAGAACCTCCCACGGAGTGCTCAGAATTGTTGCGAATACAGTTTCGCCCTTATACGTTTCACCGTTTCGACGGTAAGCCGCAGAAATGTCGTACAAAAACGGAGGAAAAATCGCGGTTAGCCGAGCGATGCCTCCTTCTTCGCCTCCGAGTTAAATTCGAGCTATGTAGATATATATATATATTTTTTTTAACGCGAAAAAGGAACAGAAAAAAAACACGCGACAGCCACTCGCCTCTTCGAAATAAACGGCAATGAATTTTAGCAATTTACCAGATGTCTGTCTGTGCTTCTCCAAAGGGCAGCACCAGCGAGCGGCAGCCTCCTTGGTCGATTTTTATTTACTCAGCTCCGCTTCCTCGACGTCACTTGTTTCCGAAGAGCTCTCCCGACGCTTTTAACGAAGATTCGACGCGTAAACCGGGGGGAGGCCTCGAGAATTACGACGTCGGGGGGGGGGGGGGGGGGGAGCGATGAAACGGAGTTAAAAAGGGCAAGGGGTGGAATTTCGGAGCACAGACATAACTCCGCGGTCGAGATAAATGTCTCTTTCTGGCCCGCAACTGGGTCGGTGAGGGAAGAATAAAATACCAAAAGAGCATAGAATATACACTGACACGCACACCGATATAATATAGATGTATACCTATATGTTAAGGCAGCATATATATACGTGTGTGCATATATGCGTATATACGTATGCATGAAATTTATGTGTGTAGGATGTGCGGAGTAACGGATGCAAGTCAAATGTACTTTTGCTCGGATGCCCCGGCCTAGCTCTATTGTTGAACTGTTCATCCTATGCTCACGTGTAAAGCGCTGAAATAATAATGTGAGCGATGGCTCCTGTTGGCCTGTCCGGATGTTGAAGGTACGGGAGCCCGGGAGCGAAATATCCGATGCGAAAAATCAACTGTACTTTTAGAAATTCGTTCTCCTTGTTTCACCTAAACCCGAATAGGTGGTGCGGCGTCGACGTCACGAGTGCGGATGGTCTGATAGACTTGAAATATTTACGTTCGCTCCGTGTGTTTCTCGACCCCAAAATTAGATTCAGCTACCACGCTCGGGCCGATAGATCGGTTTTACGGTTGCGGAACTGTACCGTCGGCGTATCTCTACGGATCTCAATTTCTTATATCTGTAAAGCCCTTCGTGCGTTTATTCAGCACTAATATTGTTGGGACGGTGGGACGAGACAGGTGGCTGCTCGCTACACCGCGAGCTCCGTGTATCTGTCTAGCTCGATCCTGCAACCGGCAAACTTCAGATATATCGAAAGCTCCTCTGTGCTTCCATACGTCTTTAGCATCACTGAGGGAATATGGGGAATCCTTATGGATGTCATGATTCATACATTTTTGATCTTGACTCTTTGCTGTGAGAAACCGATGCTCGATACTTTATGTAGGAGTTTCGCAATATCCTTCGTGGAATTCTTTACCGACGCTGTTGCGAATAGCGAAGGCGATTTAAGATTGAACCCGATTGGCAACCGGCGAGATACTTTCGAAGTAGAACTAATCCGATTTTATTTTACAGTGGAACCTCGACTATCCGAACCAACTAGGACTGGAGCTCGTTCGGATTAACGAAAATTGAGATAACGGGACAGTGAAGGTGTGCTCAGCGATATAGCGCGATACATACAGACAAAAATTACAGTACCCATATATTTTAAATAATTGTGATATATATTTGAGGACGAACGTGATACATGTACTTTTATAATATTCAACGGTAACTTCAAACCTTCATCACAAAATCCACAATTTTCGTTTTCCGCGAGAGAGTTGTACGATTTTGGCAAACAACTTTTTCTTAATGTCAGAGATCCTTCACTTGCAAACATCATACTAGGGCTCTAACAATGTGCTGGTATCTTGTCGGCTTTCAAAAGGGTTTATCGTTTTTTTCCACCTTAAGTACGTAATGCTTATGCTTAGAGGTCGTTATGGACGTTGAATCCATAACGTACGAGACCAGTAGATCAACAAAAGTCGTTTTGAATACGTTCCTGGGCGATCAACTAATAAATCCTGCGCATATACGACTGACGCGCATTTGCGGTAGTGCTGTGTAAGCTATGCGAGCTGGAGGGTTCTTGAATTTGCTTGTTGTTTGTGGCGTGCAACAATGTATTGGCGTGCAACAATTTATGCATACGAGAATTTCACGCAATAGTACGGCTAGTAGAAGCTTTCTTCGAATCAGCGGCTGTTCGGATCATCGAGGTTCTACTGTATTCATTTTTTTTTACGTTGCTATATAATTTTTTTTTACCAGACGGTTTGTAGGTCGGTATCGTCCAGGTGCGGCTGGCCGAAGCTCGGAGTATGGCCGACAATTGGCTGTTAGTCGGCAGGCGATGATTGGATCTCAACTCATGCCTGGCATTGGCTAAACTGTCGATTGATAACCACTCCGATAATTGGCTAGACTGTGCTTACCAGAGTCGAGCCGACGCTGGCGTGCCGTAACGATGATTATTCGGCGATATCAGGTGGACGTCCGTTCACAACGTCGGAAGACTCTGGCCCAGTACCCGCTTGCGATGTTCAGCCAATGTTGAATACAAAATATTTACAAATTACGATTTTTTTTGTTGCAATTTGCTGGACTGCTAAATACTTTTTTATTATTTCAAATTCCTTTATTAACTGTAATCTACAGTACTGCAGTGTTGACAACCTAAGTTATGTCAACATTATCGATTAAAATGTGAATAAGAGAATGAAATAATAAAACTTAGATAATTTAAAGCAATTCGTAAGTTAATATTAGATAGACGTGCAGCAGACGGGCAGCTTACATATAAGATGCGAAATAAAACCTTTCAAGATGAGCATAGTCGAGTCCGTAACAGCACATTACCAAGTGCAAAAAATTATTCTGATGACTCCAATGTATGAAGGTATGAAGCTACAAATTGCGACTATAGAATGATATAAAAGCCTTTAGGTGTCACGCAGGTCGATAAAAATATTTTTTATTGCTTATTAATATTTTTTACTCAACGTTGGCTGGACATCGGCAGCCAACATTGGGTCAACGTCGTTTGACAACATCGGGCCAATGTTATCATCCCGACGCGAACTGGTCATCAAACCTACATTTGTGACCAGAATTGGGTCGACTTTCTAACTCAGGCGGTCATAGTTAGTCCAACGTCAGCCCGGTTCTAAAACCGCACCTGGGTGTCAGTAAATTGACGCTAAATGTGTTACGTATTTCGGGAAGGAAGGCTACGACCTGAATTCGCCAGTCGGGCAAAGTACAAACTGTCCGTTTGTCAATAAAGCGTTCTTTCTATTACCGTCGTGTACGGTACACGAAGGAATAATCTTTAATCATGACCCGGAAGATGCCCAAGTCTCCATACTGCAAACCGGCTCGCGGATTCAAGCTGCAAGGCAACATTAACCAGAAAAAACGAAATCCCAAGGTATAATAAAAACCTTCGACAATATATTTCGTGCTCCATCCGCTTCACCTCATCGCATCCTCCCCCCTTCCACGGCGTCCCCCTCGGGATGATCTTATCGAGAAACTACGTAGTGAAGAGAACGCGTCTCGAGAGCGAAGGAGTACGTTTTCAATAGAGCAATTTTCCAGGACGCGATCTATCGAGACACGAGCCGGAATATAGAGGGTGACAGAGGCTTCAGCTCGCGGTAGACGCCGAGGAAAAATTCTACGGTTCCCGGGGAGATCCGCCGTCGAGTGTAGTCGGCGGTGAACCACACGAGCGCAAGTAGCAGCAAACTCTTCGACACGAACTCCCGGCACGGTGTCTCGTCTCGCCTCGCTCGCTCGGCCGCGCCGGTGTGTAAAAGCACGGCCGGAGTGTACGACGAGAGTTTTTCCCGTGGAAAGAAATAAAACCCGGGCGGAGAAAGAGAAAAGGAGAAAACGCCGGGGTAACACGGGCAACTTGGCCGAGGGAACGAGAGCTCGCGGGCGCAGAGAGGAGCCGAGGTGAAAACCAGACCGGGACGCTAGATGTGGATTTTCGCACCGAAGTACGACGACGACGACGCGGCCGCTGGTGGATGGTTGACGGGAAAAGGTAAGACTGGGTTTTTCGTCGCGTGCATCCACTGCATCGTTTCCTTCGGTCCTCTTCT
Organism: Amblyjoppa proteus; assembly: GCA_963922035.1. Classification (NCBI taxonomy): domain Eukaryota; kingdom Metazoa; phylum Arthropoda; class Insecta; order Hymenoptera; family Ichneumonidae; genus Amblyjoppa; species Amblyjoppa proteus. The sequence continues at coordinate 455,724 of OY998228.1, read as the reverse complement.
CTACTTCGCTGGGGCGAATCTTTCCTTTGTCGTACGCCCCTCGGTTGCGAGTCATGTATACAGTGCGGCATACACCGTTCGAGTGTATAGAGGGGAAGAAGCGTGCGAGCGCATTGGAAAGAGCTACGACTTCGCGGAGGTGCATCACGTGCAGCTGCACGGGCAGCGCGGCAGGAACGAAGAGAAGAGAGGAGGAGAGACGGTTCTCTGCGCGCCGTTCCCGTTCACAGCTAGCGGTTTTTCCACCGCAACGAGTGTTTCCAACAGTTTATTCATCCAGGCGCTACCGCTGTCTCTAACTCTCTCCAATTGTTCTCGTTCCTTCTTTCTTCTTTCTTTATTTCTGTTTTTCTATTTTTTTTTTTTTTTTTTTTTGGTTGTTGTTTTGGTATTTTATTTTTTGTTTTATCTGGCGCTCTCACGCTCTTCCGGGACGGGTTCGAGGGAAAAGATAAAATTACACGGTGCACAGCCAGTTTCACAGCCGAGCTTTCCATTTTCATCCGGGAGGCTCCAGCGTAACAACGATTTCATTTGTAAGGTCCTTCGGACAATGAACGAATCGTGGAACACTTTTTCATACCCGACGGGGCATGATCGTGGCACGTAATTTTTTTTGGTCTGACGTGTAACTTTTTTCATGTAAATCTGTTGTGTAACTTTTTTTTCATGTAGATCTGCTGTGTAATTTTTTTTTATCAACGTTATCGTGGATTACAAAAGTGTTCGGACCGGTGTGCAGTGACCTTATCGTCACACTGTGTAAATTTGGTATTTAATAAACCCACTATTATTAGGAAACTTTACGATGTCGGGACGATCGTACGCTGACGAGCGGCTTCATAAACTCGTCAATCTATTGTCTGCTCGCATCCATTCCGAGTTCATCATTCGCTCGATTGATGGGTGCGGTTTCGGAACTGAACGAGATTTTTTTTCCGTCGTCTACCTGCTCAGCAATTATTATTACCCTGGTCTCGCCGTTTGGAAATTAACGATGTACGCGCCAGATGTGGCTCTACATCACACTATAAGATACATAGAGTCCGATAATCGTGTATCGTCAAAATAAAACATAACAACAAACTTCAAAATATACACACTTCAAAATACTATCGGGCGAAAATAACTTGCGACAAACGCATTTATGGTGCATGTTACCGTGCGTCATGTTTGCCTCTCTATTATTTAGACATAGTACCGGTATCGTCCACCGGCCGGTGTGTTTCCCCATCGGCGAAAGGGTTGTCGGCTCCGAGTTCCAACTACTAACTACCCAGTGAACTCGGTCCAGTTAACGTTTTATTACGGCAGTATAGCATAGAAGTTGCACATAATGTGACATTGTCACTCCTCTGCCGTGCAGCGGGTATGCGGCATGGAAGTAATCTCAAATTTTCTGCGGAAAAGGGTTAAACGTCGACCGGGTACGGCGGGATTGTTGTTTCAGGGCATCCAGGAGCGGGACGCGTTCGAGAACCGTCCAGCCACATCCCAAATCCTCCCCACATCCAGCATGCAGACCCTCGTCCTTCTCCACCTCGGGTCCCGTATTCCGGTACAACCTCCTCATACCCGTAACTGTGTACGTTTATATCGCCGTCAACTGCAAGCTGTAAACCGCAAGATAGCCTGGCGGATACGGGTGCACGAAGGGGGTCAGTTGCGTCCGTGCATCAGAGCTTTGCGTATTATATGCCGCCCTTGCCACGGTCTGCTGCTGCTGCCGCTGTTGGTATACTGTGACGTGTATTACGGAGATTTCGAAGTACCCGTGTCCGACGGGAAACTATAAAACCCGAGGAACGCCCCGCGTACGTCGTCCACGGAAACTTCTACACAAGGGATATATCCAAGCCTACTCGCGACACGAGAAACGTCGATTATGGCATTTCAATGGCCGGACTTCGCGGCTTATATAGGGAAAATTTGTCGCATCCTGTTTCTCTTTGTTGCCCGCAGACTTTACGTTTCATTTTCGGTCTTATGCTTGTCTGAAGAAAATCTATCAGATTATCTCATTTTAAGTTTTCGTTCCGACTTCGTGTTAAAATTTGTTTATTGTTTTCTGTTTTTGTAGTTCTTTTTCAGCATCGTGAAAACGGTGATTTTTTCACTGGATTCTACGATAATTTTTTATTTACGGTTCTCTGAAAAAAAAAAAAAAAAAATTCGCATGAAATTTAATGTACCGAACTGAAAGTTTTTATGCAAAAACTGGTATATTACATTTCATGTACAGTAGTGATGAAAAATTAAGGTTTAGTGTATTAAAAACATTGGAAGTACTTAAGGCTTAATAATTTACCTCATTTTTACTATAAAAGTACTGCTCGAGTAAAGCACTGTAATTTTAATAATTCACTTTAATTTCAATGAAAACATATGTTAATTTTTCATCACCATTGGACATTAAATTGAATGTACTAGTTTTTGCATACAAACTTCCAGCCTGATATATTAAATTTACAATTTTTTTTTACAGTGTTTGGTAAGAACGGAAGTGATGTTCTTGTTATTTTCTAGATATATGTTCGATGTGTTGGAATTCTTTTTTTATATTGATTTTTGTTGGAAGAATTAGCATATCGGCACGATCCGAATAAACGACCGGGTTTTTTGTATTCGTTGACAGTGCGACGTATAACCAATGACGTCACAACTCGGCGAATTCGATACTACTGAGAGGGCACAGGAAGAGGCCGAAGGTAGCAAAAGCGAGAGGGGATTCGATTATCCGCTTCGGTGCAGAACCATTGTATGGATTTACTGATAACCGTATAAGGAACTACTCCTTTCACCTCGCCCCTTAACTCTTCCGCTTGCCCGGACCGTCCCATCATCGGAGCGAGCCCCGTTTTCATGCTACGCGTGAAAAAATAAAAATGAAAAGCCCAACCTTCTTTCGCACTAGAGGCCGTGATCGTTGGACGAGTGGACAAAAAATATTCAGTAACGCGATCTCTGCTACGATCACAATCGTAGACCATAAACAGAGAAAAAGTACTAAAACGAATGATACTTTTTTCTTTGACAATTCTTCGCATGTAATATTTCTTTGTTGCGAGGACACAATTTATAGAAAGAAAATTGAATTCATTGGTTCAAGCGAATCGTACATTCGATTCAAAATTTTCAAGTTTTTTTTGTTTCAAAACTATTGAATAAAACATTTAATAGATTCCGGTATATTTTTATTCCCGAGCGATTGGACGTGAGCATTTTAATGATGGAGGTCCGAGGATAATTTGATCGACAATCATTTTATCTGCAAGATTGGATATAAAAATAAAACACTCGAACGTGACTGATAGAAGCTCGCATCGGAATTTTGATTCTTCTATCGCTGTCGACCATCTACGAGAAAAATACTCCCAAAAATTGAAACCGTCACTTTCGCTATCGTCCGACGATTTTCCTCGTAGTTTCGTATCGCCTTAATGTATCGACGACACCGAAAACACCTGCTAACGCCGGTGATCGAGGTACCGCGTCATACATCTTTCCCCTCATGTCGAAATGTTAACGCCCCGATTTTCTTCTCGTCGCCTCGTCAGCCGAGCTTTTCAACCTATCGCTAAAACGTCAGTGCGGTACTCCGGAATCGCGACTAACAGGACCAACCGCTATATTGACATTCTATTAAATATGCGATGTAAAGTGTATAGAGTGACTGGAGACGTTGAGTAAATGCGCGCCGCGTGACAGCGTCGAGAATTGCTGCTGTATCGGAAAAGGGGTTTCTCGTATAAAAACCATGTCGGGTCTCTTGCACATTCGAATCACGCTTCAAGCGAACAGTTTCATTGTGATTTTAGTTTTTTTTACATCCAATCAGAGAGTACGGAACCCTTTGAATTCGAAATGCCATTTGACTAAATTGAAATGTATTTCTCTTTGAAGAAATGAAGAAAAAGAAAATGTGCATGGAAATGTATGATGGAATTTTTTTCTTTTTATCTGTTTTTACCCGAAAAAATCGCAATAATTACACAATATGCGTATACGGGTTCTGCACTATGATGCTTTTTTTTATTATTTTTTTTCCCAAAATGTTTAAAAAAATTTGCTTAAGTGCAGCTGGAAGAAAAAGTGTCTGTCGCATCGGAAGAATGCCTGATCGATTTATCGCTGTTGAATATCGATTTTCTTATTGTTATTATTACAGCGTAATCTCCGATTGTCTCGAAAGCCACTTTCCGTGGTATTCGCGCTCCCCCTTGCCGAGCTCGGGCTCCTCCAGAGACTCCGGAGGATTTACGGCTCTATATCTGCATTGGGATTAAGCCGAGCGTATCGCGATAATAGACGGGCAGTGCAGCGCACAGTTGGCTGTGCGCTTCGCGACCGAAATCCCCCACAGGCACGCTCAACAACGGCACCAACTTCCCGTAATGTCAAGACATTTCGAATCCCGATACCAAGGTGCAAAGCTCCTTTGTGCAACTCGGGAAAATCTTCCTCGATGAAATTAATTTTTTTTCATTTCAATAAAAAAAATTAAGAAAAAATTCCCTCCAATTATTTATTATCGCGCATTAACGAAAATAAATTACAAAAAAATTTTTTAAAAAGAACCCGATAAATTAAACACCTATGTACCGAGAATTTTTAATTGATTTATGCTCGAGTGGAGTAGGGAAAATAAAAATAAAAATATATGTCGCGCTTAGCTCGGACGTTAATTACTGTGTCGCTAGCGCAGGAATAGCGCGAAGAGCCAGTAGAGAGCGAAATAGATGCGGCGAATGGGAGGAACGGGACTGACCGGCAAAAAATGCCGAAGCTCCCGAGACCGGCGGAATGGAGCGAAGCGCTGGCGGGATAATGGAAAAATTATGTATGTGTGTGTGTGTATGTCTGTGTGCCCAACGAACGGAAAAAAGCTTAAAATTTTATTCTCTTCGCGTTGACGCAAAAAATTTTGGAGGAGGAAAATATGAGTTTTTTCTTTCGCGGATAACACAATCGACGTAGTATTCGAGAGATTTTTTTGTTAAGAGTCGATTCTTAAATTCATGTATGGTCGTTGACGATGAGGCAAAAGTTTAACGATAGAACAACTTGTGTAAAACAACCGATCGACGGGTTATAATTTGGTTCGATCCTATCAACACGAAACCAATTATGTAATTATCGTTACACCAATTAATTAATGTCCATTAGACAGTAGATTGGATTAGCGTGCGAGCCGGTAACGGCGAGCGAGTGCGAATGGCGCTTGCCGAAAAACACCATTACCCGCAGGTGGAGCGCGTAAACTGAACGGGAAAACCCATCGAATAATCGAGCCAAGCGTAAGGCCATTACGCGATAGAAAATATAAACAAAAAAAAAAAAGGTTAATCGACCTGCCGAACGTGATGAAATTTAGCCCTTCGAGTTTTCGGTTCTTCGTACGATGACGAAAGAAGCTTGGCGGAAGTTGGAAATAAAGTCTCGATAGCGGAGGGTTCGTGGCACGTCGATAAAATCAATAGCCAATTTCTTCGTAGATAAATATGCTTCCGAATACTAAAGGCGACGCGATAATGCGAGGAGATAAGACGCACAACTGAGAGAGCTTTAGGATTGGGCGAGGGGATATAAAAAGGTGGCTGGGACTATCCGACGCATAGGAATTTGCAACGTTGCAAATTCCCATGCTCGAATTGAGAAATTGGAATTGGGTTACAATTTAGGGATTTTCTTATAGGCGCATGAGGAACGTTGCTCGACGCGTGTCGGAGGACGAATTGATTCGCCTTATGATGATGTAAGTAAAAATTGAAGAGTCAAATAAGAAAAATGTGATAATTAACTTTCTCGACGCGCATGACTTTGCAAATCACTGCAATTTTTCTAGCTCGGATTGAGAAATCATGATAACCGACAACTCTCGGAATTTTTTTGTAGAAAGACGAATACCATCTCTCAACGTGTGTCAAAGGGCGAAATAAGTCGTCTTAGAATAACGAAAATAATAAATAGAATCTAAAATAACAAAATGCCTCGAGAAAGCCCCATTATCCGATAGGTTACTATCGGTTCAGCGAAGAAAAGTCTGCCGTTGATACGTTGCTAAAATAAAAGCACAAAAAAAAAAGATTAGCCTCACAAAGAAAATTCCATGGGAAAATGCATCTCGGGTGCAGCTCGCCGATGCCATACTGCTGAGCTCTCGACTACAATCCTTTGTGAAGCGAAAATCGATTGATTCCTCGTAAATAAAACGTCGATTATTTTTAAAAAATAAGAATAAAAAATGTAAAAAAGGGGAAAAAAAATTGGTAAATGAGTCTCCCGACAAATCCTCCAAAGGGTATGTAGAATTATTGCGAGGCACATATAGAGGGTAAAAATGTAATTTTACTGGGTGAAATCGTTCGGAATATTCGCCGGTCGAACGAGCGCGGACGGTGAGCTCGGAGAGTGAGAGAGTTATCAACGAGCTCAAGCCCCGTCTAAGCTCGTCCATCCGGAATAAGCTTTTACAGATTTGATGCTCATTTATCCGTAATCCAGTTATATCCAGTACTCGACTGGAGAAAATGAAGCGCCCAGCGAGAGTGAGAGAGATGGGTAAGCGTTTGTCGCGCTCTCTCTCTCTCTCTCTCTTTCGCCAAGTAGTCGTTGGAAAATCTATTGTATATATGCCTTCCAGAATCCCAAACAAAGGCAGTGTCGATTTTTCACCAGCGAACCCCTCGGATCGTTCGATTATCCCTCGTTACATTTTTCACACGACTTAGAACCCTTTTTGTTTAATTTCATTCGGCATGAATTATTCCCCGAAGGGTTGTTTTCGGCAGTTTTTTTTCCGCAAGCTCTCTGGGACTCGAGGAACCCCCCGGCAAGGGAGGGAGGTGGAGCACGTAATGTACACATGTAGACACGAGGGGCTCCCTTGAAATATTTAGAGAACTAGACGAGGCAAACTGGGAGGGAAAAGTGGTCGCTGATTTATTAGTACATCGGATGTACCAGGGCTATTTCGATCGACGAGCGTACTTATGCGAATCGATTGCATCGCTGAGTGCCGTTGCACGATTTCTTTTTGTTTTTTTTCCTTTACTGCGTCACGTTCGCTTTAGTGGAGGTAAAAGAAGAGCAGCCTCGAGATGCAATCAGTAAATTGAAGGTGAAGTAAAATAAAACGAAACTATCTTGTTGAAAAAGATCGAATGGTTTGCGTTAAAGAAGTTATATTGTGTTCGATTTGAGGTAATGGAGTGTTAACACTACGAAGCACTGTGGCACGTTAAAGAGCTCGATTAATCATGGCGATGTTTGTTTCAATCTTCAAGGATTGGCATGTTTGTTCGAGAATTTTTTTTTCGTCTATCTTTCTCGGGTTAATATATCATTTTTTTTTTGACAATACGGCGTTACATTTGTGCAACGTCGTTAATTTGTGGGGTTCATAAATGAAGTTGTAATTTAATGTGAGTTGCGAAATTGAGAGCAAACGATCAAACGTACAAATTGTCTTTATAATAGCCGCACTGAGGATTAAATTTGTTCGTTGAGTTCTTTTTTCGTTAAAAAAATAAGCCGTCAACGATAGGATTCTCAAATAGCACTGCTCATGAAAAATCTATAGCTGAAGAAAGAAGCGGAACGCTACTATACTTTGCCTCCGGAATACTTTATTTTCTCCTGCCGTTTTTCCGGAGCGGTCTTCGACGTGTGCAATATTTAAGCAGGAAAAGGTTAAGTTTATCCCGTGTCATCATTTATTCACCCGAAGCGTGAAATATTTCGTTGCATCGGGGAGTAAAGTCGGGTGGAGCGAAGATATTCGCCTGGAGATCGTGCAAGAAGACAAGAAGGATGTAGACTATACATCTATCTGTACTTTCTTGTTGCGATCTCGATACACGGCTCCGAGGGGGTTGCACGCCAGTGGGAAGATTTAAGAGAAACATTGCTTGAACTCTCGTAATCGATATTTCGAATATTAACCTTGGAAGACGACCGCGCGTGGGTCGACTGGTTTGCCGAAGAATTTAGCTACTAACGCCCGCTATTCTTATACTATTTGCTGTATCGACCTGGGACCTCGACAAACATGTTGGTTACATCCTGTTGTAACGATTTCACCTCCAAGAAGCTTAAATCGATGAGAAACAGACTCGATAGATAACAAAAACTATAATCAATTTTTGTCTTTCAACAGTTTTTAGAATATTCAGCTAAATGCAAATTAGCCGCGTCTTCACTTAACGATCGAGTAGTCGCTAATAATTGCATCATCCGAAAATAAATTAAGGTTTGACGATGATGACATAAAAAAAAACCTTTATTACGATTTTCTTTGCCGACCAAGCTTTCGAAAAACATTGAGTTCCAATCAAGTGATTCGTTGGTTAAAAGGGTGCAAACATGTCGTCTTCCACGCTTAATAAAAAAAAATTTGACTCCTTCTCGAACGAACAAAATAGCCAATGATTTTTCTGTCTCGAAGGTTTAGAAGTTTTTTCATGCTTTTTTTCTCATTCTATATCTATTTCACAGCTTATCTCTGTCCTCGGGATTATGAAGTCGTAAATGACAAGCTCGGAATAGGATCAATGAAAAGAAGAGAAAAGGATTTAATCGTAACAGGCCAGAGAAAGATTTAGTTCTCGGCTTTCCTAGAAGATCTTTGAACAAATGCCCTCCCACCAGCGGCAATACATTTCTATCTCGGACATCAATTACCGTTCAGTGTATCGTGAGTACGTTGCAGCGTCGTTTGTATCCCTTAGGTGGGTATCCGATATTGGCAGGGAGAGGCTATCCCGAGAGTGCAAGCTTCGATTACGCTACCCGGGGGAGCTGAAACTACGCCAAAGAGAAAGAGAGCTCATTTTCTTTTCTTTGCTCGGCACGCGAGATTCCGGCATCTCACGCAGTGTGCGAAGTCTCGAATAGTTTCCTAAAACGGTGTCCGCGCAAAACAGTGTTTACAAAATTTTTACTTCCACGTAGAGGAAACTGTGTTTTAGTAATTTAAAAAAATCGAGATTTTAATGTCAGCGTGCTTAAAACAGTTTAAAACGTCGAGAAATTCGATTGTTAGCTAGCAGCTGGATGTATCTGTGAACTTGCATAGCTTAAAGCGACTACACTCGGAAACGGCTTGAGATAGCGAATTTTGTACAATAGTAATGTGGTCACTTTTTTTCCTTCGGTGCAATTTTCATGCATATTGAGGACTGGTTCAAGATTTCACGCGATTTTGAACTTTTTGAAAAATGTATGTGGTACCTCTGACATGCGTCAATTTTGGGCTATCATCCAAACACTGCATACAAATCTAATACTATGGTCAAAGATCTTTGGTATTGAATTTCACTGAAATCTATCCAAGCGGCCAGATTTTATGGAATTTATAGTAGTACTAGTGAATTCATTGACAGCACATAACGTGTTACACTTTTTGATACAAAACCGACTTAAATCACATATATGCTGCCAATTGGCCATCAACAGAAGACCTTCAGCCAGGAATTTAATTTTTTTTTTTTTTTTAAATGACTAAAAAGATGAAGGTATCAAATTGAAATTCGGTAATTGAATGGACTAACACTGTACAATGTTTGGTATTATATTTGGCGAAAATGGATCTTACCGTTTAAATTTTATAGAATTTCGAATTTTTTTATATTTTCGTAACATTTGTAACGTGAAGCTCAACACGGCTATTTTCGCGCCGCGTGAAATAAAGTGTATTTTCTTTCCAGGTACGATTTTTTCTACGCTCCTGGAGTCAAAGCCAGCGATAAAAATTTTCGTTACTAGTAGGTCACGTGAATTACCGATAGAAATAACGTCGTCGATAAATTGCGACCTCTGCGGTTTGGTACTCACGTTTTCTCGTCCCGCGACGTCGTCGTAGGTCGCGATTCTCGTCGGACAAACACATTCCTTGCATATAGCCTCATCTCGAACTTTCCGGGATACTGTGAAGTCTCGTTCTCGCACTCCAGCTTTTTCCCGGTCGTCGCACGGCAACGTTGCCATGTGTCTTGGTCCTGCACAATTGTTGTTTCAATGTAAGCTTAACTACTTTGTAGAGCACAAACTCTCTCCCACCACCTCCGTCAAATCACCATGGGCCGGCCATGTTTGTTTACCATTGTGGCGGTTATTGTCCCTCGTACCAAACACGCTGGTCAACCGTCACTCCTACACCGACGCCTAACCGCCGAGCCTCTCCTCGACGGCAACGACCGGTTTGTGTGCCTGCGAACGTGCGCGCCTCGTGATCAACAATCATCTGGTGATGCTTCTGTCGGACGTTAATTGGTACGTGTAATTTCGCCCCTAACTACCCGCTGCTTATGAATATTTGCTCATTACTCACCACTCGTCCAGAATAAATTTCTCACTGTTATTGTTACTCGTATATTGCATATAGTTTGCGGTCTATCGTAATCGATGGATCGACGAAAAAAAAAAACATACCAAAACAAGCTGGAGCTCCGCGCAATCCAAGATTCACATTAAATTCGATGTAACAAAAACTTTATCGTTTAATATCACTGCGAATAAATTGCGAACGCGCCAACACGTGAAGATACGACGTCACTTTGTTAGCAACTCGTTCGGCACGTAAACGAGCTGAGACGAGAGAGTCCGAGAGTCGCCGAGCGAGATGCGCACCAGTGGCTGCGCCCGGGTATCAACTGCCCCGTGTCGCTCGAGCGGTCGCCATATTGGCTATCGCAAACACACGGAGTTCGCGTCCTTTGATGTGCAGTGAATTTTAACCGGGTTTGTGTAGATAATATATATCGACGAAGAATTTTTAATCGGGATTGCATATATTCTTATACGAAGTTTAGTGTGTGTGCGTGCTTTATTCGGAGGTGGACCAGGACGAGAAGATTCGAATGAATAAAATGAGTGAGAGATCGAGCAACGGGGAGTACAAGTATCAGATGGACGATAGCGGCGATGGCAAGCCGAGAATTCCACTGGAAAAGGAACGCGACGAGAAGGATCATCAGGTTGACAAAGCCGGCGAATATGTACGGGAATTGCTGCAGGAAAAGCTCGCCCTCGACGCACAGAAGTGGCCGAACGCTCTGCGTCTTATTGATCAAGGTTAGAATTACCCTTTTTTTTTCCAAACAAAGTCGACGCACGTTTTGCCATGCACGGGACGAAGCTTGTTTTCGCAGCCATTTTTGTTTTGTCGGCAGAAAACTGGGCTCACGTGTGCCTTTTTTTTAATTCACACGGCGATTGGAGTATTGTTCGATGAATATTTGTCTAAAATATTGCCGTAGAACGGAGATTGCTGCCAAGACTCGTTCTTGTCGATTTTTAATGCATCCACAAATATATCAACTTTGTAGGATTCAGGAGAGTTTTTTTTTCTTATCTAACGATTTTTAGTTCTTTCAGAGCCGACTATGATTCTTGCTTAATGCAGACTTCTCATACGCAATTTCTGTTTGAACTTTCCTTTTGTAGCTCTGTCCGCAAAGTAATAAGATGCATCATGGTACGTGCATAAAACTTGCATGTTTATTTACATGCTCCGTCGATACTGTACGAAAGCCATAGAACTGATCGGCGAAGGTAAGGTGGATGCAAGCATGAAGAGCTCGTTGATTCGTTCCTCAATTCCAATTACTTGCACAGAGTACACAAGCAAAAATGTTGTCTTAGGACGAACAAAGTTTGCAAAAAAAAAAGTATTACTCTGAACATAAAAGCAATAAGGTTTGAACTGGACTGTAGGTTTGTGTCAATGTATTCAATTTTATGGGTCGCCGATCGATCACAAGCATAAACCACGAGGCCTTTGCCATTGATCTGTAAAATCATCATACTAGTCACTACTGATTCCAACCATTGCGTTGTAGCTTTTCGGTTGAGATCTTAAAACCAACCGTAATACCATCCGATATGTATCGGATAGAAGGTTGGTTTTTAGTTGGACTTTTCCAAAACAACTCAAATTCCGACTGTATGTTGAGAGTACCAATAGCTCGTGCCTCAGGGTTTGAAATTGGGTTGTTTTGAGAAAATTCAACTGTAAACCACCTTTGTATCCAACGCATATAACTGTTGGTATTATGGTCAGCTTTTTAATATTGCCAAAAAATCTAGACTGTTGAAATCGATATTTGCTTAGTATACCAATCAGGTTTCAGGTTGGTCAGAACACGAGGGTAACTATATTGCACATTAAAGTAGAAACATTGGAAGATTGGTTCATTCGTCAAGTGTTTCACGAACAAGCATAAAAAAGTATTTTTTGATATAGCGTGTAGTCATGCAAGGCTCATGCCTCAACTACATGTGCTTTTCCATTCAATGATCTTCTGCGTACATCTTGGCGCAAAATTTTTCAGAAAAATTCTTATCTCTAATGAAAATCCAGGAAATGTGCTTCTTCCATTGGTGTCTCCATGTATACAGAAGTAATATACATACGTAAACATAATCTCGAGTAGTGGAGAATATTATTGGAGAGTTCCCGTTATATAAGATATTCTAGAGTATGTTTGTGCAAAACTTTATATATAATTTGTGTATAAAACATTTTTGTTTGTTTTCTATTACACTCCTTATACTTATGTAACGCTTCAGATTTATTAGAAGAATCAAAGTTTGTGTCATTTGTGAAGTGCCTAGCGAACAAGCGTAAAAAAATTATTTTCCGTGAATCATGGAGTCATGCAACGCTTGCGCCTGGGCTTCTCGTTTCATTCCATTCAATGATCTTCCGTGCACATCTTCCATCAAATCTATCTTGTCGAATGATTTTTCAGAAAAATTCTCGTCTCCAATGAAAAAGCAACAAATGTGTTTCTTCCATCGATGTCCCTCCATATATACCGTAACTTGAAAATAAAATAAAATATTATGGAAACATACTCTAGGGTTCGCCAGAGTATTATTGGAGAGTTCCTATAATACAGAATATCGTACAGTATGTTTGTATAATATTTTATATAGAATATATATATATATATATATATTTTTTTGTTTTCTTTTACACTCCAGGGTTTTTCTTCCGGAAAGGTAAACCTTTTCTACCTCTCGACTTTTATACCGCGTAGTCTGTAGTTGAAAGATTGGGAGTCGAACTTAGCGGTTTCACGTCGTTCGTTTATTCGCAGGAGCCACAGGAGCTTCCCGTATATTTTCTATGGAGGCTTCGATTTATACGATAGGAGTAGCAAAAGGGATGAATAAGATGGCCTGACTCCGTTCTCGATTCCCCCCCTCCCTGTTCTCCCTTTCTATCCGACTCTCACACTTTCTATTCCCTTATCGATTTATTTTTACCCGCCTGACACACGCGATTTATGCATCTCTCGCCGACGTCTCTGACGAATCGCGTAATATTCCTCGAATATGTCCACTGGGTCACGTGAAATAGGAAAACTCGGCTCAAAGTTCGATCGATCCACGACACGAGCTAAAGTTTCTCCTCAAATATTGATTTCCACCGTAGACTTTTCAAGATTGAGCAAAGTTCTATAAATTTCCACACGCCAGTCGTTGGCCTCGCGAATCTATTACAGTCAGAATTAATAAATATCTTAAATTTATCGCTATCTATAATACTTATAAATATTTTATTTGTATACTGATTTTTTTTTCTTTCTGTTTCTCGATAGGTAAGTTCGTCTTTTTCAACGTATGATCGATCGGTACACGGAGGCCCGCAGACCCCCCGAAATTGCTGGCAGCTTGCGCCCTCCGTTTCTTTGAAGCCTCTAAATACATCGTCAGATGTTTCGCTCTTCTGCGCCGTCGGCTGTGCTCTCGTCAAAATGCTTAGAAATTATATGGCGCAATGTCAAAATATTCGAGCTCACCGGCATTGCCCCGAGATATTGTCCATCGACCGTCTCAACCTACGTCGGCAAGCACTCGGTTAATTAAATCCCACGAGCCTGGGTCTCAAAACGCATAGCCCTCGCGAATCTGTATCAGCTGCGTCGAGTCGCTTGACTTCTCCACGCTTACCTCGGCCTCTCTCGCTCTCGTCGTCGCTATATTTGAGTTTAATTAATTTTCCGGGCTTCCCGAGAGTCGTGCGTTAACGGGAACGAGAAGCTTCTTCCCCGCAGGCACAGACTCTCGGCACGTTAAATATCAAAATTAATATCCGGATATCGGTTTGATATCCATGCATAACGAAATAACGTTCTGAGCGGTTTTTTTTTCCTTTTTTTTTTCAAACACGCACAGCTCTTTAATAACTTCAATGTAAATGTTTCACTCTTGTGATTTCTCAATGACACATTTGCAAATTACGTCATATGGGGGGACGGGGGATAATCACGAGAGTCGTAGTCTAGCATTTTTTTTAAAGCGGGGCCAAAGAACAACGTAGCTTCAAAATATTTTGAAACCATTTTTCTCCGAGATGGTTTTACAAAATATAAACAAATTCCGGTGTGCACTGCGTATTTGATTAACGCAGTGCGACCCGCAATTTGTTCCATTCGATCCATTTGTCCATTTTATAGAATTGTTTCGAAGAAAAATGGATTCAACATTTTTAGCTCCGTCCCTCTCGCACTCATGCGTGTTTAGCCTTTCCCTGAATACGAGATACGATTAGTTTTTGCGATAGATATTGTAATTTACAAAGTTCAGCTTCGTGACAAATTCTCCCAGGCGAGAAAACGCAGTTTGCTACCCTGCGAATGTAGCGTTTCTCACGAGCAGTTCTCGTCACGTTGATTCGCGTATTTCTGTAGGAAACTAATCGGGTCCGACTGGAAAGTTGTTAGTTCACTCAACCGAGCTCACTCCCTCCCCTCGCCTTTTTTTTCTATGTCCATTCGTGGTAAATTACGATTGTCAAAGTTGGATTGCTCGCGCAGTGTTCTCCCTCGCATACTCTCGTGTACCCACGTATACACAGTATGTACAGTAAACTCTGCATATTGACCCCGTATGTACATATATTTCCATCTGTAAACTACTCCGCGTACGGGTGAACGATATTTTGTACACTTTTACAACGTACAACGTGAACTGAATTTACGACTCTCGCTCTCTCATTTTTTCTCCCACTCTCTCTCTCCCGTTCGCTTTTTTCCGTCGCATTTGGACGACAGCCCCCGGCATCGAGCATTTTGCAATTCTTCTCCCCCACACCCTCGCTTTTACCTTTATTTTTTATACATATATATATATTTTATTCAACCTACCATTCCTGGACGCTCTTTTGCCTCTCCGCAGTCCGGTTTTTGCGAATTCCCCCAGATCGATGTGAACGATGTCGTGTTTTCCCGGTCCCCGGTACCACGTCACATTTCACGTCCTATCCAATCGGGTCCGCGAGTCGGTATATCGCGAAATTGTGTTTCTGATAGTTAAACATTAAAGGCTCGCCGGGCCGACGGATATTTACGGACGGTGATTTACCACGAATCACACGGTTCGCCATGTGCATTACGTGCGGGTATATTGTAGCGTTTAAACAATCGACTTGCCAAACCAAATTTCCATTAATAACTCTATCCACCGTCGATTATTGCGATTGTCCGAATAACGATATCGACAATTATCGATTAGCCATTGTGAACCATCGGAACGTTATCGGTTCTTTTTCTTTCGCGATGCGACGACTGCGATACCGGAAGCGGAACACCCGACGTTAGTGCGGTTTCCAATTAGAAGAGAATTTTTCTAGCCCCTCGCCGAGTATAGGCAATTTCGAAATATCAGTGGTTTAACTTCACCGCGCGAGTTATAAAACTGCTCACGAATCCGTGTCATAGAGATGCGAGTATGTAAATTCAGACATTTGCGTTTTTATTTTAGTCGAGTGATTGCATTTTTCTTTGCCTTTTCTTTGTATGTTGTACTCGTCTTGCAGCTGAAATTAGCATATTGCTACATCGCTTAATTTCACATCGCGTAGCACTGAAACACTCCGATTTTGCTTCCTCATAGAGGAATCTTTTTCCTTTTCTGCGTCACTGAATTAACGAGTGTCCCTTCGAACATTTAACAATTCGAATTCTTCATGTTCACGTTAACAAGATGTCGGTATTTACATTTAACGATTTCCATTTATACTGCAATCGGGGGGTAAGCTTTTTTTAGTAGTAGTGAATGCACTTTATTAGCCTCAGTAGTACATGGTTCAGTGGTATCGCGTGTAAATATGTGCGATTTTTTTCCCCTCAGGCCAATGAGTCATTGACCGAGATCCTTCAACCCTCTTTTTTATTTAAACGTATATCACAGTCTAATTGACTAGCTATCAATATCGGTTAAGTTCACTCTTCAAACTATCGAATCGTGTAATTTTTTGTTCCACTTCGATACAAAAAAAAAGGAGCAGAGCTCCTCGGGGGAAAAAAGTATAAAATTCATCCTATCATAGTTACCGCAAATTGAAGGAGATCCCCCGTCTGCTTTGAGAAATTCTTCGTTGGAAATGTTTTCAACCGCGGCGCGTTTCTCTCCGACGCTCTTTCAATCGTTGAATAGATAAAGAAAAGTGGTACCGATGTGCTTGCTACTTCCAATACTCTCGACTGTCCATTTCTCGGGATTCGCCACTTCTTTTCCGTGCTCCGGAGGCGTTTCTCGAATTCCCCGTTAGTTTTTCCATCTCGGCTTCCCCTCTCCCTCACTCTCTCTCTTTCTTCCTTTCGGCCACTGTGAATTTCTTCCGCTCGTTTTTCATCGAGTGGAAATAAGTGGGCGCCGAGGTCCGAGAAACTGCTGAGAAAACTTAATTCGATTAAGCATACAAATTCCGAGGGCGTAAAGCTTGCGGACGTTCAGTTCGAATAAATTTTTAACTTTCCATCTAGCCGTTCCGCTAACGTTCCACGGGGGATTTCGACGCTGCTTCGCAGCATCACCCAAAGGATATATACGCCGGGAGATTCGTACTCATCGCCCGAGGCCGAAAGCGATGTCGTGTAAAAAGTTGCGAATCGGGAGCGAGTCAGAGTAAGAGAAGCGAAAAGCTTCTGAATGTCGGAAAGTTTTCGTTTCGATGAAAATCTGCATATTCGTCTCACTACTTCTCTCTTGAAGTAAAATAACTCGGGTAACTTCACCGGTAAATGAAGAGCGGTCCTAACAAAATTAAATCACACAGAAGAAGATATTTATATGTATTCAATATACATATTAAAAAAAAAGAAAATTAGTATTTTAATGAAAAATCATTGAATATTCACGTAAAAAGAAAATCACTCAATTTTCATGAGAAAAGAAATCAATTATCATCACGCCCACGGGGTAACGA
The DNA here is from genome assembly GCA_963922035.1 of Amblyjoppa proteus. Classification (NCBI taxonomy): domain Eukaryota; kingdom Metazoa; phylum Arthropoda; class Insecta; order Hymenoptera; family Ichneumonidae; genus Amblyjoppa; species Amblyjoppa proteus. The sequence continues at coordinate 438,506 of OY998228.1, read as the reverse complement.
ATGCAAAATAATTACAACCATAACCCGAAGCACGTAAACGAGCCCGGAGCTCTCGAGTCTCGTAGCTACGTCGAGCGTTAATTACAAACAAAATAGACCCGTCCAATTACACGCTCATGGTACACCCACGGCGCGCGTTTTATCCGTGAGATATGATGCGGCGGGTTCGTTTTATTTTATTTTTTATTTATTTTTGTTTTTGTTCACCGTTTTGTTTTTCGAAACGAGCGAATATGGGAGCCGCGAGTGCTCGCGTTACTCCCCCGCGAGCCTGTCCAGTCGGCGAATGGGGTAATAACTTTTTTTTTTTGCTTTCCTCCCCGCTGGTTCGTCCAAATTGTCCCATTACCATGCGTTTTTTTTTTTTTTAAATTATTGCCACCGGAGTTTCTGGACACGAATTGTAATACCCAGCGCACTACACCCCAACAGCGGCGGGAGCAAAGAGCGTTGCGCCGTAGCTTCGCGCCAGTCACCGTCCCAGATAAATCGAGTGTCACACAACGGAGTCGTTTCGACCCCTTTCCTCCCGTCGTTCTCACCGGTCCCTCCTCTTCCCCTTCTTCCGTGTCCTTTTTTTATTCCGAGCTCCGGAATTTCGTTGTCGGTATAACAAAAAAAGAAAGAAAAAAAAAAACTAGTTTGCTATCGCGAGAACTCGACGTTATGTTTTGCTGTTTGTTGCTTCTCCATGCCGCTGAAATGGAAGTGAATTGGAATCCGAATGAAACACGGTCAAGTTATATCTTCGAGCCTCTTCCTCGTTTCTCCCAATTTTTTTTTTTCTTTTTTTTATTTTCTTTTCTTTTTTTTTTTATCGCGGAAATAATTAACGAAAAAGCGAGTAGAAACATTTGGGGCGTAGGGTGGGTAAAAAAACGCTGGAAATAATTACCATACGGCTACAGGGGGCAACAGTCATGTTTCAACGTCCTTTTATCCGTCCCTCGTAATAACTGACCTACCTCGAGCGATTCCACTTTATTCGTTAGGAAACTCGACACTCCTCCGCCTCCTGCCCTGCCCGATACGGTACAATTTTTTTTCGTTCCCCCAACAACGCCTCGTATCTCAATAGAACCGCTGTTATTTTTCGATGGGAAATACTCTGCTCCCGTGTTTCATTTCTTTTTTTTTCTTTTTTTTTTTTTTTACTTTTTTTTAATTTGTGATCGCAGAGTTGAAAAATATAACCCGAGCCCTCGCACGGTCAGGATAAACATAAACAAGCTTGGAAAAGTTACCATAGATTTTCTTTTTTTTTTTTTTTTTTTTTCAATACCCTGGAGGTGATTCGTTACGACCAGACATAAATTCGTAGCTGCGTGATCGTTTTTACAATTAACCGATAAAATACGTTTTAAGAAGCTTTGTTTTGATTAAAAAAATAAATATATAAATGACGTTTTAATGTCGGAGTACTCAAAATAGTCTAAAACGTCGAGAAATGTGATTTTTAGCTGGCATCCGAATGTACGTATGTATTTTCATCGTTTAAAACGACTATAACTCGAAAACGGCTCGAAACAGCGAGTTGAAATTTGGTACATTAGTAGACTGGTCACGTCAAACACATATGGTTTCCGCATAAAACTTGCAAATTGAATTAAATGCAAAATGCATAAAGTTTTAAAAAATTCTCAAAATTGAACATTATGAGAAAGCCACATGAAAATTTCAATTTGCAAGTTTTTTCGGTAAAGACATTATAAAATTTTTCGATACAAAAATTCAAACTTTCACAACTTTCGTCTATCCTGAGCAAAGATTCCGGTTAGCTTTTATTCTCGATTAGAAGACACAAGATATAATTTTTTTTAAGTTGAAAATAAAAGGTATCATATTGCTTCCTCATAATATCCCTTTATTCGCAAAGCTTGTTATATCAGAAAGCATTTTCTGTATTTTTGGCTTCCTCACGAAGCTTTGCGAATAAACGGATGTTATGAGGACGCGATATGAACATTACAATTTTCAACTTTTGTCAACGTCAACGTTGTGTTTGACTTTTAGGCAAAACTGATGTCCGATCTGTGCTTGGTGCGAAAAAATGCATGGAATTATGCGCACCGGATTATTTCTTGATATTTTCCATTTTTACTGATAAAATCCAAATGATACCATTTTATCTACCTTTTTCAATCACGTCATATCCATCTTCTATATTTCGCGTCGTAGAACATGATAGGCACCTGGATTTTTTCGAGATGCCAACGGGAAGCAAAGATATCGCTGGTTGAAAATTTTTCAGTTTTTCAATATTGGCTGTAAAAATTCCCGATAAGCCTTTTTCATTAGTCGTCGTCCTAGAACTATATTCAACGTATTTTTCAGGCTAATCATAAATCTACCACTTATTTTATTTATACATGAATATTTAATATTAAAACTTGCGTCAAATGTGCAGTTTGAATTTTTCATGAAATTCAAAAGATTCAAAATTACATAAAACTTAAACGGTTCCATCGATTCTCCCAAAGTTTAATAGAGATCATCCGGCGATCATATTTCATGTGTTTACACGTTTATAGCCAGATAGCTACAAAATTGTAAGAGTTAGAGTTCATTATAACTCCGCAAAGAGTTAATTATAATTACACAAACAGACATTTTCGAAGAAATTTAGAATCGCCTACGAAAAAAAAAACAACTGCAAATGTTCTAATAAAATTTCGAAGAAATTTGGCGATTAGAGCTTATCGCGTCTGATTCATACACACCGACAGACACAGCCAGACACACACACACACAGACAGACACACACACACACACACACACACACACACACACACACACACACACACACACACACACATATATATATATCCGGATATGTTTTCTAATTCTAATCTTTCGATGTTTTGGAACATTCTGAACACGTTTACAATACAATCTCGGCATTCTTTTTTTTTTTTTTTTTTTAACAAAATAAAGCCTCTAAGCAATAATAATTTAAAACATAAGAAAAGGAATCAGTGCAGAGAGTGCGAAGTGTATGGCGAAACTCGCGTCACGGCTATCCATCGAAATTCCAGCTTTGTCAGCGTTCCTCGTAACGAGAGACAGAAAGCAAGATATTAATTTGACGAATTAAAAATTCTTCGACGTTGAAGATCCCCGAGGAAAGACGGGAAGGTTCTCGTGGAGTCTGGATGAAACAGGGTCAAAGAGGAGCGCGATTCGATTGTAACGTCATTTCGATGAAGAAATGAATTATAACGAAAGAGGAAGAAAGACGGGGGGGTTCGAGTAAAGAGGATGACGAAATGGCTGTACGGCGTCGTTCACTAATCACTTTTGTTTGATCCCTGTCTCTCCTTTCGAGCCAAGCTATCTCTGCTCACTTGAAAGATTTTTTCAAAATTTAACGAGAAATTGAATTTATCGGGTGTGCCAACCACAAAGCCCGCGAGGAATCCCCGGAACAGACCCCTTTGTGGCCGGAGCTTTAACGAGCAGTGTTCACAATCGTACTGGCAATGAGAGGCAGAGACGGGAACGAGTCGAGAAATTGTTAAATTTCTGTGGTTCTTGTCGAGGTGATTTCGCGAATGAGAAGCCGAGGGGCGGAGAAGAATCGAGGCGAAAACCGGTGAGGGATGGCGAGAAAATACCGGAAAATCCGGAGACTAGAGTGCTCATCACCTCCAACCCGAAAACACCCAGCATCCCCCTTAAACGGCGAGCGGTAGAGAAAACGCTTAGCTCGCGAAAAACAAAAAGCTTCTCTCTGCTATTCCCCGAGAGGTCTGGGAACTCGAGGCTGAAAAGACAAGTGAAATAGCGATGGGCGGAAAGGAGTGGGGACCGGGATGATAATAACGTTTGCGAAGACTGGAACGACTTTACGAGCTTCTTAGTCTCCTCACGTTGTTTCTTCATTCACGAATCTCACTATAGCAAACAAATGACACTGGACGGATAATGCAAAAAAGAAGCTTCATGGTATTACTTTTTAATTATGATTTTTTCACTACTTACGAAGTGTTTCATAATTGGAGAAGAAACTTGTAGACACTGTATAGAATTTCTTGATTCATTTTTTAATGTCACAGGATGTAGGTCACTTCTGCAATGCCAGCAGCTTTTCAATATCCGTAACATTAGTATTGAAATATAAATTCATTTTTCTTTGTCCCTAGTATTTTTTTTTGTATATATAAAATGATCCCGTGAATATGAAATTTGACATATTCGAATTTTGGGCGAATCGTGAATATATTCACAATTGATATTCATGGAAATGTTCATAACTACCCTTTCACTGTCGTGGGTCATATAGGGGCCAAAATGTACAGAGAAATGCGTTTCTCTGACAGTGAAGACGTTAACGATCATTTCTTGGCAGAAGCCTAGTTTCTCTCGAAGCTTTCTCACGTAGTTTCTGCATTCATGAATCTCACTATAGCTAATATTAGATAAATGACACTAGACAAATAATGCAATAAAAAAGCTTCAAGATATTATTTTTAATTACGATTTTTTTTACTAGTTACGAAGCATTTCATAATTGGAGATAAAAGTTGTAGAGACTATAGCTTTTTTCTGCTAACTTTTTTTTCTTATCTGAAAACAATAACTCACTTTTAAAATGCCAGCAGCTTTTAACCGTCGGTACCATTATTATTGAATTAAAGAACTATTTTTTATTCCCAATATTTATATTTTTTCTTTTATATATAAAATGATCTCGAGAATATGAAATTTCACATATTCGAATTTTGGGCGAATCGTGAATATGAATGGGAAATGTTCGTAATTACTGGTAACGATCGTTTCTTGGCAGAAGCCTAATTTCTCTCGGTGTCTCGGTTGATCTACGACGACAGGCGTGAAGCTTCGTGCTTCCGCCAGGTAGTAGAGAAGATCTCCTCTCCGCACCGGTAGGAGAATAAGAGAAGAGCAAGAGAGGCACGAACAGGCGGAGCACGACGAGAAGCACGTCTTCGTCTTGGATGGGGAAGTTCGTTTCAACAATGGGACCGACACGCCACGCTCCGGCGAATCTATTGACCGTGCGTACAATTCGATTTCCAGGTTGAATGGCGACGAGAACCGGACAAAGGATGTTCCATTGGGTTCAAGCCCTCTCCTCGCTCCTCTCTCGCCATTGCCTCGTCCGTGCAACTCCCGAAGAGATGATTAATGGGCTTTAAATGAAGCGAATAATCATGAGGTGCCCTTTGCTGGATGAGCATCACGCTCGCAGCGTTCCCTCCCCTATTTCACCGGAAGCAATTTCTCTTATCTTTCAGTTATAGTTTCTTTATTTTTATTTGTTTTCTTTTTCGATTTTTCCTTTTTTTTTTTAATTCGTGCCCAATTTCTTTTATCCAGACATGATGAAACTCTGAAAATCGTGGATATGTAAGGGAACTAAAGAATGGCCGGGAAAATCGGAGAAATGTCAGAGAATTTTTCAAAATTTGTGACGGAAAGTGGGCGACTGAAGCGGGCAGAAGGAGATAGAAGAAAGCTTCGCATTTTCAATTTTTCTTCTTAACGGAGGACCATCAAAAAGTGAAATTCATAGTTTTTTTTTTGTTCCTTTTTTTTTTACTTTTATAATTTTATCATTTCTCCTACACGACTTAGAACGACGATGATTGAAACAAGCCTCGCGTCCACGTACGCCGTAATATTGTCGTTAAATTTAATTATTGACCCGCCTCCGACCATCGGTGTGTACCTGAATTCGTAATTGTGTCTGTAATGCGGATAATCCTCTTTACCACTGTGGCGTTAAACTCGCGACGTTGTTACCTCGCACGTACGATGGGGTTATCTTCTTTACGGCTAACTTGGCGAACATTTACAACCGTCCTACCTTCCCCCCGCACTGGCCGTTATCCCATTTTCCTCAAGGGAGGTTTGTCTTTAGGTCGTTATTTTCTCGGTGACATTGTTCGCATCAAATTTTGATAACACTAGTCTCCATTAAAAATAATAAAAATAATAATAATAAGAATTATTATTATTATTTTTTACTGAACCTACAAATAGAAATAATGGCGAGAATAAATTTACATTCCGCTTAAAAAAAAAAAAAAAAACTGAAATGAACGCCGCTTGAAGTGAATGATGTTTTACCACTACGGCTAATAAAATTTTAGGGGTGGTTAGGTAATTTTTTTTTTAATTTACGTAAAGCATCGCCGCATTCAATATCTTCAATTTATCTTCCAGTTCATTCTTTATCGACGTTGCAGTAAATCACCTGCTCACTCTTTTCTCCGTTCCCCCTGACCCTCCCCCCCCCCCCCCCCCCCCAAACGAAACCTCTCAAGATTTACGTAGCACTCGATCGGCAATGCGTCACGTTCGACGCAGGATTATTTATTAAATTTTTCCCACGAGGATGCGCTCCCCCGTGCCTCGCGAGCCGACTGTCATGGCTCTCTGACCTCATTCGCACTACGCTCTAGTCTCGTTCTCGATGAATTTATCGTTTTGCGCATTTCCACGGTAGTGCGCCTGGAGCTCTGGAGACACTAGATTATAGCTTGTGCGACAAGGATTTGCGGATGTGTCAGCTCTACATCGACAAACTTTGTAGACATTTTTGATCACAATTGCAGATGAGTGAAAAAAAGAAAACATTGCAATCTTCCTCGTTCGGAAAATAAATAAATCGGCTTTGCGATTTATTTATTTATGTAAACATTTTTTTTTGCATTTACGGTTTGTCGGCAATTGCTTTTCACATGTGTCCTATGAAAACTGTATAATCACCTCCTTCCTACCTAAGGTCCGAAACCGAATGAAAAAATCATGATTGTCAATTTATTATCAAGTTTGAGGCTTCGCATTATCAAGAGCCATTCAAAATTCGTACGAAATTGCACCGATCAACGTCATATTGAAATATTGCAAAAAACAAAAAAAAAAATGTTTTAAAAAATAAAAATTTTATCGCGTCGGTCTACAAAAAAGTAGCATGGAACTTCAATTAAAAATGCAGGTGTACCACTAAACGAGGAAGACTTGTGCATATGCATTACGTGTCTCAGTGGGACTCGTGAGAGCGGAAAATGCGTACAAAGATGCACCAATCAGCATCTCGTTGAAATTCAGCATAAAAAAGAATCGCGTCCATAAAAGACAATAGCATGAAATTTCAATTAAAACTTCAAGTGTACCACTAAACGGAGGAAGACATGTATTATGTGCCTCAGTGGAACCGCGACGACAGAAAATTTCTAAAAAATTGCACCAATCAGCGTCTCGTTAATAATTTACCAGGACCAATGTCCTAAAAAATAAAATTTTGATCGCGTCGTTAAAAACAGACCGGCATGAAATTTCAATAAAAAATTCAAGCGTACCACTAAACGGAGGAAGTCTAGTGTACATGCATTATATATCTCAGTAAGACTCGTGAAGCGGGAAATTTGAACAAAATTACAGCAATCAGCGTCTCGTTGAAATTTTGCCAGAACGAAATGTCTTAAAAAATGAAGTTTTTATCGCGTCGACAAAAACAGAGCAGCATGAAATTTCAATAAAAAATTCAAGTGTACCGCCGCTAAACGGAGGAAGACTAGTGTACATGCATTATGCGTCTCAGTGGGACTCGCGAGAGCGGAAGCGAACGATCGCCAGGAGTGCACTATGGCGGTCCATTCTCTTTCCCTTTTTCCGTCGAGAGAACCGTCGAATATCCTCCGGTGGAAACGAGCCAGTAAAACTGTACAGACGGTGCTACGCTGGCGTATAGGAAACAACGGTCCGACCCAATCCCCGCTCAACGACGGCAATGAAATACGCGTTAAAGCTCATCGATTCGACGAGCCGTATTCTACTTGCTTTCCTTTGTAACGTCCGTCAGTCGTATGTCACGCTACTTTTGCGGTTGCAACGTGTCGTCCAATTCGTTTTTGTACGTCACTCCTTCCGCCCCCCCCCCCTCCCCCTCACCCTCTAACAGCTCGGCGACCGACGCCGATATACCCAAATGCACTCATATCCGTAGCCTCCGGAAACTATCCGTGACAGATATTTAAATCGATTTCGAGCTGACCCAGTCAACTAGATTTAAATGAATTGTGTCAAGCGTTGGGCACATCGGGGCTTAAAAGGCCTTATCCATCGTGCACGTTGATGCGAAAATTGAGCTTCTGGCCAATTAAGTTATCTGTCTCCAAAGGCTCAAAGGAGTTATATATAAAATTCAGTGTCCGTCCTTCGTGGATTGTCAAAGGAGTTGAAAAGTCCTTTTTCGCGGGTCTTTCCTAGTGAAACTCTTCACAGGATTTTTTTGCCTCCCTCCTGAAAGGTCGAGCCGAAAGCTTTGCAGCGATGATGGGACAGCCCTGCAAAGCGTCACCGGCGAGTTGACACGGTTAGAAAGAATTTTCACCATTTTTTTTTTTTTTTTTTTTTTTTTACATTTTTCGCGACAGACAATAAATTACGTTAGCGAGGATTAAAGTCAATTCGAGCGGGCGTATCTGTTACATTTTTCGTGAAGAAAAAATCCGTGAACTTATTTCACTATATTTCTTTCGTACAGTGTTTTTTTTTCCCTGAATCATTGTAATTTTCATCGTCCGATGCTTAACACATTTGCTGACTTGAATGTTATACTGTCAGCCTCTCGGTAAAGAAGTTTACAATATGCTTCGCCGTATCCAATATTTTCTCTCTAAAGAATGTCTCGAATTTGTGAGAAACAACCGTTTCCAATAAATACCATAAACGACATGACCTCGGACACATGATCGGATCAATATTACGAGAATTACATTTACAACAAAAAATAAAATAAGATCGACAGAAACATATTTTGCCGTCTATTGCCATAAAAACCACTTTGAGTAAAATAATCGTCCCTATTTTTTTTTTTTAAATTAACCGTACTCGAATGAACTTTCTTCGATCCACATCCCCATGAATTTCTCTTTTCAGGAATCGTGCAATAAAAATAAAAGTTAATACTCGTTGACTAGACCATTAGCCGAAGCCTCTTTAAGCCCTCCCTCTCTCCGTTGCTGGGCTTCAGTCCCAAGGCCGGCGGGGGGTCGTGATAAATTTTCGGTCACCGAAAAGTTTTCATCCCCGGCACCGCACCGTCGACCGTTGGAGAACTCAACGGCCGGGATCCGCTCGAGCTGCCATGGTGAACCGTGCACGGCTCACCGGTACAGTTCCCGGCTCGTGATTTCCACGAGGAGAACGACCAGCCTCTGTGCGAGAGTTTCGTACCCGGGACAACTTGTTAGCAAAACGACCATCGCCCGAGAGGCTGCCAGAGAGAGAGAGAGAGAGAGAGAGAGAGGGTAGATTCTCGCGCTGCGCACGTGAACTAAAACCAATAGGGCATCCTTAAGGATGGCTTCGTCGAAACTTGGCCGCTATGTGTACAAGGCTGTGTTCTCTTCTCTTGGCTCGAGCGCGGTAACGAATGGCCCGGCTTTGCCCCCTCGAGCGTGAAACTTTCGCCGAGCTTTCCGCCTACCCTCGATGACCACCCGGCACGCTACGTCGTTTACTCTAATTGAAAAAACGATTATCATCGCCAATTAATTACTTTCCGTCGCGGTAATTTTTTTCTTTTTTTAATTTCTTCCGTCGTTTATTTTTTCCATAATTAGCCCAGTGGGTTCTTGTCCCCGATCGAACGAGTTATCTCTTTCGTTATCGCGCTTGAACAGGGTAATAGATCGGTGAATAGGTAATTATGGATAAAGGGTTAGGGGGTGGGATAAGAGAAAATCGATGTCGATTATCGTCCGGCACGGGAGGTGGCTGACAGATAACAGGCGAATGGGGGACTGCGGAATCGACGGTAGTAACGAGCATCGAACGACAGGAAAGTTCCAATCCTTCGACCGCTTATCATCCCGTGCATTGTTCACGTGCAGACAGTGACGACGATAGCGACGAGGCGATAATCGTTTTTGGGCTCCACCGCATGTATAAATGCCCTCGCCGCGATGTTCTCTCGGTCTTCTCGGAGTTTCACCCGCTGGCCCGCCGAGCCTCGAGAAAAGTTTATTTTACGAACTTTGTTATCAAACTTTGAACTCGAAATCTCATCCTCTACTATCTATCTCTTAGTTTCAAAACGTATATCATAAAAGTGTAATCCACCGATCATAAAATGTGTCTATCAGTTTTGTCAGAGAGACGGCGAAGTTTATTAGAATAATTGTCATCGATAATTGTTTGGGCTATCAGTTTTTTTTTCTCTCCATTAAAGTATTTCGGATTTTAATAGGAAAAATACATTTTGCACGCGGAAGAAGAACGGCAGTTTCAAAATTTCGCTGCAATCCGCAGCTTCTTCGGTGAGTTATTGCCTTTCTGGACGACATAGACGGACGGACAGAAATGTGAAAATGCACTTTTCGTATTCCGGGATATCCAAAACATATAGGTGGATCATAATCCGAGGATCCTCGGATAAAATGGTTTAGCTGCTCTAACAATATGAGTTTTGCTGACAATGACCTCGTTCGCGCAGCACAACGATTAGTAAGAGCAGCCAAAAAATTCCTACGTAGAAGCAATTGGTTTTGCTATCGCTACAACATTTTCTTATTACTCTCGATTATTTAGTTTGCTATGAGAACAAACGACGCCTGCTGTAACTTGACGGTTAAGTAATGATTGGTAGTTATAGATACGTACACACACTTATTTGAAGATTAACTCACTGCGTTTGTATTTTATCATTTGATTATATTGAAAATAATGTCTGTATTTGCAATTGCAAATCGCGGCACTTTACATGGCAGTCTTGCGAGCCGAAAGTGGCCCATTGCATGCCAATTGTGAACCTGTGGTGAAATTACAGAGTCGCGCATGCGCAGTTCGCATTTCGTTCACTTTCGTCCCTTGGGAGTTTACTTTCCACGTTTTCGTCCCTGGAGACATGACCTCACTTTTCAGTATTCGTCTCGCGCGACTGCCATTCAAAGTGCCGCAGATTCATGCGCTTGTAACAAAAAATATGATGTGTAACGAGGGTCGAATTGGCGATTGCGACTCGTGTGATTGCAGCCCTCGCTTCGCTCGACCTCACACTAGTCGCAATCGCCAACTTTCGACCCTTGTTGCACAATATATTATTGCTTCTCTAACAAAATATAGTTCATTAATAATTTCTTGTTGTGGCAGCAAAAATATTCGTTTGCTACAGCAAAATATTTGCTGCCACAGCAAAATATTTGGTTGCTACAGCAAAATATTTGCTGCCACAGCAAAATATTTGTTGACGCAGCAAAATATTTGGTTGCTACAGCAAAATATTTGCTGCCACAGCAAAATATTTGTTGACGCAGCAAAATATTTGCTGCCACAGCAAAATATTTGTTGACACAGCAAAATATTTGTTGACACAGCAAAATATTTGCTGCCGCAGCAAAATATTTGTTGCCGCAGCAAAATATTTAGTTGTCCTTATTTATGTTAACCAGGTAAATCAGTTATGGTAACAAAGTTCTTGACCCAACAATTTTTGACCAACAAATTTTCTGTATATGGATGTATTAAACTCCACAAGGTATTGCCTGTCGCAGTTTATAGATTCATGTACAGCAAATTTCAAGAGTTCGCAATGCCACTCTATTTTTATTTTTACTCGAACACAAAGGAACTGTTTCCTCGCGCCTCTATGTTTTCATTTTGCGCGTCGAGCGTCTCGGACTCGTCGTAGTGTTGACACATACGCGTCCCACTCAGGCATATAAGAAATGTTTTTGTTACAGTAACGACGGCTCTTTTGCTGCGGTAGCAAATCGCTTCAAGCGAAAAATTTCACTATGGTTGCAAGCTGGTTTTGTTATCCCAATACTACCAAACTAAATTTGTTACGGTAACAAAAATCTTTTGCCAACAAATTTTGTTTCTCCGTTTCCAATTTTTCGTGAACCACAATACAATTTCTCCCGAGATATTTCCCAAGGTACAATATTTGTGAAAATCCGTCCTTCTGATTTCCAGACGTCTTCGTCGGCAACGAACTCGCCTTAGCTAATTCTCTCACCGGACCGACTTAAATCCTTCGGGAATTTCACTATCGTCGTCCCATTCGAATTAACTGGAGAGTAATCGATTTTGTCGTTCCACGGCATTGACCCGAGGGGAAAACGTGGCCGATGAGTTATTATTCGGAGCTTCCGTGCAATATGTGCAGTTTAGAGTTCGGGTGCATGCACGTTCGGGGAATCTCCCGTTCAGACTACCCGCAGTTTCCCTATAACAGTTAATACAATTAATTTCAAGTGTTGCATACTTAGCGGTCTTTGTCTTCCGTTACTCGCGTCTCTCTGCCTTCCATTTGTTTCTCTCTCGCGCTATCTGTCCGTGTATATATGTGTAAACACACACATATATACACGTATATCTCGAGAGCGAACTATGCCTGGGTGGAGATGCCCGCATTCCCAAGTCCGTTGAGCACACGTTGGAGAATCTACTTAGCCGTAAGCTCGCAACCAGCAGCGGCGGCAGCGGGTAGGGACCATTCTCTCACCGTAAACTTGGGGATAACAACCGTGCGAAGTGGTGAGCGGGAGTGAGTGAGAGAGAGAGAGAGAAGGATTTCCGGTTCTAATACACGTAGAGTTGTAGAAGCAATAAGAGCAGCTGAGATAAGTCGACCTGCTTATCTAAACATCGCGCTGGCTCGCTTACTCGCGCGCGCCCTACGAGCCGGCAATTCAATCTTAGTTTCGGCTGAATAATGCAAATTTCATCCCCCGTGTCATTTTACGGAGTTGGTCCGCGTGCGGGCGGGCGCGGTTCGGCAAAGATACTCGCTTCGGGGATAGAAGCTTCGGGGGGATAACAAAAAGATAGAGGCGAGAGGGAGAGAGGCAAAGAAAACCAGACCGGAAGTACACCCGGAACGACACGATTGTTCGATTTGGCGAAGTTCCAATTTTTCGTGGACAAATCGTTGTCTTCCTTCAGTGGTCGTATTTAATCAATGACCACATGCTCAATGTTTTTTTTTTTTTTTTCGTTTCTGTACTTTGGACATCTATATATGACCGACTTTTTTGCGACGGGCTATTCGAATGATCTGCCAATTTTTTTTTTGTTTGCTTTTATTCCGTACCCGGGGCTGGGCTTCCCTAGAGGGATGAAAAGTAGATTCAATTAGCAAAAACATTTCATTTAATTTTTGTTATTTTTTTTGGTCGCTACAATTCAAACTCAAAGTATATTGGCTGTATTTAAAAATTGACAATTGTGCTGTGTATAGTAGGAGGTTATGATTTTTTACCTTTTCTTTTATCATTTCGGTGTAAATTCGATTTTTTTTTTTTTTTTTTTCAATTTCGTGATAATTTTAGTTTTCTTTGTCTCCGACTTGTTTCGCAGCCGCGGAGAATCGCGGATAGAACGATTGCGCTATAGGTTATTCACCTGGAGACTTTTTTGCGACGGGTATTCGAATGATCTGCAAATTTTTTTTGTTTGCTTTTATTCCGTTCCTGGAGGTGGACTTCCCTCGAGGGATGAAAAGTAGATTCAATTAGCGAAAACATTTCATTTAATTTTGGTTATTTTTTCGCTCGGTACAATCAAAATTCCAACTATATTCATTTTATTAAAAAGTGGACAATTTTAATTTTCTTTGTCTCCGACTTGTTTCGCAGCGGCGGAGAATCGGGGATAGAACGATTGCGCTATAGGTTATTCAGCTGGCGCGCGGACGTTTCCGGATCGGAATTAATTGGAGCCTCGTAGGTCGTCTTCGAGGTAGGAACGGGGCTGCGACTATTAAAAGAAGCCAAACATCGCTCGATCGAGAGACAGAGGTTCCGTTCGCGAATAGTAAAAGATCGACGGGTGGGGGAGGGGGGGGGGGGCGGTTGACAAAAACGAAAGAGAACAAAGTTTGTAGATAGAATCGAGAGCAGCGTGACAGATGTGGTACAGTTCCGCACACGTATCAGGGCCGTGGCCTCGAATTAGATAAATAAACGAAAGAATCCGCGAGAGATCCCTTCATTCAAGAAAAACAATTGAAAACACTTTTTTACATCGAATTACAAAATAATCGATGACCGGTCGAAAAGATGGAAATATTTGTAGGCGACCTTAAGACTTTGCAGATTCGAATCGAATAATGCAATTATAAAGAGCCCTCGAATTCTTTTTTTTTTTTTTTTTTTTTTTACAGCCACATCAAGCCCATTTCTGAGTCAGTACGCAAGGAAAAATTTATTCGACCCGGGGTATCAGAATTAAAAAAATAAAAGCCAAAATTACAAAATGCTCGATGTAGCCTACACTCAGAAAAATAATTTATTTGACGGCCACTGTTTATTTGGTTCAATTAAAATATTTATTTGATTTAAATATATATTTATTTAAATCAAATAAATATTTTACTTAAACCAAATAAACGGTGGATGTCAAATAAATTATTTTTCTGGATGTACACTGATAAAAAAATACGGTTGAACCCACTAAAGATTCGGGCAGGAACGTTCAAATAAAAATTTAGTTGGTCGAACCAAACAATGTAGTGTCTCAAAATTATTTTGGCAAAATCGTCCAAAAAAATTGTCGAACTAACCAATTTGTTAGCCGTACCAAGAAAATATTTATTTGAACATCCCTGCCCGAATTTTTAGTTGATTCAAGCGTATTTTTTATCAGCTTACGCGACTTTGCGCCATTGTAGGTTCGAACAAAGAAATGAAATGATCCGTTGGCGTCGTGATTTTTTTATTTCACATACAGGCAAAGTCCATCCCTCGAAATGTGCCAAAGGTCACGGAGCTAAATCAGGAAATAACAGAAATAAAAAACATAATGTGAAATCACAAGAAATTCACTTAATCGTTAAATCGAAAATCACTGCAGCTTCGATAAAACAAAAAATGCTCGAATCGTTTCGGGGACTCCATCGGGAGAGCGATTTCTCACTTCGCGATGCAATACCATCAAGGAGAGACGGAAAAACAAACGAGGCACGAGAGGAAAGTGGAAGAGAAAAGCTATTATTCTTTCTCGAGTAATATAAGTCGCAATTACGCAAGCCACGTCCGGCGTTCCTTAATCAAGTATCGATACTCAAGTTCCGCCGTCGCTTAGACTGCCGTCGTCGTTCCTCGCGACTCGCCTCCGCCAGTTCTCCATTTCGGCTTTCACATCGACAATGTAACTCCGTCGAACTGCTAGCTTCGCGTTTCCGGCGTCAGCCCAATTGAAAATCGGTCCGAACTTGGCTCTTTTTTTACGCCCACTACTTGCCCCGATGTCCTCTCGTTAATCTTCATTTTTTTATCGACGCACGCTCCTTTATCGGAAACGTAAAAGTCTCGGCTGGTTCCACAACGGAATCGCAAATCTCCACGGACGAGACTCGTGCTCCACTTTGTCGCGATACCCACTCGAATCCACATTAGCCTCGACCCATGAAGATCACACTTTTTCGCACCCACCTCTTCGCAGCTGCACAACTCGGCCGGGAATTAATATTTTTTGGCTTTTTTGTAGTGAAATCGATACGGCAGAATGTAACGGAGAATTCAGCCGCATTTCCACGAAGATCTGAAAAACTGCGCAGAAATTGCAAGCTCCGTAAGCCAAATCCTCCACAAACATCGTGCACAGCTTGTCCAGGATAAATGTGTAGAATTGAATGAGAAAATTGTATCATACACGTGAAACGAAGGGGAAAAAAAACCCACAAAACTTCGTCTGTTCTCCCAATTAGTGGAACACCGTGCCCAGAACGCGGCACCGAAAGTTTGAGAATACTTTACTCTCCACTCGTGTTCTTTGTGTTTTATCTTCATCGCATTCGAACTCTCCTCGCGCACTCGCTCGCCGGAGTACGTACTTATTAATTGTAATTATCAAAGCAAAGCCGGCTTTAACCTTCCGCCGGCTCTCCGGGTTTCCTTGTCCTAACCATTTTACCCCTGGAGGGAACATAGGGAGAGAGAGAAGTTTGCGAAACACAAAGCGGATTCGTAGAGTGTTTGAGTTTTTTTGCCTCGTTATATTCTCCGGTGCAGCTGTAGCTCCGAGAAAGGGGGATGAATGGAGGGGAAAAAAAATGCAAACTGGAGGCCAACGGAGAGAGAGAGAGACGAGTAGAAGCTCGCCTTCGTTTTGCCGCCAGACACACGGGAGTCGGCGGACGGAGAGGAGAGCACCAAGTTGTTTGCGGAAGGAGCTGGATAATTGCACTTTCTTCGCCGCGACGAATACGCAGTGTGTTGTTTTCTCTTTCGACTCGGGAGGAGGAAAAAGTTCGCCCTTTCGTACCCTCACGGATCTCACTGCCGCTTCGGGTTACCGCCGAGTCTCTCACGGACCGTACATATCGCTACGTCTTTTTTCACTCAGAGGTCGGTTTACTCAATGATTAATGTAGAAAAGGCATTTGCAAAAAATATTCAGCGATAAAGGATTTTTACATGTACATGTAGTTGTTTATAAGGCAATGAAAATTATTGCGTTTAGAAAATTGAATAACATTTTCGAAACATATTCGTAGATAATATGCAATGTGAATTTTAATAAAAGTAATGTAGAAAAAAGGCTTTTTTTAAATATTTAGCGATAAAGGATCTTTATATATAAATTTTTTTTTAAAATAATATATTTTTACAATCTTTTTTTTCTGTGCAGCAATAAAAAAATGATTGCGTTTAGAAAATAGAATAAAATTTTCGAAATATATTTACAAATTAAATGCACTTTTCATTTTATAAAATCATTTGTAATCTTAATATTTTTGTTGAAATACGAACGACACTTATCTCGGACTTGCGTGGGACGGTTTTGCTGATAAACCAAGATGGGTTTCTCCAGGCCCAATGCAGCGTGTATACGGTTGAGGTTAAATTTGTCGAGGCGGTAAACAAAAAAAAAGAGAGAAAAGCACCGAACAGCTATAAGTCCACGTCACCCAGTTCCACTCCATCTTTGCACCGCAGAGGCTGCAAAGTACAAAGAAAGTAAACAAAAAAAAAGTCTCGTCGCATTCTCGTGTGTCGGGAAATTCTCTTTTCTCTTTTTTTTTTTTTTTCTTTTTCGTCGCTTTCGAAAATTGCCTCGCACACGCGGACGTTGGTGCGCGCGGGCGGGAGAGAGGCGACGACAGGGCCGAGCCGCGGCGGTTGTGGACGTCGGTTGCCGATCGATGTAAGCGATTTTCCATCGAGACATGTGGAGAACGCGAGAAGGTGTGAGAAAACCAAGCGCCGCTATGAAATATTGTTTTATATTCGCCATAAAAGTGATGCGTTTTAAGGGAATTGAAATTCCTTGTAGGGCAGCGGCGGGGTGGGGCGAGGGGGGGGGGTCGGATGGTACATAGATAAAAGAAAGAAAGGGAGCGATGCTAGACACATACACATACGTCCATATATAGATTGCAGAGCGCATCGTGCGTTATGGTGTCGGCGAGGGGCGACGAAGCGAAGGACGTTTTCAGAATATTGATAAATTCCTGAGCGCACTAACACACGCGAAGAGACAGACACATACATCCGGTCCGTTGATTGCATCGTTCGAGAATCATCGTCGCGGTTCCCCCTCGGAATGCGAGGATATTCGAGCATTAACTTATCTTCGACTTTATCGATTGGCCACCCCATGACGGTGTTCTCCTAATCCGCCAGAAATCTTCGGAATTCGCGGATCCTCCGAGGATCAAACTCGAAGTACCCGAGATGTGCAAGTTCACAACTTTCCAATCCATTCTAGCACTAAAAATATATGGTTAAAGTAATTCGAGAAAAATAAATCACGGAAACACTTTAAACAGTAGTTTCTATAGTGGTTTGAAAAAGAAAATTATAGCGACGAGGCTACAATCCACGGTGTCTCTGCCCTGAGTTATTAAAAATTATCATTCTTTTTACACCAAATCCTGAATTCCCATCCTTCGTATTTCCACCCTCGACTCCTCGTCAAAATCACTTTAATTCCCCCTGCGCACTAAAGCCTAAACTGTAACCTCGTACCATGTAATAAAAAAGTGAAAAAAAAATGACGTTTATGGCACCATAAAAAATATAAAAAAGTTCAAAGTATCTCGGAGCAGGAGATCCAGAAGAGACTCCGGATCCGAGAATATTGATACTGTGACAAACGCGCTCTCGTTCCTTCGGTCTCCGTCGCTCATAAACGCGCAGACACATCCACACGCGACAGTTACATACGGCATCGGTCGCATACGCTGGCCCACTAAATTTTGCGAGCATTACAGGCGTACACAACGTGAAATGGTGCCGGGGTAGGTGCCGTATTTCATATTGTCCAAGTATCTCTATGGCGTCGCCGAGCGAAGCCGCAAAGACCGTTCCTCGATTTTCCTCTCGGCTTGGGCTGCAGGAGAGCACGAACAGGAGGCTCTCCGCTAACTCTCCCTCTTCCTATGAAAGAGAGAAATCGAGGGGGAGGGAGATGAAGAGGAATATAGAGCCTGCAGACTCTGCACGAGGACAGATAGATAGAGAATAGCGTATAGAGAGTGCTCGAGGCTCACGAGAGTAGCAGAAACAGCATTGTTCTGTATATACGTTACTATAGTGGGGGAGACCGGGATTTCGCGTATCGGCGAAAAGCGCTGCGGGAGAATGGCCCAGGACACTGTTTCGTGTCCGCGCGGAGGCTTTTTACTCTACCCTCGGCGATACGGCAGAACCTCCCGTATGCGACCCTCTGTGTGTCTCTCTATAGCTTTCGATAGTGGTACTGTAGTACAGCGACTCTAACGGATATCCCATACTTCCGGCTACATCCGGAGTACTGCACGTGCCCACAGAGAGAGAGAGAGAGAGAGAGAGGCGGAAAATCGAGAAATACCGAGTGCAGACTGCGCGGGCTGTGTTTATCGGTAATCCGTTAGATAATGCGCATTCGCGCATGTACAGGGATAATGTTTCGAATCATATTCGAGGACGCTTCTTTGCATCGGCTGGACGATATTTTTTCCCCACGGGTCATTAAATTTTTATGCGCCGAAGCGATAGATTTAATTGTGCGGATGTCAATATGCGAGTGTTAGTTAAAAATCAACGCTCGCCAGTTAAAATAGCGATTTTGATAATTAGTTTAATCCATCGAACAATTTATTTTACCTCGATCGCGCATTAAATTCAATTGTTTGGGCACAAAAACTTTATCATTTTTTTCATTTATTTATTTGATTGGGCATTGCTCTTTTAGATGTGAATAATATAAGTAGTGTTTCGGTCATCGTACGGATAATATGTTAGAGATTTTTCTATAAAATTAGCAGTTCCACGTATTACAGTAAAAAGAAAATTCCCAAGATTCCGTAACTTCAAGCATAGCGTAAGTTCAACATAAACTCAAAATATTTTGAATCCATTTTTCTCCGAAACGGTTATTAATAACGGTTAATAAAATAAAAAGGAAATCGCGGCGCGCACTACTTATTTGATTTCGTTTTTCATTTTTCTAGAATTGTTTCGGAGAAAAATGGACTCAACATTTTTACTCTGTCTCTCTCGAACTCGTACGTGTTCAGCCTTCACTTAACGACCGCCAGCAATCCGTTGAATCCGAGATTTTCTATTTGCCTGTCGCGTTAATCTCGATACGACCGATCTTGCCCCGAATTTGGAGCGAACTTGAGGAGTGACCAAATTCGGCACACTTCGGGAAGCCCTTACAGATTCGTGTGCCCGAACTTTAGCCAGTAGCGTAGGGTAGTTTAATAGACCATTGATATTAATAGACCAGCTTGAACGGTGTTTATATTAATGTGGGTAACAAATTTTTACTGCGCGGTGTTGCGAGTAAAATTATTCAGCTTTGCTTTTAACTCACGTTAATTTTTATTTTTATGAAAAGTCATTTTGTGATTCCTAAAAATTAAATCTTTTTGAAAAATAACATTTCTGTCTTGCTAAGGATTGATTTTTCATACAGAAAACCGCATCAAAGGTGTATTTTTTTTTACATTTATCGTTTTCAACAGGCCCTCAATTTTTGTTTTAATTAAAAATATGTTTATCATTCCACCGACTTGCTATCAAGAGTTTCTCAGCTTTTTTTTTCTTTCTGCTGCAGCGGCGCTTGCACACAGAGGATACACGACGTTTCTCGGTAGACCCGCGTTAGGACACTCCACTTGTGAGACGGCGAGACGGATAAGCTCGATTTTCTCGTCGTCGACAATGGAGGCGCACAAAGACGACGACGAAATATTACGACTCTCGAGGGTTCTTACTTCGGATTCGACGAGAAATGTACGAGGCCATTGTTTCGCTCGGATCGTATATAGAGCCCGCTCGTAAAATAGTGCAGACGTCGTTCCGTGGCGCAGGTCGACGGCTGACCATGCATTGACCGTTTCTACTTGCCGCAGTAAGAGTAGCGTCTTGTGCTCTCGGGACGTTCTCGCCACCGGATCGTCCCTTACGGCGTTGAAGCATTAAATAAAACTCATCGATTTATAAAACGACTGGCTTCTTAAATTAAAGTAGTCCTTGCGAATAGTGTTCACTTCGCATAAGTTTCAGAGAAATGAGAGGAAATTGCAAACACTTCTGGATGGTATAAAAAGTTGACAAAAAAACAAGCATATTAAAGATGCCGAAAACATCAATTTTGCATTATAATAATTCTGAAATTTTATTAACATCTTGATGAAAAATAAAATTGTTCAACAAATCTCTCGGAAACCTAACTTTTTTTTATGAAAATGATTCGTTCACTTTTCTGAATACGTATGAAATTTTGTAGATTTTTTAATTCACTTCGAATTTTTCTTTTTTATATGACAAAAATGTATAGAAAGTCATAAAATTCAGTGAATTTAAAAAACTGAAATTTTTATGAATTCATACGTACTCAGAAAAATGAAAGAATCATTTTCATAAAAAAAAAGTTACGTTTCCGGAAGATTTGTTGAACAATTTTATTTTTCATCAATTTGTTAGTAACATTTTGGAATTGTTATGATTGAAAATTGATATTTTCCGCGCCTTTAATATTCTAAATTTTTTTCAGATATTTATACCATCAAAAAGTGTTTGCAATTCTCTCTCATTTCTCTGAAACGTATTCAAACTGAACACTATTCGTAAGGACTACCCCAAAGAAAGTTATAAAAAAAAAAAAAAAAATTATCATATTTATCGTTCATTATTAGTCATTAGAGGGTTGAAGTAAGATATTGTTTTAATGAATTCTCGATGAAACGTGAAACAGTAAACAAATTTCCGCTATGAAATAACACGGCTGAACTCTTCACTTACTTTTCCCGGTGAGTATTAATTACGCGGGGTTGTCTCAAGTTTTCCGGGCACTGCACAGTTACAGGTACGAGAAAATGTGCAAAAAGGCTCCGACTGCAAGTCAGTGTCTCCGGGTAATGTAAAGACCCCCCTCCCCCCCCCCCTCCCCCCTCCCTCACTCCCGCCCCTCGAGCATCTTGCTCTTTCGCATATTTCTATCTCGGTCCATCCTGCTCCACCCGACTTTACTACGAATTGTCGAGTACCTCTGAATCTTTAATAATATTCTCGGCCCGAGTGCCAGACCCGCAGGCCATCCCCACCCGAACCTCGTATAGTACCGTAAAGTATAATTCTTATTTCAACGGTCTCTTCTTCGATGAACTTTGTTTTACGGAAGTTTTTCGTTTACAGAGACTCTCAGACCGTAACCGCTATAGATATCGATTCTCAGAGCTACAGTCACGAGTAGTAATATAATGAATTATTTCACTGAAATTAAATGAAATTAAATCAAAGAAAATATATTTATTAGATTTTTATTCCTGCCGCACGACTCTCGTAGCTGCAGATACGCGTTGAAAGTCAATATTTTTTTCTAAGACTGTTAAAATGATCATTTTCGACAAATTGGAGACGCCTTTCGATTTTTAAAAAATGTTCCACCGTCGCCGATGCGGAAATTTATTAGGTGACATTTTTTTTTTGTTGTCCTGCCCAACACGCCGCAATTTTTTCGGGGAAATGTAATATGTAGAACTCTCGACGCCTATCCGCATCATCGTGTGACTATCTCCCGTGTCGGTTTTTCGTCCTCTCTTCCTGGTTCGCGAAACCGAGTATAATCTCGTGCACGGAAATTCTCACGAGTCTCAGGCCACCGTTGCATCTTTAATATCGTTCTCGAGTTTCGCCTCGTACACGCTCTGTCAACCCCCGTGCTATTTCGCCTCCATCCACCGTCCCGGAAAAACTGCAGCGCAACGAAAAAAATAAATAAAAACTTTTGCAAAAAGAAAAAAAAAAGAAAAAATGTCAACCCAGCATCGCGTATTAAACGAAACGGGAAAAAATGATAGACTGTCCGAAAAGTTCAAAAGAGATTTTCACGGTATCGAAAGTATTATTCCCCAAAATATATGCCGGCGGTCGAGAGTTCGAAATGCGATTTATATTCCCCCCCCAAAGTAGTTTACTCCGCAACTTCGATAAAACGTCGAAATTCATCGTTACAGCCTCAGCGAATATTCAGCTAGATTGCGGAATCGTTAAATGCGAAAAATCGTAAACGCGCCGGAACGAAGAGGCAATTTTTGTGCGGGGACATTTTACTGCCCTAATTTTCATCACGCAGCCGGCACCCTTTTACACAACAAGGGAGCCCAGCATCCCTCTTCGTGCTCTTGCCTTATACCGTACCTCTCGGCCGTCTCACCGACCGGTACCTTCAGTTTTTTTATTTTTATTTTTTTTAAGCGACCGGCCAGGAAGGTACTAGGACGCGAGATACGAGTACATACGCAGCAGCCGAACGGATGGACCAACGGGATGGAGGGGGAGGTACGCGTTTCATTGCGAAGATACGACCGAACCGAAGTAACAGCCGCTATAAAAGACCGAGCTTTTCTCCCGCGTAGGTATATTTGCTGGAAAAAGTGGGTTACATTGAGAAACGGATCACGGTGACCCACTCGATTTATCTCGAAAACTGACGGGGAAAACCATCCGAAACAGACTTCGCATTCAAAACATTTGTGACCTCTGTTACAAAAAATATATATATATATATGTTACCCTACATCAATGAAAGCCCGGGCCATATTCTCTGCATTTATCCAACTTGAGTACTTGACAATTTGGCGGATGGTTTTCGGAGCCCGTCTTAAAAATAAATATTCTATTCTGTTCCGTAACATCATTCGGCTAACTAATTTTAGCCAATGCTCCTCACTCCAACGTTCCCTTGATGCATAATTAACGCACTCGACCATAATAGAACGAACGACGTCGACTTCTCGTTCTCGTAGCTCTTGTATTTTCTGCGTGGGAATAGTAAAACAGATCGGAGTGTAGAATAACTGTAGTCACTAGTTTGACCCTCTCTCGACTAAACGATAGAAATTCTCCGCTCGACCTTTGCCTTTTCCCCACATTTCTAGACACACGAGCTTGTCCGTCCCAATTCTTGTCCGCTCGCCTCTGTCTCCCGGCTGTTTCGAAGATTTACCGTATTTTTCCTGGGGTGAAGGAAACGCGATACTTCTCTCGGCACACCGCGCACGCGTCTGTGTGTATGTGTTGTCAGAGGCATTTATGGTATATCGCGAGGGCGTTCGCAGGCGGAACAAGTGCCCGGCGGCGAGGCCGAAGCTACCGCACAAAACAGAGTAAAGTAGACAGATTTTGTGTCGCGGCGGTGGAGAAAAGTACGTGTAGAGATCACGTCCGCGAGGGCGAGCTCGCAAAACGGGAATCACTATGTCACTGAAAGTTGGTTCCACCATTCTCGGGCTTACAGCGTCCCGCAACAAAAAGGAGAAGCGTCCGTCCGGGGGAAGAGATAGCCAAGGAAGTGACGGCCTTCTTTTTTCACTCTCGACCCTCTCACCTTCTCGAGTTTCTTTTTTGGAACCGGCACTCTATCCACTGGGGGTTTGAACCCCCTCCTCCCCCGACCTTGTGTCCGTAGAACCAAGTTTTCAAAGGGTTTTTGTCGAGGAACAGGAGGACGTGTCGTGGACGCCTCCTTGCGCCTTGATCAACCATTGTCACGAAACTACGACTCCTTTATTTTTTTTTTATTTATTTAGCAATCTCACTCTTGTTACATTTTTGTACGAATTGAGCGAGATGAGTTCGGAGCTTCGACTTTGCTGTTTACATAATACATGATTAGTTATTTATTCCGAGCGCTGGCGATGATCGAAATAATTTTAGCCTCGTGGGTTAAAAAGGTAAAAACATAAAGGTTCTTTGCAACTGAAATCCGGACGAGTACCGATACGTGTATTTTGTTCTTGTTGAGTCCGGAGCTGTGACTTCGCTATTTTAATAATACATGTTTAATTTATTTCGTCCACGAGCAATGGACGAAATAATTTTAGGCTCTTGACCCAAAAAAAGGTTTAAAAAAAAAGGTTCTTTGCAAGTTAAATCCAAACGAGTACCGATACGCGTATTTTGTTCTTGATGAGTTCTGAGCTGTGACTTTGCTGTTTACATGATACATGTTTCCATAATTATTCCGAGCATTGGCAATGAGTGAAATAATTTTAGCCTCTTGGGCCAAAAAGGTAAAAAACATAAAGCTTCTTCGCAACTAACATCCGGACGAGTACTAATACGGGTATTTTGTTCCTGTTACAGAGATTCAGAAGACGCAGGCGATAGGCAAGCCACTCCGTGATCCGAAGTACGTGGACATCTATCGGGAGAAGCCGATTCGTGTTGCGGTTAAGGTGCTGGTGCCGGTCCGGGAGCATCCGAAGGTAATTACTCAGGAAGCGTGGAAACTTCGAAAGCATGTAACCAGTTCCTCCGCATCGTGATGGCTCCCCATCTGGCTCTTTCGCCTATATTAGTTTCGATAACCGAATCCGGTTGGCGAGAGACGGCATCGCCGGTACGCTGCCGCGAGATTCCTCGAGCCTTGCCGAATGACTTCCTTGGAATATTACAAACTCCGCACGACGTCGAAACGATGCGGCGATGTGTTCCCTCCCTCGGCTGGATCGTCGCTGGCTCGGCCCTTCGGTCCTGATCTTCCTCTTTTCCTCTCACCCACCCCGTTCAGCCGAAACTCTCTCTCTCTCTCTCTCTCTCTCTCTCTCTCTCGATCCCCCCCCCCCCCCCCCCCCTATACCGCGGAAATTATATTCTCGAACTTGGGCGATAATGTCGGCGAACCACTAGCTATCCTGTTCGCGCCAAAGTTTCACCCGGCGAAGCTATTCCTTCCCGATGAACGCACGGAAGCTTCCCTCCACTTCGTCGCCGACGGGGTGTTTTTCTAACGGTCCGAAAACCACTACTCAGCCGGATGTTCGACGAATCGATTGCAGCTCCGCAGTCTCGGGAACTTTACGTTGGGGGGGGGGCGTTTGATAATAATGTAGCGAAGTGGTGGAGTTTCGATGGCGGAGCTTTTCATCTTTTCCAAGCTTTCTACGGGTGGACCGCGAATGTTCCATTACTCTCTTTCTCTCCGTCTCGTTTCTCATTCGGTGCTCACTTGTTACCAAAGAAAACCGGGCTTTTCGAGGAATCTGACGGCGGACAAGTCTTGATCCGATATCTTCCGTTTCGGTGACTTTTCTGTGTCTCCGCCCCGCTAACAGTTTCCAGTCGAAAGCTTTCGCCCTCGTCGTCTTTCATTCGTTCTTAACATGTATCTGTACGCGCTTGTATATATGTATATACATGTATACCTGTGTCTCAGTGCCTCGTGCATCTTAAATGAACTCTGAGTGTCCTCTCCGTAAATTTAACGAGCCAGACTTCCACTTTCCATTTATTTCTGCTATTCTATGACTTCGTTTTTTTTTTCTCGTCGCGTTGGAAACATCGGCAGTGTTATCTGTTAAATGTTTTGCTTAAAAGTGATGCGACACGCTCGTTAAATAAATCAGGACGCTGTCGATAACATCAGCAATTGTTAGGTGCGGCATCTCTTGTGGTCCATTTATCAAGAGGTTTCCCGTTCCATTCGGCATCTTCGCAGTCGTTTCCTCGGCTCCGACGCGGGAAATCCTTCTACAAACTCGTCGGCGGTGGTGGAGAAATGAGCGTCAATTAAGCGTCGAGAGAATCGCGAGAAATTAGCTGCCGGCTTTGTGGACGGGCGAGAGGAAAGGCGAAGAAAAGCGAAGGGGTCGCCTCGAGGGAAACCGAGGAGCTGGAGGAGTGTTTGGGGTAGCCTTCGAGGCGGAGAATTTTCACGGGCGGTCAAGAGGAAAAGTAGATCAGGGAAACGGGCCGGAGAGAGTAGCAATGTTATCGGGATATTGGAGCCCCTCTTTTCAGGAAGACGTTTATCGATCGTCAAAAGTCAAAAGAGCGTATTATTTCAAGAAGGCTCGAGCGAGTTTCGAGTCAAGGGGGTTACGAAAATATGTACTTTGAGTATTGAAATTTTTAACTTTCAACTTTGCGGAGCATCCTTTGTGGAAGAAATTTCTTTTTTGCTGATAGAAATCTTATTACATTTTTTATTTATTTATCGTTATTGTCTCCCACTTCTCAAAGCTACTCTCTTATAGTGGATCGGCTTGGTTGATGCGTAATTACTAAGTCCTCATTTATTTTTTGTCCATTTCTGTTTTTTCGTCCTTACGCACCGAGCCAATTCACCATTTTTGCGGCTGTAGCCGACTTCGCCCCTGTATCGCATTTGCCTTAGTCTTACAACTAAAGTCATAGGGAAGCTGCAGCAAACCTAAGGTAAACGGCCCAGTTTGTGACACTTTTAGAACAGCTGTGTGGGTTTTTTATTAATAACGAACACGTAACATTTGTAAACTGAAAATGAACTGTCTCAATACGTGCATTAAAACCTTCTGAATTAAATTCACCTATTATACAAGTCAAATAATCGAGAATTTTTATAACAATATTGATTTAATAATGCTGGTCTGCTACCGGAATTTCTGACACTGTGGATCCATTAATGTCCCAATTTCTGACCCTCGCTTGTGCCCGGTCTCTGACACTCAGGCAGCAGTATCTTACCCAGCTTCTGAAACTCCGCAATGTCAATTGAAACAGATCTAGTTCCATTTCTTATCTAATGTTAGTATCAATTTTCAGGTACAAGCAAATGAAAAAGATTTGATTGGCTTTAAGGTATTATAATTTCGTTAGATGTGTAGAAAAATCGAGGGTTATAAACCGCGACATAACCTTAGGGTAAAAGTGCGAAATATGGACCGGTCCATATTTCATTGATTTACGTGTTAATCGGGCTGGTCCATATTCACCACGTTTACCCTAATTATGTGATGGACACGAATTGGGTCGTGTACCTTATGCCGATACAGTCGGTCTCAGATTCGCTTCACGGCACCGGAGCTACATCCAGTTTCGCCGAGAATGTACTATCAGCTATATACTTGTCGCACACACGGACAAGTACGCGTGTGCCTCAAATATATATCTGGAGCTATGTCCCGTCCATATTTTTATTTCTCGACGAAACGACGGCATCGGAAATCGTAGCCTCGACCTATCGGTGCTCTGGTTTAGAGACGAGCACACTAACCACTAGACAAACGCACCAGTTGATAGAAATCTTATTAGCGTTACAGATTGTAACTCGGGATGAAGAATAACGATGGAGGAAAACAGATAAAGCGTCCAAACTGTAATTCTTATGTGACGGCAAAATCTACCGGAAATAATGTTAAGCCCATTCTAGTGTTCGCCCCTCCCATTCCGCGCCCTACTCGAAATTTCGATAGGGATGCCTCGTGCTCAACAGATTACAGGGAACAAATGGCTATTCGAATTCTTGAGGCTTTACCCCATCGATATCTCTCTCCCGGAGACGTTCCCATTTGCGTTCGCTATAGCGAATATTCTCCAATCCGTGCGACACCCTTGCCTGCAACGATTTCTCCCCACAGCTCGACGACTCTGTTCTTCACGTCGAGGACTCCATTTCTCCGTGGGAATGGCCGATAGATCTTGCGGAGCTCGGGATCACGCTTAATCACGCTCTCTCGCCATTTGCTTATACCGAGTTTTGTTTTATTACCGTGAAACAGAAGGCATTTCCATGACAGAGCACAACTCGGCGCTGTGTGCAGAGAAAGAAAATGTGAAATTCCAGGAAAATCGTGAAAAGCTTGAGAATATTTGCATCCGAGTGCCAGCTGCGTCGGATCGATTCACACCGGCGCACTGGTTGTCGCGGTCTCCGTGTAGACGAGACCGCGAGGGAGTTTTCACGGAACAGAAATGGGGGAAAGCTTATCCCTTGGGATACCGGCTGTTCCTTGATTTCCGAGTCACGCGCCACGGGGGAGGAGCGCATGCTAAAATCGGCCGGGCTGATTTTAAAGAATTAAACGTCGATGTCAAGATGTGTCCTGATTTATCTCGTAATCTGAGTCAAAACAAAACTATCCAGTCTCATTGCATATCTTCAGCTGTTAGAGAAAAGATTTTATAAAGATTCATAGATTCTGTTTTTTTTCTTTTCTACATGACTACACTTTCAGTGAGTAATTTTGTTGTTTTTACATTTTGGCATATAGTTGCCGACTATTTTTATTTTACAGCGCGAAAATGTACCATTTGCCAGGTAATTATGAATCAAACGAACTTGTGAAGTTCGATTATAATTATATGAGGGGCTCATTCGAGATGATTACACCCACCCTTAAATCCTTTAACTCCCAGATTACTTTGTCTCTGAAAGATGTGAAGATGGCTGCGCGTCCCGGCGAGCGGTTGCGCGACAGTTTTTTTTCGGTTTTTAGTCTCTAAATACGTGATGGAATCTAGCGGCAGTAGGCGACTACTGCATTGTAATCTCGAAGAACGAGCCACAAAATATAATTATTTTCATTTACTCTTGACTGTTCCTCTGACAAAAAAAAATACGGAAGTATTTTTTTGTCAGAGGAACAGCCTCACTTTCGGCCACTGTACTAGACCACTCACTATCCCAAGGTCCAGTCGTCGTAGTCCTGTCGATTAGTCTGCTACCAAGAATTGGAAACGAAGAGTTTGGACGTTTTGAAAAAAAAAGTTGGCCCTCAACAGGGCCGTTTGATTTGAAAATGTCTCTTTACATTTCGTAGTTGTGGAACTCCGCCCCTCCCGATTAAGAAGAAAAAGTACTTTGTACTTTGTATTTTATAAAAGTACTTTAAGTACGGAAATTGCTTTATACTTAAAGTACGTGTGATACTTAGTACTTAGTATTTTAAGTACTATTCGGTACTTTGCCCAACTCTGCCTCGTAGTTTGTTGTATAATTCCCAACGAGAAAGCCCCAGAATCATCCGAATTACTTTCACAGCTGTCGTATTTACCGTAAATCAGATTTGACCATTTTTTTTTCGATGTGTAAAAAATATGCTATGTTCAAAGTAATTGGTAAAGTGTTTTGTTTTTGTTTCTATTACCTTTGCATTTTTATTATATTACATTTATTTTGTATTAATAAGCTGTTAAGGTTTTCATTTGGGTGGCTGGTAATATGGTCAGGCTCTCGCGGCGTTTTTCTCCTTCGATGATCATCTTCCACAGATTTCTATTCTCGTAAAAAAAAAATAATTTGATTTCCATTTGCACATAATCGTCGTATAGTTTTATCGGATATCGTCCGAGTTCGGACAATTTCGTGCATGCGGGGTCCGAGGTCAGATTTTGTACTTGTAATTATTGCCAAAGTCGTGAGAGGGATATCAGGATTGTAGGTGGAGTTTTGGAGCTCCCAGTCGTTTTCCATAGCCTCCGGAAAATTCGCTGCCGCCGCAGCACCGAAGCGACAATTTCGCGAAGAAGTTGTGCAATTCCGCGTACTTCTCTCTGCCAGTTCTCTCTGTCTCCCTTGGCTGTCCGTACGAAGCGGTGTGTCGAATCTCGTGAATATTTCGCGAAACGACTTTTACACTCGCAGAGAAAGAGACGAAGAGAGCCCTTTCGTAACTCGGGGAGAATTTCACAGAGTGGCTTCTGCAGCGTCAAGGTAGGAAGCTTTTTCGTCGATTCAGCTAGAAAAGCCTCCTGCATATTTTCTAGGCTTCTCGAGATAGGAACTGCCGAGGAATATCGAGCAGGACATTTTTAAAGCTTAATTCTTTGACTGTCGTACTCAGACGATAACGATTTTTACATCTTGTACTCTTTCTTGTATTCGTCTAAAGAAGTTTTCTTTCGTTGCCATCAAAAGTGGGTCGCGAGATTGTTCCATCTTCATTTTTGTCTTATACTTTTGTTTTAGCTCATAGCGCTAAAACGGAAAGAAAAAACGTGCATGATCGTATGTGAATTTAACTGCACATGTTTATTGTAACATCGAGGCAAATTTTGATCCCATTCAAGAAGCGGCCAAATCTATCGAGAATAGAAAGCAGTAATAAAAACAAAGCCACAAACTTTGACGAACGTTGAAATAACTTCGCAATAAGTATCCCTTCGATTGCCTCGTTGTGTCTTGCAGAGGTCGAGAAAGCTTCCACACGAGTTCGAGATAAATCGAGGTCATCGGTAGTATTTCCGGACATCCCATAGAGAATAAAGTGGCGAATCATCTCTGGGGCGCACCTGTCCATGCACTCAACGAGTTCCTTTTATGTTAAGTCGTAAAATATTTTTTATGGCTTTACGAAAAGTAGTTTTCGACGAGGACGTCGAGGACGGGAGACACGCGCTTCGCTGCTCTTTCTCGTAGATTCGATGGATAGGAATACGAATCGATATTTATGTCCCTTTCCAGACACTGGTAGTCAATGCTGTCAGGTTGATAGGCACGTAGACAACAGCGCCGTATGGTATACTAAAGTCCAAGTCCAGACGACGAGCTGGGAGGCTGTGAAGGCAACGGTCAAGTGCGAAGCCCATGGAACGTGGAGAATGCGCCCGCCGGGAAGTGGATCGAGCAGAAAGAGGGATGCGAAGGGGTGGGGAGGGGAGGAGAGTATACTCGAGATCTGCCAGCAAGGAACTTCTCGAACCACTCGGCGAATCCCTGAATTGCGAATCGGGGCGACAGCTATGACATTCCCCCTTCTCGAGGTTTCCAATTCTAACGCCCTTTCCGTAGTGGAAGTTGGCTTAAAGTGAAACACATTTTTCGTGTTTCTAGTTTTCTATATACGAACTCTCAAAATCTAGATAATGTGTAAGCGGTTACATATTGCATACGAATTCAAGTTTATATAAATCGCTACTTTTTAAGGGTACGTAATAGAGACTCAGTCGGTAAAAAATCGGTTTCGTGACTATTAATGTTTCGGACTAAAGTAAATTAAGTTTTTGTAGGCTACATACGCCCAGAAAAAAGATTTATCAAAATCAAATAACTTTCGATCTTCAAATGGCGGTTATTAAGATAAAAGAAACTCCCCTTAACAAAATCCCCTGTTTACTCCCCTTAACAAAATCCTTATTAGATTCAAATAACGGATGTTCTTTAGCGACGGAAACGGATACGGATAAGTAAAACAATTTATTCAAAGATGTGTACTTCAAAATAAAGGTTTATTCGCGTCAAAGAAAGCATATACTTGACCTCAAGACAAATGCGGCTATTATTCGTTAGCGTTACAGAGTCGTCAAGGCGTCCGTCATCTGAAAACATTTCTCGCCGGTAGTACAAAACTATATTTATTCCTTACGGGGAACCGCTGCATTGTAATAGAGAGGCAACTCGTCGTTTTGTTTTTATTAAACTTTGTTTACTTCAAGCTGTGTAAAAATGACTTATTCAACAAAAAAACTCATTTCTGCGTCATTCATATGTCACATTATTCCCATACGATCAAAAGTAGCAGGTCTGTCACGGAAAAAAAAAATTATTTGACACAAATATCTGTTTATTACATCCAAATAAACATTAAATAATAAGAATATTACTATCAAACAAATAAATATATTAGAAATTAATAAACTCTCTCTAAATTAAGTTATGAAGCGAATAAACATTCTTCTTCGTCCTTATTAAATTTTCTTTGATTGGAATGAACTTTGTTCTGCGTGTATGGATTCATGAAAACTTAATTTCCTTTTCTCCGAAGTACTAATAGTCGCGGAGAAGGTGGGGAACCCGATTTGTTATCAGTCGAGTGTGTTTAACATGCGCTCGAACGGCGAGCTCAGACCAAGCAGGCTTGGCGAACGCTGCAGAAGAGAGCGGCTCTCGTGAGTTCTGGCAAGAAGAGTTGACGAAGTCCGCATGAATTCTGGCAACAAGAACCGTGTAACAAGAAGTTCTGGCAGCAAGAACATTAGCCACGAAAATTGATCTTGAGGAGTCGAATAGCCTCGCCAATATGCCTGCCGCATCGGTTACATCCTCGAATCTCGTTTTCAATAGCCCAATGTCATACAATTTCGCGAGCGTCACCCGAGTGTCCTTTATCGCAGTCATGTAACACGTAGCGATATCTCCGATGTCACGCTCCGGTAAATATCGAATGGCCAGTTATTTCGTTGATGGTTGTACGCGTCTCGAATTCGATAAAGCTCACTTCTCTAGCTCGCTCTCTCGTTAGCCCGGCACGGTTTTTCCAGCTGTCTCCGCCCAACGTGCAAAAGCCTCGCGTTATTACTTGGCCACCTTTCAAGTCTCATCGACTCACGACAAAGCAAAAGCATCGAAGGATTAATTACTTCCATGTTTCATTGTCCCGATATTAAACACCAACGAGATAGGGCTTCAAATACGGATTCGGAGAAATGAAGGTACGAAACAGTTTAGGATTGTTAGAGAAAGATTTATGTACGACTGTATATTCTCGCGCCCCAGCACGTGCTTAGTCCACCACTTTTTCTAGACTCCGAGTCCCTCCCGACTTCGCTTTCTCCCCTCATTCTCCCCCACACCCGAAGCATTCCATGCATGTACCTTTATATATATTTATATGTAATACATGTATGTATGTATTTTTCGCAAGGTCCTACGGAAAACGAGCGAATCTCCCCGTAGCCGACAATTTGTCTCATTCATGAGTGGATGAAGGGACTTGTACCGGCTTTTCCTATAGGTACGATGCCAAGTGTACCCTCTGCCTTTTCCTACCTACATACCGCGTTCGCTGAACGTGGTACCTACACCTTAGCTTTCCACCACCCCCCCCCCCTCCCCCCCACCCCACCCCGCAGTAGTGGGATACCATTCGGAGAGTCGCGAAGCTGCAGGTTTGCTATACACATCTTCACGTCTTGTGTTACCATTTGCGATGGCGAAGGCGGTTGCGCTACCTCGTTCTACCTTCGCTCGCGTCTCGACCTCATTACTCTCAGGCGGAAAGAAGGTATTCGAGTGAATCCCGAAGCCCCGCTGCTGCCTCTCCTGCCTCCCCCATGCTTCATCGGAGGGTGTGGGGGGGGGGGGGTTCTGCTGGTTGTGTTCTCTCTCCGCTGGTTTTGTACCTTTCCCAGATACTACGGAATCCCCCGAGCACCCTGGCAGCAGTATATCTCGTGTACAACGGCTTCGAATTTTCTGTTTCTACCTTTCTTCTCTCGTATCTCGTCTATCTTAGAGAGCTCGAGTGTATTTTTGTCGGGTTGCGGAGGCAGAGAGAATGTAAGACATACACGAGTCACCGTGCCGTAAGTACCGCGCTCTCCTGGGCCTGAGTCGGGTTTTATCGTCGGAGGTGAAACGTTTAATTGCCGTGGTGGCAGTTATTTATGTCTTGTGTGGATATAATTAAATAACGCCCGTTGGTTTGGAAATTCGCTCTTCTGTGCAGGGGTCGAAGAGGTTCTTCGATGAGAGTAACTGAAAAGTTTGTTTTTTCAATTTCTCGAAGAGCCAATCAAAGCCTGAGGGTCTTTTGAAACTCGTGTTTTGGGAATCGATGGCTCTTGCAGGCCCGAAAGTACCCTGGAAATTGGGAGTTTTCACTCACGTCATTTTTATTCATCACGAAAATTCTTCTGTGAGCAGACAGAATTTTTTTTATTGTATGATCATGGAATAGTCTTTATTTACGATTATTAGATTTTTTCGTTGTAGAGATAATGTCGTAGAAGTTGCGATTTTTCGAGGACAAATTTCTTCATTGTCCATTTAATTTAACACCGTTGAACGTGAAACTTAATCGATCCAGCTCAGTCTGCACTGGTAATTGAATAATATTCGCGGTTACACAAACGTTTCTGGTATTCGCGAGAGAATGATTATATCCGATTAAACGCTAGAATTCTTAGCTTTGTGTACTATAAGTTATAGTACCGGGGATTCTTCCCGTCGTTTCCCTGGGGACATTAAAACCATTGGAACGCAAAGACGCTCATGAAATGTGACCACCCACCTCTCTGTGCCCCCCCCCCCCCCCCCTCACCGTCTCTTTCACCGGTCACACACAATAGAATCGAAAACTCGCGAGCTTCTGAGTTTTATGGAAAGCTTCTCACGGCCGGGCTCTTAAGTAAAAGCATTTCCGGCTTTTCTGTATTCCCGTCTCTTCTTCAGTATTTTTAATGTCTTTCCCTCGACGCTCTTCTTTCGCAATGCGTTCGCCTTACGGCTCTCTTGATGGCTCCAGCGTTCTTGCGCATACAATGTATATGAATACCGTGTTATATTCCCCACTCGCTATTTCACCAGCACCTAAATTTTCATCGCTCGCTCGTACTACGATGCTCGGAACTGCCGCGCGCGTTCTACAGTTGTCTTTAAAACGTATCTAGTCATGACGCTATCGAGTATCAAACGAACAGCACGAACATCCTTTCCATCGGGCGTCGCACAACCCACTGCTATAGACTCTTGACAGTAACGCGATAAATCCTTAACTCTGTTGGTAACAAAAAAAGTAATACATTTTTTTTTTTTTTTTTACTCAAGTTTCCTGACTACCTTCGGTCAAAAGCTGTAACGGATGAAATAACAATTGTATCGGTACATGGCATCTCGCTCGGTTTGTAAGTTAATAGTGAAGTGCTCGAGTTCAATCCCACTTCTGACACAATGTAATGATCGAGCGGAAAGTTTGGGGACCTTTTACGCTGAGAAAAAGAAATGGTTGGATTAAGCAAATGCGCGGCGACATACGTTCAAAGGTGTATTTCGTTGGTAAAAAAAAAAAGTTTCTTTCAATCGACAAATTTTGAATAAATTGAAGCAAATGATCGTTTAATAAGACTTTATAATATAATTAATAAGATTAATATAATTAATAAGTAAATTAATTAATATAATTATAATATAAGTTAAATTAATTAATATAATTAATAAGACTTTTAATAAGGCTTTATTTTTGTACCAAACAAATAACAGCTTTGAACGTATGTCACCGCGAATTTTGGTTAATCCAACCAATTTCTTTTGTCACCGTAGTATTGCAGATGGACGGGCAAAGTATCGAAGATAGGAAACACGGTGATTACCGGGATTCGAACACGGATTAGTCGGTCGCTGAGTAAGAGCGCTAACCACTGCGCTATGTCACCTACATGTTTCTGTCATTCGAATCGTCGTGTTATACGCGATGCAGGTTCGTTACAAAGCAAATCAGCAAAGTAAGCGGAATGTACATTTCGGGATTTTGATAACTTGCATTTGCCCTCAATCTTCAGCGTCCTGGAGGAAAAAAAAATGTATTACAGTTTTTGTTTGTTACCTACAAGATTTTCTAACACGGGCCTCCATGCAAATTCAGTTTCTCCTACCGTAATTTGCACCAGAGGTGATATCGTTGAACGATGATACTTGTCGCGGTCGGACAGTTAATTTGAATAAACGACGAAACGGTTAAATTTTGATAATTGATACGCAGCGGGGTGGCAGACAGATGGAGCGGAACGAGATGTACAGTATTACAGATATCCTCGTCGGTGAGGTTAAACCGATAGTGATTATTCACGAAACAAACAATTTTCCAGGTAGGAAGTGTGCGGGCGGTCTGGCCGTTGCGTTGTTTCCTCCCTCGCTTGCTTCGCTCGTGCAGCTCCCAATCATTGCTACGAACCTAACGCTCTGTGTGCAGTAAAACCTCTTCACTCGCCCGTGCGGATGCATTCGCGACCCGAGGCCCACAGCTGCGGCAATCGAGCCTCCCGTCGACGTGTGTGCGAGCACGCGTTTGGATTCGGACTCGAGTGGGACCGAGGCACAGCTATGCTGTATCCCGCACTCTAGTAGTTTCCATCTCCCTGCATAACGAAATGTACGGTCGTATACAGTACGCTGCAGTTTAATGTGAAACAGAGAGATAATGCATGAACGATGCGGCGTCCCTCCGTCCAATTTTGAGGCAACACTTTGGAATTATTCGTTGACGACTGTTCGTGCGGTAAACCGAGATTTTCAATGGTTCTGAAATCTATCCGTTATACACGCTCATCTGCACGCGGGGGGACAGCGAAGAATTCCTGGTATTTATTGGACGTTTCCATAGAAACGTTTTTACAATCGGAGACCCAATTGTATTCGCACATACCGGTTATAAATATTAACGAGATACACGTTACCATAGCTCATGACTACCGAATCCGTCTCGCTGATGCGATAACAAGTCAGCTTTTTTGTTTGCTAATTAAAAAATTGTACATTTTTATACGAGTGCAAAAAAACTTTTTCTGAGGAGCGTGAGTCGGTAGCTCGAGCCAAAGGCGAGTGTTACAATCACACGAGTTCAGAAAACGTTTTAGACACGAATATCGTGCAAAGTTTTATTTGGCAAGGTGAGAAAATGGGGTTTTTCGCACGCACAGTGTGCGCAAAACCACCTTTCCCATCGAGTGAAATAATAGCACTCGCCTTCTCTCGAGCTACAAACGTCACTCGGCTTCGTCTCGTGCTGTTGTAATGCTCTCGATCCGGCTCGTGCAGTCAACTTCACAACCTTCGTCGAAAGACCGCTTTTCAGTACTAGTATCCCGTACTATTTTTTGTGACAAGTGCCCGAAAATTCCCGCTTTTCGTGCCTGTAAAGTGTGTACGAGAAGATAGCTACAGTGCCAGCTAAGTAACTAGAAAGTAGCTAGAGTGTCAAAAAAGTGTGCGCAAAAGTAACTAGAGTGTGAAGAAAGTGTTCCAAAAAAAAACTAGCGTGTACAAATAGTATCTGCGCATTTTTTGCGCATCCTCTGCTCGAAAGCGCCACTTTCTCCACACTTTACAGGCATGAAAAGCAGGACTTTTCGTGCACGTATTACAAAAAGTAATATGCGATACTTGTACGAAAAAGTGGACTCCCGACGGCGCTTGGGAAGTA
The DNA here is from genome assembly GCA_963922035.1 of Amblyjoppa proteus. Lineage (NCBI taxonomy): Eukaryota > Metazoa > Arthropoda > Insecta > Hymenoptera > Ichneumonidae > Amblyjoppa > Amblyjoppa proteus. The sequence goes on along the minus strand of OY998228.1, from coordinate 401,416 downwards.
GGCTATACTCGCCTTCAGCTCGTGCAGTCAACTTCACAACCTTCGTCGAAAGACCGCTTTTGCTTCCTCACGGAGGAAGCTTTTTCGCAAAAGTATCTCAAAGTGTTACTTAATACTTGGAAATAATAAATCCGGAACGATTGCCAACATAGTTATTTATATGGCAAGGGCGTAGAAAGAGATTTCCTGACGAGTGTGAAAATGCCGCACGAGCCACAACTCCCTTTTCTACGCCCATGTCATCCACATAATTTTTCCTAACAAGTTCACGAAAATCGAACTTTTCGTTTTTAGGAACTGTGTGCGTAGAAAGGCACTTTTCCGCTCTAGAGCTGGAAAAAATATCAGATTGCGTTTGTACGCATGCGCAGTATTTTTCCCGCACGCCATGCGACAAAGCGCCTTTCTGCGCACAGTTCACAGCAACGGAACGCGAGATTTTACGTGCATGTGTTAGGAAAATATTATTTTTCCGATTCCGTCGGCACCAAAGCTCCGCTAAACTAACTAAAAAAAACTATGTGAAGAGATGGTAAAATCGATGCGACCTTCTACGCTGAATCGTCTTCTTATTTCTTTCAATTGAACTGATTCAGCCCTGAATGAGTAAGTTAAATGACAACACGTCTAATTAGATCCCATCATCGATCCGTTTCTTCTGCCGCCTCGGCGACCATTTAACGAAAGTTTCGATAGTCGAATGTACGGCGTCATAAAGCATCTCTTCGGAATACTGTTCGACGCTATAGTGATATTTCACTCTCCCTTTGCATTCACAGTCGATAAATTGACCTCGCAGTTCGGTCTTTGCCGTAGATGCACCGGTAGATCGTTATTAGGAATTAGTTGGATACTCTATGAGAGTCGACTCGGCGAAATGTATCGTAGGTACACAGACACTCCGGTGGTCCAGATATCTCGAGGCTTCTCCTATTCCTTCCCCCCCCCCCCTCTCTCTCCTCTTCCCCTTTCTCTCCAACGTTTCTGGACCACTCGGTAAATCATAAGTCGCAAATAGAAGCTCTGCTGAGCTTGTTGCCAGAGCCTCTGGGCTGCAGTGTGTTGCTCGGCCCGACGCCGAGAGACTTTCTCGTTTCTCCCTTTCTCCTTCCTTCCGGAAGTACCCGCTCTGATTTATCACCGATTTTACGCCAGCGCTGTTCCGCACGCCGCACTGAGATATGTAAACTCTCTCGCGATCCAATGCTCTCCGGTCAGCAAGGGTTTTTTTATGTTTCTTATTTAAATTTTTGCTAATGAAAGAGACAAGAAAAAAAAATTTAACTTCAACGTAAACGTAAACTAAGATCTACGACGAGATCCCTTTCGTGCCCTCCGTAAACTTCTTCGATCCCGAGAAGAGCAACGGAAGGGAGGACTAATTATTGCAGAGCGAAGACCCGCAGCTTATTCATCCCTGGAACTGGGTATATAGGGGCGGCCCCCGCGAAGTCATCCGGGTTAACAATGCCTTCTGATTTCTGGCTGAGATGTAGGAGCTTCCTACTGCCACTACCTACTACCGACGCCGTCGGTATCTCTTCGTCGGAATTCACCTCGCGCAGGCCCGGGCGTCTCTCGGACGGCATTAATTAGACGAGAACCCGGTGAATTCAATCTCACGGGAAAATCTTGATTAATCGCAACTTCCACCAATACGAATATCTCTCTACCCTACATCAGTAGAAAAATGTTACGGATGAGATCAAAGTTTTCTTAACCGTTTTCTTTTTTCTTTCTTTCTTTCTTTCTTTTTTTTTTTTTTTTTTTTTTTTTCATCAACCCGGGAATTTTCCTCAATTGAAGGAATTATCGCTCTCGCTGGTTCTCACTCTCCCTTCGGGTCTCTACCCCTCCTTGATTCGATGGGAGAATCAAACTTTCATTCGGGGACAAGGATAAAACTGAGGAATCGCTTGAGAGAGTTACACGAAATTCAAAGGAAGAAGAAAAAAAATGCTCCCCGAAGTTATTATTCAGGTATCCGTCTATCGTGAGACAGAGTTAATTCTTTCAATTACGAAAGTTTGTAGTCAAGCCTCAGTTCGGTAGATTTTTTTCTTTTTTTTACAATCTCAGCTGTGTCGCCAATTAGTATAAATGGTTAAATTACTTTTGAGCCAAACTTGCCTTCGATAAGCTTCTATGCTGTGATAATATTAACTACACCTTTTTTTTTTGAGGGCTTTCAATCCGCCATCAATCTTCAGGTGTCAAACTGAAATAGATTCGGCTCTGGTAATTTTTATAACTCCCGACTGCCCGGTAGGGCAAAAAGACGGGAGTTATGCGTTTCACCGCGATGGGCGATTTCGTTGTCCGCGATGTTCTTGTAAACGGCTAAAAATTACTTGACGAAATTTGATACAGCTATTCTATGATGCACCGTCATCAATGTTTTCAAGGAAAAATGAAAATCTGTACAATATTGGTAGAAATGCGATTTATTAAATAGTCACTCGAATATATCGAAAATTGAGCGCCATTTTCTGCGATATACTTTCGGAACTCCACATTGTTCGTTGGCCGCCCGATCTCGGTGTACCATAACCTCGAACGCATGAAGTGTCTCAGACAGACAAGCGCCACAAAAAGTAGCAATTGACGCAATATTTGCGACATGTGCTGCACATGTTTTATAATCGTTTAAATAGATTATTATTATTATGAAGTAAAAAGCATTATTTAAAAAACTTTTAAAAATATGAATTAAAAAAAATGTTAAAACCTCCCGACTGCAAAAAGTTAAGTTAACTTAAAAAAGGGTGAAATAATTCGCGTATGTAACAACAATTAATATAGTCATTAAACAATAATAGTAATAATTAACAATAAAGAATAATTGTAAAATTAATTAATAGTAAATATTATCAATTCGTTCATATTCTTCGCTTCAGTCGAGACACGGCTTCCGAACACAGTTCTATATACACACGAATAAACTTGGTCGCAGAATGTGATATATTATAGAAATTTGTCGTTCGGAAGGCGTCTTCCGACTGAAGCGAAGAATATGAACGAATTGACATATTTACTATTAATTAATTTTACAATTATTCTTTATTGTTAATTATTACTATTATTGTTTAATGACTATATTAATTGTTGTTACATACATGAATTATTCCACCCTTTTTAAAGTTAACTTAACTTTTTGCAGTCGGGAGGTTTTTAAATTTTTCATAAATTTTTTTTAACAAATTCTAAGATCGATAGTGCAATGGAACAATTTTTCTTTAATCCTTGGTATCGTTTGCGTGGTTTTCTCCATATTTTCCATCATACGGCCATCGTGTATGGACCATGTATAAGCTCGGATTCGGCGCTGTACATTGTACAACAATTACAGCAAATGTTGATTCCACTATTGATCTTAGAATTTGTTATAAACAGATTCTAAGATCAATAGTGGAATCAACATTTTTTTGTTAAAATGTTGATATTGTTCGCGCAGCAGACTCCATATTTTCCATCATGGGTCCAATGCGTATCGACTATATATAAACTGCGATTCGGCTACGTTTCTACGCTCGGCGATGCCCGGGCTTTCCTCTCCATTAGCCGCCTCTCGTCGATCCTTCTCGACAATCTGCAGCACGCGGTGACTCGGGCTTTGATTGATCGTCGATCCGGCTGTTGCTGCTTCAACATCCGGACATACGTTACCGGAAACGTTCGAGTCAAGTGACGTGAACGTTGGCACGCGGGTTCACCTCCCGCGTCACTTCTCCCACGAACCTCCGTCTACTCCTTTAACTCTCTATTCGCAGCTATTTCAGAAGCTCGAACCGCTACGTCCGCTGGCCCGTTTCTCGATTCACCACGTTTATCCTCTCTCCCGGCTGCGCGGGCTTTTATCGGTGTCAAATTCTTCTCCACCCAAACTCTTTTTGGATTTCGTCATGGACCGATCCAACATCATCTGGACTCTCGACGTTAAGCGAATTTTTATTATTTTTATTTTTCTCCGTTCGGCGAAGGTCTGGTCAAGCTCGTCTTTTTATTCCTTCTTTATTCACTCTTCACATACGCAGATTTACCTACGTAGTATGTAAAACAGAAAAAAAAACAAATCGATTGCCAAAGTATCATCTAGAAACGTTTGCAATTGCTTTTTTTGGCTTTGCACACAAGAGGTTTCATAGTTACTTTTTGGCGTGGAATTCCGGGCGTCCCATCAAGTATTCAAATTGAACGGCGCGGATCCTACGTCCGGCTTTAACCACAACACTGAACATGGCTTGAATGAATACCAACAGCAAGTAGAAACTGATCTGTATTGAAAACAAACAAAAACTATTTGTCATAAGCTTCTTCGAATCGTTAAATATTTTATGTAGCTCGTGCATGAAAAGTGCTACTTCTCGTGCCTGCCGTACTATAAATACCCGGCGCATGCGCACATCGGTCCGGTCTTACTTTCCCGTACAGTTAAATGTAGGGGAGAGAGGGACAAAACGGGGTAAAAAGACTAAACGCAATTTTCCAATAACATTTGGATGAAGGCGATGGTGGTACATGGGGCAAAACGGATTTAAAAATCGGATGTGTCGTTGGGACAAAATGGAGCATCCAATTTTGATATCATTATGACCCGTAAAATTATTGAAAAATAATCATATCTGTATCATGGTGCCATAAAGTCCGATATAAAGCTAGAAACTTGGTACTCAGAGAACCGACATACGCGTCACATGTGACGGAAACTGGGTATACGATGATGACGAAAACAGCGACATAAGTGATAAAAACTTGGTCCGTGAGGTGTCGGAAATTGCAGCATGAGTTCTAAAAAGTTACGGAAACCCTGACTGTTGAGAGACATTGTCAAAATAATAATTTAATAAGTGGATATTGCGGAATTAATTTCAATAATGGCTGAATCATATTCAAAAGACTTTGATGCGTATATTAAAAGAATGTTTTGCGAATCAGCAATACAACCCGTATATAAATAACGGAAAACCGCGTTTACTGCCCAAAAGATACGACAACTGGGTCGTCATTATATTATAAATTCTTTTTACCACACTTGTATCGCAAATTACTATTATGGCCTTCATTTGACTGATATGAGTCGGCTCGTTTTTTTTTCTTCCCAATTATTCCAGTTGAACATCATTGAGACAAGAAATTTTCAACAATTAGATTATCAGGTTATTTGTTTTGACCTTACCATGATGTTGCTACGACGTTCCGTAAACTATGAGATTATGGGCTTTCGATCGCGGCTTATATACGTAATAAACTGCCTGGAAAACTGTTCGGTATACATGCAACCTCGTACGAGTCGATAACTTTACCTTATCATAATTGCATAATTATTAATATTGTTATTATCACAATTATTAACACAACTATCGTAATTATTGCCTCATCTATTCGTTGTATCAAAAATGATTCAAGGCCCGTGTGCAGTTACGAAACTCGAAGGGACGAATATCGTCAGCCTATCGGTAGCCTTCGCGACACAGCTTTACGTCAATCAATTTAAAAAAAATTTCGTGGGAGTCACGAATTGTAAATACGCCGTGAGCAGTTTAATTTTTTATTTTTATTCCTTACACTTGCACGGTCATGCAAACTTATCAGATGTGACCAACGGTATAAGCGAGTCATTTGACTTGTTAACCAGATGAATTCCCCTCGCGGGTGGAATATTCATTTTATCTTCGGGCACTTTCGTTCTAACCGAGTTTCCGACTCTACGCGACTGCGGCGGCTGAGTTTATTCGCGTAAAATATACTAACAATCCCTTCGACTATCGCGACGAATATATTTAGATTTTTTGGTAACTGTGCTGTTGCTTGTAGGAGAGCGCAGTTATTCTGACGATTTGAATTTTCATCTTGTACAAAGAAAAAAAAAGTTGCAACGCAATTTGTCCATGGCTTCCTATTTTGCTATAATTTTGCGCACAGCTTTTGTTACGTCCTATCCAACTTGTTAGAGTGTAACGGCGTCAGTCGATCTCGATTTTCGGCTTAACGTTGGGCAGCGCTTTACACCGGGGACGGAGATCTCGTCTTTTAGACTGATAGCTTTATGGGTTAAGAGCATGTGCAATACCGACCGCGGTCGGTAATGAAAACTGTAATCAACTTTTCTCACGAATTCTGGGAAATACGGTCAAAAGAAAAGTCTCATCGGAAGTCAAGATAATATCCGTTTTCGATGAGACTTTTCTTTTGAGCGTACATACGAGAACCTGCGAAAAAAGTTGATTACAGTTTTTCATACCGACTGAGCCCGGGATGGACGAGGAGGGAGGTGTTTCACATGGTCTTAATATGACTTGCGCGAGTGAGCGATGCCGAGGTAATAAGTATATGTAGAGGTTTAATCGAAGGAACGTTTTTCTTATTAATCACTTGATGGTGACATTGTGTTTATTATCGGCGGTAACTTCAGTCAGTAAAATTAATGATGCAAGTGTTTCTTGATGTGTTGCACGGGTGTCTTGTTTTTATTAATACAATATATGAATATACAATATATACAAAAATACCTTCCCGACAATACACTGTTTCTACTATACTTAAGGTCAAATACAATAGAGACTTTATGATTGAGAAACGACAACTCTCCATAACAACCGTACAAGCTACGAACTCTGACTGACAAAGAGTGTCTTTTGGAACATAGGGACTAGTCCAAAGGACACAAAGGCATGGGAGGAGAGCCTTGAAATGGAAGTGTTCGTTTTTTGCAACATTTATTGTAGAAAATTGCTAACCGAAATTTGCGTAATTCATCATTTTGAGGCTATGTCTAATGTATTTTTTCCCTCTGATGACGAATCTTCAAATTATTTTACTCAGAAAGCAAATTTTCAGAAAATTACAAAAAAATGTCAAAATGTCCTAAAATTTAAACGGTTAAATTCAGTGTCACCAAATTTAATACCAAACATTGTACACTGTTACTCCGCCCGTGTCAAATTTCAGCTCTATACTTTCATGTTTGATTGAATTAGACGGTTTTTAGTCATTTAAAAGCAAATAAAAATTCGATAAAATCTAATCGCTTAGATAGATTTCGGCTAAATTCAATACCAAAGATCTTCGAGCATAGTCACATCCAATGCTCTTCCGATCAGCAAGGGACTGTATTTTTATTTAAAAAATTTACATTATCTTTAATTACCTACAATGTATCAAGAAAGATAAGTGTTAAAACCCATGCAAAAACAATTTTTTTTGCGTTCCCATTGATGTTTTCCGTACTACATACCAGTTTCCGGTAATTCCCCATTTTCATATGTCCAAAGAAATAAACTTTTTGATCGGAATATAATGGGACTATTTTTTCCCTAATAGCCTGGTGAGTCCGCTGTAAAACGGTGTTTGAAATTTGAAAATCGGTACATTAAAAAAAAAAAACAAAAAAAAACTAATTTTGTTCGCAAAAAATGGGTTTCTTATCAACGTTCGTTACGTTTTGGGCTTTAAGCGTGATTTCCTCCCCCTAAACTTTAATAAAATTAAATTTGTCACGTGCCATTCTCTTCGTTATTAAAAAGCGAAGAGATTCATGTGCTTCAAACTCCATTTACTGATTATAGGACCCTTGTACGTGGACGAAACGCGTGGGGTCGATATCTACCCCAGTGAAGAGTTACAAGGTAGAGAAAATTATACACGAGTTCTAGGGTTAATTGATAGAAATTTATTACGAATAATCTTACATGACGCAATGCCTTTAACAACGGGAGAGAACTTGTAAAAAAATAACCTAAAGCGCCGACAAGGTAATTAAAAAAATACCCTCCAGGGAATTGTGCGGCTCTCGGTGCGGCTACAACTGCTCGCGTGACCTCTCTCTTCACTCTTCGGCCGGCTCGCACTTCCACTCCCGGAAATAAATAGGCGGCGTTGATGCTGAGAATTTTAATGAAGTCCGTAGCTCGCGTTTCGCATACCCACCGAGTGTACATTACTTTTGGAAAATTTTTCATTCTTCCACCATATACATTATCCGCAACTCTCCGAACGCGTTACATCCGAGTTGCAGAGATTTTTTCCCACTCAAAAAGCCCAAAAAAAACTTCTCCGGTCCGAAGTTTGTCACGTAACTATGAAAAAGAAAGAAATAGCTCTCCGCAATCACGTAAAAAATTTAATTGCAGCTCCGGGAGAACATTTTTCTTCTCTCGCAGCTCCCATTGTAAATCGTAAAATCTCGTTGCAATAAAGAAAATTCTGCAAATTGAGTTATCGGTAACTAGAAAAACAGAAGGTTGTATACACCCAGAAAGATAATTTATTTGACGGCCACAGTTTATTAAGCTGAAGCCAAATATTTGTTGGATTTAAATAAATATTTAATTAATAAAAATAGATAGTTAAATGAAATAAATATTTATTTGAATCAAATAAATCATTTTTCTGAGTGTATAAACGGAAATCCACGTAAGCGCAGCATACAGTATTAAAAAAAAAAAAAAAAAAAAATGATCGCAATTGAGTCATTCGGCCGGCATTAGAAGAGTCGAATCTAACAGTGAATTCGTTTCAGGCCGATAAACGTTTGGGGTATGTCGCACGCCGCAAGCTGGTGTAACAGTAACGGGGATAACCGGATCGGCTGAGCTTCAAACGTTCTCAAGCTCTCAGCAATATCCGTACTGGTAATGCTGTTAGAAAGGAATTGCCGGAGGGATGGCATCGCGTTAGGTAATCTCGTCTTTGATCGGGTGCTCTCGTCGTCGTCCACGCTTCGATGGCTCGCCTCTCTTCTTCGGTACATGGATGAAGATCAAGAAGCTGCAAACTTCAGACCGCGAAGACGGTCCGCAGTTCCGGAGACGCCGGGATCGGGTCTCCGCGTCGTTTACGTGGCAATTCGAGCTCTAAGTATACGATCAGAGTCGAGAGAATGAGGGAGAGAAAGCCACCGGTAAAACCCGAGTTCACACCAACGAAGCTCGATGCGACAGTGCTACGACCAGGCAACATCAGGTCTTCCACACGTTATTGCAGCCAACCTCCGCCAAGTTTGGAAAAGCGCTTCTTCGAAAGTTCTCTCACAAGAATCAGCCGCTTCTAGGGTGGAGAAGTCGACACCGTCTGCTTAATAATAATAGCTTTGAAATTATACGACGACGACAAGGAGATCGTGCTGCAAGTTTCAATTTGAATTTCTGAGAAAACGCCACGGCTTCATGGAGAACCTCGAATCTTCGTAGTTTTCCCTCGACGAGATATAAATGTTTTTGCTTCCTCATACATTAAAATCGCGAAATTTTCGTTTTTCATGAAAACATAGCTTCCTCCATGAGGAAGTTTTCATGAAAAACAAAAATGTTTTCATGAAAAACAAAAATTCCGCTATTTTAATATCAGCGTACCGGAAATGGTCGAAAACTTCGAGAAACGTGATTTTTAGCTGGCGCGTGCGTGCGTATGTTGACAGACTTGCATCGTTTAGAATGATTATAGCTCGAAAACGGCTTGAGATAGCGGGTTCAAATTTTGTACACTAGGAGAGTGGTCAACTATCTTTCTTCGATCTCGTTTTCATGAAGATTGAGGCCAGTTTCGAGATTTTACGTGATTATGAAATTTAAAAAAAAATGTATGGTCGTTGTAGCTTTCGTAAATTTTTGAGCTATAGTCCCAAAAATGCATATAAATACACTACTATGAACAAAGACCTTTGGTATTGAATTTGACCGAAATCTATCGAAGGGATCAGAATTTATGGAATTTTGATTTTTTTTTAATTCTCAATAATTGTCTAATTAAGGAGTTAACAAGGAGGTATCGAGCTTAAATTTGACACCATTATGGACCAACACTATCATATGTCGTATTAAACTTGGCAACAATTTTTCCGACCGTTTAAATTTTATGGGATTTTGAAAATGTTGAATTTTTTGAGAATTTTTTTTTTTTTTACGCCTGACACGAGTTTCTGAATCAAACATAACCCCAAAAAGTAAAACAAGTTATACTTTTGTAATCAGCGGTGAAGAATAGATTAAAAATTGCCTTAAAAGAACGAAATCCGCAAATTACAGTGTGCGATTTTCTATAATGAACTCTGGTGTAAATTTTGACGGTTTTAATTTTATGAAATGTAGACATTTCTTTATGTTACGAAAAAAGGTGCAAAGTAATTTGCACATGGTCTTTGGTAATACTTAACTCAAAAATACAATTAAAGAGTTGGGAATTGAAATTTTCATATCGCTTTCTAATAATGGACCTTTATTTATTATTATTTTTTTTTTTTTATGAAAATGATATTTTGACTATAGCTTCTTCTATGAGGAAGCCCAAATCGAACAACGAAATTTATCGCAGAGAAAGTTATGCTCAAAACTGTAAAACGTAAGGAAGTAATTCTGCAAATCACTTTGCACGCTTTTTTTATTTAACCCTACAAGTCATGACTTAATTTTTTTACCTTCAAACACATGACTGGTGTCCGAACGCCCCTCCGCTTTTTTAAATCGTAAAACCAGTCCTATGCTGATAAACAGACTTTCTCATAAATGATTTTCTTCGTTTTTCGTAAGGACGAAAATGATGTACGAGAAATCTGATTTTATTTACATTTTGTCAATGAAAAACCCATTCGAAGACTGAGAACAGGAAAAAATCAGCAACGCGAAAAAATGAGTTTTTCGCGTTCGCTTGGGGTGCGTTCGGACCCAAGTCATGAGTTGTATGATTAATATATAATTTTATTGATTTATAATGAATTAATATTTATATTGTGATGTCGCGAGGAATATGTAATGTCTTTTTATTACTAGTGGTGGTCGACTCTGCCACAGAACGCGGTTGTAGGACAGGAAAGACTCGGTAAACACTTTATCGCACTGTTAAAGACCTTTATTTTCTAATACAAATCCGGCAGCGTAACAGTGTCGCGCGGAGTTTCGGTGCCTAAATGACTAACTCAACTGGGTGGAGGTTCGTTCTTATAGATCTATCTCGTGGCAAAGTCCAGATAGTGGGGAAGGAATTCGGGCGTCGGAAAAATACTGGAAAGGCAGATGTTTCGGATTCCTGTAAGGCGGTTAGTCATGAGAAAAGGAATGGAATGATCGAAGTCTAGGATTGTGTATTTAGGGAGGTGATAAAGAATAGGCGTTCGGAGTCCTCGAGGAGACGACGGGATGCTTGGCGGTGCGATAAGCAGCGGCGATGGGTGAGTGTGAAGCGTGAAAGCGAAAAAAGGAAGATGTAGGGAGGATTGTTATTACAATATAATTGAAGTCGGGCTGGTGTCCGCTTGCTTATTCGTCCGTGTTCGATTTTTTTTTTCGCTCCGCTGGGTCGTTCTCCGTGCGAAACTGGCGATGATTTTTTTCGTTTTTTTATCTCGGCTTGTCGCAGTCCTCGCAGCGACTGCTGTGCAATTCTGACAATGGGGAGTTCACAGATGATCGAGACTTTTACGGAGTGAATAATCCGCAACCACGTGGGAAAAGCCAAACCCGGTGGAAGTTGGACGATTAATTCGACCGACCGAACCACACGGTTTCGAAAGCGCGCTCATTCCCTCCGCTTATCTCACGGCTCCGTGAACGTGATAATTATCGGGAACTATACACGCGTGACCCGCTCCAGCCATCCCATCGGCAAAATCCCGTTGCGCACCCCCGAGCTTGCTATCCTTCCGACTAAACTCCCTCTCCGAGTTCCTCTTGTTCCGAGTATTAGCTGCAAAGCGATATATCATATGTTTCCATCGCGCAAGGCGGACGATTCGAATAATCGAATATTTTTCCGGGAGAAAAAAAAATTGAGGTATGACGAGCGTGTTCTCGGAGAACGAAAAAAGAAAAATGTTCCAACAAAATTGCATTCAGTTAAAATACGCCAAAAGCGAGAATAAGGATATAATTCGAAAACAATGAGACACCTTTGAAATTCTGTGAAGAAGAGAATTGCCAAATTTCGTTGTCGTTGCAAATTAACGTACGCTAAAGTTAAACCGTTTAGCTTTACATCGGGAAAGGTGGAAAAACAAAATTCCATTTTGTTTTTTCTACCTTCCTACGGATCAGCACGCGAACAGAAAATCTCGAAGTCAAATTAAATGCAGTAGCAAAGTGTTGCGCCGTTGGCTGAAAGGTCAAGTGATTATTTCAAAGCTCTTACGGTTCCCTTTCTAATAAGGTCGACGTGGATCGCTAACAGCCCCGATCTCTCTTACAGACAATCAGGAAAGTGTACTCCGAATGCAAATTAGCCCTGCGTGTCGTGTGCAACTCCACTCATCACCTCCCCCCCCCCCCCCTTCCGACTTCTTCGCTATCGCTATATAAGGAAAGAATCCTCATATTCTGTTTTTTTCCTTTAAAAAAGAAAAAAAAACCACAAGTGGCCGAGATTTGCATCATTCGCAGTTAGTGCGGGCATTGAGGAGAGAAATATAATTACGCGGATTTTCACCGAGGGTCGTAATCGTGTCGACCGGCTGATCCTTCGAATTAATTAAAATATAATCTGCCGGACAGGGGTACCCGTGGCCATCGCCTCTTTCTCTATCTCTCTCTCTCTCTCGCTCTTGATGCACCATGGTCTGGTAGTCGAATTTAATCAAGAGTTGTTTCACCCCAATGTGTGTGTAGAGAAGCGTATACGCGGCGCGAGTGTTCTACGCGGTCGCTGAACATTTTCCATTTTTCCTCTTGCAATACCCGAGCGTTTGGCGCAATGAACGCAAAAACTATTATCATTTATTTTATTTTTATTATAAAAAAAAATATATATGTATATATATATATTTTTCTTGCAAGCGAACAGCAAACGCACATGCACCAGCGAAGAATTAAATAAATAATGTTAAAACAATGATAAGCGTAGAGGGTAAATTTATCGTGCAATTTACAGAGATCAGCGAATATTCTAATTTACTCAAACTGCGAAATCCTCGTATTTATCGACGTCCGTGGAATAGAGAGAATTCGGGCATCGTAGGGAAATCAGCTTCGTACCACTCGGTTTCATGAGGACTTATCTTTCTTGTTACAGTTCAACTTCGTTGGCAAGCTGCTCGGACCCAAAGGAAATTCCATGAAGCGTCTGCAGGAGGAGACGATGTGCAAGATGGCAGTGCTCGGAAGGGGCTCTATGAAGGACCGGCAAAAGGTACGGCCACTCTGCGCTCTACCACACCTATTATTACGCTTCTTTATTCCCACCTCTTCCATCGTCCCCTTTTTATTTTTCATTTATTTATTTTTTTTTCCCCTCCGGCCAGCTTTTTCCATCCGAATCCAATTATCGAGCAGATAATTTCCCAGGTACTTCTGTATTTCCCTGTGGAATTTCAAGCCCCACTCCGGCCCTCGCTCCAACGAGAGAGGAGCAAAGAAAGCGACGCTTTTTCCCCTCGTTGTTCAGAATGCGCGACGTTTCTCGTCTTATCTGTCTCGCTATCCTGGACGCTCGCTACTTCAATTTCAATGGATCTTCAACTTTTTATTTTCTTATATTATTTTTAAGTCTCTCCTCTCTTATCAACCCCTCTCGTTCATTTTACTCTCTTTGCCGAAGAATCCTCGGCCTTTGATCCCTCCTGCACAGGGGGGTGGATAGTTGCATGGAATGAAAACCTGATCGGCATTTTTTTTTTCGACTTCCGCTTCTCCGATCTCTCGCAAAACGGCATTTTAATAAAATACGCCCAAAGCTGCCCGTTTGATTTTTTTTCACCCAAAACAGGAGTCTCGCAAGGCCTTCCCTACATTTTACATTCCCCTCGTACACTTTTCCTCACCCGCGCTGTTTTATTTTATTTCCCTCGTGGTTTCGTCAACCCGTGAGTATTCCAATTTCGAAAAGTCGGATTTTTCATTGGCGCACATCGCTCCTGAAATACTTCATCCACAATACGTACAAGTTTCCTCCGTTTTCGCGTTTCCTCGTCTACGAAAATGCGCATTTCAATGTCTGCTCCCGAGTGATAAGGGAAGAGGGTAGGCTTTCGCACTGTGCCTCAGACCGGGAGTTGCAAGCCGCAGAACCGTGACAGTTTTATCGTTCGCAATGATCGCGCCCGGCCGCGTACGCCGAAGTACCTTGCACACTGTGCACGAGGCGAGCTCGCGTGCCTCCGGTCCGCACCCACACGAGAACACGCGCAAACACACACACACACACACACACACACACACACACACACACACATCACCGGGAAACGTTAAACTTATAAAATACGGTGTCACCTCGAGCCGGCAACTGTAATTTCACGCGGCGTACTGCTGGCCTCCTTGGTCCTCCTTATTCGCGAAACGCAGTTAACCCCCTCCCACTCGTACTTTCCCGAACTCACGAAAAGCGAGAAGACTCGAGGATGATGAAAATAAAAGAAAGAAAGAAAGAAAGAAAAAGAATAAGCACATACTCGGGCGCGAAAGAGCATTGCACCGGTGCGCGGTCTGCCATTGGAATAAACCAGAGTTTTCCCCGGCTCTTTTGCATCTAATTTTGATCCTTTATTTTTTCTCATTTTACTGTGAAATGTGAAGTCCGGAGGTAAGGGCAGATCTCGAGGGAAGGAGTGAAGTAATGGCCATCGTCAACTTCATTTTTTTTTTTTTTTTTTTTTTTTTTTTTTTTAATCAAATAAATCCTGATAATGGAAGCTTCGCGGGTCGTTGAGTGCCCGAAGCGAGAGTGTGAAGTTATTATCGGTGGGCGTCGAGGCATCGAAAATGGGCAGAGAATACTTTTTTTTGGAAACTAAAAGTTAATTTCTTTGTTTTTTTTTTTACACAGCGCGACCACTAGTGATGCCATCGCCGCAGGGCATACAGCGCAAAGCACAAAATACACCCTCAGTTAAAAGCACGTATTTTTCTCGGCAATTCGAAAAAGAAGTTCTCTCTCTCTCTCTCTCTCTCTCTCTCTCTCTCTCTCTCTCTCTCTCCTCTATCTGTATCTGTCGGAGCTTTGAAAAGTTCACCGGTAACGTACGTGCGGTGAAAAAGTTGTTCATCGCCCTTCGTACTCGCAGCTTCTCTCTATCGTTGGTAAAACCTGCACCGGTGCACCAGTTCTACAGTACTTGGATCTCCCACGCGTCGTTTACTCTTTTCTCTGCGCAACCCTTCCACTCGAGAAACGCGCTATTCGCTTTGCTGTTATTTCAAACCGTCACAATGAATTTTCCGGTGGCTCTTTGTAGGCGCTTTTTTTCGTGCGTCAGTTCCGGTCGTTTGGAAAGTATGTTATTACTCGATTCAATTTTGGAACTACCGGAAAAATTCCCATTGTGTTTTAATCTCTCCATAGCACCAGTGCCGTCGCTCCGGAACGTTTTTGAAAACGGTTATCGCCAAGAACAATATTTTCCCACTTCCGCTCCGGATCCATTACAGATTTTTTTTTGCAGCGGATGCATTAGAAGTGGTACTTGTTGTGCCTCGCGAGGGTGCCGTGAGTCGCGCTTTATAGCAAGGCGCACTGTAACAACGAGGCGCATGCACAACACTGGCCAGATTTTACCTCTCGCACGCAAAGTTACTTTCTCGCACGCTTTCGCGGGTGAGAAGCGAGAGAGTGATTCTTACGCCACCCTCGGCAGACACGCAAGTAGCACTTCTCCTGCATTTGTTGCAAAACATATTATGCGGTACTGATGCGGTATAGTAAACGTTACACGAGGATTGCATATAATGTTCGCATCACAACTTGTCCATAATGTTCGCATCACAACTTGTACATAATGTTCGCTTCATCACCTGCGTATAATGTTCGCTTCACCACCTTCGTATAATGTTTGCTTCACAACCTGCGTGTAATGTTCGCTTCACAACTGACGTATAATGTTCGCTTTACACCACTCGTATCGCAAAGTACTGTTTTCTTGTTTTTTTGTTGTTGCTTTATTTGCAGTCAGAACATTTGGCCTCTAAAGATAAATTTTTTCTAATGTTAATATCAGCCATGCTAATATTTTTCCTTTCCTTTATCTCTGGACATTATTTCAATAACGAAAATCCATTGAGTCGCTTATCTCCCGCGGTTTTGTTAACGGTGCAGCGGCGATCATTTTACGACCATCGGCGATATCGTAGCTGCAGAGCGGGTTCGAGATAGGGGAAAATCCCGCCTCGGAATCTCCGGGGAAAACTTCGATGCACAAAACAAAAGTCGCTATCGGAACATGAGGAGACACGTCTCGATGACGATCGAGAAATTTCGCGTTTAAGAAATTCAAGAGAACGCACGGAAGAGCCCGGTGACCCGATAAAGGAGTAACGGAAAGGGCAAAAAAAAACGGATCGCCGGATCTTTTGGCTCTTTCCGATTCTCTCGTGCGGTATCGAAATCTCAAAGTGCCTTCTAGGTAAATTCGACCTCGGTAATGGGATGGGTGGAAGCTCTTCCCATCTGGATCTCGGAATCTCGGATAGAGAGAACCTAGTGATTTATCGTTACGACTTCTTATATTTAGGGGTGCGGGACACAGAGAGAGCCTCCCAAGCTTGAAACTTTTTATCTCTCTATCATCCTCTTACCTCACCGATTTCTTTCCCGTTCTGTTTTTTTTTTGTTCCATCCCTCTTCCCAACTGCCGCCACTCTTCCGCGATTCTCCTGTTCCACGGCCAAAGCTCTCCCCTTTTCCCCACGGAAACATTGTCCCATCCCTATAACTGTATCCTTTCGTCAATGCGATATTGACCGTTCCATCAATGTACAAAACCCATGACGTTCCGAGATTGCTTCATGTATGCTTCATCCCGACATCTTCCGCGTTTTACTCCGTGCGACATCCATCCACCGCGATTCCGCACGGGACAGCGCTTCTCCCTGAACGTGGAAAATTTAAGCCTTCCTCGGATGGGGATGCAATCCTGGGACTCTGTGATAATGGGTCGAAGCACCTTGAAGTTTTCAAGTTTCCAGCGAGACTCTCGGTCGCGGGGTAATAAAAACTTCGCGGAGCTACATGATATACTGTCAACGACGGTGAATTTACGAAATTTAATTTTCTTCGAAAATCAGCATTTTTGTTTTGTTTTTTTTTTTTTACTTATTTTAACTGTTGTAACGAAACCACAAGCGGATCCACTGAGGTTATCGCGTTTCCCTTCCCAACCGCCGCCTCCCTTCCGCGATTCTCCTGTTCCACGGCTAAAGCGCTCCCCTTTTCCCACGGAAACATTGTCCCATCCCTATAACTAGGGGAGAACAGGACAAAATGGCACAGTGGAGTAAAACGGGACAGTGAGAGCAAAATTCAATCTTACAATAATTTTTGGATGCCCCATTTCGTCCCAACGATACATTCGGATTTTCAAACACGTTTTGCCCCACATACCACCATCGCCACCAACCCAAAGTTATTGGAAAATTGCGTTCTGTCAATTAGACACAACGTAATTTATCCCATTTTGCCCCGCTCCCATTATGCCCCGCTGTGCTATTATGCCCCGCTCTCCCCTATATCCTTTCGTCAATGCGATATTGTCCGTTCCACCAATGTTCAAAACCCATGACGTTCCGGGATTGCTTCATGTATGTTTCATCCCGACATCCTCCGCGTTTAACTCCGTGCGACATCCATCCACCGCGATGTCCCACGGGACAGCGCTTTTCGCTGAACGTAGAAAATGTAAGCCACTCTCGGATGGGGATGCACCCTGGGACTCGGTGATAATGGATCGAAGAACCTTGAAGCTTTCAAGTTTCCAGTGAGACTCTCGGTCGGTAGGGTAATGAAAACTTCACGGAGCTACGTGAGATGCTCTCAACGACAGTGGGGCATAGTCTTCATCTTCTTGGTCCTGGATCCCCGAGCGTTGGGAAGACGCGGAAGCGGTACTGTCGCCTGCCTGGCTGCGTTTCTCCTCGGCAAACTTAGCCTGCGGTTACGTGGCCACAGGGTAACTCGATCCAGGGTGGTTAGCCGAGCGTAGTAGCAGGTGGTGTTCAACGTTGTCATCCATTGTCATCGAGCGGAGACAGGGACGTTGAGGCGGATGCATCGATGCATCTACGTTCTCCACCGAGGCCTCCCCGCAGACAACCTCGATAATACACGCCGACGATGAAACTCCCGAGGATCCGACGAGTCTCCGATGTTGCGTTTGCTGGTGGCGCCGTCGCTGACGGTGCATTGAGAAACTTGGACGGTGAATTTGCAAGATGAGAAGCGGCGGAATACAGCTGAAAGCTGAGAAAGCTCTGATGTGATGGGAACAGCCGAAATAAAATCCATGCTATGAGGGAGGATTCCGCTCACCGCGGACCACAATCCACGTGCTGCAAAAGGATCCTCTTCGACCGAATAGGTCTCATCCGGAGCGATGGGCGGCGGCGTGGGGACGAAGAGCGGGGCAAAACGGACTAGTATCCATTTTACATGCAGAGAAAAGTTTCGGTCGCTACAGCATAGCACACGCTGCCGTACCAAATATCGTATGTCAGCATAGTGACAGCAAAAGTATTTGCTGTGGTAACAAAAAATATTTGTCATTTGCTGCAGCAGCATAGTTATTACTGCTGAGTGATTTCGCATGGCTTGCATTCATCGTTTCTTAATCAAATAACTTTTTCATATTAAATGATAAACTAATAATCCGTACATTGACAATAGACACAAAAAAATTAAAATATTCGAAATACCTACAGCAGCGAGAAGAACGACCTGAGATGAGGATCGAACTGTCTACCTAACCGTTATGCCTACCTACAAACCTAAGACGCTACCGACTACGATATTCCTAACTTGCACATTTTTCATTCAAATGCCCTATAAGGTTGAACATTATAGGTGAGACATCACTTGTGATTCAAGTAATCATTAAGGATGCATCACATATACGTTCCTAACCAAACATTTAATTTGATCTTGAATCTAAACTGAAACTCGCTTCTTTTGTGTATTTTGTTTGTTTTGGGCCGCACTCCGGACCACTCGCCGAATCGTGACCCCGGTCCCTGCGTCCTTTAACGCGTCTCCTGTTTTTACTCCATTACACATCGGAATATCTAGCTTCCGACAACACTTCCTAATTATTTGAGCTTGTAGTATGCGAATTGTATACTTTTGCTTGGCGACCGCTTGTCATAAACGTTACACGAGAAAATACTTGACTACACCAGCAAACCATTTGCTGCACCAGCAAATAATTCGCTACATCAGCAAATAATTTGCTACATCGGCAAATAATTTGCTACATCAGCAAATAATTTGCTGTACGAACAAATCGTTTGCAACAGGAGCAAATCTTCCGTGACATATAAAATTTGTTCCCGTTACACATTATTTTTCCTCGGATGACAATACGTTTGCTGCAAATACAATTTTTTTTTCTGTTACAAAAAAAAGAACTCAGCAAACGCACTTTTGTTGTCACGACTAAAAATGTTTTCTTCGTGTAGATTACATCTTTTTTTTCGACCCATTAAAAATTGGTAAAGATTGTCCGTTTTTGCTGGGTCCTGTCGACAGAGTTTGTGAGCCGAATGCGAGGGAGAGAACACGTACTCGGTTACATGAGCGGTATAATCGTCCGGTTGGTGGATGGTTAAACACGACGTAGCTGTTTCCAACAGAGCGTACGTTGTAATTTTTTTTTTTGTTGGAGGATGAAATTCAACGAAGAAATATGAAGTTCCTCTGTGAATGTAAATTCGGACATGACAAACCTGGTCTGCAGCTATATGACGAGGTTTCGCGTGTCCGGCAGTCTAAAAAAGTTTTCACACGAGACTCGAGTGCCTCGACGCTGTTTGGGCGCGTGAGGGTGAAAATATCCATCCACATTGGCGAGAATAAGAGAGACGAGTAAAAACGTCCACGTCTACTCTCCCAGTTGGAATAACTACTAATTCACTGAGCGAGGAAGACAGAAACGAGACTCGCGACAGATAAGAGGCTCTTAATGAACCGAGAAGTCTATCCTGCTTCGTTCTCGCTCCTCTCTCATATTTTTTTACTTTCCTCTCCTTCCATTGAATTCGTAGCGTCATTGCAAAGTTTTAATGGCCCGCTTCTTTTCTACTTCCGATGGGTCTGTACTGTGTGTATGTATGTATATATATATGTGCATCTTTACTCAAATTCCTTCTCGGGTATTTATGTACTGTAAATAGCCTTCGGAGCAGCGTTGTGCAAACCCATATTTAATGTACGAACCACAGGTAAATGAAATTCTAAATATTTTAGCAGTTATTAATACCCGTACATTAATGAAAAGATTAAATGTTGAGCACGTTCTGTGAAGCACAACTTTACTCAGAACACCATTTATTTTGCAATATTTGACGTGGTTTTTTTTAATACAAACGACGAGCTCCGAATTCAGAATTATACTACACGAATGAACGTTTAAAAAAAAAAAATTATAATCTTTGGATTTTTTACATTCAGAAATGTGACAAGTGTAATGTTTAGCTTGTCGACAGACGGGAGTCGAGTGCTCGCGTGGCCTCAACGACGTCGATGTAATCCGTCGCATCGGAAATTTCCGGGACCCAGCGAAAAAGAGAGTGAGAGAGAGAGAGAGAGAGAGAGAGAGAGAGCGGGTCACATTTTCCGCCCAAAGCCCCGGATAGTTTGCATGAGAACTTTTTCAATAGATCTGTTTCATCCTCCGATCTGCACAGACGTTACTTTTCTACGCTACACTACTCCATCGTAGCTGGCTGTCCTAGTCACGTCATAAATTATCCAATCCTCCGAATCGTGATTTATGACGTCGCGAATCGGTCCGCTGCTTAAGCTCTCGGAGGCTTTTCCCTCATGAAAATCTCCTCCCCCCTCCTTCCGTTAGATAGATATAGAATCCTCCCCTCATATCATCCCCGATGCTGGATCAACGCCGAAGTCTAGCTTACCCGTGGGACTTCAAAAGGGCACCGCCGGATGATAATCAAAGGATGATAGAGAATGATGATATGCGCCTATCCTTTACCATCTAAAAGCGAAAAGAAAATTGTTCGTCCTTAAAACATTTTTTTTTTTACTATTATTTATCAGTATAAATAACTATTTTCCTATTTTACTATTTTTTACTGTAAACTATTAACTATCCTACCGTTTTTACTGTGAACTATTAACTGTTCTACTATTTTTACTGTGAACCATTAACGCTCTACTATTTTTACTGTGGACTATTAACTGTTCTACTATTTCTTACTGTAAACTATTAACTATCCTACCATTTTTTACTGTGAACTATTAACTGTTCTACTATTTTTACTGTGAGCTATTATCTACTTTACAACTTGTACTATGGACCTATTAATTATTTGACCACATCTACGTTCATCCAGAAAATCTATACCAGGAAAATTCACCGGACTCTTTTCTTCTCACACATAGATTGTTTCGAAGGTCTTACGTATTACCAATACCTACACTAGGTCGATAAGCGCGCGCCCTTCGGTTCTCGCTCCAATCGCCTGGACGCGCTCTCGCTCTTGCGAAATTTTCGTGCCTTCCGTGTGATGTCGGCTGATGATGCTGTTTCTGTTGGCCTATGAACCAGCGGGCCAGTCTTTTCATTTCAGCGTTGCTTTAATCACGTTCGAATTAATTGCAATGCCCCCAGCCTATTTAACCCCTGCCGGCGGAACCAGCCGCATATCCTCGCCCCCCCCCCCCCCCCCGCGCCAGCAGACACTACCCTCATACACCCGCTCTCCGTTTCTCTCTATACCCCCCCCCCCTCCTTGCTCACTCACTAAAGAGATTAACTGGGTCGTAACGCACTTTGGCAAATGGAAAATGTTATTTACCGGTGCCTGCACCGATGCTCTCTCGCCACTGCAGTGAAAGTGAGACGCGAACGTTCGAACTCTACTCCTACTGTTCTCGTACACCGGGGAAATTATCCGCTCGACATTTCCAACGTTCCCATCCCCCTGGCATTACTGCAAATTATAATATCGCATTTCCCTCATTATTTGTTCGTAATTCCGTTTTTCGAATTCACGAAATTTAATTTTCATCGAAAATCACAATAAAAACGAAAAAATTTATGTTAATTATTCCAACGAATCCACCGAGCTTATCGCCTTTCCAGCTTAATTTCAAAATTGATGTCTATGGCGTTCGTTACTTTAGCGCGGTTATTTCACGACACGAGCTTCGGGCCGATGAAGAATGCGACCATAAAGCCAGGAGTTGAAAATTCATCGCATGCGAGTTGCGTTTTTTCCCCCTTTATCTTTCGTACCTCGATAACGCGCCCCTTCGCGTTTTCACACTCGCTGCATCTCCCACGAATTATCATACAGCAACTTACCACTCATTGTCACAGCAAGTCACTTTTTTCCCCTTCCGCAACATTTTATCATGTTCTTTGGATTTTTTTTCTTTCATTTTTTATTTTATTCTGTAGTGTCTTTTTTTTTTTCTAACGCATCAGCGATCAGCTCCATCGGGCTTTATCACGTTTCCATATTGCCATCTTATATACTCCTTCCTCTTCCTTTTCTCTTCTTTTTTATATTCGATACTTCGATACCGTGTCGTTTCGCGTTTTATAGTCTGATGCTATCATCGATACGCTCGATAAAGCACGCGCTCAACCTCAGGGGTAGAGCGGAGAAAGACACAACTCGCGGGCTTGTGTGTGCCGGAAGACCGCCCTCCTAGCACCAGCAGCGATGCCGAACGTCCGCAGTTGCCCTTTCCGTTTTTTTTTTCTTTTTTTTTCTTCCCCACGCCATGCTTTTCAGATTTTTCTAGTCCCGCAGGTCTCGAATGTCCCACAGGAAGTATGATTGAATCCGCAGTTTTTATGTCTGTCGTCCGGTCGATGGGGCGAGGGGCGAGGGAGGGGGGGGGGGGGGGGTGCACCCACGCATTTCTGACTCTCGCACATATTGTCGTTCTCATGGAAGCGTGAAAATTGCCTCACGGTATTATTTCACAACCCTGTGCTGCCGCATTTTACTACGCGTGGTCGAATAGACAGACCATCCGCACCCACAAGATCCCCCCCCGAACACCACCCCACGACCCTATTGTTATCCAACTTTTAAAGCCGACACAACTTTTCACAACTTTTCTATTGTACTTGATGCCCGAGGCTTCGCTGCACTTTCATCTCGATGACCCATTATCGCGTTCGATGGATAAACTATTGAATCGATGGATTTTCTTTGGTTTTTTTTTTACGAACCTGTTTTCCTTTTTACGACCCTAGAATGCACTCATTTAATGGGATAACACGTCAAAAAAAAAAAAAACGGAAACTCCCTCGTAGTCCTGAGAGTTTCAAAGGCGCAGGCGGAACAATCGAGAAGTTCAATGAAAAGGGAAATCTGCGAATGAGGAACGTTTGGCGATTATCAATATCGAGGCTTGTCGAAGCGAATCCGGCTTTGACCGAAATTTGCAAAATTTACATTCTATGTAATTGTTAGAATTTTATTTTATTAAAATCCTTTTTTTATTAGGTAAATTTTATTTTTGATGATTAAAATTTTGATCGGAGTCGATATGGGGCGGTTCCGATATAACAGCCCTGATTTTTTTTACACTTCTTGGAGGATACGAGCTATCGTTTCATCTTCAATTCGATGGGAGGGAGGAAGAAGTGATATCTCTGACCAAATGGGAAATTTCTAGTTTAACGTAGTAGATAAGTAAGCTTTATCGGGGCAGTAACCGTAACTCTCGGGGATTAACGTTATATCCTGTGAGGGTCATCCGAAGTACGAGTGTTATACACTTGCACCTAATTATCCTTACCACTCCGGGTGCCCCCCCCCCCCCTTGTTCTACACCCCCGTCGGGGTCGGCGTTGGCGCATTAGCCCATCCTAGACCTGCATTCCGCGGTACTCTCCGTTCGATAGTTTCGCTGGCGGCAATGAATTTCCTCAGAATGGAATAACAACTTCGCAGAACAATTGCAAAAATGTTTAACGAAAATTTAAGATATTTTTATTCCCTCAAGTTTCGTTAAAAAAAACGATAAATATACGCGTACTATTTTATTTTATTCAGCGAAACTATACCGTTGAATCGTATAGTGTATACCAATGCGCAATACATCTTTTTTTTCAAATTCAAAGAAATTCCGTAACGTTTATGAAAAAAAATTTTTAAACTGTATTTGTATTTTTATTGATCAAGCCCAATAGGAATACATTTAATAATAGAGTTTCGATCTGTACAAAGTTATTAATACAAAATGAAAAATAGCACAATACATATTTAGATTTGATATTACGTATACGCCCTATGATTAAGCAAGCACGCGCGAATCTCCTTGGATATTAGCGAGATTGGAGACATAAATATGTGAATTTAAGGCGTGTGTCTCAGGAAATTATTTACACTCGAACACAGTCCATAAAGACGAATTTATCTCCGCGTTTGTGCAGGGGAAAGGAAGATAGTTTCAAATCGATCCAAATTCGTGCTCTACAATTTTTTATTTTTACAAATTCGCTCAGCCACATTTTGACCTCGAGAGAGATCGAGCCGTGGATAATTATCGAAAATCATCCGCTGACTTCTGTGCGATAAAGGAGATTTGCAATAGTACAGATATAATTTTTCACCGGTTCGAGCCCATAACACCGTATGGAGGGATGATCTCATGCCTGCGGTGGCTAAATAGTTTACCAAGTTCTCGAGGGATGCGAGTTTAAATTCATGGATTACGAGAGGACCCGTCCATACATTTAATGGCATCTGTATGAGGCGGTTATTCCCGGCGGATAGCCGTGGAGGCAACCTATACAGCACACTGTTCGATAGTTTGGATCTCCAGTTAATGATTTAATTTGTATTCATCAAACGATCGAGCGAACCACACGAGCCTATTCGCAGGTTCTCTGCGAAAGTGCCAAATTGCTTTTCACCGCGTAACTAACTATAACTTGTTTGACCTTATACTAAATAATAATAATCACCCTATCTCCCTGTCTTAGCCCTTCGCGTATCGGATCTTTATTCAACGAGGAATTTGCCAAGACACAAACTTCGAACGATTCGTATAACAAGTTAATGTGTTAAAAAAACGTGTAAAAATTCACAGACGTACCAAGGTACATCTGTGAATTTTTACATATCAACACAATATTCTTCTGCATTATCACAAATAAACAACACTTCAAGAAGTGTCGTTTCTTCTTGATAATGCAGAAGAAAATTTGTTACAATGACGGATCATTGTAATAACTTTTCTTCTGCAATATACTTATACTTTTTGCCGAAGGCCAAATGAATATGCGTTCGTTTAAGTATAAATACGATACGGATATCGTCTTTATGCTTAAAAGAAGGCATCTTCGTTTGCGATCGGCAAAAAGTCGTTGAGTAAAATTCTCAACCTGTGCAAAAGAAAGATTTTTTTATTCAATATAATTCACAAGAATTTTCCGAGGTGTGAGTGGGTGTTTTTACAATTGTGATTTTTTTTTTATTAATACCAAAATTGATGTTTGTGTTGACAGGAAGAAGAATGCCGTCTGTCGCTGGACCCGAAGTACGCTCATCTATCCGATGACTTGCACGTGGAAATCGCAGCCCTCGCACCACCCGCTGAGGCACACGCGAGAATCGCCTTCGCTCTCGCCGAGGTACGAAAGTACTTGATCCCTGACAACAACGACAATATACGGCAGGAGCAGATGCGCGAGATGGAGCTCAGCATGGTGGACGATCCTTCAGCTGGCGAGGAGAGGAGACCGTCCGCTCGCGGCGGTGGTATTTTGAGACCCAGCAGCAGACCAGCACCTCCTCGATCCTCCAGAGGTCCGTCGCGCATTGGTACACTTTCGTTTTCCTTTCCATTCCGCTATTTTGGTTTCATGATTTTTCGCTGCGGTTCAGCGAAAAAGCTCCCAGTGCTTCGTGTCCTTTGAAAAAATCTATGAAAAAAAAACGAAAATAAATGTGAAAAAAATGGTAACATTTCTGTTTTAGCAACCATAATGCCACCACCGTCGACTCGGGGACCAATAACTCGTTCCGTTCCTGCGAAAGCGAAGGTCTTCTCGATTCTCGATCGTGCGCGTGTCGCCATGGATCAGAGCTACGGGTGAAATATATTTTTATAACATAACACTTTTTAGTTATTTTTTTTCATAACAATTTTTAATTATTTTATTAATGAATTTTTAATTCTAATAATTTTATTAATTAATTTGCAGCTACGACGATCCAACGCCACCACCGAGCAGCAGAGGCTCGCATCACGAGTACGATTATCATGGCTCATCGAGTAGCAGCAGTCGTTACGGCGATCGTCATTACTCTTCGTCAGCCACGTCAGTAGTTCAAACTATTTATTACTCGATACTGCAGGAAAAGAAATTTATTTGTCGATAAAAAAAATGTAATTTATTGTTTTTACTTTTATCTCCAGTGACGAAGTTTATCCGTCCTCGAGATACCCAACTTACGAGTACGACGACGAGCCGGCGTCGCACTCGTCTCACGACTATTACGAGACGTCCGATTATCCAGGTAAGAAACATTAACCTATCGATCTCCCTCGCGTATCTCTGCATAAATCTGGCATCGTATAATAATTTATTGTTACAAAAAAAAGAACGAACAAAAAAAAACGAATAATTTTTACGAAAATTTTTCTCTAATGGAAACGAACGAATACGGCTGCATCGATCTTAAAATAATGTATACGTACTCCCGAGCACAAGCCTCGTGTGCCGTTCGGTGCACGAGGGCCGCTCTCTAATAACAGCTCTAAATTTAACGTAAAAAGCAACAACAACAACAACAACAACAACAACAACAACAACACAATTGATTTGCGCGAGAAATAATTCAACAAATAACTTTCGTAAACTTAATTCACAAACGGATCAGATTAAAAGATGTTAAAAATTGAAACATTGATGGTTAAAGATTGATTCTAAAAAAAAAATGAAAAAAAAACAACTGAACGAAAAAAATGTTTCGTCATATATTGTCATTTACTCGTAGATTAATATAAAAGAATGCTCTTACCCGTAAATTGGAGGGGGAGGGGTCGGTGTGAATTATATGAAATTTAATAACAAATGTGCATCAATATATAAAATTCGCAGAGGAATCATCGAGCCGTGCATGGAAATCGTACAAGACTACATCAGCGTCGAGCTCGACCTCGCGCTATCGCTCCGCTCCGTATTCCCGACCTACGAAGTAAACGCACATGTTTTCCCCAAAACGAAAAAAAAAAACAACAAAAACGTAAAAGAATGCCTCCGCATTTTTTTCTATTTTTTTTTTTTTTTCTAAATCGATGTTAAAACGCTTCCTACTCTTCCTTTGATTAATACCTGGGTATACCTCTATCGTAAATTCGTAAATTCGATGTCGTACGATACCTTGAAAGTTGTTTTTTTTTCTCCCTTTTTACGATCCAGCTCTTCACTTCCGATTTTCCCGTTCCTCTCGAAACATGTGTAAACGAGCGGGAGAGACTGGCATGTAAAATGCGCGATAAAGGCGACGAGGGCAACGTGGAAAACGCCTCGCACTAAATGATCGAGGAGAAACGGAGCCGGAGAGAGTCGAGCGTAGGGACATTAAAACGTGACTGACGTCACTGATCATCTACAGTGCAGAATTTTTTTTTCTCTCGTTACATCCGTCGTAACGATCAGTGTCCATGTGTATATTTAGGTACGCTAAATAATACATACGAAACAATGTTCAATGTGGTTTAATGACAAACAAATTATAAAAGTACGCAAAAAAAACAATCAGATTCGATTGTTTTTCCGTAATTGAGAAAACAATAAAATCCTACTATACGTAGGTGAATAAATATGAAAAAATGTTTCACCCAAAAAAAAAAATACAAAACCTGTGCGTAGTAACTTCTTAATACTTTTAACGTTTAACTCAACTTCAAGCACTTCGACATATGTAATTGTGATCGAGAAAATAATAAATAAACTTGGCATAACATCTAATATGGAATACGTATCTATACAACATTATTTTTCAGTACAAAAAAAAAACCAAACAAAAAGGTATACATAATTCAATAACGAGTTACTCGCGGATTGAAATAACGTTGTAAACAACAAATCGCACGATTGAAGGAAAAAAAAATTAATTAAGCATGATAAAAAAAACCGAATATATTTCGACTCTAATATCAACGTTAAAACATCGGTGTCACAACAAAAAAATAAACTATATAAAATCGTGTTAACGACGAAGTATTGGAAACAAACAAAAAAAAATGAAAATCAAGTAACCGAATGCAGTAACGATGCATAAATGCAATATTTGGAACGAACTGATTGGCAGCATAAATCAGTTGCTTACAACGTTGTTCTACCAACAATATGTCCCGATGCCCGTTGGAGGTGATTTTTTTCCGTTAATTAACATAAAATTTGCGTGTCTTCCTTATCAGGTCTATAGAAGGGTTCTGCAGATCGCGTTGGAACGCGCTCCTGTGGCTTGAATACGTTTTTCCGTCTCTCTGAATCTCGGATCTCTTGAAGTGCCTTGATGTGAGTATACCACCGTAAAGTACGTGCAATGATGCGTACGATATCGGTGGTTTCGATCTAATCGAAACAATTGTTGTGTTGTCCTTTGTAAATTAGCCGGACACACGATTGCATCCTTGCAAAAATAGTCGTTCGTAACAAACAAGCAAACAAGCTAAAGACCAAAAAAAAACTGGGCACAAGTTGGTAAATCTTAGGTGATTGTCGCTTGGTAATGAATGTGCTCGATAGCCTGACCGCCGAGAGACAAAAGAGAAATCTTAAAATAGTGAGTGATTTTTACAGGAGAGAAGAATAATAAACGAGTTGCTGACGATGCCGCAACGTCTCATGTCTACGTACCAACGATATCCAACTGCCGATACGAAAGATACCCCGTCCGAAAAAAAGAAACTGATGAACATTGCCATTTTTGAGATTAATCTATGAAAAGATTAATCGAAGAATAATGTATTGTGCCTTATGAACGAAATAAATAAATAAAGGGCTTCCAGCCGTGAAAGTATGACAGAAAAAGAAAAGGTAATAATCGATTAATCATCGCAGAGAGAAGAATTGCAGGGAGTGCAGAGTCGTAAAGCGAATTTCGATTTATCCAGTCGATTTATAAGCCGGTTGAGTCGGGAACTGAAGCTCCCTGCATAACCGACAGCGGGCAACCTGACGCAGCATTGTGTTTTTTTTTATTAAATAGTAAAAACTTTCAGCTAAAGATAGCGCGATGTGTTTGAACTCCCGCACGAACCACTGAACTCAGCTCACCGACCCGCACGCATCCTCGAGAAATTATTGGTTAGCATGCGGCAGCAGTGCAATAAGGTCCATTGTACGCGGTGCAAGCATACGAAGATGCTCTAAAGAAATGTCTTCCAAAATTCAACTGTAATTCGTTCTATCGTCCGATCCAATAAGTGTTTTTTTTATTCATCGAATCTACGTTGATTATCGTGATCGAAATTTTCTTAAAATTCGTGTATTTCGAAATTCGTGGCATTAGCGGCTTAAAATCGATAACTCACACCAAAAAGCGCACGCGTGCAGGTCTGACGCACGTAACAGCCAAACACACCATAGCACGAGATTATTTTTCTTGATCGAGACAGAATAGAAAGTTGCTTGCGGATAGAATATTGTTATTGTACATTGTTAAAAAAAGTGTCTTCCGAGAGCTTCGTTGTCAGCGAAGAGAAATTCTATT
Organism: Amblyjoppa proteus; assembly: GCA_963922035.1. Lineage (NCBI taxonomy): Eukaryota > Metazoa > Arthropoda > Insecta > Hymenoptera > Ichneumonidae > Amblyjoppa > Amblyjoppa proteus. Next base: position 371,798 of record OY998228.1, on the reverse strand, counting down.
TTTATTTTTGCTCACAAATTAAATGGCTTGCAAGAATCGCTCGAAAGTCTACCTCGGCTACGAGGACGAGTATGTCACGGAAAAACACCGATCACTCGTTAATTTTACGACCAACAAAATCGGTGGCAGACCGGTAAGTTTACCATTTAAATTATCACTTTGATATTCGTATATTAACTGAAGGTGGTCGAGTAACTCCAAAAATTAGTAGTGTTGTATATTGGAGTAACATACTCAAGTAGAATCAAAATCAAGTGTGTACAAAATTTGGGGATTGTTAAAGCGCAAATAGCTTCTTTAAAATATTTAAATGCCGATATAAATTATTCAAAGTAATACATTTTAATAATGCTACTCAATAATTAAAAAAAAAAACTATAGTTACAATCCCAAGCAGATTGGACATTTTTAAAGCTCCATTCGTAATTACCGTAATCCAATCACTTAAAAACCAAAATTAACTATTCAAATCACTGAAAGTTACACCGTTAAGTTTTTAGTTATTTATTTATTTATTTATTTGTTTATTTATTTATTTATGTGTTTACGGGACGAGCCCTTTTACATAAAATAATTTAGATAATGTAATAATAGTATGAGATCAAATTAACTTCATTATGGTTTTTTGTTTTGCACAGTTTTTCAATATAGTCTTTCAATGTATATGCATATATTTTTGCTATAGTTTACTAAAAATAGTCTTTGAGACTTTGGGATTTTGGAAGAAATTTACTAAAGTAGCAAATTGTACTCATGCATTGTTATTCTGTCTGCAGGACCCTCACGACGACAAATCTCTGATATCATCGCCACAATGCAAGCTCTGTGGACTCCAACAGTTACTGGCCCTTCAAGTTTACGCGCCATTGGAAAATTCCCGTTATCATCGTACACTCTACCTATTCGCTTGTATAAATCCGAACTGTTGGAATCAGAACGAGAGTTGGACCTGCCTGAGAGTACAATCATTGGAGGAAAAGAAAATAACGAACAGCCCGGAAAATTGCGGCATGACGACTGTTTCGACGACCAGTTGGCTATCCGGGGCCGACGATTGGGGCGAAGAAACTAACGACAATGTCTCGGAGGAAAACGGCAACAACATGTTCGCCACTGGACTGAGCCTGACGAATAAAACTACGGAGATCGATGAGAAAGAGCTCAATCAAGAATTGTCGAATCTACGGGTCGACGATCCAAACGCCAACAGGTCAGTTACATTTATTTTTGTCTCTGCCTCAGTCCTTCTCACTAATTTAATTGACAGGCTATTTTTTTTTTATTTCAATTATTCGTTTCAATTTATTTGGATCGATTCGATTATAATTGAATTTCAGTCCGACGAGTATAGAAACCCTAGTGGGCGGCGGTGCGGTCGGAAGGCTCGATTCGCCGCTGGCATCCGCCGAAATTGAGGGCGAAGAGAGCGAGGTCGTTTGCATCGACACGCCGACGCAGCCCCAGTCCGACCTGATGGATCTTCTTCACGAAGTAACGCCACTTCCGCTTCAGCACACCGAGTCGAAGAGTCACGTTAACGTCAGCTTCGCCGAGATATTCATAAGCGTCGAGGAGGAGGACCTGAGCGTCGATGTGTCGCAACACGTGCGGGATTTGTTCTTAGAGTATCAATTGTGCAATCCAGAAGTTCCTATGAGCTCCGATCCGACGTCCGATGACCTCAAGGGCATTGACACGAGTCCTGAAAAATATGAGAAAAGCGTGCCGATGCACGGCGACGAGATGTTTCACAATTTTCTCAGTAGGATCCAGAAGAATTCTGGACAGATTCTGAGGTACAAAAATAATCGCTGTATCTTAACTTTTACCATTTAAACCGAAAGTGGAAGTTATTTTAAGTCTTCATAATCGATTGTTTCGCAGGTACTGTCGGGATAACACAGCAGCTCTGCTCTTGTCTCCGCTCGGTGAGAGCATCGCATCTTGCAGCCACTGCGGAGCCGAAAGAATCTTCGAGCTGCAAGTGCTTCCGACAATTATACCGAAACTCCGACTGAATCCGAGCAACGGGCGCAATTTCGAGCTCGAATTTGGCACCGTATTTATATTCACGTGCTCGCGAAGTTGCTGGTCCTCCCACGACGTCTACAAAGAAGAATACGTTATCGTGCAAGCCGAGAGATTATAGTAATTAAAAGAGAATAAGTAAAAGAAGCAAGAGTTCGTCGTCGTTGTTATCGACATTTCAAAGAGAAAAAAAATTTACAATATCAAATACTCAAAGTCAGCAGTGTTATGTTTGATCCGTAGATCTCCGTCCACCGAAGTCGGTATACAACAGAGCGGTATGACGAACAACGAAGGTGCTGTTTCGATGATGAAAGTTTCCGATCTAAAATAATTATTTCGTTTTCCAAATCGCGAATAAAATGTAATTTGCGATGAAAAATTTAGTATGAAAATCGTGAGAAACTAACTAATGAATATATTTCCATTTATCGAGCATTTTTTAGAGCCGTTTTACGATAGAATTAAATTCGCGGCTATTTTAACAGTCGGACGATGATTGGTAATAGGACTCTGTGTGTCGTTGAACTCGAAGAGAAACGACGGCCCGAGGGCTGAGAATCAAACATCTAGTCAGTAATCAGCGTGGGCGATGTATTAAAAAAATTTAAAAGAAGAGAAAAACATAGATTAAACTACGACGAATACCCAACATTTTCCTACGGTACTCGTCACATAGTTGTATATACATAGTAAACGTAATGTTAAGCTCATAACGCTGAACGATAATGAAATAAGGTAATACACGTTGACGCTGTTGCAGTTTCGAGAGGAAAACTTTATAAAACTTGACTAAACTAGCTATCCCGAAGAATTGTCTATCGTGGATGGAACAGTGTTTACGCGATTACGCGAGGCGTATCTTCGTGTTCTCATTAATACTTGTCATAGAAATAAAAAAAAATTTTCGCTAATATAGAAAAGAAAAAAATAAAACTTCATCCACTGCTTCGAAATCTGATGAAAACCCGCGTACTTCAGACAAATCAAAATTTCGTTCGTACGAATAGATATGCATTTCCGGAAAACAAACGTTTATTTTACAAAGTCTCTTTATTTCTACCATATGAATATGTACTTCTTTACATTAGTTACAATGCGAATGATTAGACGATCAGATTTTTTTATTTTCCTCGCTAATATGTAAACACTATACAGCCGATAGTTTAACTATATTTATGTACAGAGCGAAAGTTAGTCCTCCCCTCGTCTTCGCCTATGCTCGAACTCGCGAATTCGACGAAGCGTCATGAAGAAAAATTGCGGCTCGCCGCGTGGCCGTCGGACCCGGCATCTTCAGTAGGTACGCTCCAGAGGATGCGACGCGAAGTAAGATTTATTGTCGAACGTTGCGTCCGCTATTTCCTTTATCATCATATCGCCGTTGGCCCAATCGCCCTCCTCCAATTCCTTGAATAGCAAATTAACTTTCTCGTAAGTGCGATAAGTGTATATCATAGCGACTTTGAGCTCTTGCTCGGAGTTCCTCAGCCCGATGCAATAAGATCTCGAACATCTTGCGACGACGGCGGCCATGGAGTATATCTCGATGATAATATCCGCCAGTCTCTGCAGCTCGATTTTATGACCCAACACGCTTATACCGTAGTGTATCAACACATTTTTGACACTTTTATGGAGATTATGCACAGACTTTTCGAGAGACGTAGCCGATACTCTAAGGGACGGATGCAAGTACTCATCGAGATTGAGCTGTGGCTTGCGTATGTCGAAAGCCTCCATGACTACGTCCACAGGGTAATAGAGCGGATTTCTCTGTTTCTTCACCGATTTAGCCATCGACATACCAGCGTGTTGAAAACCCAACAGCGCAGCGAACACTTTGCTGTCGACGGTTGATCGATCGTAAGCGGAGAGAGCCAGAGCGTCTCTTATTATGAGCTCGAAATCTTCGCCCTCGTTGTAACTCGCACCGCCCACGACCTGCGCGCCGTGCAGTATCGTCTGTATGCAGGTGTTAATGCAATGAGCCTCGACCAATGATTTCTCGAGGGTGCAATCTTGTTTCTCAAAACTGTCCATCATTCCGGTAGTCATGTAAGTTATCGCCTCCATGGCGTAGAGCGCCGAGGCCGCTCTACCTACTGGCTCGTGCATCGAATCGTGCGCTTGCCTCTTGACGTTAAAATTTTTGCTCTGTATAAGATTCTGCGTGAGTACGTTTAAAAATCGTTTCAATATGCCTATAGCTTGACCACCGACGTTGTGCTTGCCGTCGGCCATAGCGGTCATGAAGAGTTTCGCCTCATCCTCGCCCTTGCCCGTATCCAGTTTGTTCGCTCTCGGTACCTCGACGTCGTTGAACGTCACCGAGCAGATGTCCAGTCCCCGCTGACCGAGCATGTCCATCGGCTCGCTCACTACGAGTCCCTTCGCATTGCCCGGCACCAGAAAAGCCGAGAAGGTTTTTTGCGTCACGTACTCATCGGAGCTTCCGTGCTGCGCGAGTACGACGAAGAGATTCGCGTTCTTCGCATCTATGACGAAAGTTTTGTGACCGTTGATTGTGTAATGCGTCAACGTGTCGTCAAGAACCGCTATCGTCTCAAGAGGCTCGGCGGTCGTGCCGGTGGGACTTTCGGAGAAGCACAACGTCGGTGTCAACTCGCCGGTCGCTATTTTCGGTAGGAGCTGCGATTTTTGCGCCTCGTTCGCATACAAATTGAGCAGATTGACGACCGTCGCTCGCTTTGCGAGGTAAGCACCGAGAACCGGTACGCTCGAGACTGTCTCCACGAGCTTCGTGTACTCGCTGCAGTTCAGGCCGAGACCTCCGTAGGATTCCTCGACAGCGGCTCGGAGCACTCCGAGTCTCTTCAGTTCGTCGAATACCTCGTTGGGAATTGTTCGAGTTCTGTCGATTTGACGACGATCGACGTGCTCGTTTATGTAATCCTCTATAGGTTTGAGCCATTCGAAGAAGTCACGGTGTCTGTCGTGCGTCTGCGGCTCCGGATAGGCCAAAAATTCGGGGTCGAATTTGCCTACGAATAAATTTTTCGCGAAAGGCTCGCGCGTCGGCTTTTTAGGTTTGAGAGCTGATAACCTCATTTCCGATGCGCTGGTCAAGTCCGGATCAATGGCGAGCTTTGACGACAATCGAGCGTTTTTCATCGCACGATTAAGACGTGTGAACTGTTGTCTCAACAACAGCTGCCCACTCAACATTGCGCTCGTTTGTTTTTTTGTTTTTTTTTTTTGTTTTTATGCAAAGTGTTTTCTTCTGTTTTATTCGATCACTGTGCGGCGACTGCGAGTCGAACGACGACGATTTCGCGTGTGTGAGATTTACTTCTTGGGTTTGAGAGACGTGTAGTGAGTGAGTCCGTAAACAAACGGTTCTATACACAAGGTAAATTTCTGGTTAGTTAAACCGCGGCTACAGTCGATACTTTAACGATGGCTGGTTTACCTGTGTTATCTAAATTTATAAACGTAAAACATTTATTTATCTTCATTGAAAATATAATAACTCAGGTGAATTGTAAAAAAACAATAAAGGTTTTTCAATTTGTTACAGTAACAATATTGACAGCTTACTGACCACTGAGTATCAATATTAGGATTCAACGACATACCGGATAATACGTAATTTCCGGTCGAAAAATTAGGTCTTCACACCGGAAGCGACGTATTTTCGGAATATGTCATTCCCGGTCAAAAAGAAAATTAGTTGAAACATTGAATTGCGGATGACGCCACAGTTGCATTCCGATGGGATTGGACGTGTGGAAGGGAATTTCATGTAACCTCAAATCTTGAATAACAAATGTAGTGTTCGAACCTACGTGCGTATTTTCGATCAATTTATTTTGTCGAGTGAACAAATGTCATGCAGAAAATTGTTAACGTCGTTCGCGGCTGGAAGAACATCGTGTGCTATAGCGTATCCAAATATTCGTGCAATTCACGTTTCACCAACGATTTCCACATGTTTTGGGAGTTTCAGCGATGTAACTAACGTCGACCAGCATCGGGGATTGCTCTCGACCGATCTGTCGTACTTTACGACTCTTAAGAGATACAAATCGGGCAAGAAGAAGCAGAAACATGCGAAGGTATTTAACCCGTAATATATTCATTGAATTGTTTTCCTCCGCTGGTACTTACCGTTCATTGAACAATTCGCTCGAATTTTCATTCAGGAAGAAGAAAGCGACGATGACGATGACGAAGACGAGGTAGATCTCTCGGAGTTCGAAGGACAGAGTACCAAGGTTATATCGATGACCGTTAACTCAATGAGAATTGACCTCGTCGTCAAGGCTGCCATGGGCATGTCGCGTGCGTAAGTATCGCAATTACGATCGTGAGATAAAAAAAAAAAGGTTTTCCTGACACATGCATGTAAAATCCCGTTTTCCGTTCCTATGAACTGAGCACAGACAGGCACTTTTATCGCATCGCGTACGAGAAAAATGCCGCGCATACGTAGAAACCTTAATATGATCTTTTTTTCTAGCACTAATATACGAGAAACCGCTTTTCTATGCACACTTCCCAAAAACTAGGGATGTGGGAATATTTCAAAATTTGAATAATTCACCATGAATTGAATATGAATGAATCGTATTTGAATATTCAAGATATTCGAATGATTTTAAGTCTAAATATTCCAATTAGGTTAACGAATTGTTCCAATAATTAGAAATATTAGTTTGAGTCTTTATAATGGACGATAATGGTCATTATAAATAACGCGATAAACAATGCCAATTGATTTACAACAGATATTCTTGTACACGTTTAAGCTTTGAAAAGGGGAATATAACTTACAATCGAGCCTAAGTTCTTCAGCTTTGAAGTAATCAAAATTCTTCATTCAATGAATACAATTTATGTGCTCTGTTTCATTGTAATAGGAATTTCATCATTAGAATATGGAATTCATAAAAATTATTCGAAATATTCGAATTTTTGTAATGTTCATAAATATTCATATTCGTCGATTTTTTTAACATTATTCACAAATATTCGAATTATTCAAATTTTTGAATATTCTATTCAAATTTTGAGTTGAATATAAATATTCAATTCAATTCAAACGCAATTCAATTCAATTCAAAACGAAAAAGTGATTTTTGTGAATTTGTTAGGAAAAATTATACGAATCCGATAGTCATAGAAAAGGGAATTCCTGGCAAGTACGGCATTCACACGAGCTTTAGTTATTTGCGATGCAAATAACTATTGCAAATGCCCAACACGCCCAAATGTATTATTTAATTTTCAGCAAGGCGGAGATAGCTCTTTACGAAAGCAAAATTCGTGTCAACGGACAAAAAGCTGTGAAGAAAAGCTATCAGGTGAAAAATATTTATAGATTTTCCAAGATAACCGAGCTTTTATCTTTATCTAAACGCGAGCTGATACGTTAACGAGATTTTCAAATTTCGCAGGTAAAAATTGGTGACGTTATCGACCTGGTTCGCGGTCCGAGCCCCAACAATCCCGATTTCATCGTAGTAACACGACTCGTAATACTAACGGCCATGAGCGACAATAACGGCTACAAAGTAAAATTCACAAAGGACAAGTCTCTTGTAATCGAGAATTACGACGACGTTTGGACACCGGTGGAGGGTTAATGTGTTTGTAAAAAAAATTATATTGAAAAAAAGAAAAACTTAGTCTATATAACTAACAATTAAAATATCTTATTTTCACATGTGGAGCAATGTTTTTTTTCCTGTGTTTGTGCATGGCCGGCGTCTGCACAATTTCATATCGCCACGGATGTTACTGCAGAGAATGGAGGTTCAATTTCTCGCAGAATCATGAGAGACTGTAAATGAGATATATCATGCACTAAAAAAACGATAAATACGAGGCGAGGAAAATTTCGATAACTTTTTTTTTATTTACCTGCGACACTACCAGTATTCCCTTTGGAGTCAGCGCCGTTAGATTTGTAACGACTTCCGCGACTTTGTAATTTTCCTTGATTTCCTAAAAAAAAAAAATTAAGAAAAACACAATTAACGACATGTCACGTTGATTCAGACATTATTTTTTTGCTTTCTCATACAGGAATTTGTGTAAAAAAAATTCGAGATTCTGATGGCAGACTACTTAAAATAGTTTAAGATGTCGAGAAATGCGATTTTTAGCGGGCCTTCGGATGTATGTGTATGTGTGACCGATTTACATCGTTTGAATCGGCTATAACTCGGAATCAGCTTGAGACAGCTAGTTGAAATTTGATGCATAAACTCGTTTGCTCGTTTTTACTCTAGGAGTAAAATAATGTGGAGATTCGTCGTCAGTGAGGAAAATATATTCGACATAGCCTCGAAACGATGAATTACGCAAATTTCGGTTAGGAATTTTCTCAAATAAATTTAGTGGTAAATTTGAACAATTTCAATTTTATGAGATGTAGACTATTTTTTATGTTGCGAAAAATAGGTGCAAAGTAATTTGCACATGGCGTTCGCATTTATTAGAATTTTGCGCACAACTTTCTCTACGAGGAAGCCAAAATCGATCAACGAACTTTCCCATAGAGAAAGTTGTGCGCAAAATTGTAATAAGTGAGGAAGCCATGTGAAAATTGCTTTGCACCTTTGTCTCCATTAATCGTGAATTACCTGCAAAACATAATCTTTGTCTTTGTCGTTCAAAAACGGCAGTAGAGCAGCAGCGAAATGTGCCTGTTCGCAGTGGAAGCATCGATTGATTATGTCTCGGAACTCGAGTTTGGCGACGACCGGACAGGCGTGTAAAAGCCTCAGTGATCCGACGCAATCGGCTATTTGTTTCGGATTCGGTCGAGGATCGAGTTTTCCAAACGGACTGGCAATTACAACTTGCCATCCGGCTACATAGCCACTGCAATTGACCATGTTGCTTATCGTTCCTATCACTGGCAGAGCTTTCTCCAAGTCCTTTACCTGGAGCAACAAAATTAATAAAATAAATGTTAATTTATTTATGAAGCAGATTAAAAAATTATCAAAATAAAAATAAACTGCAACCGAATGTACCATCGGTTGTTTAGCCATTCGTTCCAAAGTTGCATTCAAAAGCACGCGATCGTCTATCGCAAAGTCTATGCAAATCTGTAGAATTAGGCTGAGAGCTCGGGGTGTGTAAAATTGCGTTTTCATGAGGATTTGCGCCAATTTATGCTTCGAACAACTTTCGAAACTACTGACACTGTAGCCCAGACCGAGACGCTCCAATTCACTCAGATAATGCAGACACTTCATGTATTGTCTGGAAATAAAAATTATAAATAAACAGAAGAATTAAAAAAAAAATGTTTGCAAAATAAAAGAAAAAAAACTAAAAAATCAAGTTTCACTTCGCGCGTCAGCTCAAATTCAATCGGATATTTGTGTTCAGCGGGGACAAATAGGTTTCGCAAGAAAAGAAACAATACCTGACGCTCTTCAAATCCCTCTTCGTTAAATCCTGTAGAGTGGCTTCGTCGGTAATAGACTGAAGTACTCTCAGTGCTCGAAAACGAACACCAGGTCCGTAACCATCGTCTTGTTTGTTGTCGAAGCCAATGTTGATCAAGAAATTGGCATACAAATGCGTTTCGCCGTCTCCTAGGATGTAGCACGCCCTGCAACGCGATAGTTCGTAAAACCATGAAAAGCTGTTCTTGTGTTGAAAAATTTACAAGCACTTTACAGAAGCTGCGAGAAAATAAAATTGACGAACGATAGTTTACCGCAGCAAATTGTCCTCTGCGACGGGACTATCTTCGTGCGTTCCGATAGGATTTCCAAATTCCAACGTCATGCTGTCGTTCGATCTGCCTTCCAAACTTTCCGGCTGCAGCCAGTCGAGCAATAGATCAAATCGTATCTTCACCATGTTCATAGAGAAAATACTGCCCAACGCGTTGGCCGCCGAATTAATATCCGGTCTTCGCTGTGTGGCCCCTTTGCATCTATTCGGTATGCTCTCATCGTTGTACAATTCGCGCACTAACTTCTCGGGATATCCAATGAGATCAAGATATCTGTTTTCGCCCAATCCGTGCGTGTGTAGAATGTGCTGCGAAGTCAATCGCAGATATTTGTCTTTGATTTTCTGTAACAGTATTAAAAACAAAACAAGAATGTAATCTTCCGAAAATTAGAACAATAATTATCTGTGTAATATGATTTTTTTTTTTTTTGAAATACGAACTTCAATTAGTCCATCATCGGTTTCAATGGATTGCTGAGCCCAGAGCTGTGCCGATGCGAAGCATTCTTGGGCCGCGGCAACTTTGTCCGCTCCCTGCGGCGTGTGATTCACCACGTAGTATAAAGCAGCCGTTCCATAATACAGACCATCAGAGCCGGTCATGAATTCTATACATTTCTTTATATCTTTCAGCAGAGCACTGTTACGCGGATACAAACACCACACGTTGTTATGAGAATGGTCCTTGGCTAAACCTTTCCAAGCTTCTGCCACTGAGCCTTTTATCGCCAAGGTACAAATCACATTAGACTGAAGCTTCAATATCGGAGCGATGCTCAACCATTTTTCGTAAGTCTTGAGATTCAGTTCCGGAGCTGAAAATCCACAATTGTCACATAAAAAAGTATGTAAAAAAAATCTCAGTCTTTGTAGACAGAATCTGGCGATCATTTACTCATCAACTTCCACTGATCGATTTTTGGCAAAAACGGCAATCTCCATTCTGCGATCGGTGGTATCGAACTATTCTCGTGACAGAGACTCGCCCATTCCTCGCGTTCGATCTCCGTCGGACGTCTGCGATTCGCAAAACAGATATTGTTCCACACTGCTGCTTCACATTCATAGTTTGGAGCCCCGAGCGGTGAAACTTACCCGTAACGCGTGTAATTTTGCAGGAAACAAAAGTGTTCAATTCGCTCCATATTTTTTTCACCCAGAAGTTCGAGCATTGTGAGGAATACTTCGTAGTGGTAAAAATTTATCTGTAAGAATAATTATATTTAAAAAAAGCGACTTCGAGGATTGTAAGGATGTAATGGTGGATATCTTGCCTGGGGAGATAACTGAGTTAGATGCCGTTTCATTAATGCTTTGTCTTCTATTTTCCCCGCAACTTCCTTGCATTTCTTGTTCAACTCACGTACATCGTCCTCGTTGATTTTCAGTTCTGAATAACGAAGTAAAATGTTGCTGTTTGTTCATCAATTGTTATGTCCTTAAATTCGTTTTGTTTGGTATATTCGACCTTTCGTTCAATAAAAATGTACCTTTCCTTTCCGAGCTTGTTATAAAGTGTAATCGAGGCTGCCAGCGGCTCATCAGAACTTGCAGGTACAGGAGAAAACAATCGTTAAGTTCAAATCCAAAGTCGGCGCAAAATTTTTCGAGAATGGGTATCAAGTTTGGTTTGCCGGAGTTCATAACTCGTTCCAAGATATTTCGTTTCGCTTCCACGTCGCTGGTCAGAACCTCTGAAACGATAAATACCGATTGGAGTGAATCAATTTTTTATTTGATTCGATAATTTGATTGATGATAGCAACGAACCTTTGTAAGAAATCCCATAATCGGTCAACTTTCGCGCCCATCGATGCAAAAGCTTCTGACAATTGAAATCGTACAACTGCCCGTCGTGCTTTATTATCGAATAGTATTCGCAGCCCAACTCGACGACTGCTCGATGCCTGATTAGATCGCCTTGAGAGCTGCAAAAAAAAAAAATCGAATTTTTCTCTTCAATACGCAGCTTCTTCGTTTTTTCATTGGATAACAAACAGGACTCAACTAACGATCGACAAGCGGCGGATAACCACTTGGAGGCTTCTTGTTCGGTGAGCATGAAGAGACACGCGAGTCCCAGAGCCGAGTCAAGCGATCTCGCGCCGACAATTTTTTTCAACAATGTGTAAAGACAGTGTGACAAGACACAACCAGTTTCCATCATGACTTCCAGACTCACGGGCAACAACGAACTCAGACCATAGTGTAAATTTTTCATAATCTGCAGCAACGAATAATCGTAATGCTCGTTCTGAATTTGCTTCGTCCGGCCCAAGAGACTCGTCACCAACATTTCGATTTCTTCCTGGTTCATCGAGTTTTCCTCGTCCATTCTCGCACCTGTTAAATATAATCGAGTATTATCGATTAAAAAAAAATAAAAAAAAGCTTGCCCGTACCGCAGTAGCGACATTTCAAGGGTCCGCATATTTAATTTAATTTTCCCTAAATACCAGCATAAAAATTGTAGAGCGTCAACGAATCCTTGAACAGTGGAAGCAACATTTGTCCTGACGACACGGCCGCGTCTTTGAAAATGTTGTAAAGAGTATAAGTCGTTTGAACGTTCATGCTATGTTCCGGATCCGGTTCGCATGTACCCTCGTATCCGATCGCCGCAACGTAGGCGTCCACTCGGTTGTTGCACAGCACGGCATCTTCTAATAGATCTGAAAATCAGTTAAAGTAATTTCTCATACTGTTGATATGATGAATTTTCGGTTTCTGACATCGAATATCAAGAAAATTACAAAACGTCGTCGCGGACGCTAGTCAGGAAAATAAGCGAGTAGCTATAAAGATCGATTTTAAGGGAAAATGCGACGTGAGTGATATTCCCCGTGTCAGTATCGGTATATAGAGACCACGAGGTGCGTGCGAAGTGAGAAAATAGGCTGAATGCTAAGGAGTGCGAAGGAATCTTTATGTTAGTAGTTACTATGCACTATGGTTGGAAAATGTTTAAAAAATATTTTTTTATATGAGAGAAGTGGGAGACGTAAAAGGAGAAGGACGCCGTACTGTAGAATACATAATAAAAAAAATATACAAACCGTCGTCGCAATTGAGAAAATTAAAGGCGCACAATTTTTTCAATAAAATCGATATCTCAGCATCTCTTTCGCCATTTTGAATCCACGCGGTGCACAATTGACTCAGGAAGCGGCTCTCGTCCTTTGAAGCGACTCCATTCAGAGCGAGGCGTCTGGAATATTTAAAAAAATAAAAAATGAGCTACCAAATTTAATCAGATCCGTCAATGAGAATTCAAAAAGATCGCTCACGTGATCGAATTTTTTAGAATCGAAGAATCGTTGGTCTTATCAAAGAACTCGAGTACTGATGCCAATGGCGGGAGACCCAGAAGATCGGATACTTTTGCCAAACGTTCGGAGCTCGCAAGTCCGGAATTTTCTTCGATTTCCAGCTCTGTTAAATATAATTCAACGTCGTTTATCATTTTACCAAGGCTATTTTTCGAACAACCGATTAAACAAAATTTCGATCGGCTAACCGTAAACAAGTCGATTTATGTAACCCTCCAAAGTTTTCTTCTTTTCACTATGATATTCCGACAGATTAATCCACACGTTAAACTCCCTATCCAGCTTGTAGACACGCTTCAAATGCGGAATACTGTTGAGAGCGTAGTTAAAGTCCGCTGCGGAATCACTCTTTTTCGAAAGTATCTTTCGCAATTTTGCTCCGACCGGTCCCAAAGCTTCGACATAATGCTCCAAACATTCCCCTCTCGTCTAAACGATATTTCCAAAACACTGATTTTTCGTAAAACATTTTTTTCAAATAAATTAAAGCTTCTCTGCAACGGTTTTAAAATAACTTTACCTTCGAATTGAGTTCAGCAATAGTCACGTTGACTATTTGTTCGCAACAGAATCGAGCGATGTCGTCGTCTACCTGATTTAGCACCGCCATAGCTTTGTCGATGTTTCTGTGAAGAACGTTCATACAGATATTTTAAGAGGCACATTATATTTTGATGTCCAAAAATTACTTACCCTTTATTCAAGTAATGATTCGTGCAGAAGCAGAAAGCTTTGAGTCTCATGGAATTATCGGTTTTGGTGAGCTCGCAGATATCATAAATCATCTCCTTACGATCTTGCTTTATTATGTACCGAAACAATCCCTACGAAAGTATTATCGTTAGATTTCGAATACTCGAGGATCTTTTTTTATCTTCGAGACAGTGTGTTGCCTTTATATTCATCACTGACAGTGTTCAAATCATACTGCATACTTACTATACACAAGCCAACATGATGGTAGCCGTATTTTTTTAGAATCAGCTTCACGGCGACTCCATTGCTCTCTGTGCGAATTTTCGATACTAGAGGATGATCGAAGGTGTAACTGACCTCGGCGAGAGCAACAATCGTATCGCTCCACGGTACGGGTGCTTTCTTCAGTATTTCCACGGTTTGTTTAAGCCGATTCTGTTAAAACATTATACGAGAAGTCCATCTGTTTAGTTGAGACATGAATAATGTAAGAAAAGATAATAAAAATTTGTTGCGGAATTTGTATGCCACCTGGACGTTATGGATGTAGCTGGTAACGATCGAGACCCTTTCTTCCCACGGAGCTTTCTCCCAAAACCACCAGCCTTTCGAATTATTCAGAGTTTTCTGTAACATAATTGAAAAAGATTTAAAAGCCATCGTCATTGAATATCAAAGTTCAAAATTGATTGTTCAAAGGAATTGAGTTTAGAACACTGGTGATGTAAATTACCTGAATATACGAAGAAAATACTTGATCGTTCTGCAGCGAATGATTGAGGATGTACCGCTGTAAAAATGTCTCAACGAGATTCGGTATTCCTTCGATGTGTACTTTATTGAGCAACAAATGTATCACAGTCGTAGGATCGCCCAGATAAATTTCCAACGGTAGGACAATCCTGTAAACAGTCATCTGGTAATTAAAGCAAAAAATAAAAGGTACAACGTACGAGACCATAAAAAAAATCCCCAATCTCACCTGTGAATGCTCTTCAGTTCCAAAAGGTCAGTCATCGCTTGCACCAGCGTCATGAGACGATGAAGATGCGAATTTTTGCTCGAGTATTGTTGATGAAAGTAGAAACAAACGTTGGACTCTTCAAAGCTCAGCAGATCGATAAGACCACGAGCAAAGTCCAAACCATTCTGTGGCCATTCGGTTCTTCGATATTTTTCTAATAACCTTGTCTTCTTGTAGCCCCATAAAATAATCACCGGCAGTGAGCTCGGTAGCAGCGAAATAATGGACGGCACGAAGTGACATAGCCATGGCCATAGTTTACAAGGCGCTATGCTCTCGGATATCGAATGTAAAATATCGTTAATCATGTTGGGTGATAAATCAGACGCCAATTCCGGAAAATGCCTGATCCATATTGCAGCTGCAGCTTGCAATTCTCCCTGCGTACATAATATTTAATCAAATTTCTATTTATAAAACCAATTAATTAAAGGAAGTGTCTATTGGGACCATACCGTGCACGGTATGGATACCGCGATACGCTCACGGCATAATTACATTCCCTGTGCAAGTATACCGTGCACGGTATGGCTATACCCACGGTATATGGTAGGGATACGTAAGCCCAGCTGGGATATACCGTAATACCGTGCACGGTAGGGTCAATGACAAAGTCTCGAATGGGCCAAAGTCTCGAATGCTGAGAAGTTGATCACAGTCGAGACGGTCGCCTGTCCCGGTCCTGACTGCAAAGGAGTCAGCTTGTCCTCTGCTTGGGGTTATGGATGGGTGACCGTGGTCACCCATCCCAGTACTGACCGCAGACTCGTATGCTTTAATTCGGAAGATATGGCTTTTTGTCTTTTAGCATCCGATATTTTTCATTGTTTTCTAATCCCGTTAATAGATGTAAATAATTAGAAAAACAACCCCACTTGAAAATACCGTGATGCCATATACCATGCGTCTATTACGATGATACGGTATAGGTCTAACTCCGATCGTCCTTTACGCCGTACAGTACATTTATTGATGTATAGTATTATTCTAAACTTATTTACCGTGTCTAAATTCATCATATTGTTTCCACGGTATATTGGCGGTACTCACGGTAAATGAATTTGGAATAATACCGTATGGCAATAACCGTAGTGTACGGTGTAAAGGACGATCGGAATTTAGACGTAATGGACGCACGGTATACGGCATCACGGTATTTTGGAATTGGGCTTGTTTTTCTCGAACATACCGTGGCGCAATCCACATGCCGTGGACGGTATCACGGTATATCAAATGCGGTGACCAGTGTATCCCGTGGGAGTAGCTAAACCGTGCACGGTATTACGGTATATCACAGCTGGTCTTATGTATCCCTACCATATATACCGTGGGCTCAGCCATACCGCGCACGGTATACTTGCCCAGGGAATGTAATTATACCGTGAACGTATCACGGTGTCCATACCGTCCACGGTACGGTCCCAATAGACACTTCCTTAATTAAATCCTGCCGACTCACAAGTGATAAATGTTTCACACATTCCTCCAATAAGTTTGCTTGTGAAAATCTGATCCACTCTTGCACGTCTTCCCGGCTGTTTTCCTCAACGTCGATCTCCATTTTTTTAATGATCTCAAAAGTTTCGAGTTTTCGCAGTGTGACGTTGAGGGTTGCGAGCAACGAGGCGAAGTCTTGGCCCTTCGATTCCTATAATCAGTACATAGATTTCATATAACTGAATGACAAATTAATATTCGTATTGTTGCGATGATTTGACCTCTATATATCGGGTTATTCTTTGACGAGCATACAGAAGGAGTCTCCGTATCTGTTTGTAATTCGACGCATGGGCGTTGTTGCAGCAATCGTAGACATATTTAACGTCCTTTATTTTATCCAGCGTCGAAACAAATTTCTCCAGCTTCTCGGCTTCGTTCGCATCGTCGGTCCATGGACCGAGTTGATTTATAAATGCCGCTGCTTTCGCGGTGTGAACGGACTCCAAGCTCAACTGAAATTGATTAGCGAAGCATTCGGCCTCCTCAAATTGCTCGCGTCTGAGCAATCTCTGCAAACGATATTCCGGAATACTCTCGACGATAGCTTTCACTCTGATCGTGTCTATTTTCTCCGACCTGTTTTTTATTCCCTCCAGAAACACTATGTTCTCGACGGAACAGCCAACGAGATCTACCAAATATGTTGTCGTTGGTACCGACATCTCGAATTTGCATTCAAAATCTACGTAAAAAAAAAGACAAAAACATTCGAGTGTCAAATAAAAATTGAGTATGGCAGAAAATGGACAAAGCAGAAAAGGTTGAGCTGTACCGGGAAAGGAAAGAAAGCGTAGAAGAGTCGTGGCGGATCCTTTCTCGGGCACCGTCAGGATGAGTATCTGATACGGATCGTTAAGTTTATCCTGAACTGTAACGAAGTCGGCAACGGGACCATTCCAGATTTTTCTTCCCAACAAGGTTTGCAGACAAACGATACTGAGTACACCGTCGGAGCGCAAACCAATCATCGCGCTGTGGAACAACGTAAACCGGTGATAATATAATACCGACAATTAGTAGCGTTGCAGAACGAGCGTATAGCAATACTTGCCCATAATTTTTGAAGAATTTCACTTTCGTATATTCGAAGGGTAGAGCACCGAGGTGGGCGCAACGTCGCCCGCTCGGCCACAACTGAATGTGCTGGCCGATGGTTACTATAGATGAATTACCTGAAGGAAGATCGAGATCGACGCATTCCGCCTATGTAAAAAATTACGAATAAATTGGCAGCATAAAGGATGAACGAAAAATTGATGACAGCAAGCAAAAAAAATAAAATAAAAAAGTCTCCGTTTTCCGATCGATTATTTAAGGCTCGATCATCGAGATGAGCTGCTCTACCTGCGAGGTTTTTGAACCTTTGAAAATCTCTGAGCAATCTATGCCTTGCACTATTTCCTTCAGTCTCTCTTCGTCATCGTCGCTCAGTGCCGAATGGGCAGCTCTTATATAGAATCCTTTGATGCTGAAATTTTTTTTTTTTTATACAATGTTTTTTCTGCAAACATTTAATTTTTTCACAACAGAAAAATAAATTACCAATAAATAACTCCACTGGCTGCCACGAGGATAATGTCTGCTTTCGGACCAGCATCTTGCACGCAGATTTTCACAACGGAGTCACCAAATTTTTCTTCTATATTTCTGCATCGATGAAACGAAAATAGTTTTATGGAGTTTTACTACTCATTTAAGAATGGCATGATTTTATGTTTTACAATTTTCAAGGAGTAACTTACTCGTAGAAGACCTGTCTCCCTCCACTAGCAATGTGCAAGCAGTGAAAGACACCAGTGGCAAGTGCTATGAACAAAAAAGCCTCATTCTTGGACATACAGTAGGCAGTTACAAGCGCGTCGAAGCCTACGCTGAGGATGATTTTGTGACAGGATTCGTCGCTAAATATCGTTATGGATTTGTCTACGACGACACACAGCATGGAATATTGAATTGAAGCGGATACATTTGGATTGTCGATGACCTGTCGAGAGACACATAGACAGTTAAATAAATTCTAAACAATATATTTTTTTTTTCCTAACAGATACATAGAAAATCCGAATTTCCATTCCTGTGGATGAGTGCAGAAAGGTACTTTTTTTTTGCCCTGTACGCATAAAAAATACTGTGCATACACGCAAACATAATATGAGCTTTTCCTCACGCTACTGCGAGAAAGTGCCTTTCTGCACACAATTCTGAAAACGAAAAGCTTGACTTTCATAAATTTGTTAGGAAAAATTATGTGAATAGCAACAGTGTAGAAAGGAAAGTCCTGACTCATGTTAATGCAGCATTTTCACACTCGTCAAGAACTGTCTTTCTACGGCCTTGCCATACAAATAACTATTGTGCCGATCTGTGTGAGAAGTGTTGCATACCGGGCCATTGGATTGAACCGTTGCCAGTGTGGAAGTTTCATAAATCGATCCATTGTTCTCAGCGACTGTGCGCGCTCCAAAGTTAACTGTTTCGTCGTCAGCATTGAATCCCGACTGTACTTTGTTCCACAAAGCCATTTGCGTAGGACCTGTTGCTGTGTTTATCCCGCCGACCTACGCAGCCTAACCCCAAAGAACCTTAAGTAAATGCCATTAACGTAAATTAAGAGAAACCAAATTACTTCGTACCTGCTCATTCGATTATTTGGATCGTCGAATCTTCAATCGATTTTTTTGTGTAAAATTATGAGGCTAACTAAACGGTTTAACCGATCGAATAACTGACACGCATTTCGGTAAGATTATGTTTCAAATATTTGAAACCGGCGTTCGTTTGAATTCATATTGCGTCATACTACTCTGTCGGTAACACAAAAACTGTAATCCAAATTTCTTTACTAAGTGCCGTAATATCCGTAATCCAAACGACGGTCTAACAAAATAAACATTGATACTGCATATGTGGTCCAGTTAGCACAAAGAAATTAGATATCAAAAAATGATCTCAATGGGTTCCATATGTCCGTCTGGACTCAAAGTCAACTCAAAGTCTCTTGAATAAAAAAATGATTAATAAACCGTACAAAAATGAATCAGTCGGTTAATAAAAGAAAGTAAAGCCAATAAAATAAATAAAGTTAAATTAATACATTAATAAACGATCAATCTGCCGATTGACTGCTGTCAATTTGGAGATTGACAGAAGCCAGTCGGGAAACTGTTTTGTTCTCCCCGGTACGAATGGTCGTACCTGCATGGCGCTCCGGGTAAAAAAAAATAAAGGGGAGAACAATTGGGATTTTATCGTAGGAAATTCCCCTTGCCGAGAATAGCCGGGCCCCCCACCTTCGTGGAGTTTCGCCGGGGTAGTTGTTGCTCAGTCCGCTGGGGGTCCGAAGGACCGTCGGTGGAAGGCGTCTGCTTATTTTTATGCGTTTGGGTCCTTTCTTTGCAGACCCTAAAACAAGACTGCGTTCTCCCACAGTATTTCTTTACTTCGGGTGAAGGAAAGTTCTGCGCTCTTGATGGTTTTTCCGAATTAGTACCCTCTTCTATAGAAAGTTCGCGTGTGACCTCCTGCCTAATAACTGTTCGATGCTCGTTCGTATTATTTATATTTGTATCGGACAAATCGCGCGCGACGCCTAATTCGACTATCGATTAATATCGCGGTTACCAACTACATTCGTTACATGCACTATGATGGTCAGAAACGGCCTCTATATAGTTGCGCACTGACGGTCACAAATGGTCAGCACAGTCGTGCATCGTCCTCGATGGCGGAAGCCAGCGGCCGATTCTGTGTTACAGATCAGGTTAAGTGTGTCAGATTGTGCTAAATAAACAATAATTAACTGAGCAACGTACGGTTGCTTGAAAAATCACGTACATCGCGAATATCCTCAGAGTGTCATGAACGAGTGCGAAACGAAAAAAAATATATCGCTTAATTTGAGGAACGTCACGCACAGATAACCAATGTTGTTGACGTAGTAGCAGGACAAAAGCAAATATACATATACATATATATATATAAAGATTTTATGCAATTTGACGAGGAATCGTCTCACCGACGAGCCGCTGCGATGTCACTTCGCTTGCGTTTGGCTCGTAGTCGTCCTGTCAAACTGTTAGGAGGAATTGCTATAAAATGTTGGGCATTCTCCGGAGCCTACGTACTCGTATGCTTCATACTCTATTGGCTGTACGGAGGGATATTTGCATTTATTCTTCTATGTTTTGCTACTACAGGTAAGTTGCCTCAGACATAAAAAAAAAATCAAATAGATAATCAGAATTAAAACTTTATGAAAAAAAAATTTGTGACAGATCGATGAAGTGGCTATTTAATTTGTTTAACAGGTCTATTATACCGTACGGAGGATCAACTACTGTATCATCCAGAATTGCCTGCACACTCGCGGGTATACGTTCCTGCACCTTCTATGTTTAATCTTCCTTATCAGAGTGTATATACGCGTTCCGGAGATGGAACAATGTTACATATGTTTTTCATTGCACAACCTGAGAGCGAAGCCAAAAATTCTCCAACGTTATTGTATCTTCACGGCAATGCCGGTAATATGGGACATAGGTAGATTATTTTTTTAATTTTTTTTTTTTTCATGAGAAACAATGTAGTAGGTTTTGAGATTTTATTTTAGGATTACGATCCTTTTTGTTTAGACTGCAAAACGTTGCTGGACTCTATCACAATGTTAGATGCAACGTATTGATGTTGGAATACAGAGGATACGGACTTTCACAAGGCAGCCCATCCGAGGAAGGACTGTATATGGATGCCAGAGCTGGCATTGAATATTTAGCCAATAGAAATGATATTAATACCGATGAAATTATTGTCTTTGGAAGATCTTTAGGTAAGCCAATTAAATTGTTCAGGAGTACAGCTCAAAATTGTTATAAATGTCCGGATTATTGCTATACGCAAATTGTTGTAAGTTGAGATGAAAGTCATAGGAAAAATGTATAATGCGAATTTAATTAGTTAAACAGCTTATGATACTTAAAATTAATGTACGATTTTCTACAGGTGGCGCAGTAGCAATCGATTTAGCTACAAAGGAAGATAATAAACAGAAAATTTGGTGCCTTATTTTGGAGAATACATTCACTAGTATACCCGATATGGCCTCACTTCTTATTGGATCCAAATTGTTGGAGTATCTACCACTCATTTTCTACAAAAATAAGGTACAAACTCAGTTGGCAAAATCTTATGAAAAATTAATTAATTTTGATGTCTTTGCAGTATATGTCACTGCTCAAAATCCGATCCATAACAGTCCCAACATTGTTCGTATCAGGACTGGCAGACACCCTGGTGCCACCGCGAATGATGACGGTTCTTTACGATCGTTGTAGAAGTCCGTGGAAACGTATGCTTCCAATACCCGGTGGTACACACAACGAGACTTGGAATCAGCCCGGTTACTATCAAAAAGTTTCATCATTTCTCACCGAGCTACGAGATAATCCTCAACCTCGGGTCACTTCTAGTCATTGGCAAATTGATGAAATATAGAATATATAATTATTTAACGAAAAGAAAAAACTATGATCGAAACAAAAAATGCAAAGATATGTCAGTGTTGCGTCCAAAGCCATAAATACAATTTTTATCATTAAGGAAAATAAAGGATGGGTGTTTTTGTTTGTTTGTTTTGTTTTGAAGAGTCACTCGTATAAATACAAAATAATACCTAAACACTGTGCAGTACCAGTGGTGCTACTGTGATAAATGATTCATAGTCGATTATAAAATTCATTTGTAAGATATATAGACTATAAAACTGGGAACAATCTTCCACGATCGAAAGTTTTATATACTCCCATGATAGTCATGGATATCGCTTCGTTTCCAACAATAAAATTGTCAACGATTCATCGACGAAAAATTCACGGGTTTTGGAGCTTAATGTGCGACATTCCAATGAATCACTTAGACATATAGAAGCATGGAGATTAAACGGTTGGGTCTCTTACCAGCGAAGATTTTCTTAATTTAATTTTTATTACTGTTACGGTATTCTCGGCTATTATTCCGTAAATTTCTATTGTTCGGTACAAGACTGAGGCACTGCAATTTTAAGTGAGCTAGGGCTTCCTAGCTGGCAGAGTCCCATTATTTACTCGATACTTGCAACTAAATTAGAATCTTCTATTCATGTGCCTCCTTCTAATAGCCACTCTGCGAGCGATCAAAATTCCGACTATAATTAGAAGGCAAAAAGTACCCATAGCTCCAGCTACAATGGCCAACATCCCTCTACTGGGTTCCAATCTTATAGTCGTCTCACTTGCAATCGGTACAGCTGAGGTATCTACGATCATTTTCGACAATACCTGCGGCGATGTATCGCAAAAGACGCGTTTTTTCCACGTGAACCAGTGTACCATTCTCGTACCCGCCAATTCCAGGGGTGTGTTACATCTGAAAAAACATGACTGGATGAATAAAAAAATTCTGATATAAAATTGATTATTTAGAAGGGTCATACCTGAGATCTTCCAGGAGCTCGGCGTTGATCTTGTAAAGATGCGGAACCAAATCGTTCAACATCCATTGGGACTCGCAATCGCAGTTGAATGGATTCATTTGCAAATCAATGCCATTTTGAGCTACGAATTTGCCAGCTGATTTTATTGTCGCCGAAGATATACGAGTAAAGGCATTTTTACTAAGATCCAACTGTTGAAAAGATAATAATGATATCAAAGTCGATTTTAATTAAAGAACTCCTCTGGTTCGTCCTTTCGACATCTAAAAAATCATTAACACACATCGACAGTGATAAACATGCTTCTTCTCATAACTCTCAGAGGTCTCATACATCTTAAAGGTAATAAGTAAAAAAATTAGGGTGTCATAAGATATAATACGACGGGCACCATTCTCTCCGATTTACTAAACTAATTGTGAAGCCTTTCCATTAATAATAATTACGTGAATAAAATTTAACACTCACATAACATATTTCGACGCCATCGAATGCTCCTTTTTCAATTGCATTCAATTGACGATTTTCAGAAACGGTAAGATTGATGCATCCGTCATTAACACCTTTCAAATGTCGAAATGCATGGATCTCTATAGCTTTCAATAGATCTAAATTACGAAGAATCAGCATACGCAATCGCAATTCGGATTTAAAGGTCAAATTTCTTATAGGATTTCCGCCTATCGAAAGTTCTTCCAAAATCGGTAAGTTATAAAATGTCAATGTTTCCGGTATGGTTGTTAATTTATTCCTCGATAAGTCCAATATTTTCAAGTCCTCAAACTTCGCGTCTGAGAATCCGGTTAATCCGTTACCGCTGATATTGAGACGTTCCAATTTCTTCAACGATGCGACATCGGCCTCGAGGGAAGAAATTTTGTTATCTTCGATATTCAATTCTCGAATTTGGGACAAATTTTTTGGCACGAAAGTTATCGAGTTGTGGCCGACGCTGAGGAATTTTAAGGATACCGGCAAATATTCGCCAGATATTTTCTCCAGCTCATTATGGCTCGCAGAAAGTTCGATAAGAGAACGAAGTTGCAGCATAGTTTCACCGGACAACGTGCCAATGGCATTAAACGAAACATCGAGAAACTTCAAATTCTTTAAAGATTCCAAAAAAGAACTACGAATAGTTTTCAATTTATTGTGCGATAGATCGAGATGCGTTAATTTCGGCAACTGATTCGCAGTCGTTTCGTTTAAATCGGCAATTTGATTGTTACTCAAGTTTAGATTCAATAATGATTGGACGTTGCTAAAGGCCGCACCGCTCAGCGTTGATAGTTTGTTAAACGAGAAATTCAACTCTTCGAGAGTAGACAAGTCTTTGAAGACATCAGCCTCTATATCCAATATGGAATTCTCTGACAGATCCAGTGATTTTACTATCCTCAGGCCTCGAAAAGCGTCCAATGGTAAAGAGATTATTTCGTGTTTGGAGAGAATAAATTTTTCCGCGCCCTTGTAGTCGTCGAAGGCCAGTAGATCGAATATTTCTGTGTAAGTGCGGTTCTCGTGTTTTCCTTCGCAATTGACGATTCTCGAGGTTTCTGCATTTGATGTTAAAAAATGTATTATCTTTTTTCTTCGAAAAACAATGAGGATTTGTGTTTTTTTTTTAACAATACCTGTCTTCATGCAGACACATAGCTCGCATATTCCGGACAACGCATTGTGTAGAAAATTTAATAACAATAAAAGCGTTAGTATGTGATGGACGCATTTCGAGTTGTACATTTTTTTTTTTACAGCCACAGAAATCCGCGTACGTTCAGAACATGCGAGAGACGACTGGCTCACTATCCATACTGAGACACTAAAGATAAAATGTCGTATCTGATAATATAAAAGCGTCATCGTATAGGTGATTTGTGGACTTTTTGATAACTTTGCAATCTACGATTAGTAGCGATATGATTCATATCCTCTAGACGGAGAAGAGGGCATATTTTATCAATGGGTATCCATCGAATTTGTCGTGGCGTTTGGGATCAACAAAAGTCCTGGAAATACCCTTAAAATTCTTAGTGAAAGTTTGTTGAAGTTCATCGCTAGGGGAAAAAATATTACAGAGAGAATGACTTTAATGGGAATATTTTCAAAATATCGAATTTCAGAATTCAACCGCGAAGATAACGCATTTTCACAACGGGAAATGCACGAAGCAATCACAAAACAAAAATAATTCTCGTTCCCTCGCAAGTTATTAAATAAATAATAAAAAAAAAATACAAGAAATACAGTAATGAAGTATAAGACGATAAAATCCCAGCTTCAAGCTTTTTTGAAAAAACTCATTAACGAAGTTTGCTTCTTTTTAACATTGACAATCGGCTCTTTAAGTTTTTTCGGCTCCGATTGTTTCACTTCCGCAACAACTTCCGGTTCTTCGTCCGAGCAGCTCTCGTAAACGGATTCTTTCCTAGTCACGAGATATCCATCCTCGTCGAGGAAAGTCTTGTCCACGAGTTTGCGAACTTTTCGTTTTTTTCCATCTCTCTCGACGACAAGCGGACTGGGAGTTTTGGCTCTCGTCGGTGGTTCTGGCTCAGGAGACTGGAAGATTTCTTCATCCTCACTCGCCGCGGCCGATTCTTCGCTCGAATCCGAAACCACGATTATACGTTTTCTCTTCTTGGTCTCCTCCTCCGAATCGTTGCTTCTCTCGCGCTTCGTACCGCGCAGAGGTTTATTGTTTTTCTTGGCTTTAGACTTCTTGCTAGTCGTTATTTTCTCGAAATTTTTTGCGCTCCCCTTGCTCGAATTTTCTTTTTCCGGTGTCCAGCTGACGGACGATTTCTCTGCTGAATTCGAACTATTATCGTTTTTCTTGCTATTCGGCTTGCGGAGTTTATCATCGTCGGCAATGTTAACAATTTTCCGTTCTGGTGAACTTTTACTCAAACTCTTTCTCTCGGACTCGCTTGGGCCATTTGCGGAGGACGCAGCGACAGCCGCTTCGTTCCTCTGCTGATTGCCAGCTTTGCCAAAGAGTTGTCCAAATCCAGCTTTCGTGCTTTGAACAGGCTTCTTGGAAATGGCACCCTTTTTTTCATTCTTCTGCTTCATTGGAAGTGATATTTTTTTGTTAATCCTCTCATCCGACTTTGCCTCCGCGCTATTGCTCAGATCCGACTTTAATGGTGTTTCTCTGATCGTGGAAGCTTCCCTCTTGCTAGAAGCGCTCGACGCATCTTTTTTTTCTGTAGAGACGACCGATGGATTTATTGCTTTTCCCCATCGCATAGTTAGGAGCTCGTCATCGCTTAATATAACGCTCTTCTCGCAGGTAATGGCGCTGTACCTGGAATCGCCCTTGCCAGAGCCAGCTAGAAGCTCAATATCCGGCAGCGTTTTTTGCAAACTGTAAATATGCTCGGATATAATTTTTTCAAATTTTCCTTTAGCTTTTGATATGTCGCTGTCTTTTACTACTTCGACTCGCATTCCACCATCCTTAAGATTTCCAATCAGCATGAACGTCGCTACAAGTTTGTCATTTTTGCACTGCTGCCAGTAACGCCAGAGTATCAACTTTGCTATATTGACGTGAACTTCGAGTTCTTTACTCAACCATTTGTATGTTACCTAAAATCAAATTTTTCTTTGTTTCTCAAGTACAAAACATTTTACAAGGAAATAATTTCTTTGAAAACATTAACTAACCAATTTATCCTCGTCGCGTACATAACCAGCCACACTATCCAAATATGAGTCCATCATAGGTACATCCATAATTTCCGGGTTGCAATGGTCTTCAGCGTAAATAAAAATGTTTTTTTATGATCAGGCACGCGTTTCAGAGGTCAGATGACTAATGACCGTTCGTTTTGGCGGATATAATTTTTTGTAAACACATATCATGTGTGATTATTTTTTTTATCTCCTCTCCATTAGGTAAACAGAACCAAATAGCCAGACTCTGACTGTCCGCCAGTTGGCATGGCAGTTACGGTAGAACGTCGTTTATCGGCAGTAATTTTTCGTATGAGACTTTCAATCCGGATGTGACATATTTCCAAGTGACGTCACACCATGTCAAATAAATAAACATTTCTACAAACATTCATTGTATAGTTTCTAATATATATTCTATTATACACCTTTGATAATATATTATGTATATATTTTTTTCCATATTTCTTGTATATATTTCTAACGAGTAACTGTGGAAGGGTAGTAGGTGCTGCAGAACATATTTGCCAGGGAAACACTGTACGCGCTAAGATTATCGGGTATCGAATAATCGCGGGACACATAATATCGATGAAATCGCTACTGTTGAAACTAAAACGAGAATCCGATCACTGCTACTCGATTCGAACCCACTACAGCAGCAGTCTTGTTCACCGCGATCCATCAAAGCCTAAATGAATCTATCGGTTTTTGCGTGTATAAAAATACTTTGCATAGTAAATCTCATTAGACTCGATAAATACACTTCGATGAAAATAACACACTTTCTTCGCAAGGAAATCGCCTATTAAACAAGATGGTTAAAACCATTATTTTTTATTAAAAAAAAAAAAAAAAAACCGGACATTCGTTTCCAATAGTACAAAGCAAAGATTCCCAAGTTCTTGAATATGCGAGTCCAATAGACATTTTTTTATTTATTTTTTTCTTCAATGAGTTTCCGTGAATTATCTCGATGATGTATTTGAATATTCATTATGTACGGGAAAATTCTTGTGGTATACTTAAAAGTTAACGCATAACATGCCATTATTTTAGAAACGAAGTATAATATAAACAAACAGGCACATAGCCCATCTTTCTATTTACCGTGCCAACGCCGAAAATTCTGTAAAATTAGCTTATCGTAATAGTTGAATCAATTTTTTCTTTTCTTTATCATTCGCCCAAAATACCGTACATAATTTATATAAACGACGTTGATTTCATTCATAGACTCATACCCATCACTGTCTCGTTCTCTTCGATTAATATGTGTAAGTATAAATACATATTATTATTATTATTCGAAATACAAATCCGACGAGTTTGCGGAAACGAGACGTCGAAAGATCGTATACGTACATTCATAACTATTCACAACCGAATGAGGAGACGAGTGAGAAGCTCGATAGATCATAATAGTCAGAGCAGGCGAACCGTAAACTAAAACGCTTTCTTCTTTGCTTCAGCTATTTACGACTACACTGACAATAATGGCTGATTTCCCCTTTCTTTTTCCTCCTTTTTTACAGTAAATTCGATTTATATACATGAAAAAATAGATGCGTTAAAATCACGCAGCGTAATTTCGTCAGTCCACACGCTATTTCATCTTGCTGATAGAACCGTGATTAAAAAAATTAAATAATAATAACATAGACGATATTTCGACGAATTTTGAAAATGTTCACCGAAATTGTTATACGAAGGCCAATCTGGTGCCGGTATAATTTCTCTCCCACTATCTTGCTGGAACTGTTGGCATTGTCTCGAGAAAGTCTTGTTCGATAACTGTTTCCAATTGCGTGAGGTTGAGGGGCGCGTGCCGGTCGCTCGACTTGCGACTAAGCGTTGTGAAGAAATGATGAAGATCTTGAAGAGACCGAATTTTGCTCGAAATCAGGAGCAGCTCGCCCGGTTGTACGACTGTTGAAACACTGTCGGTAAACTGCAATTCACAAATTAAAAAGAAAGTCAATTAATGTCATGTAAATTTATGTATGCAGAGATACCCAGTTTGCACAATATCGCTGAAGAACAAATACGCTTTTTTTAGCGGATGATTTTTTTTGGATTGGATCCAATGAAGAAGAGTTCCGAAACGTTATTTATAGCATGCAGCGCGGCTGCTGTAGTGGATCTTTCACTTCTCCGTCGAGTAGCATATCGAGAAAAGTGTCGCTTCGTACAATAATGTATACAACGTTGTACGAAAGCAAAAGGTTTAGAAAATTTTTATAATTCAACAAGCGGCGGGTGTTGGAGGTATTTATCGATATACTTCGTGATTACTTCAGCTGTATACATTTGTTTATACTTCTTAAGATACGTCAACATACTTTGATGTCAAGATAATTTTTTCATTTTCCAAAGTGATCTGAATTTTTGTTTAATTAATTATCTTTTTTTTTTCGTCCGTATACTTTGATCATGTTATTAAATACGACGTCTGAAAATCGATAATTTTCTACACTAAATAAACAAAAACAAAAAGTTCTATTTGAATTTCACCGTAAAAATGTACAATACGTTTGTTTACCTTTTCGATTTGTATTTCTATTGACAAGCAACACATTGTAGGTAGTGAGCGGATAGGTCATTGGAAGATTGCGGGTAATAAATAGCGAAGATTGATTGACCAATCAGATGGAATGTTCAAAACGAAATGCAAATAAACTTCCGGGGCCTATGATTAAAAAGATTGTGCGTTTCGTAGGAGTGTGAGTGAGGAACGAACCTATATGATGTCAATTACTTACGATCGCTGACAATGAGCGTAGGAGATCGTTTGACGTGTATCGGCCGTTAGTGCAAAATTAACCAGTGCCATGACTGGAACCGTGGCTTATCTGATCTTACTCCTTGTAACGTCAAGTTTGGCCCGTAAGTATATAAAATCGCTTCCAATAATTCCTCGTTAATATTACCATTTTCTCACTTATTTTTCTACCGTAACATATATTTTTACAATTATTTACCGACTCTTCTTTTCTAAACAATTCCGTCGTTTACTTTTGACTGCAGCGCATAAATAAATCATGTCCTAATTTATTTCCGAAAAAAATGTATCAATACCTAATACAATTCCTAGTCAATTGATTTAAGAATAGAAAAGTTAACTATTCTTATAGCGGTGAAAAGATCGGAAAATTTTTTTTCTGCATGTGACATTGCCGTGGGTCCAAAATACCGGTATAAATTGTTCTAATAATCATTTAATTCATTTGGTAAGTTTATTAATGACCGTTTATTTATTTTGTTATTTTTTTGCAAGCGTTCATCTAAGCATAAACTACTATACGAACGAGCATGCCCTTCTCATGGGCTTACGTTTCGCACAGTTGCGCGCGTATTATGCCCCGTAACCCCTTAATTACCGCTAATTGGCATTGATTGTCACGAATAAGATGAATGAAGAAGGTCGTTCAATTCTATTCTACTCTAACTGCAGCTGTTTGAACATGATTTGCGGAAACGTGTATCTCGACTGGTTGCAGTATTTTTATTTTATTTAACTTCTTTAGAATTAAAGAATTACCTGTATCTGCCTTTGATCTTAAGTATTGATTTTATTCTTTTCACAGAATACAACGACGACACAGACTACAATGACTTCGATTTTTATGAAAATCTGCCGTCGTCCTACGAGCGAAACGTCAATGAAAATTTTCGAGCACCGGAACCGGACGATTTTTACATAGTAACAGATTTTCAAGATGCCGATCTTGTGCAAACACCTTCAAGTTCGGTGGTCGAAGATATTCCTGTGGTATTAAAAAACAAAGATATTCCGAAGAAGCCGTCGCCGAGTTTGCGAGAAAACCAACGCGATTGGTACAAAAGATCGGAAAAAATATATCGCTACACGAAACATCGAATTCCCGGCTACGACTACGAAGAACTCGATTTTATGGGAGGAAGAAGCTTTCAGCAATGCGATCAAAAGTCAATATGGACCAATTGCGTATGCCAGTTCACTTGTTTCGAGCCGAATGTCGTGGATTGTTTTACCCCGTGCCGAAGCGGCTGTGAATGCAAGGAAGATTATGTTTTTGAAGAGAAAACTGAACAGTGCATACTTCCAGAACAATGTACCGATGTCGAGGATTATCTTATTTATAAAAAGTAAACTGTGACATCGAATGGGTAATAAATCGATTTATCGAAAACTAGCGTTCTCCAGTTGATAACAATACATTATTGCACCGGACTTACCTTTAAATCCATGAGTTTGGCGATTCTCGTAATGTGCGGTACGAAATCCGAAGACAGATTGTTATTTTCCGTCCCGCCAGCTGCCGCATCTCCGACGAACGCCCAGCGGTACCTGTAGCGAGTATAAAAGAGATATAACATTTTTTTCTTCGTCTTACACACAATACAACGGATACATAGAATTTTTTTGAAATGTTTATTGCTCGATTAATATCAATCGATGAATCTTACATTTGAAACTGTGGCAATCGATGAGCAGGAAGTAATAGGGCGAGATCCAGGAGTTTAGCAGCCGCTAATTCCAATTGAAGCCAGTGAGGATGCCCGTGGGCCTGCAATCCGTTACTCGCGTTCACTGCCCAAGACGAATCCAAGGCTGACAAAAGTTTTATGTGCGAACTGTTAAAAAAAATAACGTCATTCATATGTTACTCGTATTGACGACATTGTAAAATAGTTTGTACTTAACTAATTTCTATAGGATTAGATAACAGATAAAAGTTTTCATTTTTTTTTATAACTAAACGGTAACGATTATTCATAGAGGCATGGAAGAGATTCAAATTTAGGCCATAATGTCATATGAGTAATTGCATATAAAATTTAAACATGAAAGAATACTCAATGAAAAGAAGCAAACGAAGAAAGAAAGAAACATGAAAGAATACTCAATGAAAAGAAGCGAACGAAGAAAGTATTCAGCACAAGCCACTACTGCTCAAGTATAAACACAATGTCTCAATTTGATAAAAATAAAAATCATATATATATTTTGAAAAGTTGCTTATTTGTTTGTCCCAATTTTCAAGAATCAAGGGGGTCCCCGACGGGGGTTTGCCTAGTGAATCCTCTCCTAGACCATGATTATTCCAAGTCTCCCTAAGGGGCTCCATTTTAAACCAGAGGTGACGTATTTCTGGTCGAAAAATGACATTTTCAAACCGGAAGTGACATATTTCTGGTATATCAGTGGAAATCTTAATTTCCGATATCTAAATTCCGTACCCCATAGCGAGGGCGCAAAGTGCCTGAGCCACAACAACTTCCTAGCAGTCAATATATAAGATCGGATTAGTATTCGGAGTACACGATGAAAGGGGCCAATTGTGATAATTTAGATCGTGAAAATCCGTGAAAGTCTTATCGATTAAAGCGCTGAAAGAAATGAAGAGCCGCTGCATAGAACATATAATATTTTCGTTACATTATTGAATTACCTGCTCTGACGACTGGCGTCCCAACCACCAACCAACCAAATCATTTTGTGATGGCACCACATATCCCACCAAAACGCGGATGCCAAAACAGAGCGAAAAAACATCACATGATTAGGTAAAATCATCCTCGTTAGTCGGGATATTTACAATGACGTAAGGTTCGTTTTAATAACGAAAAAGTCAACGGATTTGAAAAAAAAAAACGGGATAGATTGAGAATGTTTGAATTAACAACTCGTCCTCGTAACTTGTAAAATTTTGTTAGAATATTAGGAATATTAAAACAATCCAAAGGAATGTTTGAAGGAATGTTATATTGAACACAAATTGGGGAAACATTTATGATAATTCAACATGAAATTTGTTAATGTGCCGAATTGCAAAACGAAGCGTACCGAATGTAAATATCTCCGTAGCGACGATACATGACGGTCACGTATTACAGTTAGTCGATTAAAGCATTTTCATATAGATTATAGCGATAATACCGAAGAAAAAAAAATGAATACCCGTGCGAAGTAATAAGCAGAGGATGTTTTTTTTTATAGAGAATAAAAAAACGCAATGACACACCTGAATTCCTCGGAGTCGGTACTGAGTTCCTGTTCAATGTGCAGAAAGACTTGAACCAATTCACTGACTATTACCGGCCACAGAGACGTCGCATGTTGCGGGGACATTCTCAGTAGTAATACTCGAAAGCACAAGAAAACTTGTGCTTGAATCGAAGGGATAACTTGAGGTAGACGCAGACTGTCGGCTAGACGTTCTGCAAAATAATACATCAACAAATCAATCAAAATATTCATGGAAATATAGATTCAGAATTAAATTGAAAATTCAATTTTTTTAATGGAGGCTTTAAAAAAGGTATTTTACCATGCTTAGGTTTAAATGGCAATGAGACGCAAAAGTACAAAGATTTAGTAACAAAAAATAGAAAGCTTTCACATCCAATCTACTTTTGTGTACAAAGCTTCTATGAAAAATCATTTTTCGTGATTATCTGGTTTCCCCAAAAATGAAGGGATCCCGGGATAATATAAAAAATGATACAATTATTCACTGTCTAAACTCGTGAGTAGTTTCTTTAAAAAAAAAAAAAAAAAAAAAAAAAAAAATACGGCGAAAAATTACCTTGTATTTCGGGCATGTATTTGTGATACTGATCCATCTCGCTGCAGAATATAACGAAAGCAAGTCTTTTGAGAAGCTGCGCTCTTTGTTCGTACTCTTGTTCTTTGGATGAAAAAATACTGATACTACTGCTTTGAGCTATTGACACCCGATCTGAAATTCACAGTTAAGAGTTAATAATTTCTTGTGTATTAAGAAAAAAATCTACCAAGAGATTGACAAAAAATTGGTTTGATTTATACTCATAAGATCTCTGAATGTAGTATTGTCGTGCGTCATAAGATTATCGATGACCGTCCTCCAATAGGGTAAACATGCCGGTGTCATTTGGAAGAAAGCGGGATCCAGTAGCAAATCAAGTACGTCCTTTCGCCAAGCTTTTCTCGTGTATTGATAACTCGATAATGAACTCAGTAGTTGCGAGCAGGCAGTAAACGATGCAATGTTCTTGGTGCTAAACAAAAAAAAAATTCATAAAAAAGAGATTAGCAATGGTGTTCAAAATCTTTCACAATTTGTTTATTCCAAATGTCCAAAATGCTCAATAAGATATTTGAAGAGTACTCACGTATGGTTTTTCAGGTAGGGCGTAACATTGTACATGAGATTTGTCAAAAGGGTAACGATTCGTTCTTTCTCTTGGGAACCGTAACTTACGTCCAGCAGAGGCGCTAAAATTTCAGCTAGTACAGCCTGTGCTTGAACGCTAAAGGCCGAGTTTGGCGGCGTTCCTGGTGTTACTGGAACAAAGTATGGAAATAAAACATAAATTTGCAAGCGGCGGTTAACATTTTCTATAAAACGTAAGCCTTTTTTTTGCAGAATGCGCATTCAGAATGGCACTACAAATCGCTTACGTATCGATGGCTTAAACTTAAAAGATTGTATTCATGTGTATGTGTAAGGATAGTCTATTCATTGATATCGGTGAGATGTAAAAAGCTTCTCAAGGTCTACGCACCAGCACCAATTTTTCCCTCTTTACCTTCCGTTGATCCTTCGCTCACGTCCAGCACGTCTTCGCGAACTGCCAAATTTCTTCTCAACCAGGTAGTCTGTTCAAGACACGCTCCGGCTATTTGCGAACATGACTCAATGAGCTGAAACGATTATCACAAATTAAAAATGATCTAAATGCTTAAGTGGACTTTACGCTGAATGTCGAACATAATCAATGAGGCTTGAATGAACATGATTACATATTAATTCATGTAGAATCGTAAGAAACCATATAACAATTAGGAAGATTTTTAATTAGTCATAACGTATTACGATTTGTCATGGATGGTGGAACTCGTGGCTTTCTTACCTTCGCGGTAATATCCTGCAGATCCCTGATGTCCTTCTTTTCGAGCATTGGTGGACACTTTTGAACATATTCGTTGAGTATCGCAAGAAGTAAGAATTGTGCGGGTGCAGTCAATGACAGGCCATCTTTTAAAAGTCCAAGTAGGGATCCCCAAGATTCGACGAGTGACTGGGAAGTGTTGCTTTGCATGTAAACATAGAGCAGCTCCAGTACCGAAACTTCTAATGAAAAATCTTGTTTTACACCGTGAATCGGTGGTGGTGTCTTTATAACGTGATTCACAGTTTGGACTAAAGTATCGATTGGCATAACGCGTATCGCACTGACCAGATGAACCATCACTTGTTGGTTGCGACACGCCTCAGGCAAAACCTACGTATCGACAAAAAGACGTTCAACACAACAAGTTTATTTTTCAAATGTAAGTCTGAAAATAAAAGAAGTACGAACCTTTTTCGGAATGGCGGATGGTTGTCGCCTTTCGTGCCACGCCACAGCGACTGCAGCGAGAAAGTTGACTCCATGATGGAATGAAATTGGTGACAAGAGTTCCAGTAGCTGGTGCTTCACTACCCTCGGACTGCCAACCACACAGCTTGCTTGTTCGCTGCAATGCAACGCAATAATAACGATTTTTAAATCGGGCTCGAAGAAGAGATTATTTATGCAGAATAGGAGTGAAAAAAGAATAACTATTAGACGGTACAGACTTCGTTATTGAAATTTATCAGACGATTTTTTATGTTTCTTTTAGTTTGTGTTTCAATTGCGTTTCAACGACAAATTATCGTTATTATACAGTGAAACTCACTTGTCTTTAGTAACGAGTACAGCTTGCCACAGCGCGGATAACGAAGCGATTATCCTTGGTAAGTGACTCAGCGCTGTTCTTCTCGCATGCAAATGCTGTTCGCTCATGCCGGTTTTATCTTTACCTCCGGACAGTTCCTGAAAACAATACCGAAGATTTACAAACGATTCAGCCAGCTGTTGAGCAATTACGCAACTCTGCTCTATATTCAGCTGCGAACAAATTCTGTCCATAGCTTGTAATGATTGGTGTTTGGCCTCGACAATGATGGTAAAATGGAATTAACAAAAATGGTATCGTTCTATTGTAATCCGGCAAATAATATTTCTATAATGCATCATCGCGAAAAAAAATCCGGCTTCAAAATTTATATACCCTATATGGAGTTTTTACACACAAAAACTAATAAATTGAAACCAATATACAAGTATGTGTTATTAATGCTCGGTACATTAAATCGAACTTTTTGAGCGCGTTTAATATATGGGATTAATGAATTTTACCACACATTTTTGTTATATTATATTTAATTTCCCGATTTAAGCATAAAGACGTTGTATTTTTGCAAACATCATTTACGGTACAAGTAATGAATTTGTTTGATGACTCACCGGCGACAATGGACTCGGTGTGAATACGTGAATGAGATTGTTGAATATTTGGCCGGGATTAGCGCCTGGTATGCCGGTCTGTATGGCACCGCTGAACGGTTGATTAAATGAAAAACCGATTTGCTGGGACGTGTCGAGCAAACAGTACTGAAGTAAAAACGTCAAGGCCTCGAGATGCGTGACTGTGTAGTCCGCTGGTAAACAACATTCGACGCTACTTATGTCATACAACTTGTTTGTTGCACTGGCCTCCTCCGTAACATAATACGAAGCGAGATGTTCAATGTTGCAACACAATTGGTGAATAACCGATGTGACCACTTGGGTCAGTGATACACCCATGTACGGGAGACTCGAAGTTACCAGAGTTGTCCAATGTTGATGCAAATGTCGCATGTGATCCTACAGAGAGATAAGGTGATCAATTTAATAATTGTAACGCCAATTAGTCTCGTGAAATCGAAAAATTTGATATCTTGAAAACTTCAGTTTGGAAGTGCTATTGCTGTAGAACTTTTTTAATATACAAACAGCACTTAAAAACAAAGATGCCCATCTTTACGATACATTAAAATTGTCAACGGTAGGACATGCAAAACGTAAAAAATTTTAAACAACTTACCAATTGCAGTGCGCTGAGAATACTCGCTAGAAACATTGGTTGTTGAGGAATCGGAGCTCCGGAAATATATTCCAAGCTATTACCAGCGAGATTTGACATCGATTTTGTAGGAGTTGTAGGCGTTGGTGGCGTCGTCGGTACAGCATCGTCACCTTTTTGAGTCCCGCATTGATACTCCAACATTATCAACGACAAAAGTAACCTGCTCGTCGTTGACAAAAATGATTAAAAGTCGATTTTAAACCAGTTTTGTTTAAAATCGGTGCATCTGAGTCTAGTACTCACCTCAATAATTGAATTTGAAAAGCTTCGGTGTGATCGCTAGATCTGTATTTACACTTATTTACATCGTTATCAGCAACGGGATCGTTAAAGAGGACGATTTCCTCGGTGAATGTAAATATATCCTCGTTTTCCTTCTGTGCATTTTTCATGTTTAGAACGCTCGAGACGAGGCAGTGGAGGGCAATTTTTTGTACCTTGCACTTCGTCAACAGATCGACGATGTAACAACTGAATCCCTTGCCTGAGTCGCGAACTATTGCAATCAGTTCGGAAAATATTAGCGTTAGAAGTTCTGCACTAGCCAGTTGTACCTGTGGATCGATTATATTGTTAACGGCGACAATTTCACGATTAAAGTTCAATATCGATTAAAGCTTAATTCCGTCCCGTTTTCGCACAGAAAAAAAGAGAACAAAAAAATTCGTCACGAGGAATATTTGACTGACCTGCCTGTTACCAGAAATCTCCTCCTGCGTCAGTCTCATTTGTCCTAAATTGGGATAATAACTTCTGACAAAGTAAAGGCACACGATTATGAGAACCTCGAGGTACATGCTACTCCTGTACGTTGCCATGAATTTTGTACTAGCGACATCACCGTAAAAATTTCTACCTAGCACGCTCTTTCTGTGTCTGGCCAATAAGGTCAGTAGAGCGGTGTTTTTGCTAGAATTCGCCGCTCCCGTTGTTGCAGCGGAACACAAAAACATTCTTGTGTTTGTAATGAGTTCACTGCGTAGAGTACGTAGGGCGTAGAGAGTTCTGGTCGAATCGTAAACGCCACAGTAGAGTAACATGTGGGAGTGCAGATTGTGCACACCAACACCGGAATTGCGCTTCATTCCGTTGTCCAGCTGGACGGATTCGTCAGTCTGAAAATCGTTGAGCAATAACGTTTAAATAGGAGGAAAAAAAATCATTAATAGAAAATTATTTCCAATAACCGAGATACCGAATTAAGTTAGGTTTTTGTCGACTTACGGCTTTCGTCGGCTCGACATATTCGCACATCTCCAAAACCTTGTCAACAACGTCATTCAGCACCTCCTCAACAACACTCATACCGCTGGAATTGCTAAAGTACTCTTCCGCTGTCGTGCTAAGATCCAGTTCCCCGTCCTCATCGCCCATTGTCCAACTCGGCACTCCCGTCGCCGCATCGAAATTTCCCATCACTTCCTGCATGTCCCCGTAACCCGCTGATGAAAATTCGTTCGTACTCAGATACTTTCCCTTCAGAATAGTTCCAGCCACCTCTCGAGAGCCACCGGGTATCTGCGATCCAACAGTCGCCTCTTTCTTCGTCAATTTTGAGTTTGGAGTTTTGTTCGCCGTTTCCGGACTGCTGGACTCCAAGCTGTTAGTTATCGAGTCCAAGGACGAGCCCAATTCTTTGTTTAACTTTTTCAAATCGCTTTTGTCCTTCGTACGTGTGCTAGAATTCGCCGATTCGAAAAGACTCTCGTCGAAGCTCGCGTTCGAGCCTTTATCGAAGTCCGGCTTCTTGAATCTCGTCGCGTTCTTCAACAATTCGACGGGCAAATTTGTTTTCTTCACACTCGGTATAACGTCCTCTTCGGTCAACGAATCGTTGGAATTCGCATTGCATGTCACTGACAGAGGATTAACGAAAACGGATATATTGCGATTGCCGGAAATACTCGGTGGAACTTCAAGCTCTTTCATAAATTGATTTCTCTCGGTTACGTAATGATTATTTCCACTGTCAGTCGTCGATAGTGTAGTGACTGCGAAAATTCTTTTAACTTTCACGGGATTTATAGGTTTTTTTTTCTTCTTTCGATTTCGACCCTTTTTGTCATCATCGGCACTGTCGCTCACATGATATATGACGTTCCCGTCGACCGAGCTGATGGCGTAGATCTTTGCAGCACCCCCGGTGTCGTCTTGAACTTCGGATCTTTCCTCAATCGCATCTTCCTTCGTTAGGACTGTGTTACTGTGCTGGATGCTCACGTGCAATACACTCATACGACAGGTCGAGGAGTCGAGGAGCATCATTAGGACTGGATCGACGACTCGGGCTATGTCGCCGCGGACTAATGAGTGCAAGAGCCACGATTGAGCGTGCAACTTGAGTGGCGAATTGTCGGGGAGTTGAAGATTATCCAGCATCTTCAGTAAGGATCTAACGTAGATGAGACGGTAAGTTGAAAAAAGTCTACTATAGCCGATGTAGTTTTTTAAATTCTATTTCACTATTTAATATTAAGTAATTTACGATACTAGCGCGATAAAACTTTTTCTGACGAGAGTGAGTTTGTAGTACGAGCCGAAGGCGAGTGCTGCAATCACAGGAGTTCAGAGAACGTTTTTCGCACAGGTATCGTACCAAATTTTACTTCACAAGGTGTGGAAAAGGGGGTATTGCGCACGCGAAGCGTGCGTAAACCTGCCATTTTTGTACCGAGTGTAATAAATTACTTTTCGTGTTTACAATATACAAAATTTTTATACTGTCGATGTCATTGGTACTTACTTGTCAAAGATTCTCAAGCATCCCCTGAGTCGTGGATTCGTTTCGATTTCCCGTCCAAGGTGCCACAGGGTGGCAAATCTGTTGAAAGCTTCGACCCTCTTCTCGGGACTTGTGCTGGTCAACGCCGAGCCCATGACGTCTTCCACAGCATCGCAAGTAGCGTGTAACGCGTGGTGTAATTCGTGGATAAGCTCGACACAACGCATTCGATATTTGTGGGCCGGAAGTTCGCCCAGATGATGCCACAGCGAGTGGGCCAATGCCTGATTTTTTTTTGTTTTCATGTTACTGTTAGTTAATCTCAAACTTTTACAAAAATCAATTAATTTATTTTACTTCTGCGTCAATTGACATACTTCATCGTCAATGAAAGGAGCATTTCAACGGAAAATATATTTTTTTAAATTATCGAAAACAAAGAGGATGCTCATGCAAACTGTACAAACTGGATGGTGTCGGTGTAACAGTTTTGACCAAAAGTTTAAGTAGAAATAGACTAACAATTAATTTGCCAGTATCGCCGAGATGAAGAAACTTGAACTATCTATTTGCCAAACTAGAATGAATACGTGACTAAAATTCTTAATAAGAAAAAAAAGCTTACTTGAAAAACATTGGTGTATTGTCTCAGATAAGAAACGTGCCACTGTTTCAACAGCGGAACCATAACGACCGTAGTAACTCCTTCTCCGCTTTTTGGATGTGGTTTGATATCGCTGTGAGCTTTGCTTAACGCAATAAGATCCAAAAACGTCGCGATACTCGTCAACTGAAGGGAAGGTTGTCTACCGAGCCAACAGGCACAGACAACCAAAACTTTCAACCAGTCCGGTAAAACAATTTTGCTCCTCGGTTCCTCAGTCTCGTTGAACATTCCGTCCCCGGGTAAAAAGTACGTCGGAAAAGTTGACAACTCGACAAGCAGAGTCGACGCAATTTTCAACACCCCTTCCCAGTCAGTTTGAGCTACGGACTCGACGTATAGATGATAAAGTACTCCCTCGTAGTGCTTAGTTTCCGTAGATCCCGTCAGATCCTGATTGAAGTATCCCGAATCTTCGAGATTCAATCTCGAATTCAACAAAACTTCGAGCTGTCTCGTTCTCTCATCGACGCTCTCCTTCGGACAGGCTATCACCAGGTCGTCGAACATTTCCGTCAACGTTCTTTCCCGGCCGAGCACGCGTTCGCTTACTAATTTAACATAAAATAGTTTGTACTGTCTCAAACATTTTTCCAACATCGAGTGTTGAGCTTGGAGTGCCGGCGATGGACCGCGGCTCAGCGATGTTGTCGAACCCATTGGACTATTTCTCGACAAATTGTTGAACAGATATAGTGAACCTCGTGGCGAGTTAGCTATGCCGTTTCTGTCGGTGTACTCGATGTTCGAGTCGTCAACGCTCTTCGGACGTGTCTCCTCGCTGCTCACGACCACAGCTATGTTCGCTGGGTCTTGACGAATTTCCGACGAAACGTCGTTCAATTTTGATACGCTTTTGCTTGATTTTTTTCGAGATTTTTTTTCATTTTTCTTTGGAGCACCGCCGGAATTGGCGCGTCTTCGGGGACTCGGACTGCGATCGGTGAACGAGCTGTTTGGAGTTTGAGGCTTGTTTAGCTTGTTCAGCTTGCTGTCCGATTGACTTTTTTCCAGTGGGATGGCAGCGATCAGATCTCCGTCGTTGAGTGGAGTCGACAACGGTCCCAAGGTCACTGGCAGTTCGATTTTTTTTTCCAACTCATTTTTTTCCGCCGGAGCTATGACTGTAGGTTGAACTTTGGACAAAATTTTTCCGCAGAGATTGAGACTCGTGGATATTTCAACGGGCGATAAAACTTCGAGTCTGTTGGATAGTTTGTTTATTATCTCGTAGAAGAGACCGGGAAGATGCTCGCTAGGTGTGTCGACGAATGCGTCGAGAGATACGGTCTCCAAGAGAAATTCCGTCAGGAGGCAAACTTCCATCAAATCTGGCATTCCACTGCCTACGGGATTAATTGTCTTCGAGCTGTTCTCTACAATGAATTGAACTTTCGTTCGTGATTGACAGGCTTTTTCGAACAAGTGCCCACAGTGAATCCACACGTACGATGACTCAAGGGTGGAGAACAGGAGATTTGCCGATTTTACAACCTCGTGCGATTTCAGTGGCTTGTCCGTGCCGGAACACGCATTGTAAAATGTTCTGCAAAGATAATTAAAACAAAAATCATTTAGTCAATACACAGTAGTTATATGCTATATTTAAAAGATGTAGCATTTATTGGATTCAAGATTTAAGAAACGAGATGAAGGATTAATTACGACTTTTAAAATTGAAAATTTCCTTTGTCTAAGCTTAATGCTTCGTTTCTCACCTAAAAACTTCATAAAGAATATCATCGAGTATAACGGGTCCGATGTCTGGCTTGTCTAACAGCGATACCAATATCCTGTAAGGTTTCAAGTCCTGTGGGCTATCATTGCATATAGTTCTCAGTGTCGATTTAATCGCTTCCGTCAGCATGTTTTTCGAATACATATCGAAATACGTCGCAGACGCTTCGGCCGCTGCTGGATCAGCCTTTTTCTTCAGTATCGACATATTGACCTCGGTGCCAAGAAGCCATGCGAACAAACGCCTGGCAACAGCAAA
Organism: Amblyjoppa proteus; assembly: GCA_963922035.1. Taxonomy (NCBI): domain Eukaryota; kingdom Metazoa; phylum Arthropoda; class Insecta; order Hymenoptera; family Ichneumonidae; genus Amblyjoppa; species Amblyjoppa proteus. The sequence goes on along the minus strand of OY998228.1, from coordinate 330,000 downwards.
ATTTCGTATTCTTAACGTTCGAATCTGGTATTACTTCTTCCCTCAGATGGTTTTTCTTTATTCAACGAGCAAAGAGAGCCCGCTAATTGAAAGGCGTATGACGAATAGTATTTTTTCAATAAGTATCGCGTACCTATTCAAGCTCATGTCCCTTCTTAGAATCGTGACTAGAGCGGCAGTTAGAAGCGATACCATATCGTTGTATCCGAGCTGACTATTGTGCACCGGGAAACCAACCAACAGTAAGTCCAAGGCGCTTCTTTGAACGAGTACCGACGTATCATGAACTCCGGCGCACAGTGCGGTAACCTTAATATCAATAATGAATTATCATAAATTAATATCAATAATATTGATTTCGTGCTCAAAGGAAGTGCCGTTTTTGTATTGACAAACCTTTCGAAGCTCAATAAATATTATATAGTTCGGATATTTTATAAATTGCATTTTCAAAACGTAAAATTTATCATCAATTCTTTATATTTGAGATGAAATTTGATGAAATTGTCACTACTACCCAACAAGATCTGATTGATTACACTTTCGTGTGATAAAAAAAAAAGTTTTTTTACGTTTACCATTCAAAGTAGCAAATGTACGATTTCTCAATGTGGGCGATTCACAATCGTTAAGCACTTGTTCCTGAAACCTTTGAACCCTGATAAAAACCGACAATTCCCCACTCTAAACGGCACGACATACTCGCGTATCTTATCACTGTCCGTTACAGTCGGGTTGGTATTGGCATTATATTGTCAGAAGCATTACTCACATCGAACGAACGATAATACTAACGTAATGCGCATATTTCCACAAACTATCGTGCCAACTATCGACGTTATGTTACGAGCTTATATTGAAGATAGAATGTTATAAAGGGTGTGTGTGTATATATATATATATATATATATATATATATATATCCATGTATATTTTGGACGTACCATGATGTCTATGTTTGTACCCATAATGTACAGTTGATCCTCCATTGAGAGTTTCTTGTTGAAATGAGCCAATACGAAGGATATGGCTGGCAGTCTGATACCGGAATTCGATGCTAGACAATCCCACAAACAGGCGTAAAAGTGTTCAGGACCCACACCTTCGCATACTTTTTCCAAAAGAGAATTTGTTCTAAGAAACAAAAAAACGTACATAAACATTGGTATTATAGAAAAGATTTTAACAATATCATTTATTGTTATACTGTGTTCAAATTTTGTATTGTTAATCACCCGGATAAAAATAAATAAATTACCGTAATTTAATCGTGATGTTATGCCAATAAAAATGATCAGTATTCAATGGTTTAGTTGTAGATACCTTTCAAAATGATCAGAACCTTCCTCCAGACCCGGTAGGACACCGCTTAGAAAACCGCTTAATCCTGGCCTGAGACGTTCACCGAGTGGGACGAAATGTGTCTCGTATACAGTTAACAATGTTGGTCTCACGTTCATCGCAGCATGTCCGAGTAGCGGAAAGAGACCTGGAAATATATATTTACAATTAGTTAAAATACATAGGCGAAATTATTAATAGATAGAGAAAAAATACCGGCGCTATAAATAAACAGCTCGTGGCTCAGTCTGTTGGTTCCCATGCACTTGAAGATGACGTCGTAGGTCTCTAAAGCTTTCAAATGCACTCCGGATGGTAGCGCAGGATGCATACATTGTGCCAGTCGCTTGGATATCTTTATTCGCCTTGGTATAACTGGAAATTTCATGTGACTCAGGAGAACCTTGTTTAGCTTCCCAAGGGCAGCTATTAGGTCCGCCCATTCGCTTGTATATTCAAAGTTCTTCAGCGCCTTGTCTACAGCTGAGACGTAACTGTAGAGAAAGTAAAATTCATCGGAATCATTTTTATAGAGTAAATGTTCATAGAACAAAGTGGCCAGACATTCTTTTGTTATTTGTCAATAGGCTTTTTGCATGCAATCTAATTTTCTATGAGAAAAATTGCTAAGAACTTGAAACAAGAAAAATATATAAAATATTGCACTTACACTCGGTACTTGGAATCCTTCATGAGTTCGTACTCCTCCAGTGCAATGGAGCTCATGATTGCAGTCTCCTTAAGATCGGACGGCCAAAAAATATTCCTCTCTTTCTTTTAAATTTTTACATAATAACAGATGAATTTTGTTTATGCTGGCAAAAACAAACTATGGGATAGCGTGCTGCACCATAGCACAGGTTAAAGTCTCCGTGTTGTTATTGTGTCGGTGTAATTGGCTGCGACTCAACCTGCAATAAAATGGCAATCGTCAAATTGTCAATAAAAATGACCTTAAACTTTAAAGATATGGCAAGAACTTTTGAAGATCTGGAAAAGATGATGCCAATGAGCTTAATCTTTGTAATGTTTTTAACACGCCAAGAAAAAGAAAGAAAAAAGAACCGGGTGCACAGAGGCGTCGAAATAAAACAATAAAATGTTTTCATTGTTAACCAATATATGCAATGCGATGTCGACACAGCTGACATGAAAGATGTATCATGGTCGAAGACGCGGAGACAAAGTAAAATCGACTGTTAAGAGTCACCCTATTGAAATGTCCTCGGACCGATAGCTAAAGAGCTTTACAATTGAATATTATCACATTCATGGGCGAATAGCTTGCGTTGGCTCTCGCATGGTTACAATATCCTACTTATAGAATCTATATACATACGGCAGGTATAACACCTCTATATACGTCGTAGGATACATACGCGACGTTGATCGCTACACGTATTACATATTTCGAACCATATATCACCTCGCTTACCGTACTATACGCATATACTGAACAACTGCTATTTACCTCATCGTATTGACAGTAGCCAACTCGGATGTGTCAGTTCATCAGCCAGCCGGACACTTCTCGGCTCACCGAGCAGATATTACTGCGCGAGTGAGTTAAAATTCGGCATAATCACAAGACGGGGGATTTAACGAATGGTTAATGAAATTTATCATATGAATTTTATAATTTACCAACAATTGTGGCTAAAAGTTATATTTTTTTACTTGCGAGAACCCTGCGATACTCTTTAGCTTTGCTTCCATGTGTATGCACGTGCGTCATCGTAAAATTGACGAAACCATAGACGTGTAAGCATCGGACTTCGCGCCCCACCGCTAATCTTCGAACAACACACTACCTTACCTGCGATTACAGAGGTGTGCGGAGATTGTGGCCATTGTACACATAAATCCACCCACACGCTCACTTTGCTTGTGTACTCGATGTCCGTTCTCTATACTATAGCCGAAGACGGCCACAGCTATTTGGCGCTATAAACGTACAAACGGAATTCGATACGAAGTCGATGTAATTTAGGTCTCGTGTGCAATTAACATACAATCCATCGAGTTTATTTGTTGAGATGAAAAAAATCATACTATCGGATAATTTTCATGATTTTTTGTTGTAAACAGTTTTCATTTATGATATTCATTTTTTTACATAAACTTTTTCACAACCGCGTTTAAAGTATTAAAAAAAGAGGCTAGGAATGTTACTGTTAAACGGGCAAGAAGTAAACAAAAATATTATTTTTGCAGTTAAAATTTCGGACGATAGTTTGATGAAATACAATCTTAAATTCATTAACGTTATATAATCGTACCAATTAATGGATTATTTTTCAATAGTTAGCAAGAGCGCGACTTTTCGAATTCACAAGTTTCCAAATGAACTTCCGCTTCGTAGGGACGGTAGAGGTCGTTAGATGATGATTTTTCAATTTTCGTCGGTATTTAATCATTCTACCTGTGCATTACTGACTACATGCTTCTGAAAGAAAAAAAAGCGATCGCCGGTCTTCATCGTCAATTCAAACGAAAACATTGCAACGTTTCTCGTAAATAAGATATTCGGTGCGTGGTTATACGTTACAAACATATGTACGCTGCTGCGTTTTATTAGTAATCACGATATGAGATTTTTTTCGATAATCACAAAACTGTATTTTTCATATACGTAAAGGCTCGATTTTTTTGTTTTTATCTTACCGTATTACGAGTCTTTTTCGCCAATTTCTCCTCGATCATTTTTTTGGTCTACGGTATGTTATTCCACTTTTTCATTTTTCAGATTTCGGACGATAGAACATGGTCACGGAAGAACAAGAATCCACCGGCGGATTAGCCTCTGAATCCATTCCTGTGCCACAGGTGAGCAACTCTTTGCAGAGACCCTGCGAGGAGATGCTCAATCAGGAGGGAAACGTTTCACGGCGAAAACCGCGTCTGAGAAAAAAAGCTCTTTACGCTCTTATACTGAAGCAAATGGAATTTTACTTTAGTGACGCTAATCTCAGTAAAGACAGATTTTTAGGCACGCTCATCAAGTCCGATCCATGTAAGTGTCGTCATAAAATATTCTATTCAAACAATTTTTTTAAAATTCTTATCCAATTTCATCAAGACACTTGCGTGACCTAAAAACTGTAAGAATTAAAGTAGCATTGATTTTTCAGCAACTCATTCTGCCTTTAAGTTGGAATCGCAATTAAATTTTTTATGGATATTTGATGTTTTTTGTTTGTTACAGACGTCGATCTGAATGTATTTCTATGCTTTAACAAGATAAAGGTACTGACAGACGATGTACATAGAGTAGCCAAAGCTCTAAAAAGCTCAACTATTTTGTCCCTGTCGGAAGATGGTACAAAAGTCTGCAGAACTACACCTATCAATTCCAGAGACAACTGCGAAGCATGTACTGTTTACGTTCAGGGATTGCCCCCTGACTCTGATCATGAATGGCTCAGTAATTTGTTCTCAAGGTACGGAGCTATTGCATACATATCCGTTCCTCGCTACAAGAGTAACAGAAAGATCAAAGGTTTTGCCTTCATAGAGTTTGATACAATGGAAGGGGCTAACAAATGTTTGGAGGTAAGATTTGTTTGGCTGTACAAAACAAATAAAAAATTCTCTATTGTGTATTATTTCAATGTTTTTGAGCTCAAAATTTATGCACAAGAAGCATTGTTACGATACTTTAATTACAGCCAAAATACGGGCAGCTTGAAAACGAGATTCATAGAAATAAATATGATTAGGGTAATTTAATTGAGCTACAGTGGATAAGCCTTGAAAAATTTAATATATTATCTAATATACTGTCGAAAAAAGAACGTTATATTTTTATAACGAAATTTCTTCAACCACTTTGAATTATTTGATTTTCAGGCATTTCAGGAAAAAAATTGTACATTGCCATCCCATACGGCACCCCATGAACTTCTGAGTATAACGACCTTCACCGAGGACGAACAGTCGAGCGAAATGATGTTGAGTTCCGAACAAGTAGCGCAAACCGGCGAGACAAGTAATGTAAAGAAGCGAAAAGCTGAAAATACCTGTAGCGGGAACGAAACTAGCGAAGACGATGCTGAGAGGTCGAAAAAAATTCGTGTCGATGATTCCGAGAAGGAAGAATGTCGAGTTAAAACCGAAACTGACACGTCTGACAAGAGTATCAAAGTGAATCCTCCGAATGAAGTTTCGCAGAGCGAGGAGGAAGGCGTCAAAGATGAAATTGCGGTAGTGAGTGAGAAAAAGAAAAAACGAAAAAACAAAAAGCGTCGAAGCAGAAGTGAGCAGCTCGACGTTGCGGATCTCGGATTGCACATAATGGCGAAAAAAGATTGGAAACAATTGAGAAACAAGTATCTACAGTTGCAACGAAACAAGATGAAAGAATTAAAGCAACACTTGCGAAAACCTCGATGGAATCAGTGGAGCAGTAATTACGATCGAAAGGACAAGATGGAAATGGAAGAGGTCGATAAGAAGGATTCAAAGGAAAAATTTGAGACTTCTAGTCCAAAATTTTATTTTACGCCTGGTGTGATCGTCAAAATCGAATTCGACGAGCCTTGCTTGAATCCGAAGAGTTTCAAGGTTCGTAATAACATTATATTTATCGATTTACATATATATAACATACTTTACCAGGTAGTTTCTGCTCGGGCGCTGCGTGTTATAGGCAACGGCAGTTGGAAATCAGAAATTTATATATCCGGAGATTTATCCGCAACACGTCACTTTTGGTTTGATAATCTCATTTTTCGACTGGAAGCGGTGTCATTCCCCAAATACGTCATTTCCGGTCGTGAAATAAGTTTCTGTGCACTCGACGATGGACCACAGCACTGTTATGCACTTCATTCTTGTACACAATTCACTGAGTCACACAGAATAATATAATACGAGAATAGTTATCAGGTCCTGGAAGAGAAACCCTTGGGGAGAACCCCTGGATTCTTGAAAAATTGGGACCAAAATATATATGATATAAATAATATAAAAAAAAAAATCAAAAATACAAAGTAAACCTAATTAGTTATCACTTGTTGAATCATATTTATTGTTTAGCTCGAACTCCGAGGCGATACGGCGGTCAAGTATATCGACGTGCAAGAGGGTTCAAGCAAAGCTTACGTGCGCTGTGACAATGCGGAAGCAGCCAAGGGTTTCGCCGACAAATACTCGGAGGAGAAGACTCTCAATATCCTAGAAGGAAAAGAAGAAAAAGCTTACTGGGACAAGATGTCTCAAGATAGGGAAGAAAAATTGAGCAAAAAGGATCGCGTCAAGCAGCGAGGTCGCGATAAACTGCTGAAGAAAGCGGAAAAGGAGCTCGGAAAGCATATAAAATTCGACGAGGTATAAAGAATATTTAACAGAAAGCGTTTTTCTCAAACGCTTAGACGCGCCTTCATGGAAGAAAATCATGTTTATTGTGTAATAATAAAGTATGCTACAGACATTGATATATTCGATCATAGAATATTTTCTTCTTATTCAATTCCGAGTGTAATGATCGATGATGATCCTCCAAACGGGAATAGATTGTCAAGGAGGAATGTTCTCTGTCTGTGCTTCTTTCGCTTTGTGTTGCGCAATGTCACCGCAATAGTGGCAGCGGAATCGGCGAAACTCGTCCGTTGTTAAATCTGAGATTTTCAAGTAAAAATTCATTGACTTCGTACATGGGATTTTACCAACGACCTCGTCCTCGGCCGGCACCTCCGCGACCGAAACCTCCGCGACTGAATCCTCCGCCACCTGTGCCTCCTCGACCTCTGAATCCGTTACCGCCGCCGAAAGAACCACGTCCACCGCCCCTTCTGTCACCCCCTCGACCACCCCCGCGTCCGCCGCTGCCTCGGCCACCGCTTCGTCCACGTCCGCCGCCCCGGCTCGGCGCACCCGGAGCCTTTGGCAAAAACCTCTGAAGCGGTAGAAGCTTTGCAGGGTCAATGTACAGCTGTGGTAAAAAGAAATTTTATCAGCGACTGGATAACGATGATGAAAGGTTAGATTAAGTCCAAACACACTAGTTTTATTCTCGAATACCTTATCCGAGTTTAATACTTGGGCGATAAATTTTAACTAAAGATTTTATAATTACCTTTGTGGCTTTCTCGAAACTCGAGGCTTTTATATTTTCCGAAAGTTTTATCGAGACGTAATAGTCACGAATGTTGCCGAATATTTCATCAATTTTGCCAATCTGTTGCTTTTCTTCTGTGTAGATCGGGGCATTGAAGTAAGGGACGTCTTCTATGTCAACTTTGGCTACAAGGTCATTTTGGACCGTCCACTCAAAGTGGCACAGAGGTGTTACAGTTTCTGGTGGTCCTTGATCATATCTATGGATTTGCATATGAAAAAATTTGTTACTCCAAGCAAAATTCAGCTCATGCAGATTGGGTTAATAAGTAATAATACTTTTATTCATCTAATTTTGAAGTTTTGGAACATACGCAAATTATTAGCATCTTCATTCAACAGTCAAGAAGGTACTAATAATTTAATATTTCTCAGAAACGTTTAGAACCCTTTGAAAAACTGGTTGATCCGACTTTGGATGTACAATGATTTTGGCAGCTCAATTACTTAATTATTATTGGTAATCATTGGATTTACATTGAGGCAAGACTGAACCCGTACGGCTAGCGGACAAGTGCGAGAGACAGTGCCACGGGGTTCGTGTCAGAGCGAACGAGAGGGGATTTAGATTTTCCTTAACGACTGAAAACAAAACTTACCCTCTACGATCGCCACCTCCGCCTCGTCCCCCGCGGAATCCCCCGCCACCTCTACCCCCTCGGAATCCACCTCCACTGCTGCCTCTGCCAAATCCGCCACCGCCTCCTCGACCACGGAACGACATTTTAAATGAGTGCACGCTACACAAACCTGTAGCCAGTAGATTAAATTTTTAACTGTTGAAAACAAGCTCATATACAATGTACTTTGAGTACTATTAATTAGATTTACAAGCCACTATTTTTAGAGGCTAGATTGTTTTTTTTTTTAAACGATAACTTGACGCCGGTTCCAAAGTCTCGAGAGTTATTTTAAGAATTGTCAATTGTTTTATATTAACTGCTGCATTCATCAACTTTTTGACAGGTTTTAATTAGTAAAGAACGCTCGCGACCGCGTGCTAACCTATGAGCAACACATGTTTAATCGACAATACAAAAATTCACGTCAGACATTATCTTACAAGTCGAAATGAATGGCTGTATAAAGAGCTTCTCCGCAAATTCAAGATACTTACGAAAAAATCGCTGCCAGTGTCAATTCCAATAATTATGTTGATAATAATAATACAACAAATCACGATCTATTTTCCGCTAAAAGACGCACGCCGTCCGGCTAAAGGCTAATATATATGGCACTCTTTGAACGATGTCAGTCAATGGTTTTCAGACGAGAAAGCGAGATAAAAATTTTGAGCGTAGCGCGTGGCATCTGGTGTGGAAAATTGTAGGCTGCGACATGTGCCTATCTCGGCACTGCCGACTGACAATCGACTGCAAAGTCGACTGGTAGGTATTGTGCCTAAATTCGCTGGCGCATCGATCGTGCAGCGATCGTTCGGCAGCACCACCCAACTCCCGTATTCGAGCCCATTGTATGGAACTTCTGAAAATCATTGTAATTTTGCAACCAAACATGCTTAACATGTCCGACAGACCGTTGTACATTGGCAACTAGGTGAAGCCGCTACCAGTCGATATGCAGTTATTTCCTGGTCGATTAGTATACGAAACTTATCGGTCGTATTACGGTCGATTGGTATTCGAATCAACGGTCGGCAGTGCTGATAGGGTTAGCCAGAATTACTTGCAATAATAAATAAATCCCATGAGACAAAGGTTTAATACTCACTTACCAGGCGTTCTAGCTGAGTACTGTGCGAGTCGTGAAATGTCTCCGTTACAACTCGATTTTAGTAACGAGGTGTTGCATTTAATATCACGACCCAACGAACGGCAGTATATGAAACGAATCTCGAAAGACGGCTTGTCGGTCATCACGAGTTCTACGATGGTAAAATAGGTTTTCGGGCAAATGAGATGTCGGGTGAATGGATTTCGGGTGATCGATGTTTCGGTATATTAAACCGTCGGGAACATATTAATATTTCGTGATCTCGAACATTCGGTGTTTTAGTCCTTCGGTTAGATTATAATTTGGGGTAAAGGCTACATCAGATGAATGAATTTCAGGCATTTGGAGAGTTCGGGATTATAAGATTTAGGACAATTCCGAACGACGCCAAGTTCCGAAAGACGCCGATGACATCACTGCCAGTTGAATGATACCTAACCGAATAAATTAGTAAAGCGGATTGGCAGTAGAAACCGAAGGAAAGTCAAGGGTGGTTGAAAATCGTGAAATTCTTAACATCACAAATATAGGTTGCTTAAAAACAATATTCTTATTTATTTATCACACACCAATATACAAAAAATGAACCGTATTAATATGAGAATATAATATACTACTAAAAAAAATTCAAATATATTTAATAAAGATATATCTGAGTATCTTACAAGATTAGAATGATGCTTCAACTTGGAACAAAATTGTCTACAACATTCTTCACAGTTGGCACAGAAATTCTGGTAGAAAAAGACCGTATTTTTTTTCTTCTTTTTTTTTTCTACGCTCGTCTAGTATCGATTATAAATAAGTATTAATTTATTTCGATTCTTAAAGTTTAAAGGTTCCCTCTAATTAGTCATGAGTCAAAATAAGGAGTCAACTGATTTTTTCTTTTCCTAACTAATCCTACAATATCGCTCTCCAACGTTTCGTCAAACCATCTGGGAATTCCCAAGAAAATTTGTCTCACCTTAGCATTTTTTTTTTCGAATCCCTGTAACCGCGAGAGAACAGAGAGACTCTACTGTTCGGTAATAAAATAATTGTAACCACTTGGCGAGTATGAATATATATAACTCGTTCATATATATATATTTTTAGCGAATGCTCATTCGCCGCGGATTTTTTTACGTTTCACTAATATCGCGTTGTTTTCTAATTAAAAACATGGAATGTAGCGTATATCCATTTATACCGCAAGATAATGTATGATTATATCACAAGAAAGATTCAAATGCTCTGTACATATTTCTCGGAACATCAAATGCTCTCAAGTTTGTTTTTTTTTTTTTCATTTTCTTTAACTTAAGCTTAATATATATAATATCTAAAGTTTAGTTACAAAGTTAGATATGTCTCAGGTTCACCTGATATTGTACTTCAAACGATTTCAATGCGCCTCCATATAGCATGATTCCAAATGCACATTCAATTACATCCTCCGCTTATTCCAACTCGATTAATTTTTTCCCTCATTTTTAGTAATACCGCTATATATAATACGCATGTTTTTTCTTTTCTTTTGTTTAGACACTTATCGTCTTTATTTTTGTCCTGTCACGACCCCCCATCCACACGTTTCAAACCCCATTAAACTTTATCGACCGACGAGATAAAAAGAAGAAAAAAGAACAGAAAAATATTGGCACATATCAAATGGCAAGTTTTTGCATTGGCACAATTATCGGAAATACATAGTTAAATGTGTAAGTGTGTACGTTTCGATTGGAGAATTCACGTGAACAACCTATTCGTTATTCATTTCTCGCGAACTTCAAAAGTGCAATTATTAGCTTATGCAGAGTTGCAATAATAAGAAAAAAAAAAAAAAAAAAAATGGAAATAGAAAAAAAGTCTCCCACCACCTAAACATTTCGTTTCTACTTGGTTACATTCATCCGGATTAAAAAATTCAAAGTGAGCATTATGGATACAGTTACATATCGTTTATAAATATGTTTTTAGCCTCGGACGGCTGATGGGCGAGTAAGACGCACGTATACTTGCTTCACGACAAAATTAAAATTTGTGGAGAAGTTGCGTAATAATTCGTTATGTTAAATCGTGTTAGTAAAGGCCAAAGATTGGCCTTTAGCAAGGCGCTGTTTTCGTTGAAATACATGCACGACGAGATCGAAATTTGAGCTACTAAACATTAAATTTAAATTTATTAGTGGACAAGGGCGTGCCAAAAATTGTTCTAAGAGTATAACAGTCGTCTATTCGCCTTTCAAAACTGAATACCGTGGGCGACAATAATGAAATGTAATGAATTTAACGGTTCTTGCCCCTTTTCATTAACTATTCAGTGCAGGTTTTTTATTTACTTTTTTTTAATGCAACTTCTCTATCGAGGTTTGAACTAGGCGAGTGTGTCGAGGAGGTAAGACCGTGTCCATAATAGGAATGAATAATCGTGAAGGGAAACGATTGGCGAGTGACGAATCGTTCGACCTCTTTCTCTCTCTCTCTCTCTCTCTCTCGTCGAGACTTTATACACAATATTCGTGAATGCGTTCGACACCAAGTGGTGAATTGCAAACTCACTATTTAGTTTCTTTCTTCTTTTCTTTTTTTTTTGTTGTATTTAACTCCGTTGACCAACCGACCTCCGCCTGCCTACGCATTTGAACGCACACGCATATACATAATATACATAATAGGCCTATTTACATAGATAATATATACTATGTATGCGTGTACACACAACGAGTAGTTTTAGTGGTCCAATGTGTGTGTATCTTTTTGTCATTGCTTTTTTTCTTTGCTCTCTTCGATTCACTCTCGGCCGTGAATTATTATCAATTGTAGGGCCACGAATGACTTATCGATGTGACCACGTTAGAGGTAGGTAGGTCTTCCGGGCGTCACTTTTTCATGTCGTTCATCAACGATCCGTCCTTGTTTTTATTTGCGTCTAGATTCGATTGTTGACTGCTCGTCACTCCGCTACCGTTACCCGGATACATCTTCTCGAGATGATTCAGGGACTCGCTTAGGAACTTCTGTAATTAGAAACAAATAAAAATATATGTATTTTTTGTTGGTGTAGTTTCGAAACAACATTATGATGTCATAATTTTTGTGTGCGACTCTTGTAAAATTTGTTTGTAATGTTCAAGTAAAAGAAAGAAAAAAAAAAAAAATACACAAACACAAAATAGAATAGCATGTTGGAAAAAGAGAGAAAAAAAAAAATTTGAGAGTATTTTTGTTACCTGTATCGCCGTGAGTGCCGCGACGATCGCCGGACTTCCGAATCCGTGTGATATTAACGAGAAATTCGTTAGATGTCTTTGTATGCTCGGGTCTAGAATGTGAGGTGGCCGCGTATTGCACAGCGGTGATCTGTCCTGGTTCAAAAGATCCATCAGCTCTTTGGTGATTTGTCTGTTGAAGGAGAATAAAAATAAAATGAAATGATACCGTTATAGCCCGACGTTAATTCGAACTCTCATCGAGTACGGCACGAAAATATAGAAAAATATTTGACGCGGTTGCACGTATAGCGCGTCGAATGATAAAAACTGGAGTACTTTGTCGTTCACAGAGAGATGAAACGCGGCGCGTACAGGCGTTATATCGGGCGGGGAGATAGACTGTAATACTTACTTGGTCGCATGAAGAAGTTCTTTTCTCCTGTAAGAATCCTGAGGTTCGCAGTGCTGTCGACTGAGGTATTCGGCTACTTGCTTCGCCGGGAACTCCGTCTCGCAGACGTACCCAAAGTCTCTCGCAAGGTGAATAGCCTCGCCTGAAACAAAAAACGTGCTACTTTCAGCGCGTACGCTCGTCGTATGTGGGTATAACACGAGGGACCTTGTCCTCTCTCATCGTTTTCATAGCTTGCCTTTCCCTTCCTTTCCTTTGCTTTCCTCCTTTCTTTCTCAACCCTCCTTCAAACTTACTATATATCTTATCGGATCGTTTCCGACGCGAACATATAAATGGTACGGTATTTTTCGATACACGAAAATTAAGTACCTTGACACCGTTTTTTCTCCCTTGCGATTAATCGTTTGAGCGTCGTTACATAGACGCTGGATGCCTTTTACTTTTAACGCGTGTCACAGCTGAACTGAACAAATTATAGGAACTAGTGAAAATCGATAAGATTAAGGGTTTGTTTTTATGTAATTCTTGCACAGATATTTCTCAAAGTTATCCAAGATGCTTCTTACTTTTTGCACATTAAACGATTAATGCCAGGCTTTAGAATTTCTCTCGTAATTACATGGGTGTACATGGTGGCCGTTTTTCCCTCAGAAAAATTTTTTTTGACTTTTCACTGACCAATTAAAAATTTTCCCTGGTCAAACCTCTAAGGACTTGTATCTATTAAAAAAAAAAAAAAAAAGAAAATTAATGATGTAAATGAAAATATCTAATTGTAGTATTATAATTTAATTCTATATTTTTTTTTTTTTTAATTTTTCCAATTTTTTTTTTAAGGCTCCCTTTTATGTACATGTTATTTATTTAGGTATAGAGAGTTCGGCGAGAATTTACTTTTGTCCTGACGAATTTAAAAATTCCCCGACTCCCTGACTCCCTGATTCCTCGAAGAAGATTTTTTTCCCTGACTTTTCCCGGTTTTCCCTGACCGCGACCATCATGTCATATGCCATATTCAGAGGAGCTCACCTCTGTGAATTCTTCCCGATAAATTAATATTCTCTGATTTTGCAAGTCGACGAAAAGGTAAAAAAAAAAAAAAAAAAAAAAAAATGAAAATAAATTATTGATGTCATTAATCGGATTAAGTATGGAGAATCGAGCAGTGTCCGAGCTCTTGGAGATCTGAATGACTTAATTCTTTCTATCTCGTGCCCCTCCCTCGACGTTTCGTTTTTCGTTCGAGAATCGCGAGATGCCTCGGGCACGTATGGTACTACGCTTTCTCTCCTTTCCCCTCGATGCAGCTTATAATTACGCGCGCGTTCGACCCCCTCTCCTTCCTCAAAATGCGTCGAACGCTTACGATGCCACCCGCAGACTTTTGCACCAGAGTGTGCTCTCTCGCGTACATACGCCTCGAGGGCAAAACTCACTCGCGAGTGGCGACCGAATCCCCACTACCGCACCGCCCGCGGCTAACGAATTATCCAATTTCGAACGCTCACCCCGTTCCCCACTCGGACCGTCGATTTCTTTCGATTTATTTCAATTTGTATTCTCTTTCTTTCGTCCACCTCCCTCATTGGATGTATGTACGGAAGCGGAAGAATTTTTTTTTTAGGTAGGGAAGGCATGCTGGGAACGGGAATTGATAAAATACTTCGAATTTTCCGCTATCAAATGCGGGAACGAATTTTTGTAAGATTTTATGATTTATCATGTATATATGTATCTCTCGGACAATCAGAATTTCCGCACGCTCGTTCGGGGCGACACACCAATGCTGCGATGCCGTTTTCTTTTTCTTTCTTTTTTTTTTTTTTTTTTTTTACCAACGCGTACGTGAAAGTGCAACAGACGAGAATTTATGCGACTGCAACGGTCAGTGCAGCAACAGCAGCAGGAGCAGAAACAAGTGCTGGTCAATTTGCGCGTGATCTCGGGGAGGAATCCGGTAACGAGGTCTTATATTTCGAGTTGGAGAAAAAAAAAAAAAAAAAAGAGAAAGAGGCATATATTTGGCAGTAGGCCTGTAACGATTCGTTGTAGCGAGTTCGAGAAGTCACAATTAGTTCCTTCCAACAAAACGTGTGACCGTCTTTTAAATCTCGTCAACTACTTTCATTTTCGAATCTCCAAAATTGCAGTTAAATCTGTCCATTTCTCTACTCATGTTTACATTTATTGATCGAAAACAGCCCATTCAATAAATAAAACGGTCAAAAAAATGTACATAGTCCCAACCTATCTGAAAAATACAAGAAAATACCCCTTTATTTGTAGCATAGCTGAGTTGTTTCAATGCATCACTGACTTTGCAACAGCGTGGCGACGTAGGAAGAGCCAAGAGCGTTTTAGCTTCTATAATTCCCATGCAAATTTTTCAGCTGAAGTTTCAAATTGGAGGCAAATGTTTGAGCTAACAATTCGAGAGCATCTGGGTACGAGCATCGTTTAGGTAATATTGGACGTTTTCTTAGTCGGAAGTAAATGCGATTGAGTCCGGATTACCGTTATCGTAAAGAAATATGTGCACTTTGTCGAGTTAATAGGTAAACCGCAACAGTTTGTATACTACAAAAATGTTATTTTCATTTTTCGATCGAACCAGGATTCGACACCCTTCATTTTTCAAAGGCAATTTAATTAAAAAAATCAAAGGACAAAGTAAAAATCTCAAAATATCTCGTCATTGACTTTCCCGGGGGTTCAATGATCCGTCATATCGGTATAGAGTTTCTCGACGATAATTTCGATCAAGCGAAGATCAAGAATTCATCCGTCCTTTTGTTTTTGGCATTCATACCGTCCTTTTGTTTTTGGCATTCATCTCCTCGTCTAAGATACAAGACACGTTACACCGAAGATCACGTATCGACAGAGAGACCGCAAATAACGTTCGATTATCTTCGATAATGGAGAGAGTCTGAGAGAAGTGGGACGAGCGCGATCGCGAGTTTGCATGCATACGTTCGGCCAAGGGATTTCGGGAATTCTCTTCCGTGTACAATGTGCCTTGTACCTATATACGCTCGGGAAATATATATACGTCTGCCGTAAACCCTGCATACCTTTGCTCCGGCATACCTGTGAAAATAATTGGACTTTGGCCGAAGAGTCACCGATCGCAAGAGGGATAATATCTCGCTGGAACGGGAAGAGAGTTTCTTTCTTGCTCGCCAGTATATCGCCCTCGCGTCTTTACGGCGTATGATGCTCAATTTCTCCCATGTGACAAAATATATTGATAAGATTTAGTGACAACAAAAATTGTCAACTTTTCAGACCAAAGAATTTTCGTTACATGTGCAAAGATTTTTTTACTGCGTGACATTGAACTTCCGAAAATCACGTTGATCATGAGAACAAAGCTTCCTCTCTCAGTAAGAGCTGGAAGAAGATGACGAAGATTAATCTTCGGTTATGATAAATGAGTCACATTTATAAAGAGGTTTTTCGCATACCCCAACGATCGGGCGTAAAAACTTTGCAACCTTAAAACTTTCGCTCCGATTAGAACTCCAAATAGAAAGACCTCAAAATAGACTTTCGCCTTTCCGTCGCTTCACCGCTTCATCCACTTCGATCTAATCGAATCAAAGGTTCTCAAGATACGTCGATATCCACTTATCTTTTTTCCGCGATACCTCAAAGATCGTTCGTTAAAACTCGAACGAAAAATGTGTAGAGCTTCCCACGACAAATAAAAACCATGCATGGCTTCTTAATGTCAACCTTCCGAACCTTCTGTCTGGCGCCGACTCTTCATCGGTTCTGTCTTTGCCCGTTCAATCTCACCGAACACACTCCAAATAAATTTTTGGCCAGTAATTGAATCGGTCCTAAAAATAAGTCCTAATCGCCTCGCTCCGATCGGGTGGAGCTTATGAAATCGACTGAAACTTTCGTTACCTCTTTACACATGTCGCAATTCCAAGTCTTGGAATATCTCCGAGGTCTCCGCGTGGACCTCTCTCTTTCTCTCTCTCTCTCTCTCTCCCTCTCTCTCTCTCTGTCTCTCTTACTTTTTCATTGAACCGAAAAACAAGGGAACGTAGAGGCACAAATTAACGACAGAGAGAGAGAGAGAGAGAGAGAGAAAGAATAAGACGCCAGCGAAGCAAAGAGGAGGAAGAAGAAGAAGAAGAGGAAAAAGAAGAATACGAAGTAGAACTGTCTTCGTTTGGGATATACCTGTTGCCGAGCGTAGGCGAGATACACCGGGTACTTCATCTTTCTTCTTATCTCCATCCACCTTCGTCGGCGTTCTCTCTTTCCTTCAATTTCTCGTCTCATCGTTTTACACCTCTCCGTTACATGCCCAACGAACAGAACGTTTCTCGCCTCGGTAACATCGCCTGCCGAGAAACGTTCGCATTACATCAGTGCAGCCGACAATCAGACACGAATTTACGCACGAATCACACATTCAAGTCTCCCTCGGTCTTCTCTCGCTGCTTATGGCTGTTCCCACAATTTCGTTCGTCCCGACTCAAAGTCGTGGATGAAACGATCGACGTTTCGTGTATAACTTGTGTCTCGGTAGTTGCACCGCGAAACTCACGTAGACGAAACAGCACCACGTGGGATCGCGCCTATGTAGGTACTCGTAAACATCAAAGCTTGCCCGTAAAATCACCGCGACGCTCGTTTAATAGGGAATTGGATTTTTTTTTTTTTTTTTTTTTGGATGCTGTCTATTAAACATGGAAAAAGAAAAAAAAATGGAAATTATGTTCCAGGAGACGACCATTCTTTACTACAGTCAAAATATAACTTTGTAAAACCTTGTTTTCTTTTTTTTGCTGTCAAATTGAACAAAAATTATTGTGGATGTTTGTGGACAAAAAATTGTTGTGAAATTCAAAAAAATCTTGTTATATTACGAGTCTGCCCTGAATATATAACCCTAAGTTGGATGGTAAGTTGAAGATCAGAGCCAAGTTCGATGGTAATTGAGCAATACTCTCAAGTTCGAACAATCAGTCGAGTGGGCGTCGAACATTCACCGTGAGTTGTGTAATGTTTCTATCTCGAGTGAAAATATCGAACAAACTCACTTTGGTGAAGAGAAATCGCGCGGGCGTAATTGCCATTAGCCGTAATATTATCGCGAAAGCGCCGATGCTAAGATTCTTCGACGAAGGAGTACCTGTGTGTATATATAAGGTAGGTGTACTGCCGCGTGTTCGATGTGCACTTGTCTTCATGAGCATCGCTCGTATTCCCACGAGAAATGAACACGTTGGCATCGCGAGAACAGTCCTCGGCGATGTAACACTGTCGGACAGCTGGTTGAACGAGCAGGTACACGAGATACTGCTCGATCACTTGTCACGTTGAATTAACCGTGTACCGAAATCCTTGTGCTTCTTTTTATTTCCAACGGAACAGCTCAGTCGTGATAATTTGAAACTCGGCTGTGGCGTCGAGACACCGTTAACGATGGTTCGTGCATCATAAGGGACGGAAGCGAACGAGGGAACGGAAGATGGTGAATCCACCTGACCCATGGATTGTGTTCGAGGGTTAAAAAACCGAGATTAGAAGAAATAAAACCTTGAATAGGATTTTTTAAAATAGTATAACCTATTGATTATCTGAATAACGAAGCTTTTCGTATTCAGCGCTCTTTGTTTATTACTCCCACTCAGAGCTGGGCAGTACTCAAAGTACTTGAGTACTTTTTGGTACTTAAAGTATCAAAGTACTTTTCGGCACTTTAAGTGCTATTGCCGAGTACTAAGGCCAAACTACATGTACAATTTTTACCATAGCTTCCTCAATGAGGAAGCTATGCTCAAAATTGCAATAAGTGAGGAAACGATATGCAAATTCCTTTGCACCTCTTTCGAAAGGAAAAAAAAATGTCTCCCATAAAATTATTTTACTCCCAAGCCAATATTTTCCATTGAAATCCAAAAAAAATACGATTTTTAGTGCATAGAATCGAGACCTTTCTCACATTCGGTCACTGTACTAGATCCATTCGTCCCAGATGTCGTTGTTATACATGCAGTCGACCTTCACTCACTGTCCCAGGGTCCAGTCGTCGTAGTCCTGTCGATTAGTCTGTTATCAAGGAAACGAAGATTTTGGACGTTTTGAAAAGAATGTTGGCCCTGAACAGGGCTGTTTGCTTTGAAAATGTCTCCTTACATTTCGTACTTGTCGAACTCCGCCCGTTTCGATTTAAAAACAAGTACTTTGCACTTTGTATTTTATAGAAGTACTTTAAGTTACCGAAATTGCTTTGTACTTCAAGTACTTACGGTACTTAGTACTTAGTACTTAGTACTTTAAGTACTTTTCGGTACTTTGGCCAGCTCTGTTCCCACTTCGAAATCGACATTCACCTAATTCGTTCAGGAGCTTTCCATTCGTTATCCGAAAAACTTTATTATCTTCGTAAATTACGATGTTCTCTCGCAGATACATATATTCTAAGCGATGTTATTCTCTCTCTCTCACCCTCTCTCTCACGGAACAAGGGTTATTAATAAGGAACCCGCCGAGCCGCGGGATGCTTGGTTACAACATTGTGTGTTAACCTACCGCGCTTCGGAACTCGGACGGGAGGAACAAAAATCCAAGAGAGTTGCAGAGAGAAGACGAAATACACGAGAGAACGAGAGACAGAGGCTGTGAGACGCAGGGTCCGGTGGGTCTGTGTTTTATGCCATGGTCAAGAAACGCTCATAAATTATAATCAACGTCCCCACCAACACCCTAACAAACCGCGCGACGATACAGGTATCCGTCGTTAAAACGATGACGGGCGCTCACACCGGCAAAAATCTCTTATGCATATACACATCTGTATACTGTTATAGGGTACAGTGTAGTGCTGGCGAATAATCGCTCGTTTATATAAATTTCTCCACAACTTTCTGTTGAATGTTTTTAATTCAGTTGTTCATTGCTTCCGTTCAGTCCATTCAGTCGAAAAAAGGATAAGATTTGAAAAAAAAAAGATCATGATTTAGTAAACGATTGGTTTACCTTCCACCAAGGACGTTAAGAGCGTGACATTGGCAGCCTTCCTCCTCCCAGCTGGCAGATTCAGCCCAATCTTCTCGAGTTTTTCCCTCAACAGACGTCCTCCGTTTTTCGACTTTGCCCTGCAGGGAAACAAAAAAAAAAAAACTAAATTAACATACACCACGTTAAACAGTAAAATTCATTGTTATCGAGATGAAAGTTAACTTTTATTGTAAGCTAAACGTCGAGCGCAATTTCGTAATGAAGAACTCGTCATTAATCAAAAGACCACACATGTGGCGGGTAAGAAGAAAATAACAAAAATTAACTTAAAAGTCTCAAGAAAATCATTAGGACTTGTATACAGGTTATATATGAGAAGGGGAAAATACATTTTCATGTATTTTTCATGACGAGGACCGACAATCGTTACAAGATAGATTTACAATAGTTCTGCATTTTGATCATTATATGTACATGGAGCATTTAATGTAAACTCGAGCTAAATTCTATAATCGAACTATACCAACATGCCAACTTCTTAATTTACCCAAAAAAACTTACAAGTAAGCTATCTTTATGAACTATTACTTCTTCCAGTGCATAAGTTTTCTCTGCGTAGGCTTGGGAGTAAAAAAAAAAACGTCACATATAGCATCGTTAAAAGAGATTGAATAACGATATTTTCTTCTCATTATTCTTATTTGTGGACAATGCATCAACGAGTGCTTTTCTCGAGAGCTCGTCCATCTCTTGGGCTCTATCGAGGAAGTGAGTATCTATATTTATATCTATGAGACACGGTCTTTTCTAACACACCCCAAGACTATCCATCAACTTACGAGCGGCCGATTTTAGTCTCGGTAACGGGTTATAGAAAATGTTCCGACTGTCTTCGGAGAGGGAACAGACTGTCCGTCCTTCATTAATTATTGAAGATTCTTTGTATTTGAGCTTGAACAATTTTGGGTCTTTGTCTTGATAATTCATTCACTCGCGACATTATTGTAGGAATTTCGTCCTCGTTTCATCACGAACTCATTCCTCTAAATATTCTTCGAAAGGAAGATGCTCTCATTCTCTCGCGGCTCGTAAGATTTCTCCTGCTCCCGATCCGCAACTATCGTCAACGATTTCCGGACGTGACGAGAAGCATCCTACACTCATTATAGATGCTTGTCTTGACGAGGGAACCTGCTTTCGAAGGGTGAGAGAGATCCTTGGGACGGCGCACCCTAGTTTTGCGATTGAAGCTGTATTTATCGGTATCCTATGAATCCTGCGAGAATGGTTTTACTGACATCGTTAGTCACTTGGAAGAATTTCCACCCGGTTTCCAACAATGGGGAGGAAAACCCCGAGTAGATCGGATAATCTCAAGAATGTACGGGTAGTCGGCAATATGCACGTTGCTTCCGCCTTTCCAGCTCTGCTGAAGTTATAAATCAAAGAAACATAAGGAAAGAAAAGTACCTGTCCTAGAGTATTCGAGGATCGCAAGACCTCACTCCGGAGGGCGTTACAAAAACCTGCTATATTAATTTACCGTTACAATCGCTAGGTTACACCGTTACATAGTGGGAAAGAGTTCATCGAGACGTTTTCATTTTTTCGCTCACCCTACAATTAAAACTTCCTCCAATTATCCGGTATAATATCTTCATATAGCCTCACTCTCGGCTATACCTGCTCTGTAGCATATCGCTCATATAACCGCTCCTCAGATTCTCTCTCGACACGTGTTTCGACCAAAGTGTGTCACTGTCGGATTGTATTCCACGTAAAAAAAAAAACATTTCTATAGTATACTTCATTTTACACTAACATTAACGGGCTTTCGTGTGTGTCAGCGAAATTGAGTCTGGGAGGGGAATTGACGCAGTGTCCGATGATTTTATGTATAGACATATTTTTCTGAAGGGTTCCAAACTTGTCTTAGTAAAACCAAATTATTGGATTTTAAATTGGTATCATTTGTAATGCGTAATTGTTGACAGAAGTCAGTGATAATTTCCCTTGAGCCCAAAATGTTGAAAACGTTGGAGGAAACAAAAAAACTCAACCTATTACAGTTATTTTAGCGACTGAGTCTGCCTTGACACATCGCCTTAAGAGACGAGGGACGAGAGAGCGTTTGGAGGTTTAACGGAATAAACGCGCGAGTACACAGAGCGAAGGGTTATGAGCGGTATGCTCGGCAGCCGGTCCGCATAAACTGTCGTTAAAGCGGGAGAAACTTCATCGGTGGTATAGAGAGGACCAGAGTGAAGTCTCGAACGATTATTCTCGTTACAGCTGCGTGTGCCCGCGGTTGTTGTTATATATAAATACACTCGTACGAATGAAACGAGTGAGATAAATAGACGGCGAGACAAAGAGAGTATGAGAATTATAGTCGTGAATTAATCGAGAGAGCGCCTCTGTCCGTTTCGTTACCAGTCGCGTGTAATATTTTCCGTATATGCTACCCGGGGATTTCAATGCTCTTGGAGCATTCAGACACATTTACATAAGTTCTCGTTATGAGTAACATACGTTGGCGTGATTACTGTCTGAATTTTGTAATATTGATACGCAAAAAATAGAAGGAGAAACATGGAAGTGTTAGTAAAAAAAAAAAAAAAAAAATTGATTTGTAATTATACGCAGAATTTTCGATTATTTCAATGTTCCTTATTCCTTTTGTCATGAGACAGGCCTCATATGATTATTAAATGCTGATTATTTAATAACTCGGAAAGTCAGTCCTCAGAAAATGTTTGCAAAAGACAAAGGTTGCACAATTTTAGACGGGACATAAGATCCTGGATTTTATAACGCCAATTTTGGGACACCGTCTGTACGCTGGCTAATTCATTGAAATTATGTCAAATAAAATAAAAGTCATCGGTGTCGCAGTCTTACCTCCGTAACACTCCACCGAGCAAACTTGCGTTGAGGCATTCGGGTGGCGATAATCGTCTCTGTACCTCGGCCACGGTGACTTTGTACTTGCTTGTGCTGCTCAAAAGCGACAACCTTCCCGGCACCGAACAGAAAACGTCCGACGGTTGTGCGTTACCAGAGAGCATGCCTTTCTCGCCTCTGTCCGGCTTCATATCTGCAACAGAATTAAAAACCATACATTTATATTGTAATTATATATTTAAGGTAACGCATTAAGAGAACACGAGAGGGATTATTACATAATTGCGACGTATACCTATCGACGATACGCGCACGTTTCCTCGATATAATATTCGATCAAAACATTGAACCGTGCGAGGGGAAGGGTTAATTTAACGATGCAATCGCGATTTGCTTCGAGTAGATTACATTGCTCAACGCGCCGAATATTCATCGCTCGGGCATTAATTATTCGCGGCCTGTGTAGATCCTTCCTCCCCCCCCCCCCCCCCCCCTCTGCCTCGCTACGGGAGCTCCCACTTACTTATTTATTACACTTTTCAGCCACATTCCCGAAGCAATTTGAGGAGACTCGAATTACCAATAAAAAGACCAGCAAGAACAAAATTTCGTTTCTCATCCCTTCACAGTTCATCCCCATTAGCTTGGCCCGGTTATACCATTTACAGCGATTATTGACGGTCTCTTCCGTGTTACACGCTAGTGATGGACTTTTATACTCGTAGCACACGTACAAGCGAATGCCGATAGATCCTAATTTCGTAAATCTCAAACTTCGCAACAGCCAAAGCTTGCCCGACCGTTGAACAGACAATTATTTTATGACGAATGAAAAAATTATTTTTAACCCTCTAACCGTCAGCGTCGCATATTTCCAAAGGTGATGAAATACATATTTAATATAAATCTTCTTCAATTTTGATGCAAGCACTGTGAAAAAATGTGGCGTATGCGCATTTGATAAAGCACAATGGATTTTGACGAAAATCTTTTGATCAGAAACACGATTTGCGGTTCTTTTTTTTTTTGGGCGCTTTAAAGTTCCGTGAAATTTGTGTACATTCATATTTGAATTGCCAAAATCGACGCTGTCAGTAACTTGGGAGAAAAAAATAAAACACTAAAGTGGATATACATTGTATCGTAGAATTTATTAATTTTACTTCGCAGAATTTGACGTATGAAAATTATATCGTGATGCGCTGCGCGATCGCGGTATCGATAACTCCAGCGTCCAGCACGTCGATGAGAATTACAGGCCAAATTGGTATGCCCACGTCGGGTCCGAGACCTTCCCGCATCGATGCGCGCGCGCGCGCGCGCGCACACACACACACACACACACACACACACACACACACACACACACACATACACACATAAATATATGACTCCCGAGGCAATATCTTCGGCATATTTAAAATTTGCAAGCATTCGCGAGGCTCCAATCCACAACGCAGTGTTGGTGTGCGTAACACGCACAAAGTATTATAACGGTAACCTGCCCACTCCCGTGAAATATCCGTTTCTAACGTATCGATAGTTTGGCGCTGTATCGAACGAGCTCACGGGCTCGCAGGATATCGCCGATGGTTCAGAGGAATGCTTAATATAATATCAGAGTATTCGAGAGGGGGCGGAGGGAGTTTTCAGTCAAAAGCATCGGTCAGAACGCGCGATATTGCAAGACGGGCAAAGCGACGCAAAACAAAAAAGATATAAGGAGATACACCGTTGGCGAGTCTTATCCTCCCCAAAAGGATAAACTTAAAAGATCTATCGAAGAATTTCAATGTTATTATTCTTAAATGAAAAAAAAAGAAAACAAAAAAAAAATTGTTATAATTTTTCGTAGTAGTAAATTACAAAACAAATGATTAGCTAAGATGAAAGTTTGTATTGTGTCATTCTACTTTAAGCGAACCTGCTTCGGCAAATAAAAATGTCACGAATCCCATAGTACGGTTTGGATATTAAAGTTTTTGTAGAACCGAATAGAAAAGTTTTCAAGAGAAATTTTTTATAAAGTAATTGCGGCTTGTTGAGAAAAAAAATGAAAATGCAAATCTCTCACTAAGATCGGTCAATAAAAATTTTTCTCGTTTCAAATTCGCCGCAGTAAAACCACCAGCAGCGACAGCAGCAACCTCCTCGAGGAAGCTGGTCGCGAATGTACGTGTACGGTACACGTTTGCGAACGAGACTCCGACTCCGCGAATGGATAATAAATATCAGCAGGCAGAGGACCAAATGGGTTGGGACGGGTTGCTCGATAGCCATATATTACGGTGCAGCAGCAGCAGCAGCAGCAGCAGCAGCAGCAGCAGCAGCAGCAACAGCAGCATAGCAGAAGGTGAATCGAGGATGCGAGAATAAAACCGGCATGTAACGGTGTAGCCAGGCGTGTGCTCACACGCTGAGGAGATTCTTCTCGCCCATTCAGACACAAGGTGTGAACGAAAGACGAGAAATCGAGATTATGCTCGGTGGAATCGGAGCGTCGTTCAGCTATATACCTGTAACTATTCGGATGTGATCCTCATTGCATCGAAAAAAAATTGATTGTCCAATTTCGTCAAAGTTCATCGAGTTCACAGATTCTAATAGTTCTCTTTGGATTATCAGTTTCACTGAATTCAAACTGTATTATATCGGCTGCTAAAAAACAAAAATGTCTTACGCCCTTTTGTTTCTCAGCAGTCGGTATATCGTGCCATAGTAAAAGCAGTTTGTATATATAAAAAAAAAAAAAAATTGTCCGCAAACGTTTATAATTCTTTTTTCTTGTTAGTTTTACTAATTTTGGTTAATTAAAAGTTAGTTAAAAGTATCGTCCGTTGATTAAAACAAAATTGTTATATGAGGAAGAAAGATAGGGGAGAACGGGGCAAAATGGGACAGTGGGGTAAAACGGGACAGTGGGGCAAAACGCAAGTTTCCAATAATTTTTGGATGTCCCATCGGACGAGAAATATTACTTAAATACGAAATGAAATAATTCGGACAAACCGAAAAAAATACCGGGCGTACTGGGCCGGGACGTTCCGTTTACCGGTCGACTGCTCTGGCCGCTGAGGTACGCCAGGCCGCTACCCACACCAATTCCGAATTGTCCTCATTAATGCTATGTTTTGCTTTGTTATAGTATAAATTGCTTTATGAAAACATGAAGAATTTTGAACAAAATAGAGATCGATGGTAAGTAGATTGATTCGTTGATTAGCAGTCATACTTCTTGATTAGTTCATTAAAATTACTGTTCCCTTGTATGTCTGAATGTTTAATTACCAAATTTGTATGGAATCCTGAGAGAAAGATGGAATCTGCTCCGACATATCTAAACACCGCACCAATTGCCGACAATTGTTAGGCTTTTACAATTGTTTATTCTGTAAATTTTCCCCTCACTGATCCGCTCTGCTAAGTCATCCGCAGTTACCGCCAATTACTCACTCCGTAATAATTGAGTTGACCGACGAGGCGAATTAAATTATGAAGTTTAATGTTATTCTAGTTCCTCATCAACGACGTCGAAGATTCTGCCGTTGCTATTGGTATACAAGCCCTGGCAATCCGTGGGAATCGATTGGATTTTAACTGTCGATTAAGAGTGGCTAGAGGTGTTACATCTCGATGGTTGTGCAATTCTTATAAGGTATAGTAGGTGTATAGTATATAAAGATCGTACAGGAACGTCAGCCGGTCGAGAGATCACGGTGTAACGTATAACTGGCACTCTCATTCGGTTTTGCAGCTCGTGAAAGTTGTACTATTCGGGCTCTTAGTCATTTCGCAGAAGAAAAAAAGATATATGGCACTTAAAGACGCGTGATGGATTGACGGAACTCATGGGAACGGATCTATGAGAATTTGGTCACTCGGACATTATCATTAACGGAACAGTAGAATCTCTCTCTAAGTGTCAATTTGCCGGTCCTCGGAGTCTGGTGGAGTTGCGATTTCGACAGTGAATCGGGTAGAGAAGGAGTTGTGCGCGCATTTAGCGAGAGGCTACTGTAATCGTCTCGCAAACTGGATCGCGGTTTGTGTAACAGTCCTCTGTTCGACTTTGCTGGTCTTGGTAACTTTTTTTTATTAGTGATCTTAGTATAGTTTCGCGGTGATTGGACTTGCGCGATCCCCGCGTCTCGCGCCCTAGAGCATTTTTCGTTTGTTTGTTTAATGGTAACAACGAGAATATTAAATTTTCACTCTCTTTTTTGAATAAGGATTTTTATCCGGGTATTAAAAAGAAAAAAAAAAATATGTCCGCTATTCATACGAATTTATCTAATTTATCAATTTGAGATATGTCATTCGAAAAATCGTATAGCTCACGGTCGATGGAAACGAGTGGACGAGTCGCTAGCCAATATTTCTTATACGACTATAATGAAAAAGGTTCCTAACCGGTCTGGTGGAGTCGCGTAGAGCGACGCGTCACGTTCCTACAAAGTTTATATAGTTAGAGTCATATAGCTTTTAATGAAATCACGAGGCAGGTGTGAATGAATACTCTCTACCCCGAGGGCTCACCTATTTACTGCGATATCGTATTGCCTTTGCGACGTTCCTCTCTGCGAGCCTGACGGATCTCCTCGTACACCAACATAATGCCCGACACTCCGTTGTGCCCCGAGGCTCGCAAAAATCTGTTCCCTATCCTCGGGCTAACTTTTATAATACAAAGTTACTTATCCTATCCTACTCTTGCGAATTTATTAGAGAGAAATTTTCATGCAACATTTATACGGTAACTAATGTTTCATTACAAGGTTTAGCGTGCTATAGATCGCAGCGAGTTGAACATATCTGTGATACTGCAAGAAAACAAAAGAAAACAAAAAAAGTTTTTTTTTTTCAATTCCTAGTTTCGAGCCTCTGCCGCCACTAATCCATACAGAACAGTCATAATCTAGTAAATAAATTTGAGCAACGGTAAATGGAAAAAAGCCATTTTTATTGTTTTCTTAATTGAAAATTCATGCAACGGGGAATAGGAAAATTGTGCACCATGTCCAAGAGTTTACGGCTGAGATTGACAATAGTGCCTGGTAATATGCAAGGCTAACTACTAGTCACGCGTACGCCACACTCGTGCTTTCATACAGTTGCCATTGAGGAGAAATCGTCCTTGGACCGAAGCATCCACCGCGTGGACTCTTGAATGAGGCTATCCGCGCTGCAGAGCGCTCTCAGTTTCAACGTGCGAGAAGGATAAGAACAAAGTATATTACAGGAAGAAAATGAATTGAGCAGCATCCAGTGAAGAAGGGACGTATCGCACAGGAAGTAGCAGAGGCGCGCTCGCGGTAGCGCCGACACTGCAGCGAAGAAGTAGCAGCTAGCTAATAATGATTGCCGCTCGAGAGGTGGAGGAGCTCGAGAGCCGAGGGACGCAGAGGCGAAGGAACGAACGAGGCAACGACTCTCCTCTGTGTGCTGTAATTTTCATTCCAACGGAAACGACGGGCGATGAGGTGCCCGGCTAGCTTTGCTGGCCAACGGGAACATGAGAGAAAAGAAGATCTCCGGTGTATGTTGGGAGGCGAGCATCAATGAAAGATGGTGAACAGAGGGGGAAGAAGGCTAAAGCATCGTATCAGGTTCTCGTTGATTCCTAACATTCTGCTTCCTTCTTCTCATCATCATCCTCATCGACGTGTAATATTTACACGCTATAAGTGATTCGATTGGCCAATTTTCCAATTCTCAAGGTATACCTTTTCCCTGTATAGCGCTCGTCTGCTGAGATGTACGAGGAAGCTTCTTGTCCCTCGTTGACCTCCTCAACGGTAATGAACCGTGTGATTATTGGTACCGATAGATAAATCGCGAGCGATTATTGAGAATCAGTGAGAGATTGATTCGAGTGTTGCTACATCGATGCTTGAGTTTATAGTTTAAATTGATTTTTATAAAAATGAGCCCCTGTGAGCCATAAAAACAGTATTCCAAATGAGTTTACTGATCCATCACTCACTCGCACGTCACGGATGTACCGTACAGCTTTGGATTATGCAAAAAGGGTTCATCGTCGATAATATTTCGGGAAGATGCTCATAGACGATGAAGATCGGAGGCCGATGGTCCGTTCTTAATCGTTCCAAGAGTGAGCGCGAACCGGTAGTCGCGTCGGGTGATGGGTCGTAATGGCTCTCGCGTTGCTTCTTTCCTTTCCTACAGCTTCTGGCTCGTTCTCCGCGCTGCCGGGAGAGCAACACCGGTAATCATCAACTTGGATCATAAGAAATTTAATGTCGGAAAAGGAGATCCACGCTGGTGATGGCTTGGAAATTAATTATTGCCACGTAGGCTTCGGCTACTATCTAGCTGACGTTCCAACAATCCCGAGCCCGTTCGTTGCCTGTGTCCTGCCGGTGACACACTACATCAATTTGTCTTGGCATTCCAAAATTTTTTTTTCAACCTCCGTCGTATCCATATCATTGCGGTAGTAACGGGTTCGAAATGTCAGGACTTTCCTCTTTCGAGATTAAGTTCAACCTTAAAGATAATACACCAACTATGAACTTGTAGCTATAAGTTTTTAAATGTCACCTATTCGATTCAAAAGTTGAAGATGATCTGAACTTTGAATATCACTCAATGAGAAATGGTTTGAACTTTGAAGATCACTCAATGAGAAATGGTTGAGCGATTTCCCTGGCAGCGTAAAACAGCTCCGCAACGTAATCGAGTCGCGGTACTCTATATTATCTTCCTTGCGTCTTTGCAAAGCTTTACGTCGATAATTAGTTCTCAGGAGAATAGATTAATTAAAAAAAAAAATTAATATCACAATCGTCGAGCGGCTAGCTCGTTTCGCATACGGTAACTGTTGCTTCGTAGCGGTGGCGAGTCTTTTGCGTCTCGTGCCTTCGGGGCAAGTCAGAGAAATCATTTGAACTCTCGTTGCAGCTTCACGTATATTTTATAGTATATATGAGCCATACACTTGGCCATTAATGATTGTGATGAGAGAACTAAGCTGGGCTGTATCAGAACTTGGTACTGAGTACAGATGATTCTAGTCTAGAACGGAGACGCTAATGATTTATGGATATATTATGTGATGTGATTATTATCGCCGAGGGTATTGATAAATTAATATTCTGCGGTCTGCATAGCTGCAACAAGAACTTGTATCTGTACGATCCTGTGCGTTGTGGTTTAAAGCTGCACGACACCTCGACGTGACACCAAACTATAGAGAGAATTACCGCCGGTGCGAATAAAGCTAACGCGATGATGGACGATGATGGAAGAACCAGTATCTCAAAGATCACTCACCCGCCAAGGACGAACTAGTCTCGTTCGAATCTATAAATAATTATTCGATCGCGCGAGTCCGTTGCAAAATAGTTTTTAAATAAATAAAATATTATGTCAGTACCAGTCGGGAACAGTCGAGACATAGCGAACTTTATTTAACCGGGAGAGTATGTTCCAAAGCGAAGGAAGAAATGGAAGAGGCAATTTCCCGTGTCGAGCTTCGCTGAGCATTGCAATAGCGAGGAGGGTCGGTACGCGGTTCAACCGAATTTTCCAAATTTTCACGCACAATTTCCTCGGCAATCAACGCAGCCGGAAATCAGAAGCAATGGCGTTGCCAGAGAGTGGATCACTTATTTCACAACATTCATTGGTCCAGCCTACGTCGATTGGGGTGTGACTAACACTCTCGCGCGGGCCTGGGTTTGCACGACGAATAGAAAGGGCTGTCAAACCATACGAACTAACCGGACAGCCCGAAGGCAAGTTGGCATTGGCTTCTTGTTAATTTAATGAGACCCTTCGATTTTGCTGTTTCAATGCCCTTCTCGACAGAGGAGGTAAGATGGCGGAATGATAGATCGGCAAAGAGGCGTTAGCGTTTCGCGATGTAAAGTTGTGAGGACTTTTTCATTTATCGTTGTTCGATTGATTAATCTGTATTCCACCAAGGGTAATTATACCATTTATCTATGCCGACCGAGGGATAGAATAATCGGTAAATAAAATATATACCTACAATGAAACCTTATGCTATTTTTTTATATGAAAAAAAAAGATTAGAAATTAACATAGAATTTCTTTCAACAAATTTTTGTATTTATATTCCAATTTTTCTGCCGCTTTATAGACAGTGGCTCAGTTGTGTAAACTTATTCGCAAGAAGTACATCAGCCGGTGTATACCGGGAAGCAGCCGCATAATTGCGCCCTTACCGGACGAAAGTATTCGCGAATAAGAAATTTAATGTTTCGATAGTTAGAAAAAGTCAGCAGCACGCGAACTTGAAGACGATAAGAAGTCGGGAAAACCGGGCAGATGAGGAGGTAGCAACTCTTCTCCGTTGCTTTCGCTCTGGCCTTTCACATAACGACGGACACGGCGAAGATTTTATACCTGGCCGTCCGAGTACTCAGCGAAGTTGATTTCTATAATTTCTCATCAGTTCATAAAATAATATCGCGTTATCGAACAATTATCGTTCCAAATTTACATTATCACAGATAAATTTTATGACATTAATTTATTTATGCGCGCAGAGTGAATTATCTCGAAAAAGTCAAGAGCCCTGGAGATCCGAATGATCGAATGTTAAACACGTATCATGAACGGAGCCTGCGACGATCCTGTGACGAACCGAAGAAGCGACGAAAGCGAGGAGAGATAAAACAGTAATTGTACAACAGGCTTTCACTGGATTGCTGCATAGCAATCGCATACATCGGATACAAGATTTCCGTGTGATGTCATATTGGGTTATATTTCGAAAATTAAGACACAAAAGAAACGATAAAGGAAAATACACGCCGAAGAGTATGTATTTTTTTTTTTTTTTTACATTTGAAACAGTTGTGATGAGGCGGAACTGGAGAGAAATAGAAATAACAAAATGTCGCGATATGGACGAAGGAAAGTGCGTGTTTGAAATAAGTCATCGTTTCATTGAAGGGTGGAAAGAGGCATGAGTAGGTAAGCGTAACAAGGCATATTATAACCCCCAGTGACGTACGAACAAACAGCCATCTGTACGTAATACCCCTGCGGTGAAGACCGCCCCGAAAACTGCTACCCGCCAGGAAAATTACAATGACAATACCCCAGAAATCCGATACCCCTCAGGCCATGTACTCACTCTCATACTCAGCGTCACATTTTTTTTTTGTTGCTGTTCATTCACACCTTAGGCTTTTACAATGCACTCGGACACGCATGTGAGTACACGAGTAGACATCTTTACAAAAATAAGTATATATATCTGTAAATGTACATTGGTATTTCTATAGCATTTATACATTCGTCCCATTGTCCATTGTATGGGGCATTTCATTAATACGGCTCTTCGACGGCTCTACCAAGCGCAATTTATTTTTTCTTTTTTTTTGTTTAATCTCTCATGGTGCGTCTTATGATTTAAAAAATAGTTAATAACAAAAACAAGAGAGCTGGTAATTTGAAACTTCTACTTTTTTCTAATCGAAACAATTGAAATTTTGACAACTGCATGAGACGAATATTGTGACGGTATTTGATCAGGACGTAAAATGTATTTTGTGAGGATGTACTGGTACGATAGAAGGGTATTCAGGCGCAATGAACTTGTTCCAAGGGTTGGCAGAAGGGTGTGCGCAACCTTCTTTTCAACCCATCGCGCTCGATCGAAAGTGTAAAAACGAGGACCCAACGACTAGTTGGCCGGGGAATTTGAGAGGCGTGGTGAAAAGTTAGAGAGACACGCGTGACATTATTGTATATATTCGTAAGCACCCAACGTGCGTAGTCACTATTGGGGGCTCGACAAACCAGTCGAGCGTGGTCGGCGTGCAGCAAAAGCCTTTACTTATGTTGACGAGAGGAAGAAAGGGGGCGGTGAAGAGGTGAAAAATTAAATAGGCCGCCGAGTTCTCCTCCCTGTGGCCGTTGCCGGCTAATAAGCAGGTAATCGACCACCCGTCGAGGCTAAACGATTCAATAGCGATAGAAAATTTAATTTTCTTACTCAACTCATCTACGGCAAATTAATTGCGCATTACTTTTTTTTTTTTTTTTTTTTTTTATACGGGTCTTTCGTTTAAACCATTGAATAACAAGAGGATATTTAACGTTTTACGTTATTCTGATTCATCGTGGGAAAAAAATAACCATCTGAAATATCGGTTTCAAATTACCCGTAGCGTGTGGCCTAATAAGCGTGGTAATCCGGCACCGCGAGTGCGGTGAACTTTTTGACACCCTTACATAATACAGGAGAAACCCGCGGCTACACTTGAATGCGAAACGTGGAGACTCCACGACGACGCGCTACCTACCCCAATAGAGTTTCTCCATTTTTGTCACGCTCGCTCTCTCGTCCCTGAAACTTTACACCCGTCATCCCCGGTGCTATTTAGTAACGGTAGGAGGGTGTCATCGAATGAGTTCGCATTATAATCAGTATACCAAACAGCCCGAAAATTACATTTTTATATTTTGCTATAAGGCTCATATTATTCACCGTAATAAAATTATTACTTGGACAAGCGATCAGGCGCTTCGCGCCCGACGCTAGGTTCGTTTATTTATGTTATTTATTATTGACAATAGATGACAAATGCTTCGTCTATTGAAATCCGATCGCCGGATAATATATTCTTAAGGAACCGAATCTCACTTCTGATTCAAATTTCGAACACGAATATACCAATTAATTTACTGTCAACCCAATATTTTCTACTTAAATCCCAAAAATACGATTTTTTATGCATAAAATCGAGACTTTCAATGTCCCACTGTACTTTAGCCCAAAAAAGGCCAGCGGACTCGTATTCGGCGGAAAAAAATACGTCGAATATACCCCTACCATTTTTTGACGAAAATGGTTTTTTTTTTTTTTCAAAGAAAATTTTTTAGAATTTTTTCGTTAATGAAATCGGTTGCGAAATATGCCACTTGAAAACAATGGCGAAGGTTTTATTCGATATCTTGACATTTTTTTTTCGAAAACCATTCTATATGCTAACAATTCGGAATTTTGGCTTGTTAGCATATAGAATCGTTTTCGAAAAAAAAAAATTCAAGATATCGAATTAAAACCTTCGCCATTGTTTTCAAGTGGCATATTTCCCAACCGATTTCATTAACGAAAAAATTCTAAACAATTTTTTTGGAAAAATCCTCAGCTGAGGATTTACTCAGCTGAGGATTTCCTCAACTGAGGATTTTTCCAAAAAAATTTTTTGGAATTTTTTCGTTAATGAAATCGGTTGGGAAATATGCCACTTAAAAAAAAACAATGGTGAAGATTTTAATTCGATATCTTGAAATTTTTTTTTCGAAAACCATTCTATATGCTAACAAACCCAAATCTCGGATGTGTAACAACTAATTCCGGTACGTATGGGTGTAGTATAGTGGCCGAAAGTGAGAAAGGTCTCGATTTTACGTATCAAAAAACGCATTTTTGGGATTTAAATGGAAAATATTGGGCTGGGAGTAAAATAATTGCTCTATTCGTGTTCAGCGGGAAAAAATACGTCGAACATAGTCGTGAAACAAAAAAATCGAGTGAACGACGATTTTTCAATTTTTTAGCTACTTTTGAAAAAACGCCGATTTTTGTGATTTTCGAAGGTCGATATCTCGGCTCCTAATGGAGCTGGGCAAAATCCGAGGTGCTCGTCGTGTTCTACGGGAAAAAAATACACAAGATAAGGTCTTGTCCAAAGTTCTAGAAGCGTTTTATCGGGCAGTTTCAGAACGATGAAAAACGCGAAAAATGGACTTGAAAGGGGTAGCCTTGCAATTTTTTGACATTTGTTTTTATTTAAACAAAAAATGAACTCTCACATATTTCAACGTATTTTTTCCCGCTGAACACGAAATTCTTTTCTTTTTTGGAACTAAAGTACAGTGAGACATTGAAAGTTTCGATTTTATGCACGAAAAATCGTATTTTTTTTGGATTTAAATCGAAAATATTGGGTTGGTAGTAAAATAATTTTATGAGACATTTTTTTTACGTTACGAAAGAGGTGCAAAGTAATTTGCACATGGTTTCCTCATTTATTACAATTTTAAGCATAGTTTCCTGCTCAAAGAGTCGGCTATGCTCAAAAAGGTATAAGTACTTTGGTCTTAGTACTCGGTAATAGTACTTAAAGTACCGAAAAGTACTTTGATACTTTAAGTACGTGCTTTAAGTATCAAATAAGTACTCGTGTACTTTAAGTACTGGCCGGCTCTGATTTATACGGTTCAAATAGCAAAAATTGTCCGTTACGAGTAGAAATCCTAGCTACAATTCATGGTGTTTTTGACACACTATCTATTATATTTAATAATAAATATCAGAGGATTTATAATAGGGTTTTTAAATTTGAAGGTGGTAATCTCTACATAAGCTCGATCACGTGAAACGACGAGGTATAGTAACGGCGTCGGCACGTATGGAAAAAAAAACGTCACAATGGCACTGTATTTTGAGTTTACCATACCAAGTGTGGTAAAAATTATCGGTTCCTTCCCTCCGTACAGTTAAAAAAAAAAAAAAAGTTGTAATTTTCGGTATTTCGGTGCCTCTACTTCCCAATGAAATTACGGAAATTTTATTTCAGTGTATTCGGTGCAGTTACAAAAATCGATTTTTGCTTCCTCACAAGGGAAGTTTTGGTTTCGGGAAAATATATTGTTCTATATTTTCATGTAAACGTATTCAGTATGTTCCTTAGAGGGAGTGTAAAGTCCCCCCGCTCGGTCTCACGCGAAACCTATGGTGCTCCCTCTGTCGCATTTGGGCGCTCGCCGCACGGGCTTAGCCTCGCCTTAAAGGGAGTCTAAACTACTCTCTCTCGCTCTCACAGAATCCCCATGGCGCTATGTATCTCACATCCAAGCAACCGTTGGCTGGGTTTAGACTCGTCTTAAGAGCATGTGAAACACGTTCTCAGTGTGGCTCTCTCGCTTCGCCGAGAGCGCCACTTATGCGATCTCTCTCGCACTCCATAGTGTTTCACATGCTTTTAAGGTGAGGCTAAAGATCAACGTAACCTAGAAATGTTTTCAATCTATTTTTCTGCGTAACGGTTTTACATAATAAAAAACGAATTGCAGGGCGCACTACGCATTTGATTGACGCAGTGAGCCCTGCAATTCATTTTTTGATGTTACAGGATCGTTTCGGAGTAAAATTGATTCAAAGTTTTAACTCTGTCTCTCTCGCACTCATACGTTCTTAACATCCCCTTAACATAAAAAAAATCACATTTAGAAAAAATGCCCGGTGTGAGTGTGCAAAAAAAAAGGACATTAAAATGCAACCGGTCGCAAAATTTTGGCCGTCGAGCTGAAACTTCGCACACATGTCTAGTTGTTTAATACGAAATTTTTCTTTTTATTGACAAAAGCTTCTGTTTAATTGACACAAATTTCGCTCTGTGAGAATTTGCAGAAAATCCCTTTTCTCACAAAATGTCTGCACAATCGTACATTAAATAAGGGAACTATGTTAAAATCTTCGGTTCGTGCGGTTCGTGTATCAGTCGCACAAGCGGTAGTAGCTCCGAGATTAGAGGACATATACGAACGATAAAGATATTATTCCGATATGCTGGAGAGTTTTATGTAAACACCATAAATCGTTCTTTATAGGGGAAACCTGTCGAGGAGAGATAGAGTGAAGCTCGTGACACTCGGCCCGTATCCATACGACTACGACCAATGCATCCGGACGACATCCACGCGTCTCTCGTCATCATTATCGTATCGCTTCGCATGCTGTGAGAAGTAGCTCGTACTCACACTTGGCGAGTAAGTCAACCTCTTTCTCGGCTTTCGATTAACGCACGTTCGTGCCCACAGGCCAACAAATATACAACTATACACTGTACATGAACGCATATATGAAATAAAAGTTTCTAGCCTGTCCGAGAACCTTTGGATTTTAAACGATATGTATATCGATCTCTCCAGCCTCTGGTAATCGTAACTAATTGCATCACGGCTACGGAAGATCGATTATCAGTAAATAAACACCTCTGATATATGGAATACGCCATTTCTTTCTTCATGTCGCTATATAAATGGCTTGGAATATATCGAACGGGCTGGTTTGTCATTCGTTTTAAAGATTTTAGATTAGTACGGAGTTATCGTAGTGGAGGTCAAACTAGTAGCTCTCTCTGTGCATCGTTCTTCTTTTCGAAATTTATTATTATACTAAAGCGATCGCTCATATTACAAATAAATAAAAGAAGACAACTACAACAACACCATTGACTATTCACTTAAATAAGAAATCATGACAGGGTTATGTGTCCTTTGGGAATGATGTTACATTGAGGTTGCGAAGCTGACGATTTATAACGCGACGAATATCGAGACCAGGATGAACTGGTAAATCCGTCACGTACGGTAAAGATAGCTTATACGTCCTGGCCGGGACTCTAACACGGTTGTTCTGTTTCTCGTTGCTGGTTATATTCGTAACGACTTACACGAGCGAATAAGCGGTGCATAAGTATGAGAATACCGCGGGGAGATATAGAAGACAATGACGAGAGGGAAGATAGAAACTAGCGTGGACGACGGAATGGTTAGGAATTTTCATTCCGCCGTATATTTTATAGGCCAGGAAGAGAGTACGAGGGCGTTCGAGCATCGCCCCGCAAAAGCTTCCTCACGAATATATATAGACTATATAAGATTCGCGTACCCGTAATTGTCCGAATGGTTCGCTGGGGCTCCTATGCCGAACCATCCGCGAGCATAAGGAAGGTAACGGGAAAGATAAATTCTGCTTGAGCGATATTCCTCCTTGGCATGGGATTTATGGATATACTCTCTTGAAGATTTCCTTTATTCTTTAATGAAAATTACCCTTGTAATATTACTTGCAGGTTGTTTTGGCTCGAGCGCTTCGTGTTTCTGCTATAGAATATGGAGATTAAAAACCGGTAATTTAGGGTTCACGAGATTTACCGGAATTATGTCACTGCCGGTTGGAAAATCTCATTTTTTCGCCAAAAATACGTAAATTCCAATCAAGAAATCCCATTTGAAGAACGGTAGGAAATGGTTTCGCCTTCAAGGTACAATAAAGGGTGTAGAGTACTCACTTTTCAGAAGAGGCAGGTCGTTCATGAAGCTCCCATCGTCGACGTTTGTGTTCTGTAAGAGATAAATTGAGAAAAAAGGTAGGCATTTAATTAAGTATTAATGTGCGATTAAAAAAAAGAAAGAAGATTTTCGGTCATTAAATTGAGTCAAATGTCCCGAAGAATCTTCATTACGGGCGAAAAAGTTTTAACGCGATGTTCCCATCGGATCGAGCTGACCGGCGGCTTTTGCCGAATTGCCCGGAGCTTCGGGGGTGCTCGAGGGTCCGAAATTAAATTCTTCCCCGCGTTGTTACTTGTGTACGGCACAGCATATTCTGTTGCCCACTTTTCATAGCGTTATCGATGCTTCCCCCGACCATCGTAACATAGTATGCGTCTATCTTTTTTAGCCCTCCCCCACGGTGAAATTAATCGATTGTCAGTGTGATATTATTGTCATTTTTTTACTTCCCGTGAAATCCGATAATTACACTGTAAAAAAAAAAAAATTGTAAATTTATTTTACGGGAAATTGAAATTTCCTTACATTATTTACATTAATTGAACATTAATGTACTGTTACTGTAAAATTGCAACGCATATGTATTTGAAATTTCAGAAGCAGTTTATGTAAAAAAGCTTCCAATACTGTTCAGTAATTTTCAAACAAATTTGTTTTACAGTGTATTTATGTAATTTACATAACGAGTTCATCTTTATATATCCTACTATGAGTAAAACGGTGAAAATTCATCGTTTTGTTTTATCAACGAAGATAAGTTCGGGTTGAATACGTTATAAAAGTAGTTGTAAAAAATTGTTTCGATTACGTACATCGTCGCTCACCTGAGGGTCGTCAACGAGACTTGTGTGGAGCACGAGATCTGTTTGGTCGAGACCCGGTGGCGGTAAAAGTGCGTCGGGACGCCTTACGGCTCCGTATTCGACGCCTCTGCCGCCTCCACCCGCACCACCGCCTCCGGCGCTTCCGCGACTTCCATCGTACGGAAACGATGCATGCATATTCGTCTGAAATGGACAACATTAATTTATTATTAATAATGTGTTTTTTTTTTTTATACTGTCAGAGAAAGTAATTCGTTTTGCAAAATGTCACCAAATATACCGATGACTCCGACGAATCTAAATCTCAATTAAAATCTAAAACTGATTCCATTAAGATAAGGCGCACGGAGGCTCGCTCTCAGTACCGATCTTGGATGTTGAATGATAATTATCTTTTCCCATTTATTTTATTCATCCCGTGCGGTTCATTGATCGTAACGACGTGAAATAAAAATAATAAGTTTATACGAACCGAAAAAAAAAAAAAACCGCTACGATTATAAATAAATAACAATTCCGGCCTTCTCATTGAGCATTGAAAACTCGGCACTATATCGGCAGCAGCGGCAAGTATGCGGCATTATTTGTAATTGTACGTGGAAGTGAGAATCTCCGATGTCATTACTTCCGTATGTCACCGCGAACTTTTAACCAGATTTTTCCAATGATGGTTTATTACCTTGAGTTCATACCTCCCCTCACAAGCGTGTTGCCACACACATAGATCAAGTTTTAGTATACCAAAATCTGTTAAGTAATTTTTTGCCGTTCCGACGCTTACCGGCACTTGCAAAAAGTCGCCGACTCGGTGGATTGCAGTGAAATGCATAACTCCCGTCTTTTTGCCTTAGCGGGCAGTTGTAAGTAAAAAAATGAACGGGGCGGAAATGTAAAATTTTTTTATTCTCACGTTATTGGAAATATTCTCGTCGTTATTTATAAAAGTGAGAAGGTCGACATATACCGAAAGGGTCAATCAAAGCCTATGTCATATACAATATATATATATGTGTATATATATATATGTATATATCTATTAAAATTCTGTCCGTCGGTCGCGAGATCACGTACGTCGTAAAGCTTTCGAGAAATATTCTCACAGCTGAATCATTCCAAGAAATATATATGTATATCCGATAAAAGATCAGCTCCGCGCCCGGTTGACCCGCGAGTCAGATTGTAAGTGAGTTTCGAAGAGTGTCTCGCACCGGTTGACCAGCTCCAAGCATGTTCTCGTGAAAGCCTCGAACGATTGAGATCGTCGGGTTGATCTTTTACTTTTATTTATATTGTTTTTTTATATTTTTTTTCGGGCATCCCCGAGGCCACGCTTTGGCCCCGATCTGTGGGGGGGCGACGCTTCTCTCACGTATACCTCTCACGTGCAATAACTACAATGTGCCCCAGGACGCGCGGTACTATAGCTTCTGTTGTCATGGAATATAATATACAGATACACTCGTGGCCTCGCGCGACACACACCGCAAGATCAAACTCGATGAAGCGCGATTACAGTATGTCTATATATATATATATATATATACCTGAATAAGAGCGTTACAGTGCAAGGATCACCGCAAAACGGAAATGCCGCGGCTATATCGACTCTGTGCGAGGCATTAACATCGTAGTTGAGGCTGAACTCGTCTGTTAAGTATCATAGCTTCGAGACTAGTAGAGGACTCTGTGGACTCCCGTGACTTGGTATAAGATTACAAAAGAGAAAAAGAAAACATTTTTTACACACAATCTTGGAATTGGCATGGCACATGGTTGGATCGTACTTTATCTTTGAGCATTTTTTCTTACAGTACTCAGTTTTCTAGATTGAAGCGATAAATGGATTTTACCGATGAGATTGGTTGACGGATGGCCTTACCGTCGACAGTTGTCTTTAGTCTATTTAATATTCGGGATAACTCAAAAACTAACAAACGTACAAAAATTGTCACCGTGTAATTTTTGGGCGCGAATATTCGGACAGCCTGTGTATATTTTAAGTCAACTAAATGAATGCGACACCGTTCCTGATTTAATTCTATACTTCAAAAAGTTATCGTAAGCAAGCGTTTCTGAATCCTCGTGCGCTAATACGAGTGATTCATATGTCAGGTGCATGACGAACAGTACAAGAATTTCTCTTGTCCCCTACTATTATATACCGATACCGAAGTACACGCAGGGAGAAGAGACCAAGTTATCCTTGCGCCAGTCGATTAGCGATACCGCAGGGAAAAAGTGTCGGGGTCACTCTCGGAACAGGACTTTGATGTGCGCAGGTCTTCCGGCTGGCGATTCAAGCTCGCGAGATAAGATTAAATTATCGAAGTACAGAAATTAAATGAACGAATGTAAGTTGGAGTCGAAACAAAATTTTGACCTTTGCCGAGAAACGAAAGGGTTGAACTCGAAGAAACGATATTCCAATGTATCGGTGCAATCGAAGTAGAGTCCAACGTGATCATTCGATCGGCAGGTGCAGACTTAGCTCACGCGCCTATAAGGGCATTCTACGTAACGAGATAGAAGTACTGTGTAGAATAATCGAGACGCATTGGATCGAACGAGATCATTCTGTCTTCATACGGAAACTTGACCCATCCCGGACTACGCGCTCAGCCCTCGGGAATCTAATATAACGCCTCCGGTCGTTTAGTCAAACCAGGTGGATTGCTGCGAAGGTGAGGAATGCGACTGTCTCATATAATACGTCTTCAAAACATGCTCTATCTAATTAAAGCCGTCAATAGTCTGTTTGTGATAAACTGACAAAGGATAAAAAAAAGTAGAAGGCACCAAAAATTCTCAGTATCGGTAACTTACATTTTGTCACTGTAGCAAACAGGTAGATGCGAATACTGAGAAGTGGAAGAATTTACTTTTGGGAATTCGCGAGTTAGACAGGCAATCTCGCGGTCGTGGCAACGCGTTCAGAGAACCTTCAGCGAGAATATAAGTCAGAGTGAAGAAAGACCCAGTTCCCACGTGTGGCCCACGGCGATCACGATGACTCGCATGGATAGCGGCATGTGAACGACGCAGGAGCTCAAACGCGTGTACGTGACGCTTCCCTGTATCCCCCGCCCCTTTCTTCGATCTTCGTACGTACGCTTTTCGGCGCGTTGTCTGACCAAAGAATGTTTTTATTATTCTTTTACTACTTGTCAGACTCGATCGTTGTCTCGAGCAAACATAATATCACCGCCTCCTTCTTTTCGCATCGTTTACGCATGTATTTTTATGATAAGATCTTGCATATATGAAATAATTGATGTCCTCCAAAAAATGTTTACTCTCCGTTAACTGCCGCCGATTTCATTCTATCTAATGTCCAGAGATATCTCTAACGAGTAAATGGAGAAAAATAAGTTAACAAACAAATTGTGGTGAATTTATTCGTACAAAAATTGCTTTTACACTTATCATGTATTGTGTCGTAAAATTTTGCGATATCGCAGGGATCTTAGGAAAGTGTTCTAAAAATCGTGTGTCAGTATGCAGCTGACACACACGGAATCTTAATCGTACCCCGAGTTTCTTGCAACTGAACGGCGTTCACTAACTTCGAACTGATATGGAGGGGAAAATCCAGTAGATTCGGGAATCCAATTCTTGCATTCCGGCCAATAGTCATCGGTTTACGTAGGATTCCAACGTCATGTGAGCCATACAATAGTTGCGGACTGTCAGAATACCTCTTGATAAAGGTGCAATGGTCTGAATAAAAGATTTTAATCATGATCAATTGGCGCTGGGTACGGAGTACCTCAAACATGGGAAATCACTTGCGCGCTATTTATTGATCGGAAAGATTTTCATTATTGGACCTCACCCGATTTTCCTCGAAATACACAATCCTGGAGGCTATTCTCGAGTCACCGGCTTCGAGAAGCGTGTCCGTTTTACGTTTAAGGTTATACATAAAACGTATACGCTTCTCGAAGCGAGTGACTCGAGAATAGCCCCCTGATGTACCTACATATATATATATATAAAGGGTCCGACATTTGCTATGAAGATCAGTCTGTTATTCACTTGATATACACGGTAAAAAATGTTTGTAAATTTGTGTAACGTTTCTTTTCCACATAAACGCTCAATTTTTTTCCTTCGTACTTACAATGTTTTTTTTTTACAATTTTTATAATTCAAAATAAGTTTTAATAACATAAAAATACAGTTCATTGACAACATATGAATTTTTATTTTTTTCATCGTAGAATTATCAGGAATACGAAAATTATAGACGCTTCTGAATAAGAAATTTTTATTAAGCCTATAAACGTTTTTTTTCAATTTGTGCAATAATTTTTCATGTTACATCGCGACATGTCAACGCAGGGAATAACGATTTGACGAGCTTTTGTCATCCTCCCGATTTACTTCCCGTGCAGTGGCTCAATAAGGAGTCACTGGAGATGTCTCACCGCTGTCACTAATCTACCGATTCATATTAAAAAAAAAAAAAAAAAAAAAAAAAAAAAAAAAAAAAAAAAAAAAAAAAAAAAAAATGATAAAAAGACAAAACAGCGTAAAGGCATTTTATAACCGTATTAGACATAATTGTCCAATATTATCGACGTCTCAAACTATTTAATATCATAAATATACCATTAATTTAGAATCATTCATTGGAGAACCCGCAAACCAGAATGCATTGGAAAGTTATTTTAATTGTTCAAGTTTTTATTATTATTATTATTATTATCATCATTATTATTCAATCATCGAAACAAACATCATTTGCCACTTTGACGATAAGTATACTAACGAGCCTCTTGTCGATAATCGCTAAAAGACGACGAG
This sequence comes from Amblyjoppa proteus, assembly GCA_963922035.1. Taxonomy (NCBI): domain Eukaryota; kingdom Metazoa; phylum Arthropoda; class Insecta; order Hymenoptera; family Ichneumonidae; genus Amblyjoppa; species Amblyjoppa proteus. The sequence goes on along the minus strand of OY998228.1, from coordinate 286,588 downwards.
ATCATTGGATAGTTTGCCGGGAACACGTAAATAATGAAAAATTAATAAGAAATAGAAAATGAAGAAAATCACCGCAAAATAGTGATTAGTGAAGTTCGAGTTTTTCGCTTTATTCTCTCTATCGTATTAATATCTAAACAACTGACTATATAGGTATGTATAGTTTATATACTAAGTTCATAGTACTATGTAGTACAGCGTTCCGGGAAATAAACTTTCACGCGAGTTGATGAAAAAAGAGTCGGCGTTAATTAACCTGGCAAGTTTGTACTAGCATAGAGATATATATATATATATATATATATATATATTTGTAATATATATATATATATATATATATATATAAGTAGCGGTAGCGCGTGCGCGCGTGATGACTATTCGTCCCGCATCTCTCGTTGTAGTAGTATAATCTTAGCTATAGTGCTACAAACTACGAATGCTGATAAATTGATGCAACCGTGAACGGGTAACAGTTCTCGGCAGTTATACATACGAGTTGATTCTCGTTCAGAAGTACGACTGATGAAATGAAATGTGATCGCCTTTCTCTCGTTAAACGTATATACACAAAATAAAATGAAGTCGCGAGATATACACTCTTGAATAAAGCGGAGTTTTTTTTTTTTTTTTTTCATTCGTAATAAGTCCAGTGAACGCGGGATGAACCGCAGTGGTTACTATAACTGGCAATGTGTCCGTATATGTTATTATATACAATACAGATGTACTGGTGTGGATGGCGGTAAACAGGCGAGAGTACGGACTCGCGCGAACTGAACTCGATTTAATCGAGATAACGGATACAATTAATTTGATGTCGATCGATCGTGATCTCGAGCGAGAGGAGAATCGATGTATCGACCATCGAATATATATGACAAATGGTCGTACGTATGAAATGTTACGGCATAGATGTCGGAGATGGAGGTGAAATAAAAAATTTTTGATCGTGACTTTTCGCGACTGTCGACTACGAATACGATTCAATTTTATTTATTTAACTAAATGATTAATTAATCAACGGGAGAAATCCCTTTTACAGAGAAATATAATATAGCCTATATGATTTAATATAATATAATGCGTAAAGTATAAAGTGTTGATTATTAAACATTAAGTGATTTTTTGATGACGTTCGTACCCTGTATGCTACGTATAGAATATTCTATGAATTACAGCGGTAGTGCGCGTTCAATGGTGGTCTAGCACTCTGGCGTGTCGCCCTTTTAAACCAAGAGAGCTTTCAAAATTCAATTATAGTTTTTCCATCGATTGCCTCAGCTAGTATGTCGCCAATCGAAGGAACTTGTGGTGCACTCTTCATAATTTTCTCATGCGAAGTGCAAACCCCAGGTCCAGATCTCCGAAGAATATCGTAGAATGCTTCGGAGCTTCTGGTTCACCAGGATCAGGTACAATATTTTTATTGAGTTGACTCTGCGGAAGTTCCGTGCCGATCGACGCACGAAGCTGAGCGAACGCACTGCCCTCCGGGTTATTTCCTTAATGTGTAATGTGAAGCTCATCTTGGAATCCATCCACACTTCGAGGTCATTAAAGTTGTCGATTCAGTCGAGGTGCCTGTCAACTAGTCTGTACTCGTAGAGACAGACTACCGGACGGAACTCTTCTCCTCGTGCATGTCATCGCATACACTTGTTCAAGTTCAGCCGTGGGCGGTTCGTTATACATCCGTTCGATATTCCCATCGCTTTTCACAGTCTTAAAGAGTTTAAGGTTGTCCGCAAACGGTGCAAATCTTGAGTAGACGAATTTAGTCGTATGCCATTGATAAAGGTGACAAATGATACCGGCCAGAGGTGTGATCATTATGGAATACCCGAGGAGACTAAAATTCCCCGGGAGCAGAAGATCTTATTGGCGTACGAATTGTGTTCTTACTGAAAGATTATTCTGTAACCGTGTCAGCAGTGATCCGTTGATAACAATTCTTGAGAGGTTCCGCAATATTATCGTGCGGGAGACTAAATGTTTAATTTTAAGACGTTAATTTGAACTTAAAATCCCCTTTAAGATCGGACTTAAGATCGATGTTAAGGTCAAAGTTAAGCATCGACTTAAGTGCGAACTTAAGATACACCTTAAGCACGTCATGAAGTTCGGGCCAAACTTCGATCTTGAGTTCAATCTGAAGAGCGATTTTAATTTCAAACTATCGTCGTAAAATTCGACTACTTTTGTATTTTTTATTTTTCATTTCGTAAGAGTAAAAGAAATTAACGATGCGAGTGAAAATGATAAAAATAACATTTATGATGTGCTGCCGTTCTAGAAAACCATAAACACCATGACACTATTTCTTGAGAAATTCATTTTGCCCCCTTCTTTTTCTATACAGATAGTGTACGGTGCGGGAGAAGGTTACCATTATCATTATTTATTTTCGCTCATTATGCAGCGGCCGGCGCTAAGAAGCTGGATAATAATTCATATATTAGATATTTAACAGCGTATACGAAGTTATAATGGACTCGCTCCCGACGAAATCAATACATAATTGAATTAATCTCTCATATATATTAAATACCAGACAGATCCGTGCGGGTTTTAGTTTTAGAAACATTTGTCCGTTTCAGCATACATACATACGTATGTACAGAAAAAATATTTATGGCGAGTCGATAGAATTTTGATGTATGGCCGAGAAAACGGAGACTTGCGAAGATTCAAGAATTTCGTGTTCTACGATAAATATGAATCGATCGCGATGAAATACTTTTCCGTATGGAAATATGTTGAAACTGGGAATTACAATTAAAAAAAAAAAAAAAAAAATTGCAAATTTTTCTACATATTCGACTCTCGCTGAGAATCTTAATTTTATATTGAAATGTAATCTCTTGAGAACGATACTAAAATTAAAGAAGACCTCTCATCGATCATCCGGACGACATTTACGGGAGTATTTTCAATGGTAAAGATAAAATATCGTATTCATCGAACGTTCGGAAGAGTTTCGAAGTGACGCACAACTTTGAATATGATTCGGTCGTTAACCCTTCGAAACACAGTAGTATCATTACTCATTGCCCATTTTTCTCTACGACAGAAGGTAACATTCTGAACATTGTCGATGTGCTATTTATGTGAAATCGAAATAGGTGATCTACTATTATTACGATTTTACGTTTAAAAACGCCCTTTCCTTTTTTTTTTTTAACTCTCCGCGAAGAATTTCATACGTAATACTATAACCTTAAATTTCGAAGGCGCGTCATCCCCTTGGTACTTCCTTCGGTTTAGTAATTTGCTTATTAAGTTCCGTCGAGAGAGGCCGTTAGGGGAGAGGTGGTGGGAAGGGGAGGTTAAGGGGGCGCGACGAGTGCCTCGACATTCTCCCTTGAGGTGGATGCCACGGACGTTTGCTTTGAGGCGAAATATTCCAAGAATCGCAATGCCCTACGCTCTCGGCTCGCGACTCGGACCGAATCCCCCCCTTCGTCCATGATAGTGATTCGCGAGCGCGAAAGGGTTAAATCTCTCGTTTAAATCCATTCGAGTCACGTACACAGCTTTCGCAATCCGAAACGCATCTCGCTCCGTCAAGGCAAAGTCGAGTCACTAAAAATTGTCATACGCACCCATTCGACCTGGCCCATGTACAGTGTTTTACAATTTACAAATACAAAAAAGAAATGTCAACATATAACGATAAATTTAATAAAAATAAAATAGTGAACTGATAGATTTAAAAGGTGATTGAAGATTTATTATACATATTTTTTTTCTTCTCATTAGGTGTGATGGCCTTTAACGGTTTACAATGACGATGAAGTGAGCGTCGATCGTTTAGCGCCGACATACAATAAGCTGTGAGGCTATAGAGAAGAATTAACGGGTTTCTGATTGCCGGCAAAGAATTTCACTCGAGCATACGACTAGGGCATAGTCGTCGGAGGCTTCCCCATCGGGAGCACAATAATCGGGATGCGCCCGAGTGAGTGAGGCATAGGATAGATAGAGCGAGTATGAGAATCAGCCGCTTTTCGGGGATGATTCTGTATGGGAACTCGCGCACAGATCCAGCTTCCGAGGCTTCCCCCGACCACGGGCCTTTTTGAAGGATAAAGCTATTGGGGTCGGTCGCGAACCACTCGGCTGATTATTGGCATTGTGGTCTAGTCTCGAGCGCTCCAACAGAGTATATCTACCAAACTCTCCCTTTTCCACGAATGTTCGACGTATACACGTTATCATGTCCCGCCATTATTCCGTTATCATCGTCCATTTGTGTGATTTCGAATCGAAAAAGGATTCTCAGATCCGTGGACGTTGAATTAAATATAATAAATGCTTGAATTTTTCACAAATACGAGGAAACAGAATGAAATAACAATAGTATCCGAAAACAAAAATGATGAGAAGGGATGTACGGTTTTGGAGAAATAGTATCGATGTGAGGGGTCAGGATGCGAGATTACTAGAGTCGGTGCTCTCGGCACGTTTGTGTGGTAAGAAGACTGTGCATAACTTCTCCTGCCGTTTCGCGAAACTTCCACTTTAGTCGGTGTATATAACCGTCGGGAACTATGCACAAGATTGCGGTGCTTGAGAGTTTGGATCGTACGATTAAAGATATAGAGGTATAGTGTGGCGGTATGGTAGGCACGGAAAACCGGGGGAGAGCGACTTGTGGTAAGCAGATCAGACGTAGCACACTTCCGATACCCTGCCCTTAAAGATACACGCGATCGGTTCGTCGGATATTCTAGATATCTTACTTTATTTGTCGTTAAATCAAGATCGAATCATTGTCGATAGAGTCGACGTCATCGACAACTTTTTTTTCCCCATCCAAAGTAAATTCTTCGGGTAACTTATCAATCGGTTATGGTACCTACTTTAAGTGAAAAACTATAAAGAAAATTAAAATGTCGAAATTAACATTGCTTTTGAAACTGCTTATTTTCCGGCCGATTGATCGTTTTTGAGGACTTGCAGGTAGAAAATTGGCTACTAGATTCTATTTCATGCACCGAAAAAATGATGCGTCCGAAAACTGGAGGATCAAAAGAAGAAGAAAAAATTAAACTGGAAGCTAGTAAGCGAATAGCCAGATGTTACAAGAGCCGGAAATGGAACTTTGACTACTGACATGGGATATTTCTAACAGAGTCAAATTTCGATCCAGAGCGGTCATTTTTTTTTTTTTTTTTTTTTTTTTTTCAACATGCGAATAGTCTTCATGTTACATAACCGCTGGCCACAGGAAGGATTTTGTAATCTCCATAGAAAATTCCACCAGTATCCTCGTTGCAACAAGCTTTCTATGTATATTATAATCACTAAAAAAAGCGGATAAAATAAGAGAATGCGAGGAAAGAGCGACGCATTGCAGAATGGTGAATCGCTTACACTGGTGCCTCGGTCAATTAGAGTGGCATTTTTTTTTTGGTCCCGCGCGAACCCACCTCGTGGTCGTCAAGCATATCCGTGGAGAAACAGGCAGTGTACACGCGCGTTAACCATGGACCGCGCCGTGGCTTTATTATTAACGGCATGACGTTTTTCGCTGGGCGGCCCAGTGTATAAACCGTGAAAGTCGTGCGTTGCAGCAGGAGAATAAGCAGAAGCTATGCAGCAGCGAGCTGAGAGGAAGGCGCGAGAGAGAAGGACCTGGCAGCGTGCGTGCTGAGATCGGACAATGCGCGTCGCGAAGGGAGAGGAAAATTATAGTCTCTATACTCTTACTGTTTCGCACGTGCACATATGTGTCCCAGGTTCGTTCAATGTTATCCCCCTTTTTTCTGTGGTGTATTATTTCTCCTGCCTGTAAGTTTGCAACGTCGAGGGGAACCCCCGAGAGTTAATTTACACCGTCGATTCTTTACTTTGTATATTTGATGTATCTCGGATGGAAACGTGCAGTGATTGGCATGTTAATAGAATCTGACAAAACGTTACAAATCTGACAAAACGTTACAAACATTAAATTATCCGGAGGCGGGAAGAAGAGCCTTACACGTGACGGTATCTTCCATGACGGGTCATGGAAATTTGTGGAATACTTAACCCGCATATTTCATACGCATACTCGGTTGCGTGTACACTTTATATTATGTTTTAGAACGCACACGCACACGCACACGCACACGCACACGCACACGCACACGCACACGCACACGCACACGCACACGCACACGCACACGCACACGCACACGCACACGCACACGCACACGCACACGCACACGCACACGCACACGCACACGCACACGCACACGCACACGCACACGCACACGCACACGCACACGCACACGCACACGCACACGCACACGCACACGCACACGCACACGCACACGCACACGCACACGCACACGCACACGCACACGCACACGCACACGCACACGCACACGCACACGCACACGCACACGCACACGCACACGCACACGCACACGCACACGCACACGCACACGCACACGCACACGCACACGCACACGCACACGCACACGCACACGCACACGCACACGCACACGCACACGCACACGCACACGCACACGCACACGCACACGCACACGCACACGCACACGCACACGCACACGCACACGCACACGCACACGCACACGCACACGCACACGCACACGCACACGCACACGCACACGCACACGCACACGCACACGCACACGCACACGCACACGCACACGCACACGCACACGCACACGCACACGCACACGCACACGCACACGCACACGCACACGCACACGCACACGCACACGCACACGCACACGCACACGCACACGCACACGCACACGCACACGCACACGCACACGCACACGCACACGCACACGCACACGCACACGCACACGCACACGCACACGCACACGCACACGCACACGCACACGCACACGCACACGCACACGCACACGCACACGCACACGCACACGCACACGCACACGCACACGCACACGCACGACAAAAGCACATGCAAGGAGGAGATGGACGGTTTAACGGTACTCAAATTCCAAGTCTCTTGTGATTTTTCGTTCAATCGTAATTCAGACTTTTAAACGTTTTCTTACCAATCCGGCCGTACAAATTTCTACAGAGGGGTTCTTTCCTTCTTTTTTCTTCTTTTACGGTTGTACCGTTTTAAAGAATTCTCCTATTCCTCTAAATAAGACGAACGTTTTTCTTCTTTTTTTTTACATATTTATAATTTTAATTTGTTTGAAATTATTGGCGACTTACCACGTGAATGGATTCGGCGTCTCTCCTGAGATCGCCGCTTCTTTGGCCTGCGGTAACGGCGGCGCTCAGGTGATTGTAATGATGCTGATGCAGGTCGAGAGTCTGGGTATAAGGATTTCCAACCAGGTAGTCCAGGTGCTGAGGCTGCCCGAGGCCGTGTTGGGGACTCGCAGGCGCGTGATGATGGGTCGGAAAGGGGGGTGGAAAGTAAGGAGGCTGAAAGTCCGACGCCGTGGGAAGCGATGCACCCCCGTGATGGGGCATGCCGCCGCCGTTACCGTTTCCTCGATGTCCATGGTGATGAGCACCCGAATACGGCGACGAATTACCACCGCCCAATGACGATATGCCACCGTGACCCGTCAGACGGTCCTGCCAAGGTAAAACAAACCAAGGAAACTATTTTAAAAACAAACACTATGCAGGATAAGAGATCAATTCCTCACAATTATGTATCGGCGTATGTTTTACGTGTCAACATTTTTTATCGTAATATCGATATTCATCCTTTTTTTATTCAACAATGTCCCCATTTATAGAACTATACGAGCTCGATTGTCAAACTATTGAGGATAATTTAACGAACATGTCTGTTAATTGGACTTTTGCATGATGGTATGGAATCGTTGTCTGTCGTTATTTGATCGATCACTCGACACACACGGAGCGTAGCACCGATATATATAAGCGAATGGTGTTTCGTTGTGCTAGCATAACTCTCTCGATATATCATTCGGCGCGAATATGTACATATCGATTTCTCTCTCTTTTTTATTTTATTTTTTCTCCCATTGATCGATGTACTACGTCGAAACATAGCACGTCGTTCAGATATGCCGATCGTACGAGCCAGTTGATCGACATTCGACGATCTCGATTGCCCACAGAACTGCCTCGATTATTCAACCATCTGGTCCTCCGTCGTGGCTCCGATGAGACAGTCACTGATAGAAGAATTATTGTTCTAATTTACTATCGCGGAGAACCTTAATTGGCAAATAACGAACCTTCTTCGTTGGTGAAGGACGTCCGAGCGACTTTCGTTCGTGTTTCGTACACAGTGTCGCGATACTGAAAAATTTATTACAATATCTGTGTGACCCAAAACTCGGAAAATTTGTTCAATTCCATCACGTCATCGATGGAATTCGAAGTACGCAAAGCTAGGTAAAACATTTGCACTAATACAGTTAAATGCAGGAATTATTGTGACGAGAAGGTGGGCGAGGGGACGGGAAGGAAGACCGGTTCACCTGCTGAGAAATCATTCCCGCCATCAGACATCACAACAGCTGTACTTTCGATAATTTATTAGTACTTTTAATTCTTCGGTGAGACACCTTAAAAGTTTCATTTGGCGGGTTAATCGAGCAATGTGAAAGATCTCAATTTATTCGAAAGGTATTTCGAACTTGAGGTCTTTCGGATTTTCCACTCTACATCCGTACAATCGCTCGAGCACGCGATCAACTGTAGTCGCAAAAAAAAAAGAAAAAAAAAAAAATTGCGAAATCGTGGGTCACCAAAACGGTAAATAAAAAAAAATTTTAAATGCACACACATATACAATTTATGCTTCCCGTAGTGCAGTCAGTTAAACATATAAATTACATGTAAATTTAACGAAATTCCCTGTCGGTACGAATAATAACAATAATTGGCACATAAGTTTTAATAATATTCCCGATCTTCCGGCCCGACGATTAACGCTGTTGTTGCTGTTGTTGTTGTTGATACATATGGTGTATACCAGAGCTGGGCAGTACTTAAAATACATGAGTACTTATTTGGTACTTAAAGTATCAAAGTACTTTTCGGTACTTTAAGTACTATTACTGAGTACCAAAGTACTTGTACAACTTTCTCTTTGAGGAAGCTTTGCTCAAAATTGTAATAAATGAGGGAACCATGCGGAAATTATTTTGCACCTCTTTCGTATCGTAAAAAAATGTCTGTCTCATAAAATTATTTTACTCTCAACTCAATATTTTCCATTTACGATTTAAAAATACGATTTTTCGTGCATAAAATCGAGACGTTCAATGTCTCACTGTACTTTAGTGAAAAAAAGCCAGCGAATTCGTGTTCAGCGGGAAAAAATACGTTAAAATATGTGGCAGTTCATTTAAAAAAAAAAAAAAAAAAAAAAAAAATTCGTCGAAAAATGGCAAAGCTACCCCTTTCGAGTAAATTTTTCGCATTTTTTTAACGTTCTGAAACTGTCCGAAAAAACGCTTCTAGAACTTCGAACAAGACCTTATCTTGTGTACTTTTTCACACAGAACACGACGAACACCTCGGATTTTCCCTAGATCCGATGGGAGCCGAGATATCGACATTCGAAAATGACGATAATCGACGTTTTTTCAAAAGTGACTAAAAAAATTGAACAATCGTTGTTCACCCGATTTTTTTTTGTTGTTTCAAGGCTATATTCGATGTATTTTTTCCCGCTGACCACGAATATAACAATTATTTTACTCCCAGGCCAATATTTTCCATTCAAATCCTAAAAAACGTTTTTTTATGCATAAAATCGAGACCTTTGTCACTTTCGGCCACTATACTAGATCTATACGTCCCAGATTTAGTTGTTATACATTCAGTCGACCTCCACTCACTACCCTAAGGCCCAATGGTCGTAGTCCAGTAGATTAGTCTGTTACCAATGATTGGAAACGAAGAGATTGGACTTTTGAAAAAAAATGTTGGCCTTGAACAGAGCCATTTGATTTGAAAATGTCTCTTTAAATTTCGTACTTGTGGAACTCCGCCCTTTCCGATTAAGAAGAAAAAGTACTGTGTACTTTCTATTTTATAAAAGTACTTTAAGTACGGAAATTACTTTGTATTTGCAGTACTTGCGGCACTTAATACTTAGTACTTTAAGTACTTTTCGGTAGTTTGCTCAGCTCTGATGTATACCAACAGTAAAAAGTATTCCTGGCGGATCATTAATTTCATTAGCACGTATCGAAGGAAGTCATACATACAGTGAAGTCAAGTGCAAGACGTTCGATAGGTTAACGGCATCGGAAATCTTATGTTATACACAATATTATCGGGTTTCCTCGAACTACATATAGTCAATGACCCACATTAACGAACAATACGGTTCTTTGACAATTACGGGCCTACTAACGAACTGAAAATGCTTGATTAATGAATAATCGTGAGGCATTAGTTGTTCATGCGTCACAAACCGTTTATGCTAATTTATTGCTTCGCTTGGGCTTACAACGCTAGAAAATAAAGTTGAAAGTATTAGAAATTCGTATTCAGCAACGAACATTTCTTTGTTGTGTGTAACAATTTAAAAAAAATAGTGTATGAAAAAAAGCATAACAACGCTTTTACGTGGGAGATTAAGTAGTTGATTAAATAACAATTAAAGCTTGCACAAAATAAATAACCGGAGAAAACCACATTGACGAAAAAAAGAAAGCCATAGTCGAAGTGGTCGAGGAATATGTAACGAGATTATTACATCATGGTGGTAACTGTAGCAACGATGATGTTGAAGCAACAGGTGTCATTATTCTCTATAAATAAGTAATCGTAAAATTAACAGTAAGATGAAGTAAAAGGCTGAAAATCGAATTTCAATGAGTTTAAAGTGAATCTCGAAATAAAATCTAAAAATGTATCCCCTGCAACTCAATCCTCTCCCTTGATCTTGCTCGTCCACAGTTCGCGAGGAGCACCAGTTGATTTCTTATACATCGCGGCCACGAGAACAGAGGACGAAGAAGTGTACGGAAGAATAATTTAATCCAAGGGAAGCGCGTACCGTTACTTCCGGTCAAACTTGTTAGTACTCTCCTGCTGTTACTGCATTGCAGAGACGAGCGCGACCAGAGCCTAATTAGCCGCTTCTGTCCTCGTACATCGACGTAAAGATATAAAATATAGTATCTCGCGAGAGGCCACTTCTGGCGCCACAGCGAGTCGAGTTAATATATCTGATGAATTTTTTTTCTGTACCTTTCACAATCTCGCGAGGCGACGACCAAGTGTATTAACGCTTTTTAACTTTTTCTTTGTAGTTGCTATAACAAAACTGCCGATCCTAACAGGACAGATGTAAAATTTACTTGAATAACTAATATTTCCTTCGAGTTTCGATTTATTGATCATTATTTTATTAATTATTTTTGTTGGTAAGGATCGTCTCGATCTACGAACGGATCATCGTTCGAATATCGTGCGATAGAGCGCCCTTCCAATAAAATGAAACCGGACACATATCTCCCGGTTCATTCGAATTGGTAATAACGTTTGAACATCGTCGTCGACGACGGAGGCTATTCAAGCGCATCAAGCTACGATCCTACGTGAAAACACGCAGCGGCCGAGGTACGTGGATACCTATATTCTATCTTCGGTCTATCGGATAAGTCTGGAGGATCATGACATCCACGAGACTAATTCGATGTATAATATTGTTTTCTGACTTGAGAAAACAACATTATGTTTAGCGATGGATCTGGCAAACATATAAAACAGACGTAAAGTACTAAGTACCAAGTATCGCAAGTACTTTAAGTACAAAGTAATTTTCGTACTTAAAGTACTTTTATAAAATTACAAAGTACAAAGTATTTTTTCTTCTTAATCGGGAAAGGGCGGAGATCCACAATTACAAAATTTAAAGAGACACTTTCAAATGAAACGGCCCTCTTCAGGGCCAACATTTTTCTCAAAACGTCCAAACTCTTCGTTTCCAATTCCTGGTAACATACTGATCGACTGGAACTTCGGGTAGTGAGTGGAGGTCGACTGGATGTATAACAAGTAAATCTTGGACGTATGGATCTCGTGCAGTGGCCGAAAATGAGAAAGGTCTCGATTGTATGCATAAAAAAAATCGTATTTTTGGGATTCAAATGAAAAATATTGGGTTGGGAGAAAAAGTTTGAACTGCAACGGATATTCAGTCAACTAATTTAGTTAATCGAAAAGTTATATTAAAAATGTTGGTACCTCTCTACTATGTAATTTTAAACTTGAAAGATATTTTCAAAATAAAAAATGTTAACCGTTATTGACAAATAAGTTTCGAGGATCACGGACCACGAATATTCCGTCGATAGCGAAAGGATTTATTATGTCCAAGTTTTGTATAATCAGGTGGCCGATAAAAGCCGAGGGTAATCGTTATTGGCAATAGCTAGATTGGACCGTTCGAACTATCGCGAAGTCACTTTGCCTAGTCGGTTGTAGCAGTAGTCGTAGTAGTAGTAGTAGTACCAGTCGTCGATCGTCGTGGAAAATTTGCGCGGAACGAATCAAAGCTGTCTGTTGCTTTCACCGAACAGGCAGAGACGGATAGCTGATCGATCTTGGGCAGTCGCAAAGTCGGCACACGTTTCGATCCCGAGAGTACCGATCCAACCCTGATCTATGGGCGTACTGGATATTGCAATTTCATTCCGGACTCGTAGACCGCGCTAAACTTTTACCTTTCTCGAAAAGTTTTAACTTGAAAAATATTCTATTTCGCATTGTAATTTTAATTTGGCCTTTCGTACGGCGAATTTCAGCTGTCTTTTGGCACCCATTGACAGACAGAGTTTTTGTGTACCTATAACAGAAAAAAAAAAAAATCTTCGAACCTCCGACCAATTACATTTATTTTCCACAAGTCTCCAACTTCGTACGGTCGAATACGTAAAGTATTAACAGCCTGTAGTATAAGCTTTAGCTATCCAGTCGAAATGCGCGAATCGATTAGATCGATCGTAGTATGTTTATTCGTAGAACGGAAGACCTCCAACCGCGCTTCTTACGGTAAAAATAACGTTTTATCACTACCCGATAGTGGCTGATTCTTTGAAGACGATAGAAAATTCAATGACGCGTGAGCAAACTTCAAATACGAATGATTTATCGTCCTAACTGTGCACGAGTATACTCGTTCTAGGGCGAGCACATCGGGACGTAGAAACACTTATGGCCTTGGGGATAGGCAGGTCGTCACGTTTAGAAGGTACATATCAGTAATTATTTATTACGTTTGATTTTGCACTCAACGATCTTGGTAAACGTCTCACTCTGGAGGTTCGTATTTTACTTGACGTTGTGATTTTGGTCGGGTGAGGGCTCTCGTTAAATGTCACGACAGATGAGTATCGTGTAGCTTAGGTTTTCGTAGACAAGCACGATCTTAACTAAAGAATCAATAACAAAAACGCAACGTTTACGTCCATAGATTTTTGTTGTTGCAAACCATCGTGCTCGAGTTATCTCCTGCTCAGATTTTTTTTTTCTGTTTAATTCTAAAATAAACCGCTTACGACGATATATGTGGACACTAACTTGTGGACACGTTGTGTTTTCCTCAGAGCGCTCAGAGACAAATCTTCGTTTTAATATTCATTCTGGGGAAAGGCAGGGATTACAAGAAAAAAAAAATAAATAAATAATGTACCGTTATATGTGATTACCGTCATTGGGCAGACGGTCGATGAGAGCTGGTACGCTTTCTCATTCGTACGTCTTCAACTATAATCGTAGCCAAATTTCATCCAAAATAATATCTACGTCTTACTCGTTGCTGTACGTCTGTAAACGAAAAAAAAACGAAAAAAAAAGAGTTGTATACTGAAAGTGTTTCGACAACTCGCGACGTTCCTAAACGAGTAACTGGCTCTAATCAGCGATCTTTATCTACTACGGGCATCAGAGACGCTTCGATTTCCGATTTCTCTCAGCAAGTTTAAAACCCGTCGACACGTCGATCCTTCTTATGCGCTACGTTATTTTTGCTTCGGTTGAGAATCGCGATAAAAGCCTGATGCGCCGATAAGCGAAGCTTTTAGCGCCTCGTCTGATGCATGGAGTTGTTACGTGTCTGTACTTAAACTATGGGTGATCCTATCGTCGGCACTCTTTCGGACAGTATACCAAAGATATCAACTGAGCTCATGCGAACCCCGTACACGAACTTGGATATAAACGCGCGCGTTCGCTTTCGTATCTAAATAATAATGTCTCGAATTTATTTACTCTGCAGTTGTCTCGGAGCTACGAGTATTGACGATTATCGGAATAATCGCCGTCAATTCTGCATCGACGACGCATTTGTCTTTGGCGAATAAACAATATATATCGTTAGACTGAAAACACGAACACAGGAGTTTCCACAGCAAACAAAAATGTATGAAATTCTGTGGAATTTTTTTTTTTTGATTTTCAATGCTATTTAACGAGTAGAAGTTTTTGTTTTTTTTCAAAGAAATGTGAGACATTCACCTCAACCTCGATGACGGTAGTCATGTCGACGTGTGGCGCGTAACACAACGCCAATTTGTCCGCCGTCGTGGCTTCGCTTCGCGGTGGAAACATCTCGAGGATCTCCAGTTTGCTCGGTTCTCCAGGCAAGTCGGCCGATTCGGCCGCCGCCCCGTATATAACTTCACCTTTACAACCCTCCAACTCTCTTTCACCAACACTTGATAAATCACTGCACCATAGGCGTCTCGCTCGAGCGCATCTTCATCGCGATACGATTATCCGATTTTTTTTTTTTGTTTTCATATATCCCAACCTAAAATCTCACCGGCTTCCTCGAATTACCGAAATATCGATCGTTAACGAGGTTCGGCAATATATATATATATATACATATATATATATATATATATATATCGATCAATTTTATTGTTTTCTTCTTGAAAAAAAACTTCACTTCGTTCCTCGTATTTAAACTCCTGGACGTGTACGCGCTCAGCACATCCCATACATTCTTCGGCACTGCAAAATCCTTGAGAAAATCCACGCTTCACTGATATAATTGTCTCGAAACGAACGAAATATTTTGGATTTTGGAAGAAAAAAAAAAATTTATCCCCTAGTAGATACGAATTTGGGTAAGGAAAAAATAAAAAAATAAAAAAATAAAAATAAATAAGCAGGCAACGATGTTCGGAGCAAAAGAGGAGAGGGAAGTCGACGCCGCGTTGTTGTAGACGCGGCGAAAGATCGGACACAAAGAGAAACAGCTGATCGCCGCGGAGCGGTGATGCGCCGATGACTGAGGACTTGGCGACGAGACGTTGCGAGGCGTGTGTTGCGAGGCGATGCGAGGCGATGCTAGCCGATACGAGGCGTACGAAAGTGACGGCTGAGGCAAAAGCTAGCGTAGCGGCTGCGGGCGCGTGTTGCGCGCGCGAACGGGCCAGCGAGCGATACGATGAAAAACGGGAGGAGGTAAGGTAGGTTGTCCCTCGGAGCGTCCGGATACGCTCTCGCAACGGGCCGCTAGCTACTGCTCTGCCACCACCTTCGGGGGACGAGGTCGACTTGAGGGCATGTAATAACAACAACAACGCCACTCTGCCCAGTTGGGCTCGCATTCTTGTCGGTCCCATCAACTTTTAAAACTAAATATATATTGACTAATTTATCATTTTCGGTCGTTGAATGATTGGCGAATAAAGAAAAAAAAAGAAAAAAAAAAAAAGAAAGGAAAAAAATATCGGGAAAGCATTTGGCGAATGATAAATATGGAACTAAGTGAAAGGAGAGGGAAGGAAGAGAAACGAAATTCATTAGGAGTGGAGGCGCGCGCGTTCGGCGCACCACGTGGAGGCTAGACTAGCCACAACGGCGAATCCCCCTCCACTTCTCGATCGTTGAATCGGGTGAGAAACCCGGTACACGGCCAACGTGGTATAACCGGCGAGAGAGTCGCGACGGGGATCTCTGCTGGGGGACGCCCTCCGAGCGAATAGCGGGCTGTGTGTTCCTCCACCGAGAGACGCGTAAGCCCGACGCCGACGCGCCACGATGTACACGACGTCACTCGACTCTCGGGACTCGAGGACGACGTTTCGGAGTTGGCTTTGCCGTTCGGAAATTAAAAACTATGAACATCACGAAATTTGAAAAAAAAAAAAAAAAAAAATCTCTTCGTGCAGTTTTACAACAGAGATATGCCGTACGGAGAGCAAATACTCGGTGCTGAAAAACAAAACTTTAGTCCCCGCATCGTCAAACAGAGTCTTTCAAGTATATTCACCATAATTTCGAGCATGGGACACTAATATTGCAACGTTAATTTGCTTTCAATTAGATTTAATCTGTAATTAAAGTTAATCTGACTTGAAGCATAAGCTCGATTTGACACTTCATAAGTGACACCTCTATGCCCACTCTTAGGTGCTACCGTAGCAATGTGTGGCCCCCATTTCGCATCCGCTAGTCCCGTTTCGGTACGGTTTCGGGAGGTGGGACTTAGAAAGGGTTAAGCGCTCACGCCCGAAATCGCTCCAAAGGACAGGTAGCTACTTTTTTCTTTTAAATTCAAAAAAGTAATGCCAACTAACTGTAAATTCTCTCAATTAATGCGTGTATGTGCGTGCGCGCGTGTGTGTCAGTGTGTGTGTGTGTTTTTTCTCTTTCATTGAGGGTGATCGCATAGCGTCTTTCGAAGGAATTTCGAGAAACAATATATTTGTTCCTCCGAGAAAAACGTAGGCGTACGATTTCTCACGAGCGGTTCCCTAATAAACGAACCAACGAACGAACGGAGACAGCAGGTGGCTCAGTCGTACGGTCGATGCTTTGTCAGTGTACGACTGACCCAACTGTTTAGCCCGAGAGCTCTTTACCGTCCGGTCAAACTGGTTCGAACCGATCGGTGGGTGTGCGCGATCGCATAATCGTAAAAAAAAAAGAAGAAAGAAAAAAAAAACCCATACGAGTCTCGAAATCGTGTAGCCACCGTCCCGCGCGCCTCGCGTTTCCAGGAATAAGGTGAATAAAACCGAATGACCAAAGCGGTTTCCCGAGGCATATAAGCTCCTAAGATATCGTCGTTGGTCAAAGAATCGCTCCATTATTGCGTTACAATCGCGATGCAAGGGATACACTATCGCTATTCGGAACAGCATTTGTGCAGGAAGCGCTTAGTCGTACTCTACAACACGTATTTGGCGTCCATGCTCAAGGTACAGCGCCAATCGAGATACGACTTTATGGAGCAAGTTAATTCATATCGTTGTGATTAGGATATTGTCATTAGTATTATTGTGGGTGGGGTAATAAAAAAATAAAACAATAATAAAAAAATTAAAAAATGAATCGCATGATCGCGACCGCCTCCGTGGACTTTTGCCCGTTGAGCCCGGAGGGTTCAAAAGAAAATGAGAAATTTTGTGCCAGGCAGAAGCGTGTGAGACGATCAATGAGCTCGACCGATATGGCTGGTGCTACGATAAGTCTTGTGACATATTTTGCCGGTAGGCGCATTTACCTCTCGGGTGTATCAACGAGTCGAGCGAGTCGAGCGAGCCGAGAAGGCGCGGGATCTACCATCATCCTGTCATCCTACGCGATCGCTCGTTGACGTGCGTATGCCGAGAGTAAGCTTTACTAGGCCAATTGGAAACTCGTTCGTTGGTCAACGGGGTATTCTATGCGATGTCGTAAATTCGACGATAGCACGGAAAACAAAATTTACCAACATTTTCTTTATCCCTGTATTTTCTACGTAGGGAACACACCAGGATCAATACCGGATTTATCGTCTTCATCCAACCTTTTGATCCAACTGTCGAATAGTTTCGCTCCGTTCCTAAAAGCTTAACACGATTCAATAACATTAATTAGAGTTTTTCGGTTTAGATATTTATAGCGAGAAATCCCGTCATACCCTCGTACCAGAATCTTTTTCGTTCACCTGCAGCACAACTTTCGATAATCGCCAAAGTCAAAGACACCTCGAGGCACATTTGACTCCGGGGATCAGTCGATCAGGTTTAACGCGGAAGGAGTTTCACTGTAGGATGATTATGCGTTTCAGCGGCGGACGTCTATGAGCTATGTAGCTCAACCTTCAGGCTACGGTTTAAGCTGTGTAGGTAGTATATGTAGTCACGAGAGGCGATGTCAATAGCAGTTACATTGCGTCGAACGATCTCATTTTTTTTTGTTTAAATCTCAAGTTCTGCGCTTTGCGATTGCCTATTAATCAAGCAACAATATCCGGGTACTTTCGATAGTGCGTGAGCACCGACGGTGTACATCACGATTGACGTACAATGACGAATGCGAGAAACTTGTTACCCGTCAATCGAGCCAAAACATTTTGCATCAATTTCCAAATTTCGACGGCTTCTCCGTAATTGTGCTATGGGTATAATAGATCATGCTGAGTCGGATATAAGCTATGCCTTGTGACAAGATATCAGCAGGTCACGGGAGTGCAGTCTCTGTGTACAATTTCGACGACAAAAAACCTTCTGGATATAAAGGTAAGAGAGATGTACAAAGCGCATGGCATTTATTCATTTATTTACTTTCTTATCGTGAAAGAATCGACGATAACATTTGGAGTAGAGAAACATTTTGACGGGCATGTGTCCGCACATTCGCGGAAGGTCTTCGTCTGCTTATAAACAAATTTCGATACCTCCGAACAATTCCATATGTTTTCCACGAATCCGCCAATTTGCTTCTCCGGCTTATTCATTAAAATACCGTTATTCGGATCTCGGTATATATCAATATGTATTTAAAAAACAACAAGAGGCGCATATAAAAAGATAGTCAACCTCGAGTAACATTTAGGGCCACGTCAGAGATTATTAGAAAGTTTTTTCTTCACATATGTACATATATATATATATATATATATATATATATATATATATATATATATATATATATATATATGTACACACGCGGTCTCCACGAAACGATCCCATATCTCGCTTGTAGTTTCTTATTAGGAAATTATTCACGCGTCTAGAGGCGCGAGAATGCTCGAAATGTGAAAGGACGTGATGTATATAAATGGGATGTGTAATGCGATATGCAAATACAAATATTATATATTAAACACGCGAGTGGTATTTAAACGAATGAAAACTTGTCTTCACTGTGGTCCATCAATGTTTCAAGTAAACTCGCGTGTCAATGCACAAGCTTGTATCTCGAATATCTCACGAGCGATAAATACTGTATTATATATATAATTTAATATGTAGCTTGTACATGGGACCGGAGACACCTGCCCGGCCAGTGAATTCCATCTTGAAACGATCTCACTGGGGCAGCGGCCTTCGCAACAACGGCAAAAGACTGACAGCTCTCCTTTGCCGATCGCTCGCCGCTCGAAGATGTGTCGCGCGTCCTCTTTCTCGATTCTCGACTTTATAATTTTTATTATGCCTCGCGGACTCTTACCGATAACGATCGTTTCTGTCCGACTGAACGATTTATTTATCATTTAATTTTTTTTTCTCAGTAGTGATCCATTAGAATCGCTAATGACGAGCAGCGTCAGCGAGGTTCGAACGAGTCATTAAAACTTTCTTGTATCATATGGCCGGTTCATTTTCTCCCTCTACTACGTTCGTGAATATTGATCGATGATCGATTGTGAACATATTTTTCTTTGTACCCTTTGTATTTATATATTATTCAGATAATTATATATTTAACGTTAAAAAAAAACACATTAAGGAACGTTTTTTGAAGAAACGAAATTTGAATCTCGAAAAAAGAAGAAAAAAATTGTCATATTCCCTCGATGAAGACGTTGTTATCGTCTGCTTCGCATAATCGAATGTTTTATCTCATTACATATATATATATATATGTAATGTAAAATTGTCGCGATCGTATATGAAATGTGTTGTAAGGATGATGAATCATACATCTCATATATTGGGATACATACTGCAAGCAAGTTACACGAGAGAGATTCATACACAGGCCGTTAATTTCCATGTTTCTCACGAGGGTATAAAAGCTCCGCACACGGTGTATTACGTCGACGATGTCCACGTGTGTACATCGTAACTGCGAACAGGGTGTTCCTTCACCCGTTCCGCGGAGCCATTGGAGGCTGCGAGCTCACGGGAATACTATAAATATTCACTACCTCGCTTATCGCTCGCGTCATCTCGCACGCAAAACAAATTTGGCAAGCCGAACGAATGAACCGACCCACGGAGCTGGTGGAGTCTTGGCAATGCGTTTCGCTGCAGCTATGCAACTACTTACCGCACGCACGGAGTATAAACAAGGGAGATGAGAGAAGGAGGGTGAGAAAGACAGGATTCACAACCACTGCGACGCGTGCCTGTGGCAAATATTCCATCGCGTGTATAAGCATGCCAATTTATCGACGTTGTTACTAAACATTGTTACCAAATCACGTTTATTATATCTGTTTTGGACACTTGCGTCTCATAGAGAATTTACGCAAGAATTCTTCGATTGTGAGGATTTAATCGGATTTGATTATATGTCGATTCCCTCGCGTGATCGTTAATGGATTCAAATCGCACATTCGATAATTTTTTATCATTATAAAAAAGATGCATCGTTTTTTGGAGCCCAAACGGTGAAGCTTTTCCATTATTTTGTCGCTTTTCTCTCTTCGAATGTCACCGCTCGCTGCATAACTTTAAACCCATTTTTGTCGTCTTTTCGAAACGTCAAGGTTAATGCTCGCGTAACGCGGTACCTCGCAAATTATCGTCATCCCTCCGTTTCGCTGGCAGCATCGAAATTAAGAAAACGAACCGACATCGTCCTCGCATACCAGCTTCTCGTACCTCGGTCTACCAGGGTGTGTTAACAAATTAAGTACCAGAGTGATTTTCGGCCCCGTGTAATTTCAGTAAAGAGCCATAGGTCGTTAAGGGAATCGTCTATCACTTCCGTCAGTTTTTCTTTGCATTTTTTAAATCCTCTCGACCCAAATATTCAAGTAAAAAAGCGCGAAAGGACCCAAGGAAAGAAATAGAGCGCGGTACTCGTGCGAATAAATAATCACTGGAGAGGATCGTACCAGTGCTTTACTGCTATTGCTGCTGCCGAAAAAGAAGAAGAAGAAGAAGAAGAAGAAGCAAAGCAGATGAAGAAGACGAAGCGGAAGAAGAAGAAGAAGAAGAAGAGGAAGAGGAAGAGGAAGAGGAAGAGGAAGAGGAAGAGGAAGAGGGAGAGGAAGAGGAAGAGGAAGAGGAAGAGGAAGAGGAAGAGGAAGAGGAAGAGGAAGAGGAAGAGGAAGAGGAAGAGGAAGAGGAAGAGGAAGAGGAAGAGGAAGAGGAAGAGGAAGAGGAAGAGGAAGAAGAAGAAGAAGAAGAAGAAGAAGAAGAAGAAGAAGAAGAAGAAGAAGAAGAAGAAGAAGAAGAAGAAGAAGAAGAAGAGGAAGAGAAAGATAAAGAGAGGGAAGTCGCTAAACGACATTCCAAGCGTCCCATGTGCGCAGCGCCACGCTCAACGGTAACCAGAAACGCAAAACACCCTTATGTTTAACTTTTTACTTGAATGGTACAGAACGCTGCGGCTCACAAGAGTTCTCCTATCGTGCCTTATAGTGCAACCTAGGGTGGAGGGTGGGAACACAAAAACAAAAGAAACAAAAAAAGCCCTACGGTTCAGAGTATACAAGAATCTGTAGAAAGAGATGAGAATGTGAGCTCGCACGGATCTCCGAACGCGTTTTTACCCTATCCTACTTTAATTTCATTTACCCTGTCGATCGATTAACGCAGCTAAAGGTATTATTATTAAATTATCTCAATACACGATTCTTTAATCAACCTGTAATTAAAAAAAAAAAAAAATTCATACAAAACTTTGGAGACTTTTTTTTCAATAAATGGATTGGCGATACAGTTAATGATTGGGGACGTGTCGGTTACGTTTGAAATCGAAATGAAAGGGAGTGATAATTTAACCGTTAATTTCGCTTCGATTGTATATACCGAATTCTTTGAATAGACGAGAGATGAGTGGAGGTTGAAGGATCTATAATTTTTTTGTTGTTTTTCTTAACCCTGCCACGTCAAGCCACACGAGCACATGGCCGGCAAGTCTCTCGTGCCCACTCGCGGCATCAGCGTGGAGACGAGGGTTCGAGCTAACGGAACCTGCCGACGAAGACGAGACGGTGCTGCACGCGTGCTCGTACGGTGCGTGTACACTCGAATGATGGTATGCTATAGCTATATGGTAGATGGTTGAACGCAGAGCGAGGACATGTGGAGGGAAAGATGCTTTTTCTTCTTTATCTTTCATGACCAATTTTTTGTACCTGTTGCATTTGTGAGAGAAAAAAAAAAAATGATGTACGGATTTTCAGGCTTTATGAAAGGTGATGTAGAAAATTGGAGAATTATGTGAGGTAGAGAACATATTTTTCGATGAGAAATGGTATTCATTATTGGAAAATTGATTTTCACGCAGTTCTATAATATTAAATACATTAATAAAGGTACTGTTACCTCTTAACTAATTTGATGATTTTTTTTTCAGAATCTTTTTTGTACGTCAAACATACTAAATAATATAATATACCAAAATCTCGTTAAAAAAAAAAAAAAAAAAAAAAAAATTCTCAACCCTCTGCGTCCTTTCTCACATTTTTATTACCACAAGTTACGAACGTGTCTCCATTAAACGAGCAGCGGTGGTTCGAGTGCGCACGGGTCGACGGATTTTATTAAAACCTAATGGTTATTATGCACATAAACGTTGTTGGCTCTAGGCATTAAATTGATAATTCTGACGCGACGAGTGTAACTCGTGTAACCGTTAACAGTTTATAGTAGCTTCTTTCGAGGAAATCGCGAATGCGGTCGTTGGCCCTCATCTCGTATGAAACCATATGCGTTATTGCACTTGGTTATCGATCAGTATCGAATTTCGCGAATAATCAAGAAATCAAATTCGATTGAGTAAGCATGACGTACTCCTTGATTTCGAGGTTTATAAAATAATAGGACAGCATATTATATTGGGCAAAAACTGTTAAAAAAAGAGGGCTCGTAGAAATCATAAAAATCATTTCACTTTTCCAGCGAACTGTTTAAAAGACAGAATGATTCAATTAAAGATATACTGTGGTCACTGTTAAAGATATACTGTGGCCGAAGTAAAGACAAATTAAAAATAAATAATCGATTCAAGGTATTTGTGTGAATATTGGCACATTTTTTGGTAAAAAAAAACGATTTTTTTGTAAATTTTCGAACTGTTCGATGGTTGAAGACTGGTAAAAATGAGGTTATTCAGGATCAACCCTGCATGGTTATTATTTTAACTCAACCTGTTTTATGAAAGATAAAAAAAAAAAAAAAAACCCCGTTAAGTGATTCTTTCGCGTCGGGTATTCGTGACTTCTCGATGAGGCAATAGGATGCTAGAATACAACTTATAAATTCTACAGTAGCTCTTTTGCGCGTGCAACTCCCGATGATTCGTAAGCCTCCCCTCCGTATCGCCTAATTACGCACTGCCAATTATGGATTTGTGTACCAAAGTCCGGAATCCTAGTAGCCAGCAGTGACGATCGTCCAACAGAGGGGTAAGGTACAGAACGAAGTAGAAAGACCGCGACGAGATCTACGCGATATATATATTTTCGTTTACAACAGCACGCCGATCTACCGGTCGACCGCCACCGCGCGCGGAGTGTCGGCTCGTTTGCCAGCACGCAATTGCGGCTATGCCGATCAATTACGGAGCCCAAGCGTGCTTGGGTGAACGAGCCGGTATACGTTCGCCACCGTGTAAGCAAAGCAGCCAAGTGATGGTCTAGAAAGTCACTGGAGCTACTGTAAATATACGAGGCATTCCATGTTGGGTGAACGACTAATTTTTCATCGCGCAATTTTTTAAACATTGCAAATGCATCCGAGTGAGAAAAACTTTGTTTCGGATGAAGACATATAAATTTCAAAATACTATTGAAAAAATATCAGTAAGAGGCGTGATTGGAAAACTGAAATTTTATGTCTTCAGGTTTTTTGTTCAGTACGCTCGACAAATTCCGACTATATATCGTTTTACGTGATTGGTAAGACAGGCTAACCGAATTCGCAGCAGAGATGCGCGAATCGATTTAATTAATCGGAAATCACTGAGCCTCCGGAAACACGTCTTATAGATGGTAATAAATTTGTTATTGATTACCGTTTTTCAATAGCTTCTCGTTTCCGCAGTTCAGAGAGCTTCGAACGATTCCCGAGGAGAATTTGTTCGTCTTCCATTAATATCCAAGCTTATCAAGAAAATGATCGATTTCCCGTGGAAATAGTCTCGTCCGTCGGTTTCGAGTCTTAGTGCGAGATGTACATCGCATTATGTATCCGATTATCTCGCCACCAAACGAGCTCTTGGCTGTTAAACTCGTGTTATCGTTTACCCGTTAAAGAGAATAGCTTGGGGGTTGTAGCGAGTGTATTAATGCACATACCGGACTTCCCTAAGCCTTATTCATTCACCGTACGTACATTTCCAGTAGCAATTTAGAAATTTCCTCAACCGCCCCGGAATAAATTGTAGCTCTTGAAACGTAGAAATAATTTTCGAAGAATTCGTAGACGAGCCTTAAATATATAATCGCTTTGATAATGTCGAAAAAAAAATAATAATAATAAAAAAATAAGAAAGCTATTCCTTGAAATAAGAAAAAAAAAGAAGTTTATATTGAATCGAATTCGTAAAAAGTAAAACCTTCGAAGAACCGAAAACTGGGAGGCAAAGGACGCGAATAAATCGGGAGAGCGTTGGGTCGGTATGAAAAAAATGAGAGACTCCCCAAACGAGAGGGGTAGTCCGACGACGCGCATTTTTCGATAACATACGATAACCGTGCACGCGGTGGTTATTCAGGTTTCTCACACTATAGCAGGAGAATGAGATGTGTACGTATAATCGTCGTGAGGGTAGATACGTCTCAGATGGCGGCGGACGTCTGTTGTAGCCGCGAAAAGGTTCCGTAAGAGATCGTGTATTTGTAAGGCAACCATTTACGAATTACAAATGAAACTTCAAACTCAACGGTAGATGTAACAATAATATTACAGATAGTACACATGAGATACAACTGTCTTGTATCGACAGACTTAACAATTCTGTAAAACATTGTTATGTGGGAACACGAATTGTTGCAAAATATTTAATTGTTACATCGACTCTAAGAAATGTATAAAAAAAAAAATCTAATGCATTAAAACCGTCGCGAATAAACGGAGATTTTCATAAACTATCGAATTACAATCTTTAGTTTGGCCTGATAAATTCACCAGAGGAAATAAAGAAATTGTGTGAATTAAAGCACGAAAGGTTTGACAATAAAGGTAAAATAAACAATAATCTCAAGTGTAACAGATCTTTGAACGTTTAATTGCGCTTTCGTGAATAGATTGCAAACGATAAGAATCGCTTGGCAGCGAGAGGTCAACGCGGAGTTCGCGTGAACACACGTATATTTGAGAGAGACATTTACGAGGTTCGCGCGATTAAAACGATCGATCTCTCGATCCGATTAGCCTCGTCGGAGGAAAGGATTTATAGGCTCGAGCTTCGCCGACAAAGATAAGAATCCTGTACGGAAGACTTCGGGTTATATCACGATTTGGTAGACAGTATGGTTTGAGCAATGCTTGGTAATGTCAGTTCGTCAAATGGTGGATCAAGTTTGAACTCAAGTTTCTTTGGATGAAGCCCTGTCGCCGCATTATCGTGTGCTTTTACTATTCAACGAAGCATCGGGGTCTCGTTCGCTATTATTCTAATCATCAGATATTGTTCCATTCATTGAAGCAACACCGAGTATTCACATCATCTAACTGTACGGTATAATGATAATAATTATAATTATTATATGTTGAGGTGTAACAGCGAGCTCGAGTACCTCCATGAAGCATGAAAGACTGTCATTAATTTCATTTGGGTAACCTGTGACAGGGCAAGAGGCACTCGCGCATCATTCGGCTCGTAAGGATCGAGATATTGTGAGAAAGACGTGTGAAAGCAGACCCGTTAATCGAAAACGTTAGAAAGTCTTAGGTATTATATAAATGAACCTCAAATATCGGAGGAGTTTAACTCAGGGGATCTGACCGCTGTGGGATTTTGCGGTCTGTATGGTCTTTACGAGTACCCTTATTTGACGCAGCTTTGCACATATTATAAGACACAGTAGCAGTGATAAAAACATTATCAGTGATGAATCGTTAAAATTTTTTGTGAGTTACGATAAAACGACACTCGTCTGTATGCGTATAGTTGTACCATTCTCTCTCTGAGCCACACATGAGGTGAAAAATAAAATACACAAGCGAGTAAAGTAACCAAGGATAATAATATCGACGTCACGGAAATTGCTCGTTGGCACAACTCGTAGACGTTTTACTCGTTTTTTGTTTGGTTAGCTCGGGCTGCGTAGCTTGACTTTGGTTGGAGATCGGTAGAGAATTCAGTGATTGCTATTCATAGGTGCGCATTTATGAAGTACCGGCAGCAGCGTTAGCTACGGCGATACGTCGAGTTTCATATGGATCGTAATAGAGAAAGATAACGAAAGCGATATCCTCAATGCTGCCGCGGTTGGACGGGTGACAAACGATAATTTCGAAACGCGCCATCAGGCACCGATCTATCGATCAATCCGTTTTGTCTCTACTACGTATACGCCTCTCGTCTCTGAAGGGTACCCCCGGTTGAATTACTAACGGTTTCCACGCCCAACATCGCTGACGGTTACATACATCTCCGTTGTCTGTCCTATATGTGTTCTTCTAGCTATTACCGTCGCTCCGATAGACCCAACGGTCTATAATCGAATGGTGCTCTACGCTGGTCGACAAGGCGAAAGAGACCTCGATGGACAGAGGATTAGGTAGGTAGATGTTCCGCGTATTGCTACTCTACGGACGAGAGAGAGAGAGAGAGAAAGCAATCAGCCGGACTCATGAATAAATATATACAATGCCGACGGGTATAGGCCGACTTGCGACTTTAAAGCAGGTGTATTCGATTGTTTATTCGTATTAGAAATTGGAGATGGTTAAGCAGCATCGATACTCTCAAACGATTTCGTAAAATAGCAACGTCCAAAAATAATATCATCGTCACCGATGGTCGTATTCTTCGGCGTTCGAGAGTCATTAGTGTTTCGTTAATTGCATTTACCCTCATTGTGCCTCGCTCGGTTGGGAAATATTAAAGTTTCTCTCCACTTCGTGACACTCCTTTATTGGAAACCCACGAAATTCTCCAACGCTCTCACTTTTCGCCTCCTTACGTTTCTGTACCGTCGAGCCCCGATCCTCGTTGTCGTCTCGTGCATATAAATATATTTTCTAATAGAAAATTCATCGCGTCGACAGATACATCGATCATTATCGTTTCCACATATATTTACATATCACACTCTATTTCTCGAACGTCACTGCTACATAGTTGCTACTATAACTGTCATTGTGGAAGAAAAAAAAAGGCTATCCATCTATGAAAGGAATATCATCGATGTTAATTAGTGACCCTACCGATTGGCCAATCTACCTTTTAATATTGGTATGCTCCAAGGGACACTGAAGTCATTCACGGCAGATCGAGCCACTTTTACGAGTGATAAAATCTCGAGAACCTTCAGTCATTGCAAAGGCAGGGAAGAAATTAATTTTTAAACGTGTTCGCCGGAGAGCTAGCCAGAGATTCTCATTCCCATATCTTTTTTACTATTCGAGGAACCATAGGCACATATAACTTTGTGATAACCACCGGGTCCGTTCGACGCGGTAGTTCCGTGACACGCGTAATTACATAGTTATAATCTCATTTTTACGTGTCTTACAGTTACAGATACAAGAATAAGTCGAAGGAGTGGATGAAAAGAAGAAAAAAAAAACAACAACAACAACGAAGTGAAAAATTATACCCAGCTGTGGTCATCGGTAAATTAAAGTGTCTCTATCTTGTACGTGGCGTCAAATGACAAACGTGTCTTTGTTTTTTATTCGCAAAGAAGCCGCAGAAGTGTAAATCAACTATGAAAACGTCCAGGTGACAACAGATAATGAAGAAGTTGATCATAATAGACGGTAGTGTGGCGCTGTTGAACGTCGACTACCGGGTAGTCTTTACGGTATTTCTGGACAGTCCGCTGGAAATCGGGGTGAAAAGTAACCAAAACGAAATAAAGTTCAAGCTTCGGTTTAAACTCACGTTTGAAAGTTCAATGCTGGCAAGATTTTCTGTAGTTGGAGTAAGTTTACATTTTTAATCTTTCAAATATATTTCTGATACGGCATAAATCTGAACATGTGCTTTGTAATAAAAATAGCTGTCTCGATACTTTGCAGTAAAAAAATTCAACCGTGTAGCCTGCGATCGTTCTGTCAGAAATCTCTCGTTATCAACGCCAGCATTACCCATCGTTCGATTCGATAAAAATCGTATATAACTGTCATTACTTTTCACTCCCGTCTTTCATACTAATTTTTTTTAATTCATTATTTGCCACGTCTCCAACAGCCTGTAAAATATAATTAGCGGGTATTAAATTGGTTAGGGCTCTAGCACCACCGGTATAACTCGATGTTGCACTGGGTGCGCGAGCATTCGACGTGAGAATTCGACTTGGCCGCGTAGCAAAGGGCAAATGATACATAATAAAATACCAAGCTATCCGCATGCAAAGTACATTGACGCAGTCTACAATCGAGAAGCAACCAGCATCCAATACAAAATAGTTATAACTTTCCACGAGCTTGGCATAGACCTGCACACACTCAAGCGTGCAAAAGACGCGCGCTGCCACATAGTCGCGGTAACAAAAAAACTTTTATGGCACTCTAAACCCGCGCATTTATATTAGCGTGCGCGCAGGCAAAACTCGGACTGTTGTACTGGCTCGTATACTTGTTTCGTTATCCTCGTGCAAATATTCGTCTGGTCAGAGTCGAGTACAACAACGTTGGAGTTACACTGGTAAAAGTCATTGGGCAAAACAAGTTGACGGAACCGTGGAACGCGGGAAAATTTTCGAGCTGAAAAAAAAAATTCGGCAGCTCGAGTTAAATTCTTGTTTCGAGCATTTTCCCTTGCCGCTGTACAGGCAATACAGAGCCGTCCTCTTTCCATTCGGAAGCTCAGCGTTTACATTTTTTTTTTCGTCTTCGGGAGCATATCAAATAATAGGTTTCTACCAATTGTTTAAAGTCTATAAAATATTATGTTTTCTATATTGAGAGAATATCTCTATGGTTTTCGTTTATCTCTAGCCCTCCGTCTATCATTGCGCGAATTTCAAAAGTTCCAACTTTACATTACTGAAAAGTGACACGGGGGTCTCTTCGGTGGTTTCCCACGTCTCCTGCACTCACGCAACCACTTGTTGAATCTTCATGCACCGATAGTGGAAACAGAAAAAAAAAAAAGAAAGAAAAAGAGTTTCTTGCGTTCGACGATCTTCCGAAGATGCGTACGAAGGAAAAAAAGTCGCGGGAAGGTCTTAAAAGAACTGTAAACAGAGTCTCCCGATAACCCACGTAATAGCCTATGTATGCGAGGTATTAGCCGGAGGCTCCGTACAGTTGCCGTTGAGGCAACGAGACGCGCTTGGAGTTCGCGCAAGTAAAAGATTTTTCTTGAAACCCGTTTCGTGACCTCGCCGAGAGTGCGCGCCTTGCCTCCGTCGTCTTCGTCAACGGTAGACAGTACAATCCTCTCACGATGTTTAGACAGAGACGTGTCGCTCGCTGCCTACGCATTCGGCACCGAGCATCGACGTCTTCGAGACGTGTTCCCTGTCGCTACCTTCCTCATCCTCTTCCTCCGACCTTCCGACAATTCTACCGATACATTTCGCGACGCGAAAGAAGAAAAAAAAAATATCCTCGGGCATCGAAAACCCGGAACGGAGGAAGGAACGCAGAAGTACGCGACACGACAGAGACTGCTCGACGATACATGCCCGAGAGCAACGAGTCAAGACAGCCATGCACTGGACCGAGCCAGGAATGAGTCAAACCCGCGGAAGCACCCTCGGGGTAACTGGGGAACCTTCTTCTGTCTTCATCGTTCCACGCGCGTCTCTCACCGGTCATCGGCCGGAGACCGACCGAAATGAGAGAATGATTCAGTGTTGAAGACGCACGCACGCGCGCACCGGGTATATAGTAAAGAAGGCGAATCCTATGCAGGAAAATTCATTTCCGTTATTATGAATACATACATTCAAATTTGAATATTGGGAGGCTCCAATATTTATAAACGTTAAATTCATTAGTGTCCGTTGCGATAAGGAACTATCTCTGTAAATAAAGCATCTATCTCTGTCAGTATCTCTGTAAATTACTCGTGAACTCTCCCCATCGACACGATTATAGATTATCCGTAGCGATAACTAGTTTAATTGTCTCCTTACTATTCATCATACTCTTTTAATTCTCGGTAGCTATCAGTGTTTACAGTGTATTCATTCGATGACAGACTTGATCGTCTCGACCACAAGGTGAAAGAGACTAAAGGATCAACAACGAAAAGGAACTTAAAGAGATAACAAAAAAAAGGAAAGATCATCCGCGAAACTTACTTCATCCACGTCATCGTGCAGAGCATCATCACCGCTCTCCTCGAGAACAAATCCAACGTCATTGTTGTTGCTGTTCAATGATGGTAGTTTTCGTGGGCTTAGCTCTTCACCATCAGTGTTTTCTTTCTTTCTCTTGTTACCGTCCCGTACCTGTTGCTGCTGTTGCTGCTGTTGCTGCTGTTGCTGCTGTTGCTGCTGTTGTTGCTGTTGCTGCTGTTGCTGCTGTTGCTGCTGTTGCTGCTGTTGCTGCTGTTGCTGCTGTTGCTGCTGTTGCTGCTGTTGCTGCTGTTGCTGCTGTTGCTGCTGTTGCTGCTGTTGCTGCTGTTGCTGCTGTTGCTGCTGTTGCTGCTGTTGCTGCTGTTGCTGCTGTTGCTGCTGTTGTTGCTGCTGTTGTTGCTGCTGTTGTTGCTGCTGTTGTTGTTGCTGTTGTTGTTGTTGATGATGATGATGATGATGATGATGATGGTGATGATGGTGATGATCGTTCAGAGTGGAGTCATGATCGTCCAGCATGTCTGTAACCATCAGTTCCGATTCCTCACTAGTGGGTGATGTTTCGTCGTCCAGAGGCGAAATAGCTGCTCTGTCGACTTCACCGCTGCCCAAAACCGACATAGCTCACGATTGTCACAAATTTTCTACTATGTTGTTCTATTATAATTCGAGATACCTCGGGCAAATACTACTATGCCCCGCTGAAGAGTATTCGAAGAACGACATCCTGTTTACGATTCTAAAAAAAAAAATCATTCACATCCGTTTTTGCCGCCTCGCCCAGCCCGTAAGTCAAGATTCCTCTTTGTCTCCGAGGTTGGTCGAGTATTTTCATAGACGATCAGAATCGGGAAGACCTTTCGATACAAGGCCAGGTAAAGTTTTTTGTCTTCGCCGCAGGTCCTACCGTCAAAGAACCTTTCGAGACAATTCGACGCAATATTGTTTGATCGCAAAGACCCGCGATTTATTGTCTTCTATCAAGATCTTTAGCGCAATCGTTGCTCTTCGACCTTCATCAAATTACGAACGGGATCATCGATCAACAGTAGAATCTATAAATTTACCCTGGATGGAGCCGATGACCCATTTCCGCCGTGAGCGACACCTGTTCTCGACCCGGATCGATGACGTCGATCATGTGGCGATCCACCATCGGCTACGGAATTTCCGACTTTTCAAGTCACAAATCAAGAGGATCAATATCTCATCCCATTCGACGTTAAGATCTTCTGCGTTGACCCTACCACCTATTCGGATCGCAATCGCCGAAAGAGCTTTGATGTTTAATCACTCGTCGATCTTCACTCTTCACACATCACTATAATTTCGAATAAATGGGCACCATGTTCCATTTTTGTTGACGAAAGACGGCGTAGTTGTGAATGAAACCCCGAGGTCCATGTACCCGATGGTACTTCCGGTAGCGCGGGACAGGCTGGTCACGTGGTAGCTCACGGATCTTCGTTCCCCACGTGGTAGTTCCACGTCGTAGAAAAGAAAGGGGAGGGAGAACTTTTCGTAAAGTATCACTGGGAGAAACAGTATCTAATATGTGCCTGAGGGGTAACGCGAGCTTTGAGTAGGATAGGCCTGTATCACACACAACTTGGAAGTTATAATATCGTTTGGACTCGTGTTGAGGTCGGTGAAAGAACCTCACGGGCGCCGGGTTTGTACACCACACCGCGTTGGCGCGCGCGCCTCTCGAGAATGGCCTAGAGGCAGAAAAGAGGAAAGAAGCCGTGAGGAATGACGGCGAACGGCGGCGGAGGCGCCTGCGGCAGGAGGGGGCATTGTAGAGTATAACCGTGCGTAGAGAGAGAGAGAGAGAGAGAGAGAGAGAGAGAGAGAGAGAGAGAGAGAGAGAGAGAGAGAGAGAGAGAGAGAGAGAGAGAGAGAGAGAGAGAGAGAGAGAGAGAGAGAGAGAGAGAGAGAGAGAGAGAGAGAGAGAGGGAGAGAGAGAGAGAGAGGTAACCCACCAACTCCTGTCGCGCTCACCATCACTACCAGCAGCATCCACGAGCACAACATATCGGCCACCACTTTACCATCACCGAGAAACGATTGGAGAACCACAACCGCCTCTCCGACCGACTGACCACTACCACATCGACATCGGCAGCTTGGTGCATCACCAATATTAACACTAGGAGAGTATCGACTGTCGTAATGACGTCAGCTTCGACGCTGGAATACTAGGAGCATTGCTATCGGTACCAATGCGCTACCAATACCAATGTCTGGCGTGTATCAACGTCAATGGGGCTGTGTATTGGAGGATGATACTACGCGAACCTTGTCCGCTGTGACCAACACACAGCTCTTTCCGTTCTTGTAAAGACGAATGAGCACTGACACCTGCTTGGATCTCCCCATCTTCCTTACTCCTGAGCTTTTCAATAGTCGACGTACGTGTTTCGGTCGGGTCGTCAGGCTCCGTCCTTCTCGCCAGTGCGATTCTCCGAGCCGGACGATCTTTTCTTTCAATTCATCCTCCGTTGTCTCCCGCAATGAGATGTCTCTGTCCTCTTTTCAGCCCGGAGATACCGGCATCCTCACCTGTGCGATCGAGAGTCTTACATCCGAGCTGGCACCCGAAGTCTCGCTTCATGGCGATATGGTCTCTCTTCCCTCTCATCGTCCGTACCGCCGACGGTGAGGCTAGCCTGGCCAACGTCCTCGCTATTATCTAACCGATGATTCTTTACCGGCTTCTTTCTATCTCCCTTCTTCGCGTGGATAATCATTGTTCGACGGAGGGCGAGTTTTGCTGTTACATATTCTGTTGCTTATCTTATTTCGTTATGCTTTTCCCAATGAGCGTGTTAAAGAATACCTCTATATCGACGCGTAAAACATTGTGAGTCAGGGTGACGTGCAACAGCAACGGATAGGAGGATCGTAGCTCGGTTCTATTACGCTCCATCGCGAACTACAAAGTGTCAGGCATCTCTCTGTCGCCTTAGCCTTTCCCATATTACCCTACGATCCATTGCCGTCATCTTCATTCGATTAATCGAGGAAGTCAACAATTAAGTAATTCTAAAGTTGAGTTAATCCATCGATCGGTCGATACGAAACTATTGTTATTGATAATGAAATCGAACATCTTATCTAAATGACATCGGTTCATTTCAATGTTTAATATTTTACCGTATTTCAAATATTTTCAGTGATAAATTACCGATTAGTTGTAGTCTGAGTTAGAATGTGTACAGTAGTAATCCATAGAGAGATTCGAAGACGACTGGCATTTAATCAATCCTATGCAAATACCGGGAACGACAAATTCGGCTGGTAATATTCTATCGAGCTTCTGGTATTAGGCAATACTCTCTCAACACAAAGTCCTCGAACTCTCGATACGTCTCAGGATTGCACGAAATATTTTCTGGTGGGAGAGAAAGAGACAGAGATAGGCCGAGACTGGTAAGGAAATCAAAGATCTGATATATCCGCCACCGAGGATGATGCTCTGACGGTCGCGAGGCCAACAAGAAATTCATGTTGCCCAGAGACAAGCGGTAATCGGGGAGTGCTGACAGTCTTTGCAGCCGATCGGGTAAGCGTCTCCCGGCGACGGCTTTCGTATATACTATATCTCGCGAAATTGGCTTGTCACGATGCGGACATTCCTCATGCGTTGACCCACATTTATCGGAATGGGCAACAGGAGCGGATTGTAACAAAATGCGAACTGCGAGAGAGAGAGAGAGAGAGAGAGAGAGAGAGAGAGAGAGAGAGACCCAAGTGCAAGTGCGGTACTTGTCGAATAATCGGGCTTGTTAACGAAGAATGTCGGAACGGATTTTCAAGTAATTTTCTAAAATTTTTCTTGATATATCGAACATTGGTTCGATGTATCCAGTTTCCCATGGAAATAAAATATATGCAGGCTCGCAGTTTTTATATCATTACTGTATCAAACATACATGTATATCATTACATAATAAAAGTCACACTTGCGGAAGTACATTCCAAATTTATAATTCAATTATGAAAGTAATCTTAAGTTTGTGACTCAAAGTTGAACCAATGACAACAAATTCGGGTATATAAAAAGAGTGATCAGGAACTCGCGAAACTGGAGGCAGGTAGTCATAGGCTACCGTCTTTACGGGCAAGCCTAATTGTTGTACATAGTATATAGGATATTAATAAGCGGTTCTAACGTATAAATTGATCTCTCTCGGTAGTCAACGTAAACCGGTGCGCCGATCGTGGACCTTGGGCCGGAGGCTTTCACCAGAGGCTCTCTATGTTGCGTTCTGGCCCCTGCGGCATACCAAGACAGATCGCCTTTTTTTAATTCTTTTTTATTCTTCTCTCTCGATCACACGCACACGCACACGCACACGCACACGCACACGCACACGCACACGCACACGCACACGCACACGCACACGCACACGCACACGCACACGCACACGCACACGCACACGCACACGCACACGCACACGCACACGCACACGCACACGCACACGCACACGCACACGCACACGCACACGCACACGCACACGCACACGCACACGCACACGCACACGCACACGCACACGCACACGCACACGCACACGCACACGCACACGCACACGCACACGCACACGCACACGCACACGCACACGCACACGCACACGCACACGCACACGCACACGCACACGCACACGCACACGCACACGCACACGCACACGCACACGCACACGCACACGCACACGCACACGCACACGCACACGCACACGCACACGCACACGCACACGCACACGCACACGCACACGCACACGCACACGCACACGCACACGCACACGCACACGCACACGCACACGCACACGCACACGCACACGCACACGCACACGCACACGCACACGCACACGCACACGCACACGCACACGCACACGCGGCTCTTCATTCTATCCATACTCTTCTTCCAGTCTGTACCTGCACCTGTCCTCTTTCCACTATGCATCTCTCAGATACTTCTTTAGACCCTTCACGGAAAGATACAACGATCAAAAAATCTTTTGTCGATCGAGAGTGACCGAGGACCGAATGAGGTCCGATCGAATATGTCCACCTGAGTATGTTGCCTAAACATAAGCGTTTATCGAAATTCAAGTACAGACCAAAAGTTGTTTCTTTTCAACTGTCAGCCGGGTGTATCAATTTTTCCCCAACAAAACAAATATTACGTGTTCAAGCAATTACTCATTAATGAATACAAGTAGTCTTTAATGCAAAAGTAATAAAATTTATAAATGATGATTTTTACAGCAAAATAAATTTTTCTCAACATCTAACGAAAATGTCGCTAAGCTGGAGTTTCGAAACGTGCGAAAGAAAAGTTCACCTTTGACAATGATCCCGGGAGAAATATTTGAGCATATTTTCCCGTCTCTATGTACACGTTATAGAGCAGGCGGGAGAGCGTCTCTGCCGGATGCAGATAGCGGCATGCTGACGTCCCCAAGCAGGAGCAGCCACATGTCTAAGGATACGTTACAATGTCCCTGATGGGAAAGGACATCCTGTAGGATCGAGAGCAAGCTCACCCTCGCAAGTCTGATAATCCATACAATACACGACGCGGGTGAAGCAGCGCCTGTAAAATATTGCTGCAAAAATAGCCATCGGATGGACTCGATCTATTCGGCGAAGCGCACCCACAGACTTTTTATGCTCTCGCTCTGCTATTCATCTAACGTATTATTATTTGTGTGCGAAAAGGTGAGTTGGAAAGTGAAGAGGCTCTGAATGAAAAGCTTTCGCAATATATCTTGATAAACACGTGAGCGTGGTATACACACACTCCCTATAGCAACGAGATTATTACAGCCAGACAGGTCTCCGACTTTTGCACACTCATTCGACGTTATCACGTTTGAGGTACACGTAATCATAATTTTCTTGTTAATCCTTATTTATTTTATTTTTTTCATATACCTGTTGCAGCAGAGCTTGGCAGTACTTGAAGTGCCTGAGTACTTACTTGGTACGTAAAGTACTATTACTGAGTACGAAGACCAAAGTACTTGCACAATTTCGAGGAAATCATATGCAAATTACTTTGCACCTCTTTCGTAACGTTAAAAAAAAAAAAAATGTTTCTCATAAAATTATTTTACTCCCAACCCAATATTTCCCATTTGAATCCCAAAAATACGATTTTTTATGCATACAATGAAGACTCTTCTCACTTTCGCCCACTGTACTAGATTCATACTTCCCAGATTTAGTTGTAATACATCGAGTCGACCTCCTTGAAAATTCTTCTCCAAATTTCGTACTCGTGGAACTTCGCCTCTTCCGATTAAGAAATAAAAGATCGGGCGGTCAACTAATAATGTGGAGTTCCGAAAGTATATCGCAGAAAATGGCGCTCAATTTTCGATATATTCGAGTGACTATTTAATAAATCTCATTTATTTTTACCAATATTGTACAGATTGTAATTTTTCCTTGAAAGCATTGATGACGGTGGGTCATAGAATAGCTGTATCAAATTTCGTCAAGTCATTTGTAGCTGTTTACAAGAACATCGCGGACAACGAAATCGCTCATCGCGGTGAAACGCATAACTCCCGTCTTATTGCCCTAGCGGGCAGTCGGGAGTTAAAAAAAAATACTTTGTACTTTGTATTTTATAAAAGTACTTTAAGTACGGAAATTACTCTGTACTTGAAGTACCTGCGGTACTTAGTACTTAGTATTTTAAGTACTTTTCGGTACTTTGCCCAGTTCTGTGTTACAGTGATGCATATTTCCATTTTTAACCCAGCCAGCATCTTTGAATAGTATGCAGCAGGCAGGAATAATTGAAAGCTGGTAATTTTCGCATAAAATATTGAGCTAGAATTAATGTCAATGGTCCAAAAATACATCGGATATAGCCTCGAAACGAAGAATGACCGAAAAAGAAAAAAAGCTAATTATTTAGCCTATTAAAAAAGAAAAAAAAGAAACAAATGCAACCCTAGACTGAATAAACCCTAGACTGTGGCGACGATAAAATCGTATATTGGTCGACAAAAATATAATCTGCTGGCAGTTTGAATATTAAGAAGAGAAGTGTACGCATTGGGTTTTCCTCGTAGTACTTGAGATTGGTGGGTCCTCCGTGTGAGGGCCACAAAGGGTTTTCGATTTCCTTACCATAGACGAAGGCAACGGCAGGCTGTCTGCTGGGTACGCGGCCGGCGCCGGAGTGACAAGTCGCTTTCACAAACTTGAATTTTTCTTGTAAATTCAATCGACCATATTTTTTGATTCTCGATTGAATCTCGTAAAAAGCAGATGTCCAGATGACGAAGCATTTCAGAAGTAGGTTTTTTTAACTCATTTCGGGACGATGGAAAATACGAAAAAAATCATATGATAAAGGGTCATAAACCCCTTGTAATTTTCTCCCCTTCAAACCGAAGAGATAAAAAAATATATATATTGTAGCCAGAATTTTTCGATACATTTTTCTCACGGTAAACAATTCTTAATGGCATTACCTGGCATTACCAACGTCCCGCTTAATTCAAAAATTAAGCGGGACGTTGGTAATGCCAGGGAAAAAATCTCTTGAACCCTCACTATGTCGGATGCGAGGTAGAGTATCGATAGTGGACAGCGGCAGCGATCGGTTAAGTGGCACGAGATCTCACGAAACCCCTTGACGACGCAATAACGTACAGCCATTAGCATTTCATTTATCAAGCTTCTCATATTCGACCAATGATAAAGCAACGAAGGCGTGGCTTGAGACTTGCCGTGGTTTCTTATTATTTCAATCACGTAGCAGTACCGAGACGATTAGACGAACGAGCGCGCGCGCGGCCATGCGACTATCGCCCGATGTCTTACCACGCCGCGAATACGCATAGACATATCGGTATATAGGTATATGTCATAGTACGTAAGCGGTAGATATGCGGCAGCAGTTGCTACGCCTGGACGCTTGAAGCGGTTGATTAATTCGTTTGCCTCGTTACTTTTATCGCTACGAGTCTCCGACGACGAGTTTTTTCGTACACGCCTACCATCGTCGCATTTCTAAATTGCACCTATGTAATCACCTAAGCAGAGATCGGCCAAACACTGAAATTCGGTTTAATTAAGATTTTCGAATGTTCGACGCCTAAAGAAGGTGCAACGAGTAACAAAATATTATTATTATTTTTATTTCTTCCCGATAGTCGTCATCAACGCATTTCTTAGATTCTTTTTTTTTCATTAAATCGTATCCTCTGACCAAAGAAATATGGTCATTAATTACGTTCATTTGATTATGGCAGTATTTTTTTTTTCTCTGAGCGGACGATCGAACTTGGATGAAAATTGTCGTAGGAGTTTGAGAAAATCGTGCACGCGAAGACGTTGACGTACTGGTCGACACGTCGATAGATCTTCAATTTTAATAACCGGTCTTGGAGAGTAACCAGGTCATAATTTTCTGTACCTTTTTTCGATGCTCTGCTGTTTCTTATATTTCAGTCGAGGATTAAACTTTATGGAGTAACATTGTTTATCATATATGGTATACATTACATTTCTGTTCGTCTTAATTTATTTCAGTACGCTATAAAAGTGTGGGTGTGTTTTTTTTTTTTTTTAGTTTTTAAGTATAAGTTTCTTTAAGTGTTTTGTTTGTTCAATAGATTTTTGCTTACCGTACTTGCAATTAGATAATGATTGTCTCCATTGCAATAGGTAAATAAATGAAGAAATGAATCTCTACTATCATAGAGCCAAGTCTATGATCAACCTCTATTTGAGATTGACCAGGCTTCGCAACATAATAAAAAACTGCACAAATAAACCAAGTATAGAAAATAGTATATTAGAATACGCATGTATTCAATGATGGTGATGGTCGTTAAAATTTAATAACATTTTTTCTTCGATATATAAAGTTTCTCGAATATTTGGACTGACGTAGCGTTCTGTTGAGGTTGTTGTTGTTGTTGTTGTTGTTGTTTCTTTTTTTGTTCCTTTTAATCTCCCGAATGCGAGGGGATCAATGAACGAACAAAGGATTTTTGAGATTAATGAGGGCATGTGACACCGAGAAGCTGGACGATGGATTCACATGGAATATAAATCAATGACGGAGAACGCGGGTTAGATCGTTGGTGCTCGAGGAGGATGGAGTAACCAACGAGAGCATCGAGAGTCTCGATGCGCTCCAATTCACGTGGCGAGCTAAGCAAACGAGAGTGAATATACTTGTTGTAATCTATCGAAAGTGATTGATAAGATTGATTAATGAGTAAATAAACGATGATACTCTTTATTCATGTGCGAAGTGTAATTTTTTAATCAAAAGTTGCAAGTCAAGATGGAGAAATCAAATCTCTTTGTTCATTCGCACCAATAAATTTTTGTTTTGTAACAAAGTACACATAAAACGTACGAGCCTTGGAATCTTCGAACAATTCAGCAAGTCATTATTGCAGTACGATAGCATCTACAAAAACACACAGTTTCGCAGGCACAATATGTTCTTCTTGTAGTAGAAGTGTCAAGCATGCGATCGAATATCTCGACTACTCGATATGATCGCAATGAAACCGTCTTCATGAGAATATCAAAGTGAATGCAGTTATACAGAGCACCGTGGCTAATCAGCGAAACGGGACAATACCTAGTCGTGAAATACCAAGTAAAATAACGAACGTGAATAGAGTTAAAGGCAATATTTTTTAATGTAACAAACGAATGGCGCCGCCGCTTGCACAGTTTTCAGTATGTGTAGATACAATGCGATTGCACCGATGATTATAAGATTGTAAGCGCAAGGATCAGTACGAGCGGTGAATCCCTATTTCGAGGTAGCCAGAAATTTCTTGAGCTATATTTGTAGCGCTCTGGAGATATACTTAATCATAACTTTGTTGGTAAAAAAAAAATTGCTGGATGTTTTAAGAAAATATTGGTGCATAGTAACCCTATTTTTTAAAATTTCCTCCCTAAATTTAAGCAGTGGATATGTTTCCCGGAAAATGAGCAATATGGCTACCCATTTTCTGGGGGATATGGCTACATCAATGGTGGTGGGTCACGTGGCCATCTCGCCCGCAATGGCCGGGTGATATGGCCAGTAAAACTGTTTTTTTTGTTTTAGTTTAGCATCTGAAACATTTGGCAGAAGTATTTATTGTCTTTGTGTGGGTTATGTAGACAGCATACAATATAGTAAAACATGTTTTGTGCGATTCCAATGCTTCTCTAGGCCTAATTGACTACCATTATTAATATGGCCATGTCACCCGTAGTGTCTGGGTTAGACGGCCGATCGCAAATATTAATTTTTTTTTTCCCGACTGCGCTAAAATAACCATATTCTTTGCGTGCAATACGGGCGGAAAATAGGCTATTATTGACCGATGATCATTATTAACATGTACGCATGCGCAGTACAATTCCATTACTCCCTAGGGAGTAATAGGGCTCATTACTCCCTCTCGAAGCTCTATTACTCCCGGGTCACTAACGGCCATTGGCGAATATGACGATTTTGCGACGCAAGAAATGTGATTATTTTAACGAAGTCGGAAAAAAATATCGTATACCACAACGGAGGAAGTGCTTTTTCAACTCGTGTGAATTTCTGCCCTCGCTCTGCTCGGGAATCAAACTTCACACTCGGTGAAAAAACGCACTTTCCTCCCTTGTGGCATAATATACGATTATAGAGCTGCAATTAAATCAGGCATCGAAAAAATCGTGAGTTCTGAGTTGATTACTATAGTTCGATGTTTCTAGAGTTGATTACAACAAAAATGTGTAAGTTTTTTAAACGCTAAATCTCCAATTTTCATTGTTTAAAAAACCATGGCCACATTACTCAGACTTACCCTATATTTCTAAATTATAGTCGTTGAGGGGAAGACATCTTAGAACGACACCTTAATAGATACTTTTAAAAAGGTACAGGTCTTAAAGATGAATACTTTTGCGACCAGGATGAGATAAGGTTTAAGTATTAACATAGTTGGATTTAAATGACAATGACAATGGGGTTGAAATATTTAGACAATCCTTGAATATTACTAGATTGGATTATTACATAAGAAAGGAACGGTTCTTCCGGGATGTATAGAGTGAATTATCCTCTGGTACTTGATTGGTGAAGAAATTCCCGGAAATCTCAATTCATCCCAGCAAACGAGGAGAGTGAACAGCTTCGCGCAACCTTGTTGCTGTTCCTGTTGCGCGTCTGAGCTCAAGTTTTCAGATGGAGCAGACGCCTCGCGTCCGGAATTTATCGTTGCGGACACGTTTACGCGAAGAGCCAGTGCTGGTACATCTCACCGAGACTCCGTTGCTGCTGTTGCTCCAAGATCTCGTCCTACCGAAGAAATGGACGACGCGAAGGATATTCATGACGGTCCCGTCTCGCCAGCCTCCTGTTTACTCCTTCCTGTTACTATCTATCTTTCTCGCTTGTATTGAGTTTCATTTTTCTTTTTCACTGGTCTGCATGAATAATCTAGGGTGAGTAATAAATTAAG
This sequence comes from Amblyjoppa proteus, assembly GCA_963922035.1. NCBI lineage: Eukaryota > Metazoa > Arthropoda > Insecta > Hymenoptera > Ichneumonidae > Amblyjoppa > Amblyjoppa proteus. The sequence goes on along the minus strand of OY998228.1, from coordinate 244,546 downwards.
CACCGTTCCCTCGGGGATCCTCTTGGAGTCAGCGCAGTTTAACATCTTCCGGTGCCCTCTAGATCGCAATGTTAAAATAAAATGAATGGCCTTCTAATTATTTTATTTTTAGACGTCTGTTCCTCTCATTCTGAAGGCTCGAGAATAGCATGAACGAGAGGAGAGTAGAATCTGACAAAGCGAAGAATCCTTTTCTCTCTGTCTGCCTCTTGTCCGTCCCTCCTTTAGCCCCCGAGATTCCGTTGTGCTCACACTCGTTTGGTCCGCTGCCGCCGACGTAGCCACAGTCGGCACAGCCTCTCTGGCTCGCTTCATCAGGTCAACGCCCTAGTGACCAGCGACGGTGCAACGCGCATCTTGTTCGTTCTTGCTCCTTCTTCATCTCTTTCTTTATTCCTCTGGCCACCCAATGTACAGTCTTATACTACACAATCGCTATCCTTCGCGACTGATTTTTCATCTTCTTTTTCTCATATGCGTTCGACTACCCTCATATCATCTCATATGCAATGATACCTGTGAGGTTCGACTCGAAGAGTCATTTTTTGTTAATTAGGATTGAGTCCTAATTAACAAAAAATGACTATGTGCCACAAGGATCAAACTCAACGAGACCAAATTCTCATTTTATTAACGATGAAATTGAGATCGTAATAAAAATTTATATATTTCGAGCCAATGTCGATTAAATTGAAATCCAAATCGATCCGTTTGATACAATTTTGGCCAAGCATACAGCTTCTTTTTTCATACAACGATACGTTCGACATCAAAGTAGACCAAGTGTATCCGGCCCACATCGAATGCTCGTTACTGAAGACATCCTTCAGCAACAGGGACGATTATTAGTCTCTAATTAGTGCTGTTACAACAAATTATACAAGAATAAATAATCAGTGTGTTATTCTATAACAATCGCATGATGACACTATGACATTATAGTCGTTCGTATATTAACGATCTTTCGTGCGGTGTATTTCCGCTGCGGGACGGTTCGCGTGGTGATGACATTGCCCTTGTAAAACGACGTTGACGATACGCACACGGTTACCTAGTTAAACGGGCCGCGAGCCTCGCTCGAGAGGAGTATCCGTGACCCGTTGACGAGTTAGCATGTCACGGACTGCCAGCGGGCCGCTTCATCACGCATCATCGACAGGATCGTCGCATTCACTGGCATTTACATTATATAGGCTATCCTGTACGAACGAAACTGCACACTCTTCAAGCTGCGCGCCCTATTAGCATAGCCTCGACGATTCATCAAACGCATATCGACATTGGGACGGAAAACCATTTGAGAAACGCAGGATCTTTACGACTCTTGGTCGATTTTTAATAATTGAGTTTGCATTCGGTGGGCCCCGAGCATTAGCCTTCCACATTCTGTAGGGGAGAGTGACCGAATATCTGCCGGGATGATTATACAGAATTTATCGATAATGTCAAAATGGCTCAAACGTCAAAACAAAACGGTGTGTATCATTTCATGATTTTAACTGGTGCAGATAAGTATTTAGGACGATTTATAAATTTGCACGGATTGTCGTATAATAATTTGAGACATTAATGTTTTTGATGGATAATGTATCTTGTAGATATTTCCGTACATACAAGCCCAGAAATATTAAACTTAAGCGAAGTTACATCTCGACGAAGACAGGAGTTGGGCAATATCTATCATCTTTCAGATTTAATAACAGTTCCATTACACTATTTCATTACTCCATGAATCTTCAATCCCGCGTCTCCGCATCTCCCATGTAAAACGCACGTCCTTCGTTGTTTCCATCATCAACGTTTTGCCGGTAGAACGGTTGACCATTAGGATCTCTTCTCCGTACGATGCAAACGAGGGGTCTGCCTACACGAGCCGTTGCGCACGTCCCGACGGGGAGCTATTACCGATTTCGCATTTTTCTTTCATGCACCGGGGACACACACAATCTTCTGGTGCAGAGGATAAAGGGCGAATGGAGAAGAAGAATCGGTGCATGTCGTTCTTACAGACGACAATCGGCTGGTAGACCTGCCTCGGGTCGATCGTCCGAGGGTACAATTCTCCTTCTCCTTCTCTTTCTCCTTCTCCTTCTCCTTCTCCTTCTCCTTCTCCTTCTCCTTCTCCTTCTCCTTCTCCTTCTCCTTCTCCTTCTCCTTCTCCTTCTCCTTCTCCTTCTCCTTCTCCTTCTCCTTCTCCTTCTCCTTCTCCTTCTCCTTCTCCTTCTCCTTCTCCTTCTCCTTCTCCTTCTCCTTCTCCTTCTCCTTCTCCTTCTCCTTCTCCTTCTCCTTCTCCTTCTCCTTCTCCTTCTCCTTCTCCTTCTCCTTCTCCTTCTCCTTCTCCTTCTCCTTCTCCTTCTCCTTCTCCTTCTCCTTCTCCTTCTCCTTCTCCTTCTTCGTCTTTGTCTTTGTCTTCGTTCTTCTCCTCCTTCTTCTTCTCCTCCTTCTTCATCTCCTCCTTCTCCGTCGTCTGCTTATGCGTATGCCGCACGTAGGTGACCAGAATTTACCGGGAACATTACTATGTTGCGTGCACTAAGAAAGAAACACGTAAGCGCATAATTATGCATCCGCGGCATCCACTTCGAGTGGATCGGATACGTTCGACCTCCCGCGCATTGCGACACCGCTACGTCCACCCAAACGTTTTAATTTCATCGCGGGTGTAGGGTCTTCTTCGGCCTTCCATCAGCATTGAGAGCACGCGGGCAGGCATAAAATTGGCTGGGGAAACCAAGGGCATTCACGACGGGGAGCATCATCTTGTGGATAACTTATCTCGGGGTCGGAATACGTTGAATGGAAATTAGTGGCGTTGTTTTTTTACGACTAGGAAAAATATATATAAAGAGTTGGTAAGGAATTGGTATATGACAGTAAGACTCTCGCTGTTGATGGATACCATGTCTCGAAAGACTTCGTCGAACCGGTCATTAATGCAATGGTAAAGATATGTCAGGTACAATCTTGAACTTTTAATAGCTGCTATCTGGAATTGCGGTAATAATATTGGATTTTTTATCGGGTTTTACGGCAAGTTTACATTTGGTTGGTATATATACGAAGCTGTATAATTTGAATTGTTACTGGGGTAAAATTGTTGCTATATATCATAACAAGTGTCAGGTTCAAAGAAGGAATTGCGTCCAGTGGAATATATAGAAATCTGCTGTTGCTACGTGAAAGTTTATCGTGTGAATCTTAGATGGACAAGTCAATGGGGAGAAGGGAGTGCTTGGAAACCTGGGTGTTATGATAGATTGCGAGACTGTGGAACGTCTCAAACGTCGATGCTGACAATTTTTTATGTTTCTAATCTAGCTGAATAGTTGAAGCGTGTACGAAACAAAATACAGACGGAGAAATTCTCACGTGTAACATTAGGAACTAAGAGCTTACTATCTGTAACGGGAATCAAACGTATGCTCGCCTGGAGATATATATGTAATTTCAGATGGTGCCATTTTACATGCTGTCAAACACAAGGTGATTTCTCTAAATATTGGATATACTCCGTGCTCCGGTTGCCAAATACGCATAGAATGCATTTTAATAGCTATAGAGCTACTACTAAAAAATTGGCGATCATCTAAAAGGGTATTGTTTAAAAGAGAGCAAAATTCAAATGTCATTAATCAAATTTGACTATTAACTGAAAGAAAAAAACAATTAGTTACCCCAAACGATAAACCGATTAATTTGGTTTCGCCAACAGATTCATTGATTGACAACACATTACTTGCTTGTCAAACACTTCACATAATGGCCCGGAAATTTGTTTATATGCTTCATATGGATTATGGGAAATACGTCACTTTTCGATTAAAAAATGTCATGCTTCGACGAGGCAACTTGCGTATTTGCAGTATGTGTAAGTGCTTCTGCGACGTGTTCTTGAGATCGTTTATGAGAGGGTCACAGATGTAATAAAATTTAAACAGCGTGAGTTTTTCGTACGATCGATAGCAGAGAAAAGTGCGACAAAAGTTTTGCCGATTTACAAAGGTGTCTTACAAAGTCCCTTGACATCCGCGTACGCTCTCGCATTGTCGATGTGACCGAGCGGAAGGCGCACCTGCCCTCTGGTGCTCGCTCTCTTGTATTTGTTCAATTCGACCTGGAGCGCTGTAGCAACAACACGGCACACAAGGACTCCCGCATGTTAGATGCATGCATTCGTAATGTTACACTGATGATACCAGGAGCCCAGCGTGCGAGGTGCGATTATTTTCACTATTCTATTCGTTGCCCCCGGGTGCCTTGCAGCATCCACAAGCATTTTATCCGATGATCCACGATAACCGCTGTGATAAATACACAGCCACCTATCACACGTTAATATTTCTTATATTATTATACCTTCGCCTATCGCGTGCGTATCGTCTTCCTCTTTAGCCAAGCACCTTCGTAGGCTTGAATAGGTCAGCGTTATTAATTACCCGAAGTCGCACTTCGTAGGCATTAAATGATAAGTTATGCTTGTGAAGTCGCTGGTTCTTCAGTTGTAAGAGATAATACACATCGAGAGAATCGGTCGACGACCTGTTTAATCGAACCATCGATAAGTTCTCGATCGAAAGGAGAGAATATATCTATTTCATAGACGAATTCCTGGAAAGATATCGGACACATTCGGGCGAACGCATCCGTCTCATCTCATCGGTAGCGTACCGATACCACACGAGAACAATAGCAATGGCCCGATTACGTTGAGAAATAAGTTGTTGAAACATCGTGATCCATCGGGCCAAGTGTTAATTAACTGCGAATAGAGAAGACGGAGACAGCTAGATGTACCGCAAAATAATCGAGATGAAAATAATTGGCTCGTGGCCGTATACGCCCGTTGGAAGTAACCTCGGTGTGATTTGGAATGTCGGAACTTCGATCCAGAGCGTGAATATATAGTTTCTCGGTACTCTTGTTGTAGACTACAGTCAGATATATCCCAACGGTACTTTTTCAATTTCAAATTAGAAACCTTCCCGCGTAGATATTCGGTATAAATTGTCATCTCATCCGCTCCAGTCCGTAACGGTAACGGAACATGCTTAAGTGCTAAAACTCATTAAATCTCTGCAAGTTCGCAGACGAACGTTACAATTTGTTTCTTCGACGTTACTAGTACCGTACAATTTATCGATCGTTCGGTCGTTTCATTCCCATTTTCCATAAGTTTATGTATGTATTTTATTTGACAAAACAGACATTCGTGTCTCGTTGTTCGAACTCTACCGGTCCGATTAAAAAATATCCCCCGCGGCCAATCTTTAACCTATATATATGTATACATATGTGTGTGTGTGTGTGTGTGTGTGTGTGTGGTTATGATTTATGATTAATGCATGAGAGATATTTTTTCGATCGGGGCGCGGGGTGAGGCCGACTGTAATACAGAGGACCAGGCGCCGAGAGAGACTTTCTATCGTTCACCTGCGAAAGCTAGATCATACTCTCGGGTTTATTCTCGCACACGAGTTTTGTATCTTTGATTATATACCTCGAGAAATGCTTTCGCGAATCAATGATCGATCAGGGAACGACGTGTGCATAATGGGAATAACGCTGTTGTTGTTTTTTTTTTCTTTCTTTTTTTACTTTTTCATAATCGGCATCTTGAAACTCGCAGAAGATTGCTGCAAGACTATACGGAACAAGTTGCGCGAATATCGCTGAGATATTCAAGGAGAACCTTCCTTGCGAGATTACATTCGATGATAGACCACCTTAGCGCGCCTATATTGCTCCGTGACGTGCGAGAATCGTCTCTCGCGGGAAGGGATGAATATGAATATACAAATGGCCTGTTGTTAGGCTTTGTAGAAACGAAAACGTGTTAGCGGTATCTGAATTTAAAAAAAGTATTCAATGAGAATAGTTGAATTAGAGATTACTTCCTGTTTCGTTGAGTTATGCAGTATGAATTATAAGGAATCGTAGAACAGCACGTAATTAAAAAGGTCAATAAAAAGGATTAAGAAGTTGAGCGTCACGATATTTTAATCGTTGTTAAGCAAATGAACTTCAATAATTGTACGTGTAAAAGACTAACCGAGGAATTCTGCCAACGGGTTAGAATGAAGCGAACGTTTTGAATCATTCTCGCAATTTCTCAATACCTCTTGTGTCGAGTCGCCTATGAGCACGAGCGGACGATAAATCTCGAATCATCAATCCGTATGGATTAATTACCGCGCGATCGTCTGTGAGAGATGTACCGCTTGAAGGCGGATCGGCACGTATATCGATGGATCATCAACGTTCTCGTGCCATTAAACGGAAAATCAACACTCGTTCATTGCGCATCTCATGCATTATGTGCTATAATAATATACCGCCGATCTGGCTGATGGCTCACTGGCTCGTTCGCACTATTGTGGAGGTAGGGGAAGCCGGGGCAAGATGTGCCCCCGGGGCGAGATGGGCTAGTGAACAATCAGGTTGACCCGGGACGTAATGGGCCACCCCAAAATTATTTTAAAACATATATAAACATATAAAAACGTGAAAGGAAAAAATAAAAAACCTTTCGTGGACAATGACAGAAGCAGAGAATTCCCAAAATAGGGAAGCGGGGCAAAATAGAGTACCAAAAAAAAAAAAAAAATTAAAAATGTACGGGTAGCCCGTCTCGCCTCAGACAGTTTTCTTTTTCGGACGCATTATAAAACCTATGAAAATATCATTGTTGGGTGACAAATAATTGATTATACTTTCGACAGCGTTTTAGCCGTGTTATTTGTTTAGGGGGCCCATGTCGCCCCGGTCTCCCCTATTTATATTCGGGATATTTCGAATTTTCTGTCGTTGTTTCCAAATGGCAATAATAATGGTCGTCCTTGTACCTATGTATCGAAATACCATCGAGTGATGTAGATACACTTATCTGGTTATAATTTACCCTACCAGTTTTCTCTGACCATTTTAACCGAGAATTAAGATCCTACAGTCAATCGTAAGATTCGCCGATCGTGATCTAACGATAAAATAATTGTAACGAATCGAGAAGCGGCATCTCATTCTCTTTGCGAAACGGTTTCTCCAAGATAATTGCCAATGGTGATGAGTCGGCGTATACGATAAAGAGAACACGGTAGACGGGTATGTAACTCGACGAATTTACAAGACACACACACACGCGCGCGCGCGCGCACACACACACACACACACACACACACACACACACACACAGAATCGCATGTTCGATCTGCTTCTGTTATTTCTACCAGCAGTCAATATTTCGAACATACAATTCGGGTCGACTCTCTTTCCTTCTCCATCCGCCGAGAAAAACCGCCTGTTCCCAAAGATAGCAAAAGAGACGCCTCTACCATGATTTACAAAATGACGCTTCCAAAGTATTTCTGCGTAACGTCGTTCGAGCATGTCCTCACCTCCTCGTCGTGGCATGGTTCTTCCCGATCACTCATAATTACTCGGCAGGATTTAATCGAAACGCTTCGGGGCTGATTAAAAACATTTCTTCGAGTACTTCTTCGGGTCCTTTGACTCGGACTTGCTATCCCTCTGAGTTATCGCATCGATAAGATGCAAAAGATATTATCGTCGCATAACGGGAGAACGAATATCTCTTGCCGAGCGGAGAGATATTCCGAAATCAAAAAATAAAAATAAATAATCAAATAAAAATGTCTATGTACAGTTTAGTTATGTACAGATATGAATATGTGGATGGTAGGCAAACGCCTTATCTGAATGCAAATCTCGAAAGTCTATTCATGTGGTTGTGTGTATGATTGTTGGGCATATATCGCTAGTGGATTGCAATTGGCATTTCTCGATGAGCTTGCAGTTTGCGCGAGCTGTAAATTGTCGCGTTATATCGTTCCGTGAATATACCGATTATTTCTCGATTACTTTGTGCAAAGCGGCACTGATGATAAACGCCGAAAGAGACGTTGAACAAAGTTGGCGGTGACCATAATCAGGTTACCTCAATTATTCTTACGACAATCATATATATCATGTTAATGTCCATTGACGATATTAAATTTATAGAAAATAAAAGAAATATAATTTAAACAATGCAGGTTTGACGAGAACAGGAGAGAACCTTCTTGAGAATTAACCAGGGTGCAGCACTACTTGTTCGAGGTGTAACGCCGCTCCACTGATCGGATCCCTTCGCTACAGCCTGCTGAACGCTATCGTCTTTACCGACGCCTCCACAGCTCCGGGAGATTTCATCTCGTGTATAGAACGGCTGCGGATGCTGCAGAAATCCTACAGATCCGCTTGCCACCAGTTAGGCTGTTACCTTCGAGTCTCCACTCCATCTGTTACTGGTATAGTATCATTCTCGTGTCAACAACGACAACGACAACGACAACGACAGCAATAATAAGTTTTCGTGACCCCTATATTCTTTTTGCAATTTAGAGTACCGTCCCACTAGGGAACAACAAATATGCGTGGCAAACCGTTGCCAAATATACTAATCCGAAAATATTTGTTCTCAAAGATAAAAAAAATAATTTATTTTTTCGCCTCTCGCGACAAATTGTGCGCGAAATATGTCCATTTATCGATGCATTTGTATGCGAATACACACGAGCACTCTATTCGATGCATTTTTTGTCTCACATGTTCTCAAAATCTTATAATTTCGGTCTTTATGTCTATTTTCCAACTTCAGCGAAACACTATTTTTCGTGTTTCCAGGCGCAGTACATCCGTCGGAGGAATAACAAATACGATCGTTAAACTGCAGCCGAATGTCTTAATTTGAAAATATTCGCTCTCGAAGTTGGAGTGAATGTCCGATATTTAACTTTTTGGCATCTTTGTATTTTGGAATTTTGGTATGTTACGGTATATTACGGTATATTGCGGTATATACGAGATATATGCGAGGTATATGAGTGTATGCGAAGAATCTATTGGACGTATTTTTTACTTCATATACACCGACAAACGAATAATTACGGTTTTTATGTATTATCGAATTTTCTTGATACGTTGTTATCGTTTTTCCGAAGCAATACGGGGCAAACGTCGCCATTTTTAGCCTTTTCGAGTTGCCTCGCCTTCGGCTCGTCCTGCAAAGTCAAACTCGTCAGAAAAAGTTTTATCGCACTAGTATCGTAAATAACTGTTACGTATTTCGACTATTATTACGATTTTCGATCCCAGCTATCTATAATGAAACGACACCCTGCTGTCTATAATGTTTTATCGAAAAAAAATGTAGAGTCGGTAAAATATTCAACTTGGACCTGAAGTATTAAGTTCCAAGAGTTTGGAATTATTATAGGGGAGACCTATCGAAAAATGGGAACGCTGCAAACTGCAGACACGGAGCAAAATGGGGTGGTACAAATCTTTCCGAAACATTTTTTCGTACGGCGAGCTTCGTAAATCGAGGCTTCATAAATCCAGAATTGAAAAAAATATGAATTCTCGTGATGACGTTAGCGCTCGGAGATACCCCATTTTGCCTCGCGAAACGCAATTTTTGTTTTTTTCGGATGATCGGAACAATTAGGAACATAGAAAAATCATTGAACTAATGAAAAAATAAAAATAAATAAATTACAGTCATAATGCGATGATATAGCGATTAATCGTGGATAGCGTGAACCTTGAGATCCAACACATGAATCCTTTCTAATATAACCGTTTAGAAATAAGATAGAACGAAAAGATTGAAAAATGTGTGACGTCTACAGTGAAACGTCGAGAATACCGGCATTAGATTTCGTCAAGGTTTCGGTCGGTCGGACCGTCGTCACACACATAGCGAGCGAACCCATAATTTATAGTCATTAACCGAAGCGTACACGTGCCTGTTTTATGTTTCTCACGAATGAACGATTATAGAATTTTTCGTCTCGTCGTCGATTATAGACGTAGCGTGTAGTTTCGAAAGTATTTAAAGGGCAGCTTATTCGACAGGTCTCTCTACGCTTATCGTAGTTTAAAGAATTCGAAAAACCTTCGTCAAACGTTTTTCTAGCAGGTGTGGTAGCCGGCGACCAAGTACGAGCTAATAACTTAAAGACCTACCGAAAGCGAAGACGAAACTGGCGACGATATTCTTGTTAAAACGATCTTTCCTCTCTTCTATGTAGCCATTTTATAAGTAAAAAAAAGAAGATGGAAATAAAAAATATATAGCATGCGGGCTTAATAATGACGAACAAATTGATGCGTAGCAATAGAGTTTCGCATAGGAAATACAGGGAGAGGCGGCGCAAAAATGTCCCATCTCAAATGAAGGACACAGGGCCCCGTTTTGATTCGCTCTCTCCTACGAGTTGAAAACAACGATGAAATAATAAAAATACGAACGGAGTGTTTTTGTTGTTGTTATTGTACATTTGAAATAATGGTTTTGAACGGTAAATTTACCTTTTCTTAAATACCTCTGGTTCGAACGAGGATATAACCGATAATGACAGGTCAATCGGCATCGAATGAATGATGGACAAGTGAAAGCCCATGCCCTCACTGCTATTGCACTGTGGCCAATGGTTCTCGCTACGGTTTCAGCAGCCGTCCCCGAGGAAAGCTGTGGATTATTGGAAAATTGGGTGGTGATGTAATGTTGTTCGTGGTATCGTGTACCAGTGACCATTATCCTAGCCTCTCGATGGAGGATTGGGAGCGCTGAAGAAAACTTACAAATAGGATAAAGGAATCTTATTAATCCTGTGTAGATCTTCGAGTTGAGAACCCCAAGGTGGCTCGTGCTCGATGATGACCTCTGACCGTGAAGAGAGTGAGGCGAGGCCATGGCTGTGGGCACGCGAAGGGACCCCGAAGAACTCATTCCATCTCGCTCGGAAACTCTTCTCGGCGCCTCGAGGCACGCGCAAGGAGTTCTCTTCGCTCCTCTGACCGCCCCGCGACCGGTAAGGTAATTCCTTGCGATTGGCTGGGTGTCGTGCCGGATCGTGCCGGACCGTGCAATGCCGTGCAGGCATAAGTATCCCCTCGCGACTTCTCGACGGATCTCGCGAGTAGTACACTAAGTGGCGAGAAGCTCTGCCTCTCGAAGGATACCTCGCTCGAGGCTTTTATTTATCCCTCCCGAGGGCTTGACTATACCAAAAAATAAAACATGTTGCTCAGGTATGTATCTTCGCATGTCAAAAAGCTTATGGAAATTAGTTTAAATTCCATGCTATTCGATTAAATTTCCGTTTTTAATTATTGCATTTTCGATGCCTCTTCGAGCAGTAAAATTCATCATTTTTAATACACCGAAGGAAATTAATGTTAGACCGTTAGTGGTATCTGATATTACTCAAGTAAGAAGGAAACCCTTTCATCCCGTACATACCTAGATATTTATAAATAGGGTCGACAATGTAGAGTGGCCCGATTTAAACGAGAATGAAAATGTGCTAAGGATAAGTTAATTTGAGCGCGTCAACGCGAGAGACGGGGCAGTGGCCACGCCCCCATGGCGGTCTGCATGTACATTCGATATTCGCCTTCTTTCTTTTTTTTTTCTTTTCTTCTTCATCATCGCTCATTTATATCCGTCGGAGACGTGCGAGCGATGGGGATAGATGATGGAGGCGGCGGCAAATGAGACGAAGAGAAGAGGAAAAAGAAGAATTTCTTTTCTACACTGTACAGAACGCGAGGGTAGAAAATTCCGGCTCGCTGGACTGGTCAGCACGTTCTTCTCGGAGTATTCCGAAGCTCGTAACAACCGCTGACGAAGTTGGTAATAAATTCTATACAGTATCTGTGTGCGATAGCGCCAGGACACTCGCGTACCGACATCTAAGGGTTGCGATATGCCGCGCGATTGTGCCAGAGGAATTAAAATGACCGCGATGTCCCAGGATTCAACTCTAGCACGATCTATATGTTACCAAATAATATCTCGATCGATGTGGGCGCGATAGTTGTGGCAATTAATTTACAAAAATTGTATGACCGAAGAAATAAGAAAAGTCGAGTTCGTAAGGTCCTTTCTTCTTGGTTAATTGAGTTAAGTAATGCCGAGTCAGTCGACACGGAACGAGTCATCTGAAACTTTAATGATATCCCCGAGGAAGCGATTGTATATATATATACAAGCAGGTCCTTCTGGTTCGCTATGGACTAAGAAATTTACATTTTCGAGATTTTACTGGAAATACCTCACTGCGGTTTGAATAATCTTTCGACCAGAAATAACGTCATTATGGAAAATGAGTTCTTTTGCATACAACGATAGTGCACAGCACTGTTGTGGACCGCATTATTGTGCACAACTCATCGACACGTACGGAATAGTACCGTACTAGTATGATCGGGGAGTAGTTATCAGAGCTTGGGGCTGGCGGGACTCCTTGGAGTCTTGAAAATTCAGACAAACAAACATATCACTTTCAAAAAAACAATATATACTGTAACGAGACGACCTGGGGTCGCCTCGTTACCGGCAGAAGGAACAAGTGAGGAAGATGGGCGACTCCCTCTACACCTTGAGAGGTCCTCACTGCTTCCGAACTTGACTCCCGCTACCAAATTTTGTATTACGGGAGACGAGGAAATTCTCACCGCGGCTAGCCAGGAGAGGCGTCGCTAATAAAACCATGAAGAGCTCACAACTCGCTCTCAGTTGTAACGTAAAGATCGATCGATAATCATTGTCTCCGCGTTCAAGCGGGAGCCATGCTCCAACTTATTAGGATAAAGTACCATTCGATCTCACTGGTTAACTCTAGTTAGGGACCTCGTTCCGTGGGAAGACCGAGCACTGTCTTGGTGCTTGGACGACTATCTCATGGCGCGAGGATAAAGCAGTAGATCTTTTTATTGTGACCGGAATTATAAAAATCCGGGATCACACGTTCATTAATCCAAATGGATAAGTAAGCTCACAAATCAAGGGCCCTCAGGCACGTTTTTTGAGCACAGTACCCGAGGCTAAATAAAGTTCTCCTTAGCAAGCCGAAATAACATCTGACGTTCGTCCAGTGCACGAACCTAGCAGCTGTGAGCACTTCATTTTTGTTTTTGTTTACTCACACGACAAGAATGTAACATCAGAATTTCAGAATGCGTTCTATACTCGATTCGAGGCCTCCGATAACATCCGAGGAGCGCTCTCTTAAGATTGCTCGAATATACGAAACGTTTCAAGACTTTGCTCCGTTTACTTATCATCAGCGATTCGTACTCGTTGCACATTTGAAATCGCATAATTACAAGTTTCGATGGAGACATTTTAGAAAATGAGAACTTTCGGTAAATCTACGGATAAAAGTTAAAGATAATGTCTACCATAATCATTGTTGCTTATTTGTTACACGCTCGGTAAACAGGGACATAAAACAAGGTTTATATCCTATAAACTAGCCCACCATTGCGTCTTCCCGATGATCCCTTCCGGCAAACTCTTTCGCGGGGGCGGTGTGTGAAGGGCGTTGCCCACTAATTATAATTATAGCATAGCAGCATTAGTAGCGTTAATTGCCGCGTGAGTCCAGTCAAATACCCGGCTCCGTGCTGGGGCGAACGAGGCCTCGGGCCTCGAATGCGCTTCAAGAACACCGCACGCTTCCCGTAGTCCTCGTTTTATTTTTTCCTCTATTTTTATTTGATATTATACAACGATAGTTCTTGTTACTCTCTTCTATGTGATGTACCACTCATTAACCTTGCCGACGTTCTCGTATTTGCTGCTCTCGTTTCCTTCCTACAATGATCGCGCATTTAAGGCTGCTAGTTTGCCATTTCTTTTTATTTTTCCCCTCTATATTAATATTTTGGCCTCGACGCGGAGATCCATCAATGGAACTCTTTACATAACCTGGAGGGGTCTCTGGGATGTCTGTGGGTTCGTTTCGGCGAAGATAGACCGTCACCTCAAAGCTCAAAATATTTTTTAAACTTTCGAGCGGCGGAACTTTATTCTGCTTATTAATTTATTTAATTTAATCTCATCGCTGCTAACGACCCTATCGCCCGGCTGCCGCGATTTAGTGAGGCATAGTTTATTAATATACCCAGCCAATAAGTCTTCGTTCTGGTGAGAACAGAAAACATAAATGGTTTCTCTGTCGTATAAATAATTGTAATGTTTTTAGTGTTTTTAGGTCACAATGTAAAAGCTTGAGCATCGATGCAGTTTGTCATTTCCGAAGAAAGGAATCGAACATAATAATTACGCTCGTCATAGTTTAATCTCCCAGCTAATTATGCAATCGTCTTTCCATTGATTTACGATATTTTTTAAAAACCTCCCAATGTTTTTCACTGGGTGCTCTTGAGCTCCGATAATCTGTAGATTGTCACTTATTAATTTTTATTATGGGGGAAAATCGAGCAAGATAGACAATTTCACAAATTTTTGGCGGTATATTCCTCTTTTCTTTTATATTTTTCTCTGCGTCATCCGAAAAACTGTATCGAATGACACGGCATATACTACTACACAGTTACACACTGATGCCAAAGAAATAAACAGTATTCCATAATACACCCTTCTTTCGATGATAGTGTAGATAATCTCTTTGAGAACAGCGGAATCAAAGCGCGGTTGTATGGTACGCATGGACAATAGTTTTGATTCTCTCGACGAACCTTAATTTTCGATCGCACGCCCACACAAGCTAGCGTATTTCTAGGTAGTAGAGCCGCCCACTGATAGATCGTTCCGGTGCAGCAACAGGTACACAAGGATATTCCCAACGAATTGATAATAGTAATTACAAAGCTGTGTCAGTCTCCCTCCAATATTTTCTTTCTCAAATGCGAAGAGTGTATGGCGCAACACGGTTGCCTCTTCATATTTGTGACTGGCTCGTGTAGGTGCATGCAACACGGCTGACGGCGCGGTGGAGGCGGTATTTATCACTACTGACTTAGGAGATCTTTCGGAGGTTCTTATGTGTTCCCATCTCTTTCTGCACACCCCCCCCCCCCCCCCCACCCCTCCCCCCTGCTGCTCATTCTCCTTTCGCCTTTGGCAGCGGGCGGTTTCGCCTAATGCACTAATAACACGGTGGTGCAGAGAGCGTTAATTAATAACGCACGCGCGCGCCGACACCATTCAGGCTTTGGGGCTCGGGTAAATAAACATCGGGGAAGACAGAGCTAAAATTTAAGACTGGAATGCCGATGACGACAAGAATTGAGAAGACTGAACGATTGGATCATCGAAAAGCTGCTTACACATTGGTTATGCCGACTATTTAACATCGTACTAATGATGTTGCACCCTTGAAACACCAATTGTATACTAATTTTTTTATAAACGTCAACGTATAACAAATTGTTATTCTCAGATTATCTCATAATTTTATGTTTGAAGAAAGTACCGCAGACAACAAATATTTGTGGATATTTCTGGCGAAGGACTCGACGGCGTAATTTTAATCTTCTCTTTCAGGCTTCATAAATTTGCTCTTCCCTTGTAACTCTCGTGCTCCTCTCTCTCATCTTTCATTCTACGCTTTCCTTAGTTCTTCTGCGACATGCAACCCCTCTCCGGAGCAGTGGCATCCGCGCTTTTTATCTACCTCTCCCAATGTCGTTTCTTTTTTTTTTATGCTAGGAATATCTTGAGTGTCTCGAGGTCTCAACACAAATAAGATAATTCCCATTATAAACTGAGAGGCAAGGCGAGCAAACGACGAGAGTAGTTATTTACCTGGACGGAATCGTGGAGGGGATTTGACCGAGGCTCTTCTCCCTTCTCCATTGCTCCTCTCTTGTTCGCGGAACGGAAGGAAGTAAGAACAACGAGGAATAAGATGAAATGAGATATGAAGAGAAAGTTAAAGGCTCAAATTTCTACGATTTTCTTAGAACACACAAAACTGTTATGTAGCCTCTATTAACCGCAGATACTGCACAGTAATGAAAGTTTTTACGTATAACAAAAATTTCTTATCCACGAAGATCCACAATTCTTTTCTCTTGCTACTTATTCATTTTTTAAACCAATTATTTGTTAAATGTCCAAACCATTTTTACTGTGTGAGGGACCTTGCCAACTCTCTGACATAAAAGTATTCTCGCGCAAAGGGGTTAAGCAGGAAAAATCTTAAAGTCCACTAATGTAATAAACTCGAAGGTATATTTTCAATTCATTTTTTTTCGATTTTTCTGGCACGTAATTATTGATAGAAAACTCTTAATTATTCCGTATATGCCGAATTTAGCTGAATACGAAGGAAATCAAAGAAAGGCTTAAATTGGAGCTACCATTTATTTTTTTTAACTCACCCATGAAGCACCGCATTCACTGTTCGCGAGGGTCTGAAATGCCGGAACGCATCGGAACGTCATGATAATATTGCCGATTCTCGCGTCGATTTTAACTCTTATATTATCGTGATTAAAGTGGCGGGATTTCTCGGTCACAACTTACCTGAAACAAAACGAAACACTTAGTTAGTGATACAGTATGAAAATACAAGATTATTAACTTGATCAGAAATATAAAAAGATTAATACTTCCATAAATAAGCCTCAATGGCCAAATTAAAAAGGTCTGTACATTTGACAAGAATTTGCTCTACCGAAGCATCCACAGCATTGTTCAATTTTACAAACAAAAAAAAAAAAAGAAAATTTTATGACACGCTAAGTTTGTATATGACAAACGACTTTTTGTTAACACCGATTTTACAGAGTCGTTTCTATTTTATGGAGGAACATATTTTCAATGATATTGTCAGAATTGCCTTCTGTGTAATCGTCGCGATTAATTTGTATCATGAAATCTATCATAGTTCATGCTAGCTAATGATTCCAAACGGAGCCCGACAATGATTCAATCGGACGGGCTTGGAGAGAATGGAAGATAGTGGCCGTCATAGGCGATTGGACGATCGAATATATATATATATATATATATATATTCGACGTTCTGCACAATCCACAGGCGTCTGATAATTAATTCTTAGTTATCTTTTACATTATTTTTAGAGGCTACTTGATCATAATTACTGATAAAACAAACAATATGACTGCAATATATGATACATCATTAGGATAACCCTACAAGGTCGTCGCAAGTGTATAAACAATACGTTATGTAACAATATAAGCTCCACTATATTGTGTGCGTCGTCCGTCGTTGATGGATTAACTGATAATGCAAAAAAATTGCTTTTGAGACAAAAAAAAAAAAAAAAATCATTGAGTAATTTCGCGATAAACGAGACATTATACTGAATATCAGTTTCGGAGATAAATATGATTCATCAGCCATATAAATATCAATTTAGCGCTAAAAATGGGCTGTATAAATTTCATCCTCGACGTAGCAGCAGCTGTCCTTTGATTTCTTTTTTATGACGGGTTTTTAAAATCAGTATTATGGGATGCTGAGGAGTTCGAAAAAAATGCCCAAATTCACGCTTACATGAAAACTCAATAATTCGATAGTGTTTTTTTTACCCACAAATAGTATGCAAGTATGTATTATCTCAAATTCTGCGATGTAAATTCAGTAGTGGACGTACTGAGGTACACCCTCTATACATAGCAATGAAAACGATTTGCCCGCAACGGATTTAAGTGAGAAAAATGTGATAAAACTCCAGTAGTAACTGCAGTTGAAAACTAAGCTACAAATGCCGAAAACGAAATTCACAATAGAGAATCAAGTTTAATCTTGAAAAAAAAAAAAAAAAAAAAAATACCGACATATTAAGACCTCCTGAAAATTAAGTTAGTAAGGAGGGTATCTTACTAGGCTTGGATTTAAAATGTTAGCGAAGTTACACGATTGTTGGATCCGCAGTATCATCGATATGCTGATTCATCCGGAAGAAGACACCTCATTACCTTCCGAAATTCTTCACGACACGTCTGTAATTTCACTGCTGCTAGTGGAATCCGAAAAATCTGACTCCTCTTACATAACTACATGCTGGAATTCCCCCGAAGTGATTATTAAGCCGAAGTTATTATAGAGGCTGTATTCTCGTGCAGACCAGAAGCGGCGAGTTAATAAAAATGAATGAGAAGTAGAGGAATAGAAAACGGAGTGCGGCTCCTGCTTGCTTCTGCCTCCCCATAGACTATAGTGCGTTTCGCTTCGTTGATATATCGTGCGAATGATAGAGAAAGAGAAGGAAATCCTGAAAAATAGTAAACCCATACTTATATATACACATATATCTGCTGCGGATGCGTGCAACGTGCGTGGACGAGGAACACGCGAGAGATTATTCGTATGTGGAGATATATAGTCCGCGCACTGCAAAAAAAGGAATTAAATTTAATGTACCAAAGAATTTGAAATTCACAAACTTGGTACATTAAACGAAAATTAATGTACCCTAAACTGCAAATTTGCAAATCTTCAGTAAAATTCATGTCCCGTACATTAAAATTAATTATGTTTTCATTAAAATTACAGAACTTGTTCCTTACAACAATGTTTAAAGAACTTTTTTTTTTAATTGAAAGAACTTTTTTGGAAATTGCTGTACCATTATTAAAATTTATACAAAAGTTTATAGAATTTCACTGGTGTGGTTGTGTCAATTGCGTATTCAGTTTCAGTAAGCAGTTTCTGCGATTACAACGTTGGTTCAAAGTGAACCAAAACTGCATTACATCAACATTTTTTTTTCGATTCAATCGTATATAATGTCACCATACAGAAGGTATATTATTTCGACTTGAACGTATATTTGGTCAATGAAAAAAAATATGATTCGATGTGTTCGTATATATACATATATATGAACATTTGTCATCTTGAAAATGATTTTATCAATTCGGCAAGACGTCAATGTAGTCGTTCACTAATATTATGTCCATAATAAACAACTTTCAAGTTGTTTCGATATTTCAATGTCCAATCATGGAAGTTGAGTCTAAGTTAATGACGGAGAATAACTTATATATCCGATTCAAGATCTTACATATCAATAAGCGACTGTAGCGTAGCGGTAAGGTACTAGTCAGAATGCGTTAGTTTCGGGGTTCGAGCCCCGCTAAGGTATATAAGATTTTAATTTATAAAAATTGTGTTATATTGATAAGTGGCGATGTACTGATAACAATTGAACATATAAAACACGATATAAACCACGTATGAAATTAATAAGTAACAAATAACGTAAATAACTATACCGGAACCTAACTCCAGATTGAGTTGGGCCAAACCTTTTTTTCAGTGCACAAAAACGTCCAGACCTTACTTGAAATTTCATGAACCGCATTCACACAAACGTGGCAATAGTTTCTTAAATTTCAAGAACGAAGGTATCGTAATATTTCCGACACCGGCTTCCTTTTTCATAAAACGTCACTTGAAAATTGCGACGTATACGTGCTTGAAAGTTACAAAACGGTTTGTCCATAAAAACTCCCAGTACCGGTTCATTCATTTTCAAGCCAATTTTTTTTACAGTGCATATATGAGTCGTTCCATATCAAGTGAACCATTAATTTTAAAATTCTTCATCATATCAATTTTTTTTTGTAGATTGTACACTGGGGTAAAAGCGAAGAATACGGACCGGTCCATATTTCATTGATTTACATGGTAATCGGGGTGGTCTATATTTTTATATTATATGTCTTATAAAAGTTTAAAATTGAAATTTTCTTATCGCTTTCTCATAATGTTCCTTTATCCGCAAAGCTTCTTTTATGAGAATGCATTTTCTATATTGTTGGCTTCCTCGGAAAGGAAGCTTCACGAATAAAGGAGTATTGAGAAAGTGATAAGAACATTGCGATTTTCAACTTTTACGTGGAAGTGATATAAAAACTTTAATTTTCAATTTTTTTTTTCAATGTCAACGTCGTGTTAGACTTTTGTGCAAAGCGGTTGGCCACTTCAGTTTCAGCGTGTACATCAACGTCGCGCTTCACTTTGTCGGATCTGTGGTCGGCGCGAAAAAATACATGGTATTATCCGCTCCTCAATTTTTTTGAGGCACCTTCAATTTTTACTCGAGAAATCCAAATGATATCTCTTTATCTAGCCTTTCCAACACTATTATATCCATCAATTTATATATTTCTTGCCGTAAAGCGTGATAGGCACCGGAGTTTTTCGGCGATGCCATTGGGAAGCAAAGATAGCAGTGTTTCAAAAAACACAAAGTCACTCATTTTTTCATTTTTGGCTATAAAAATTACCGATAAACTTTTTTCGTTACTCGTCGCTCCGGCACTGTATTTCATGTATTTTTTCATGCCGATCCCGAATTTACTACTTATTTTATTCATAAGTGAATATTTAATGAGGGAAAGTGCATCTAAAGTAAAGTACTGATTTTTCGTGAAATACAAAAAAATGAAAACGAAATAAAATTTAAATGGCTCGATCGATTCTCTCGAAATTTCATAGGGATCACCGGGTGATCATATTCCACCCGTGTACGCGTTTTCAACGCGAATTATTTATAATTTATTTAGAGAATTAGAACGCGAACAGACATTTTTTAAGAAATTAAAAATGACGTATGAGAAAAACAACTACACATCTTTTTATAACATTTTTCAGAAACATTAACTATTAACCACACATACTTGGGTAAATCGGGGTGATATGGCCATGGTTTTTTAAACAACGAAAATTAGAGGTTTAACGTTTAAAAAACTTTTACGTTTTTATTGTCACCAACTCTAGAAACATTAAACTAAAGTAATTAACTCAGAACTTTTGATGTTTTCGATGCGTTATTTAATTGCAGCTCTGTAAATAAATACTTGCGATCGGCTGTCTCACCCGGACACTACGGGTGACATGGCCACAGTAATACTGGTAGTCAGTTAAGCCTAGAGAAGGAACGAAATCGCACAAGACATTTTTTACTATATTTCATGTTGTCTATATAACCTACAGAAAGACAATAAACACTTCTGCTAAATGTGTCAGATGCTAAACTAAAAAGAAAATAGTTTTACTGGCCATATCACCCGGAAAGTGCGGGTGATATGTCCACCGCCCGATGTTGCAGACGGTGGCCCACCACCGTTGACGTGGATAGCTCACCCGCAATATCCAAGCGATAATGCCACCGCCCGCTGTTGCAGGTGATGGCCCACCACCATTGATGTGGCTATCTCGCCCGCAATATCCGGGTGAGATGGCCACCCTCCGCTATTGCAGGCGGTTGCCCACGACCATTGACGTGGCCATATCCCCCGGAACATGGGTGGCCATATCACCCATTTTTCGTCAAAAATATCCACTGCTTAAATTCAGGGAAGACATTTTTTTAAATAGGTTTACTTCGCACCAATCTTTTCTTGAAAGATCCAACTACAGTGTGCAATATTGATTTACTAGCAAAATTATAATTTGGTATATTTCCAGAGCGCTAGAAATATAGTTCGAGAAATTTTTGGCTACCTCGAAATAGGGATTCACCGCTCGTACTGACCCTTGCACGTTCATTCTTAAAATTTTTTGTGCAATCACATTGTATCCACATATACTAAAACCTGTGTAAGCGGTGGCACCATTCGTTTGTTACGTTAAAAGATATTACGGGTGGTCATCTCACCCGCCTGGCCATCTCACCCCGATTTACACTATGTGTAAAATTTCAACTTGATCGGTCGAGGCATTTTCGAGTTACAGCGGCTTGAATGTTTTGCATCTGATTCATACATACTCACGCACACGCGTACGCGCACGCATTTTTTCTAAATGTGATTTACGATGTTTTGGAACATTCTCAACACATTTTCATTAAAATCTAGATTTTTTTTTCGGAACAAAGCTTTCTCTATGAGGAAGCAAAAAAAAAAAAAAAATGAGTACGCAGCTACTTATTTTATATAAGTAGAGCAACTAAAAAAAACCTGAAAAAAGTCGTTAACATTCTAGAAGTCGTTAGTTAGATAATAAAAAAATGTATCAATACCTTTGGGTACTCAACGAAAAGTGTGTGGCCCACTTGACGTGGAATGCCTGGTATCGCAAATTTACACTCGTGTGTCTACATATATATTACTGTGCGTATATGCATACGAAGAGTGAGAGGGAAGCTTTGGTGCCACAGAAATGAATAATGGATTCGAACGCGCAGCCATGGCAGCACCAAGTTGAATATTCATAATATGCGAAGCTATATGTAGAGGCCCAACCGTGCAGACTATATTTCGCGTACCCCGCCATTCCCTTTGTCACCCTCTCATCCGCACACTACGATTCTTTCGTCGTCTTCCATCCTCTTTCATCTCGTCATCGTATACGTCTATAGACGATACACGGTTATGTATCAGTATAAATACATCGACGTGGGAGCGTGTACAGCCACGCGGACCTGCCGAGTGGTGAGTTCTCTCGTTCGCTTCGGCTCATGTTGCTGCTGCTGCTCCTGCTCCTGCTGCTGGTGTAAAGCACACGCCCGAGAGAAGAGGGATTCAAGCTACCTGCTTGAATATGGAGCGGACCCGAAGCGCGGGCGCTCTCCGCGTTAGCCGCTCCAATAGGTCCCGAATACGTATTTTCATTCAACTCGCGAAATTGGACCTCCAGATTGAAACTCTCACTCTCTCACTCTCTCACTCTCTCACTCTCTCACTCTCTCACTCTCTCACTCTCTCACTCTCTCACTCTCTCACTCTCTCACTCTCTCACTCTCTCACTCTCTCACTCTCTCACTCTCTCACTCTCTCACTCTCTCACCTCTTACGCTGCCGACGATCCAGACGTGGACGTTACGGTTATATCAATGTCTGGCTCCGTAGTACCATATCTACTGATTATATTTCATGTACGTGAGATTTGAGACTGTTGCTGGTGGCTGCTGCTGCATTCCTGGGAAAATTGAAGTTATGTTCTGTGCATTTGCTAATTCTGGAAAGGAAAATCGCCAAACTTCTCTCCGCAAGCGTTTGCAATTTCTTCTTCCCAATCTTACAAATACGACGGTTTGTTGAGGCTAAACAAAATTGTTAAATTAATAAGGACATTTTTTTTTATCATTGTGACCATGAGATGCTTATTGAAGTTGAATGTGATCAAGGATGCTTCGACGATAACAGTATACGTGAAATTACAAATTAATGTTTATCTCGGAGAAAATCGATCGTAGTTGTAGTTTATTAGAATGATTAGTAGTCGAGAGGAGTTGGAGTGTTCGGGTGACTGGCGGATTAATCGATGTCGAAACGCGAGACACAATGCACAGTTCGTGCAATGGATTGCAGTGAATATATCGGGTGCGGCGAGAATAGAGAACAGAGGGCAACGCGATCGAAAGAGAGAGAGAGAGAGAGAGGAGAACCCATTTCCACCCTCGTTAACTCGATTTAATGGCACGTCGTTAACATTGGTATACAGTCGCAGACTCGGGCGCACGTTAGCTGCTGCTCGATCGTAAAAAAAAAACCCTGTCCGTATTCGGGATACGAGGAATCGTTAATTCTTCTTGTCTCCCGCCAGAACGAGACCATAGAGTATATGGATTTTGTGCGGGAACGATATCACCTCTTTACCCACCGACGAAGTTATATATATATATATATATATATATATTCGTTCGTTCCGTCGTGTGAGTACAAAACTCTCTGTTGATTCCAAAAAAATTGTTTTCCTACATCAAAAGATATTCAAGCCTCATTGGAAATACTATATTATATCGAATTGTACCACATTATCGTCGGAAGTAAGTACAACTTATGTCCGAGTATCCTAAACACTGTTAGGGAGCTATCATCGATATTATTCACAGTCGTTCACAGATTGCGTAATGCCGTATGATATGGTCATGTTTTTTTTAAATGAATACGGAAAAGAAAAATTACAGTCTTAAATAATTTGTTTGGCATTGGTAGTGAGCAGCAGATTGGTTACATAAAGATTAATGTCAAGTCAACAGATCATTTTTTAAATAATACTTCGGTCTAATGTTAGACCCTCTTCGGACAGTTTTTCCAATTTCCAATTTTCTTCGGACAGTTTTTTCAATTTGACTTGGATCTAAGTAATTTGATGATAATTTTATTCATGTCTCGAACATGTTACGTCATAATTTTATATAGGATGGCAAACTCTTTTTCCCTCTTAACGGGTGACAATTCTGTTCGAACTATTCGATTGTCATTTTTTCAACTCCCCATGGTCTCGAGCCTTATTAATCTCTGCGCATACGTTATCCCGCGAGGAACGTTGAACCTCGTATTCCTTTTAATTGGTCGAATTATTTGTTACGTCGCCCTATGAACCCTATGAGCCCTGTGAGTCTGGTCTTTCCGACTTGACCACTGCACTGTGAGACTAGACCGCGTATTAGGGATAAGTCAGATTTCTCACCCGCCTATTACGAGAGGTGCTTTATCGTTGTCTTCATAGGAAGTCTCGTGCGTCATGTATCTTTCCACGTTCGAAATTGACGTTAGTAACAACATTTGTTTAAATAATTAAATAAAAGAATACGAATTTAATGATAGCCCGAAAAGCGAACAGATAAATAGATAGATGGCATTTATTGTACATTACGATCTGAGATCCTGTAGACACATCAGCCAATCAACGGATAAATACAAAAATTACACACCAAAGCTAACGTATTGAACATAAACCGCATAAAAATAAAATAAAAATAATAAAATAAACGAAAATAGGAAAAATAACAAAGTAATAATAAAATAAACCGAAATAGTCGAAATTGAGGGGAAACAAAAAAAAATGAAACCAACAAAGAAAATGATATAATTGCCAAGACTACGCAGAGATCGGAGCACACAATAGGACTTGCATCGTATCTCACCGAGGATGCTTAAATAATCTTCTATCGGTTATAGAATTACCAAATAATTCGGTTGCCGATATTGGCCAACCGACTGTGAATGGGAGAGAAGAAGTGCACGGCGGGAAGAGCATCCCCGGCGAACCTTGAATTAAGTTGATTAGAGGCTACCGTTCGGTGTAACTATGGCCACTACTGGAATTTAACCAGTCATTATATAGATACTTGCTCTCTACTACCGACCACCCGATGAAACGAGTGAAAAAAGAGTGGCTGATGCCAATCTTCTGCCCCCCGCCCACCGAGGTAGGATAGATGAGGTCAGGGTCATGTACGCTCCGCACCGCCCTAGTCCATGTAAAAAAACGTTTGCACATTTATCAAACATTTCTTGTCAACAACCACAAACGATAACAATTTTTGATTTTTGGTCATTTTACAATGTCTCAAATTAAACATGCGGTTCGATGACAAAAAAATTATTACAAGCATATAGAACAAAAATTCTTTGGACATTTTTGGACAAAAATGATTTGTTAGTGAAGTGTATAAAGCTTTTTATTTACTGTGTGTGCTTCGAAGTGAAAATAGGTAAAAATTTAAAAAGTCATTACATTAAAAACTGTAGTAAATGCTGTTTAGAGATAGTAAAGAAAGTGCCACGTTTAAACTCGGTTTCTCGTAGGCGTCGCGATGAAAGGTGCTGCTGCGAAGTAAGTACTCTCACGCTAAAAATATTTTAAAATATATATTCCGCCGGATGTGTGACTTTGGCGGTCCCCAAAGTCAAGCAGTACCGCAAGCGATCGGTACTAAGTTGGATGACCGCCTAGTCGTGCACTGGCTGGCGTGTCGAATCGTACAGCGGGAGTAAAATTTCTCGGAGATTGGTGATTACACTGTAGGACCACCAATCTCTCGGGAAAGAGCCGTCAGTGTATGGCCCAGATTTCCGCACTATCCCTGCGCCCTTGTGCGAATGCGACACAGTAAGGTGGTAAGTTGCGAACGCAATCCGGGGGGAGGGGAGAGGTAAGGCATATGAAAGGAAAAGGCCCCGAACAGATGAAAAACATAATAAATAAATAAATATATATATCTCGCCAGAGCAGAAAATTATTGTTAGCTGTAACGAACGATGAAAAATTACATTAAAAAAAAATCGTTACTTTCGAGAATTCGAAAGGATCCCAATTAGTAAAATGGGAAAAAGAAAATGCATCGACGCTTCATTGTGTACGGTATATGATTGGAAGTTATTCGGCAATCGTATCTTTCGATACAATTAAACCTGCAGCGATGACTACATAATGTATACAACATAAATATAGTTTACGTGTATATACGGTTTTTTCACGAATTATCCTTTATTATCCACGGTCAACTATACGATGACTATCTTCGTGAGCCGACTCAACTAAGACGAGAAATATAAGAGGTTGATGGGCCGAAGAAGAAGAAGAAGAAGAAGAAGAAGAAGAAGAAGAAGAAGAGCGTGAAATTTATTTTCGCTGGACTAACCAAAGGTATATAAAGGATTAGACCACATCCGAGTGCCGCGCTGTAACATCTATACGACGATCAAATTAAAATTCAGTCGGTCGAGGCGCGCGTCCGAGAGCGCGGTCGACGCGGGAACCGCAGAATTATGGGAATTACCGCGATAACCCATCATTAAAATTCTTTTTTGATTAATTTATCCGGTTGTTATTTAACCGCACGAAAATTTGTGAAGGGCCAAAGATCTCTCCTCTCTCTCTCTCTCTACTAGCTTCTTCTGTCCAAGACTGCTCGACTGTATGAGCCAAGAAAGTGTACGGTGATAAATCGTTTAAGTTGGGGCGGCTAATAATCTAACAAAGATTGTACCTTGATACCGCTCACGCGAGCTTTGTCGCGTGAGTTGTAAATGCAACGCCCAATCGAGCGAGAAGGTAGAGTCGGTGTCATTATCAATTAACGATGCACAGCGAAGAAATAGAACGTCATTAGTCAGAGGATAATGATCTATCTGCGATCTTGTTTGTCTTGCCAACTGGATTGCATATATTTTAACTCGCAATTTAAGCCCATTAACTTTTTAAGTACATCAATTTGGAAGTAAAGCATAGAAAAAATGGGCAATAATTAATAGGGCTATTTAAAAGATACGGTGTTGAATATCTGAAAGACCTCTTCGAAGCGAATGAATAAAAATAAATTCCACCTTGGAAAATTACAACAGAAGGAAATTCCGTTTTAGGAGCGAGACTATAACCATGCTATTATGAAAATAATATCTATATCTCTTCGATAATCCTTGACTGAAGCTTTCGGCCACTTTCGAAGGACCGAGACGCGTCATCGTCTCATACTCTCGTTCAAAGGTTAACCAGGGTCCCGAAGAGGTACTCGGCACTCGGTCTGTCCGTAGGTAGTAGGTAGCAGGTTGCTCGCGAGCCTCGCGAGATGGTTCTTCTCTCGAACGCGGCTAGTTAGCGTGAAAAGATTGGCTCTCTCGCGTTTGAGAACGGATGCACGGGCCTACGCCCGTTATTGGGATCACCCAAACTTCGCGACTGGCAGTAAAATAGCGGCAGCACTAAGCTGGCGGTTATTTATTGCTCGTCGGTGGCCACAGGTGAGAGAAACTTGGACCTCGCAAATCTCGCCGGTTCGCCGCAGACCAGTTCGACACTGGCAAACCTCACCGAACCGAGTCTTTCTCTCATCCGCAAAATAAAATTCAAAAGCCGCCTAATTTCCAATATGGATAAAATCTTACTGTGTTAAAAACGAAAAAATACACTTTTGCTTCCTACACAGATGAAGCAACGTTAACGCCATTTTTTTTGCACTTTTATATTTTATTTTAAGGAAGTAGATGAGACATACGTTAAACTGCGAGTTACCGATCATGATAAAGCTTATGAGAAGTAAGGGAAAAGCTTGGGCTGATTGAAATGTCAGCGTTGCAGAAGTTATGTGCCCCGCTTGTGGCTGTACTTGCAGCAGCGTCGGTTTACACGGATACCTCCATGCACTCCCAAGGCTCTTCAATTGTATGTACTACTATATCCGTACACGTAAGTTGTAGCGTGTAACTACGGCATATACACAATTATAGGCAGGGTGTTACATGTGTCGGGACGAAGTGGCGCGCGAGAGTATGTGTCCTTGATTGCAGTAGATGGTCCACCCCGGCATAAACTCTATACCAATGGCTAACGTGAGCTACAGTGTTTGTGGAATGGAATATCTATGAGTACACACCTCTTCACTCCTATCCACGTATACAATTCGCATCCATCGTGCAGGGGTACCGTATAGCTCCCTCGTATTTCAGCAAACGTGACACACCGTGTACCTTTCCGCTGGTATAAGGGTGAAGCGGCAGTGCCCCAAGTAATTGGCGATCGTAAAGCATTCGCGAAGGCGCTAACAGCGCTACAATAATGTCAGAACGACGAGGCCTGCGAGTCTAGTTTGAGTGTGTGCGTACATGCTCAAAGCCGAGTGAGAATTGTTGAATGAAGATTCAACAATTCACTAGTCAACAATCGGCACTTCGTCATTGTCAAAATAAAAAAAAAAACAATATAATAAAATAAAGATGGGAAATGAATTCACATCGATTGCACATTCTCACAAAAAAATTAACATTCCATATTCTCCAATCGACGACATTGAAATTCAGTACCGAACGTCCTTGAAACGCATTTTATTTTATTTTTTCTCCACGGTTCTCAAATTTCTTAACTCCGAGCATTATACGGCGATTTATAAAAAAAAAAAAAAATTGTGATTTTTCTGCAGAAACGAATGGAAGGCAACAAAAGTTAAAAAATAAAAGCAATCTACAGGAGAATAGATTAACAGCGTCATATAGAGTTCCTAAAATTCTTGCTGTGATACGATGCGAAGCAGCTGACAATGGCTCATCATCTTCTGTGGTCATTCATTTTTTGCTTCGCGTCTCTGTGGATAAAATAACGACGCGCACATAACTCGACTATCGTGGAAACTGAATGTTAGTCATCGGTGACCCGGTTTAAAGAGATATTAGCAGATCCCAAAGCTTCGCAACCGGTAGCGCTCTCAATGTGTGCGTTCATAACCAGGCGAGACGAATAGTCGCTTAAGTAGTTAAGCTCCGTATGTGATCAGACACCGCACTCGCGAGTGTCTGTCGCTCCTCTGTCGCGCTTATACTTTATTACTTAAACTATTAAAATACTTTTCAATACTTCAAGTACTATTACTGATACCATTACTGAGTACTAAGGCTAAACTATTTTTACAATTTTGAGCATAGCTTCTGCTTTGAGGAAGCTATGCTCAAAATTGTAACAAATGAGGAAACCATGTGCAAATTACTTTGCACCTCTTTCGTAACGTAACAAAAATGTCTGTTTCACAAAATTATTTTACTCTCAACCCAATATTTTCAATTTAAATCCCAAAAATACGATTTTTCTACGAATATGTGGCAGTTCATTTAAAAAAAAGAAAGAAAATGTCAAAAAATTCCAAGGCCACTCTTTCGAGTCCATTTTTTTGCGTTTTTCAACGTTTTGAAACTGCCCGATAAAATGCTTCTAGAACTTCGAACAAGACGTTATCTTGTGTATTTATTCCCGTAGAACACGACGGGCACCTCGGATTTTCCCTAGCTCCATTGGTAGCCGAGATATCGACCTTCGAAAATTACGAAAATCTACGTTTTTTCAAAAGTGGCTCAAAAATTGAAAAATCGTTGTTCACTCGATTTTTTGTTTTCATTCAAGGCTATATTGGACGTATTTTTACCGCTGAATCCGAACATAACAGTTATTTTACTCCCAGCCCAATATTTTTCATTGAAATCCCAAAAATACGATTTTTGATGCATAAAATCGAGACCTTTCTCACTTTCGGCCACTATACTAGATTCATACGTCTCAGATTTAGTCGTTATACATACAGTCGTCCTCGACTCACTACCCCAAGGTCCAGTCGTCGCAGTCCAGTCGACTAGTCTGTTACCAAGGATTGGAAACGAAGAGTTTGGACGTTTTGAAAAAAATGTTGGCCCTGAACAGAGCCGTTTGATTTTTAATTTATTCTCTGAATTTCGTACTTGTGGAACTTCGCTCCTTCCGATTACGAAGATAACGTACTTCGTACGTTGTACTTAGTGGGGAAGAGCGGGGCAAAATGGGGCGGTAGAACAAAATGGGGCAATGGGGCAAAAGGCCATATTCCAATCATTTTTTAATGGGACAATGGGGCAAGATGGGACAGAAAATCCGGAGGTATCAACAGGGCAAAATGGGACATCCAAAAATGATTAAAAACTTGTGTTTTGCTCACTGCCCCGTTTTGCCCCGCCCTACCCTATTTTAAGTACTTTTCGGTACTTTACTTAGCTCTGCTATACACTTGCCAATTTAACCCCTAAATATTAATGCTTTCTCCGTACAACAACAACAATAATAAAAACAATAATAACAACGATAATAACAACAGTAATAACAACAACAATAATAATAATAACAACAATAATAATAATAATAACAACAATAATAACATCAATAATGCCAAGGGTAAAGAAACAGGTGAAGAGTTATATACATATAACACCCGAAGTGCTTATTTTATGTTTTCGTTATGTACACATAATACGACTTGTAGTACCCTACAATTACCATAATTCCCCCACTTTCTCTCTCGCGCTCTCTCTCTTTCTCATAAAAAAAATCTCAGAAATTTATATCTGAGAACGTGGATAATTTTCGGGGCTTAAGTATCCGCACGCGCCTTCGCGAAACTTGAAAAGGAGTTGAGAAGTACCCTTTGCATTTTACTTTTACATTGACTGTACAATATATTATAATATACTCTACCGGTAAGTCTTTGAGGTTTCTGGAGTAGACAGTGTGGTACAAGTACTCGACGTTACAGAAGGAAGGTATCGCTGCCAGTTGAGGAAGTGAAGCGAATTATTCCATTGTACCAAGATTTTACGAGTGAAACTCCTTAAGGCCTGTCATTATGGGGCGTCTGCGGCCCCGCCGCGAAGCAATGAGCGAGCAGCAACAATTGAGTCGGCAAACACTCGCGTTTGTTCAGGTATTGTATATTTGTGCATCCGGGCGAGAAGAATCTCATAGTGATTTACAGCCCAATATTGTAAATTTATATACTGTGTACGAATAACGTGTCTATTTCACTGAAGGACGCGTGGGCGTTACCTCGTATAAAAGACTTAACTTTTTTTGTATAGCTGAAAAAACAAAATTATCGTAATTTCAATTAAAAAAAAAATAATAATAATAATTTTCACCGCGTCCGAGTAATTTGTCAAGACTATTGACAAATTATTTCTCGACCTTTTCACCAATGTCTATTACGAGTAAATCTAGTCAGGCTGCGAGCCAGATCGACACGATTACAAAGGCTACCTCAACCGTCTCGTGTGAAACGCGGGGATAAATGCTAGAGGTGAATATGTTAGGTGTGCTTCCGATCGTCCCACTGAGCGTGACAATGACGCGATCGACTCGAGCTTGCCGCCACTTTGCAGAAGGCGGGGGGGGGGGGGGAGGGGGCGAGGATGTCGATTAATATCCTGGAATGTCAGGGACCGTGTCATGACAACGGTCATGAGTCGCTTTGACCCTCTCTCGGGTTCGGCCTCTCCAGCTTTGCCGAAACGTCTAAACTTTTTTTTCAACTCCAAAGCCTCATTGCCGTAACAATTTTAGTAATTAATTTTTTTTTTTTTTGTTTCCGTGGAATCCAAGGGTGACTCTATTATGAAAACTTTCACTGAATGATCGGTCTTATCATGAATCTTGAAAAAAAAAAGTAAACAAAAAATTCACCGAAGTTCTACTTTATTATCCCGAAGATTAAATTATTCTATAAAAAAAAAACTTTACCATTTGGTGCATCCTCGCGGTATTATAGTAGTCTAGATTCGGCATTTGATCCACCTCTGCTCGAACAGCCTCAAAATGTCTTCAAGAATAACTTTACAAATCTGGATATCAACGATTTGATTGCGATGTAACCGGCGGGTCATCGGCGAGGGTCCATTGCGGACAGCTTTAAAAAAGTCCTTTCTAACACTACCGTTCTTTACCGAAACACACTTTCGTACCGTCAAAAAACACTTGCCCAAAACTCGAAAGTTTCACCAGGTAAAATCTAAATTTCCTTGCTTAGGTGCAGATTTTTCCGCGAATAAGTAACAGCGGGAAATTTCGTTGACTTTCCTTGATTGAGTCCCGGACGATAAGATAACTATTATTTGTCACAGAACAATTCACTCGACGATAAATTCTTCCATGGATTTTATAGAGCGTGCTTGACGTCGAATGACAGTCACATCGATCGTCATCACCGAACTTTGTGCCAAATCTCCGACGGCTTGACAAAAATGCGAGGATTCCGAGCCCGAAGGATAAGAGTGAGATTGTAAAAAAACGAGTTGCGAGCCTTGCGGGCACTCGACAAACAAACAAAATACACTCCACGACAATCGTAGGTCAAAAGCTGTTTGTCATATATCGCATTACACCAGTGGATTGGCGGGCTATTGTGTTGGTCCGATATCGCGAAAAGTGAGTCGTGTCTATACCCAGCTATTGTGTTACAGGGTCGTTCTGCCTCAAACCGTCGTACAGAAAGACTCGAGGGTTACTGCGCCCGCGGGGCCTTAGCTACCAGAAAGACGTGACCGACGGGACCGACGGGATCGAGGAATACGCTGGGTGGGAACGGTGTAGGCGTGGCGTTGTTGGGCCCCGCGAGCCTTGTGCCCCTTTCTCGATTGGACGGATATCGTGTGGCGGGGCCCAATAGGCCCTGGAACCACGCGAGAGACACGCTGCCCGATGTGACGCCTGCGCAACAGGATTGGACGACGCGTAGGTGCGGGATCTTCCAGTACTCGTTCGTGATCAACCAAGATAAGCTCCTGTATGCGTCAATGATTTTGTTCCGAGCGATTTAAGGAAAACACCCTCCTGACAGTATAGCAAGGGTCATAGGATTCATCAACTCAAAGAACTTTCAAATCCAACATTTCTGAATGCTGTATGGCAATTTCGTTGTTGGCAATCCTATCTGCTCTATTTTTTATAGTTATTCACAGCTTTTGGATATATAAGAGAATCTGGTATCTTGAAGTTTCCTGAGACGCTATTTATAGTTCACCAAAATAAAAAGAAAATTTCATACTTCATATTTTTTAGGATCGATTGCGACAAACTTTATCAGAAAGGTATACAAGAGCAAACATTTATGATAAAGTTTGTGAAAATGCTACTCGCCACGAGTCGTTTGTAGCTACGATCGTGCTACTCATTGTAACAACACCCTGTCATAAGAATACACTGACATCTCAACGTCAATAAACTTAGTTTCGAGACTGATGTTTTGGTCAATCTTGCACCCGGGAATTATGTTCAAGTCAATCTGGAGCATGAGAAACTATGTCGAAATAGGATCGGTGATAAAAATCCTAGTAAACGTGAGTATAAGCATCGCCATATCATTGGGAATTCAGTTGTTAAATTCAAACTCCGTATCCAATAACTACTGATCAACCTTTATTCTTAGGTCAACTGAATTCCAAAGCTGCAATTACTGGTCATCCTATATATAAAAATTAAAAAGAAAAACAACAATAACAAAAAATCCGATCTCGCTTTCCCAACTATTTATCCCGTTGGCATGGATTCTTTAATGGTGAGAAAATCCTGCCGGGAACACAATTTTTCGGAATTCTTCTCGTTGGAAACTCTCGTTGTTCCGACATTTTATGCACTTTTTTTCTTCACTTTGTCTTTTACCTCGTCATCGAAGCAAAGCGAATTTACTCTTTAATTTATCATTCTCCGACTGTCTGGCATTGGAGTGCAGTGAGGCAGTCTTTCATAAAACGAGACCGCAAACTGGCAAGAGAACATCATCCTCGTCGACCCATATTCCTCGCCTACCCAGTAGACAGATGACATAATGAGATGAGGACGATTTCAAACACCGCCCCCCCCCCTCCCCCGGCTATTCCGGGGTCCAAAACTATACGTGTTATTTGTCGAAACGTTCCGGAACCATAACTACCGAAAGAGATTCATCGCGAGGGACCCTTTCTTAGGTTTCTCTTAAAAAATTGCCCTCAGGCTGACACCTCGGGTTCTTGACGCTCTATCGGCTAAATCGGTTTTTTCGAGTGATCTACGGCGTTTACAATGCCCGGATGGGTGGTGCCCAAGAGTTTCAGTGACGATAGAGTATTCCGTCCTTGCCTAAAGACTTTATTCCACTACCCCCGTGCAATAGTGCGAAGGGTGGTTCGAGGGTTGACTCGCCAATTGGCTGACGACCCCACGAACCAACCGAGAATCCCATGGGAACCCAAACGCGAGGCTGGCCAACTTTATAGCCACTCCTATGCCTCTATGTTTCACCCATCGACCTTTCCCTTCTTCGTAGGCGCCATCGCGTTGCTTTTCTCTACTTCGCCCCTCCTGGTAATAGCAGTCAATGCTCTTACGCAGTTGAAGGACGAATAAAAGAAAACAAGAAGGTAATAATCGAATGGCTTTCCAACGTCGTTCAAGTTTATGTAGTCAGCCCTTGTATGCAGTTCGACAGTGACACGTTCGTAATTGATCCTTGATACTGCCATCCGGAAACTAACCAGTGAGGCACTGAGTCTACCTAATGACTCAATTGTTTATCGGCCAAAGTCTTATCCCAGAATGTGTAACTTCGACCAACATGCGCGTGTCTTAAGTAATGGAGGGAAAGGCTTGTGAATGTCAATCGTGCGTTAGTGCGATGCTGCGATGATCATAGTTGTCGTCATGGTCGGCGGTGGCCGTGATTGGCGGGGGATGTTTTCGATCGAATCAACATTCGATGAGTATATCGTGCAACGAAGACGATTACAAAGAAGATAATGCGCTGCTGTTAGTTTCTCACTCCCCCCATAATTTCATATTTTCTATATCACGAGGAGTGACAGTTCGAGTAAATGGTGCATCAACGCCGCACAGTTTGAGTGTCCGAGTAGAAACTCTCTTATCGTTATGCTGTTTCGTTTTCCAACCGTTTTGCATACGGGACTGATGTGTTTCAGCTGCTACTCCCCCAGCAGTTTCTACCTCGCTCTTGCAATTCCATAACTTATGCATACCCATAACGTACATATTATAATACCTGCTACTTCGTCATCACCCGAGGGCGCGGTGCATTACGCGAAGACGTCGAATTGTTGAAGCCGCCAGAAACGGCAAGAGATTGAGAGAGTGAGAGAGAGAGAGAGAGAGAGAGAGAGAGAGAGAGAGAGAGAGAGAGAGAGAGCGAGCGCGCGCGCTCAGTTCTTCGAGAAATTGGGATGTTGAGTTGTGGATCGAACGTTGTGCACGAGGGCACCGGGCTTTGGTAGTTGGTGAATTTTTCGCTGTTGAGGCCCCCGTGAGCAAGGGCGTGAAAGGAATCCCGACGATGAAATTGCTTTACGAGGAATTTCTGAATCGGTTATACGAACGCGAACGCTGCGGTTAACTCGGAATCGTGACGGCCCAGGGCGCACACGCGAGCTTACCAGAAAATTTGCGATTGACCCGACGAAATTGGAAGGGAGTGGGTGCGGACGCTGCTTCTGCTGCTTCTGCATCATGCAGGCCAATGTGTTGCAGCAGTGTGTTCAGCTAGCGTACTGGCCGCAAGCTGAAGTAGCAACAGCGGCAGCAAAGCGAAAAGGGCAGACTTTTTAACGAGACGACACGCGGTCCTCGCGCACCACCCGCCGGTACTATTATCGCCGTAACTACTCGCTCTGACACTGCCCGTAAAGTTTTCCTTCGGAATCCTTTCTTTTTGCCGCCGTAATGGTGCATGCAAAGTTCCACAGCGGTATTGCCTTTCATATCTCTTACTTTCATTTCCGTCTTATTTCTCCATTAAATCGATGATATTGAAGATATGCGGGAAACGGTAAGGTGGACGATCGGGACATTGAAAGATTAGAAGGTGTTTATGATATTAACGTGAAAAACATATGAGGAAACTCGTGAATAGAGTGGATGCACTGTACACAATGTATTGGAGATAGCCTTCTAAATACTGACTTTTACATTTAACGTCTCGAAGCGACAAGTGCTTCATACATGCGAAACATTTTCATAAAAGCAACATAAGATAATTAACGGCGATATGGCTAAATAAACACCGGTCTTCTCGAAGCACCATACAAAAACATGTGACGGATTTTCACTGCAACAGTGAGTACACTAGTTAACAGTTTTCGGGAGAGAATCACGCCTGGCTGATTCCTTTTTTCCGGGCAATTCATTTTTCGTAATCGAGAATCAAATACTCACGTATCCTTAGGGTATATCATATATTTTTAATGTGTCGATCGCTCGTGGCTCAGGGCGTAGCCTAAGCGGTAGGCAGCACGAGGACACAGGCAGGCGTGGGGGTTTCAAGGGGGTTGAGAGAGGGTAGTAAAGCGAGGGCATAGCGCACGGTAAAGGTGGGTATAAGGTATCTTATTGATCTGGTAGCCCGGGGCGTGTCATCCTGGGCTGTTTGGCCGCAGGGAGGACCGCACAGTTAACCCTACAGCAAAGGGGATCTTGCCGTGGTGGCGGTGGATGCTGCTGCTGCTGCTGCTGCTGCTGCTGCTGCTGCTGCTGCTGCTGCTGCTGCTGCTGCTGCTGCTGCTGCTGCTGCTGCTGCTGCTGCTGCTGCTGCTGCTGCTGCTCCTTCTGCCCCTGCCCCTGCCCCTGCCCCTGCCCATGCCCCTGCCCCTGCCCCTGCCCCTGCCCCTGCCCCTGCCCCTGCCCCTGCCCCTGCCCCTGCCCCTGCCCCTGCCCCTGCTCCTGCTCCTGCTCCTGCTCCTGCTCCTGCTCCTGCTCCTGCTCCTGCTCCTGCTCCTGCTCCTGCTCCTGCTCCTGCTCCTGCTCCTGCTCCTGCTCCTGCTCCTGCTCCTGCTCCTGCTCCTGCTCCTGCTCCTGCTCCTGCTCCTGCTCCTGCTCCTGCTCCTGCTCCTGCTCCTGCTCCTGCTCCTGCTCCTGCTCCTGCTCCTGCTCCTGCTGGTGGTGGTGGTGGTGCTGCTGGTGCTGGTGCTGGTGCTGTTGTTGTTGCTGCTGATACTGCCGCTGCTGCTGTTGTTGTTGCCGCTGCTGCTGTTGTTGTTGCCGCTGCTGCTGTTGCTGTTGCTGTTGCTGTTGCTGTTGCTGTTGCTGTTGCTGTTGCTGTTGCTGTTGCTGTTGCTGTTGCTGTTGCTGTTGCTGTTGCTGTTGCTGTTGCTGTTGCTGTTGCTGTTGCTGTTGCTGTTGCTGTTGCTGTTGCTGTTGCTGTTGCTGTTGCTGTTGCTGTTGCTGTTGCTGTTGCTGTTGCTGTTGCTGTTGCTGTTGCTGTTGCTGTTGCTGTTGCTGTTGCTGTTGCTGTTGCTGTTGCTGTTGCTGTTGCTGTTGCTGTTGCTGTTGCTGTTGCTGTTGCTGTTGCTGTTGCTGTTGCTGTTGCTGTTGCTGTTGCTGTTGCTGTTGCTGTTGCTGTTGCTGTTGCTGTTGCTGTTGCTGTTGCTGTTGCTGTTGCTGTTGCTGTTGCTGTTGCTGTTGCTGTTGCTGTTGCTGTTGCTGTTGCTGTTGCTGTTGCTGTTGCTGTTGCTGTTGCTGTTGCTGTTGCTGTTGCTGTTGCTGTTGCTGTTGCTGTTGCTGTTGCTGTTGCTGTTGCTGTTGCTGTTGCTGTTGCTGTTGCTGTTGCTGTTGCTGTTGCTGTTGCTGTTGCTGTTGCTGTTGCTGTTGCTGTTGCTGCAGGGGGGGGGCTGGATATAGAGACGGCGAGCTGGCAAGTGAGAGACGGAGTCGCGCAGGCGCGTCTAACATTTTCCATGTCCGGAGGGGTTACTCCCAATCACCAGGAGCTAGAAACACTCTTGCCCCGAGGGGTTGTCAAGACTTTTGGGAAAGAGGAGGGAATAAAAAAAAAGACGAAAACTGGGGGAAATCGAGAGAATAAAGAACGGTAGATGAAGGACGGAGAAGGGAAGAAACGCGCGGGAACCAACGAATGAACGCAGACGCGAAATGCGCGAAGGTTTGCTACACTTGTTTAATCAAAAAAACATTCGAGCAACGTCTTCGAGCGACAAGCCCTGTCTGATGTTCACTCGGATTTCTCTGTACTGATGCTTCCCCACTGTTTCAACAATCTTACGGAGCCACAAATTCTCTTCTGGACTATTTCCTTTGTATATCAACGACTTTGTTATCCGCGGCGTCTTTGATTTTTTTTTCCTGCCCGCTTGGCATATTACGTCCTCGACCGTCTGGATCTCATGTGCCCTCAGCAGTGAGTGAACTGAGGGGATCGCGAACTTCATATTCACCCTCTCGTTCAGTACATTCGCTTTTAGCTCCGCAGCATCAGCATTCACGTCTTCCTCGAACGTTCCTGCCTCACCCTCTCTCCCTCACTCTTTTGTCGATATTATTCTCTATCCCTCGAGGGCGGGTAGGGGGACGAAGCCTACGGGGTTGAGATTGAAGACGCTGAGCGATTCGATAGATGATAAAAGCTCACCTACATACTGAGTGTTTTGGAATCGATGCATCTTATAACGTTACAGAGCTTCTCCCAGAAAAATTGTCATACCACTTACAGAATTTCTTTTTTCCTTTTTAATACGGTGTTTATTGATTCTCTATTGATACATGCGAGGAAACATCGATATATATATATATATATATATATATATATATATATATATATTGTAACGAATATGTAGCTGACTATTCATTAAGTCATACGATATTAGTTAGGTTTGACAATAGACAAACGAGCGGACGATTGATATAAGATCGATCGTCATATAAACAGTCTGGATCAGACTTTCAGAGACGAGAGACGTTTGACACTTGATACTCGAGATACATAGCCCTGATTATAACAATAATATCCGCCCCACAACCTAATACACGAGTTATTCATTCCCACAGTCGTTACAATATATATATATATGTATATGGGAGAGTAGACAGACATGTAAGGCAATAAATCTTGAAATCTTGAATATTACTATACATTACTATAAACTGTCATGCTCGTTGCGATTTGTTGATTCTCGCGATTACAGTAAAACATGTTTGTTAATTATTCTTTTTGTTAATTAAACATTATTTTGGAAACGATTCGTATTCCAAGCTAAAAAATTGAACAACGATGAAGATAAAAATCGTGGACGTTTGTGTTATTGCATAGTCCCTTGGTGTTTACAAGGAAAATTGCACCGTATACGCGTTTGCCGACAGGTCACAGACATCTGTGATACATATACAGGCTAAATGATATTTGCAGCAAATGGCAATTAAAAAAATTAAAAAGAGATTAACAGAATCGCACGATCGTTACTTCGGGTGTAGTTAAAAGAAAAGAAGGTGGCGAACGTAAGCGGGCCATTGGAACGCCGACATGTTAAACGGGAGACGAGAGAATGATCATGTTCCACCGGTAGATGAAGAGAAAAAAGAATGCAAAAGCAGGGTTTTCGGGATAAAATTCGCAACGGTTAGGAGTGCACCCTCATCAGACCGTTGGATGAGCTTATGGCATTCCCCTTCAGCGTAACACACTTTAGCTCTGTCTCGAAGAGTTTTAGTGGAAGGATAATGCGTACGTGAGGTTGAGGAAACCAACCGCGAAAAGGGGTAAAGAGAATTTTGGTAGAAAAAAAATATAATAAGATAGCGAGCGAGAGAGAGAGAGAGAGAGAGAGAGGGGCAAGATGTTGGCTGCATAATCGATGATCACAGTCATAATAAATGAAGTATGCCTCGATAGGATGTATAGGGGATCTCGGCGGGTATTTTATATAGCTAGTTTATATATATATATATATATATATATATATATATATATATATATGTATATATATACGTATAGGTAGAGAAAGAGAGCGAACGAGAGGATAGCGAGGTACCTGACGACGGCCGGGGGGCATCCACGGGAGGATCATCCCGGCCGTAATCCGAGGTGTGCATCGCGTATCGCGTATCCCATCGAAATCTCTCCTCGAGACCGCGTTCACCATTCCCTTCACGACGTCCAAAGACGTCCGTTGGTCGGAAGAGTACGCCGAGTCCAAGACTCGAGGGGGCCCGTCGCAGTACGAAAGTAGCTAATCATAATAACATTTTGCCGGGGCAAGCGTGCGTCCTCATGGATGTATCGCAGGCGGAGAACCGCGACGGAGATACGAAAAAGACAGTGTGTGTATAATATGCGCCCTTATAAGTCGGTATATAGCTCGGCGGACATAAACGGCCAGGTGCGTGCAACCCGTAGCACGATTAGCCGAGTTATAAATTTCGGTCCCCGTCGATCCTCCACCCCGGGCGTCTCTTCGACGGGCTCTCTTTGGGCAAGGTGACGGCGAAAATCGTTCTGGTCTTCATCGACATTATAATACTAGATACATATATGGCTGTAAAATATATGCACAACATCGGGATGGTGCAAAACATATGCACCAAGCGTATGTATACGATACGTCATGGCGGAACGTCTCATAAATGACATACCAAAGCGCGTACATCCGGAACGCAGTTTTCATGGAATATTAAAACCGATGAAGTAAAGCAGCTAAAACCACCGAGTCGACCCGGAATCTTGCCGATAAGTTATCGCAACGGGTCTGTCGCCGCCAAAGAAAGTAACCCTCGCAACACCACGGGTATTTGTGGCCGATGGTCAGCGTTCGGAGGGTATTTAATGGGTAGTAGTTTGTCAAGCTGGGGGAAGAATGAGAAAGTGTTATGAACGACGAGCAAAGGTTGATGTGTAAAAAGAACACAGTGCGAGAGAGAAAGAGAGAGGGAGGGAGGAAGTGAGGGGGGGGGGCAGAGAGCGTACAGAGTAGGAACCCAAGTTAGAATTGATCGGAGAGGAGAGGAAGGATTGGAGGGACGCGAAACAGCGGGGTGTGAGAGAGCGTT
The DNA here is from genome assembly GCA_963922035.1 of Amblyjoppa proteus. Taxonomy (NCBI): domain Eukaryota; kingdom Metazoa; phylum Arthropoda; class Insecta; order Hymenoptera; family Ichneumonidae; genus Amblyjoppa; species Amblyjoppa proteus. The sequence goes on along the minus strand of OY998228.1, from coordinate 203,922 downwards.
CGGTTAGAGAGCAGAGCGTTGCCCCTGGCGCAAGCGCCCCTCCGGCGACGTCACATCGATTCCTCCGGGAAGAGCTTACAAAATGGCTGCCGGCGTTTCCATTCCTTCGCGCTACGGTCGCCGGCCGCCAGCAACCAACCCTCAGCGCTATTACTACAGCCTGTAGCGAGGGAGTGATGATGCTGCTGCTGCTGCTGGAAAGCTTCCACTCTTCTATCTGGGTCTCTTTGTCTGCGGTGTGTGCGGAGTGGGGACTTGACTGAGAGAGAGCCCCTCTCTGGCTCACCGTAGCATCGCACGAGACGATGCCGACGTCGTCGTCGTTTCGTCGTTGCGGTGTGAGAAAATCGATGCACCTTAGGAGGAGAGTGCATAGCGAGTTGAGAGCGAGTTGAGAGGGCGACAGACTTGTGGCTCAATGCTGCCGAGAGATGAGCGGCAATGTCGACGACGACGAACTCGAGGTTGAGGAGAAGCCATCCCACTGTGTCGCCGCCGACGTCGTCGTCTCGTTTCGTTCTGTCGAGAACGCGCGGAAGGAATTGAATTATTAACCGGGCCAGAAGGCGCAACCTGGTCCCGCACCCTCTCTGTGAGGTTGTCGTTTTCACACCGGTAGCTGAATCTCCTGAAGGTAAACCACCCACGTAACGTCATTCATAATCGGATCGGTGGGAAAATAATCGCGCGGCTTGATAACGCCATATACACTCTGAAACTTTATCAAACTACCAAACTTTATCAAACGTTATCAGTACTATACGAAATCGAGTGTGTAAAAACGATTGTTATTATAAGCAAGCGCGTCATCGTCAAAAGCTTCGCTGTAAAGCGTAATACCCTTCGTGGCTCTTTGTAACCTTTTCGCGATAAAATATGCAAACCCGAAGATTGAGCTGTTGAACCGGAAGTTAAATCGCACGTCTAGCGTAATTCCCAATTGTCACGTCGACAAAACATGCAGGGATACTTTTCGAGTGAAGGAAAGTGAGTAAAAGGAACACGTGCATCGGACATATTACAGAGGCTAAGCGCGCATGTGGAGGCGAACAGAGGTATGCCAACGTTGAATAAAAGAAGGGTATAAACATATCTATTTGATAGAACGGGTAGCTCGATTTTAGCTGGTACGAAACGGAACAGTCGAAGAGGCGAATGCCCTACCACACGATCGGTGCGCATTTAGTGCCGATCAGCCGAGTTTCCTGTTACCGCTTGGCTATCGCGTACAGTAAACTACACTGTACATGAATACATAGTAGATATTCACTGGTCGCGAATGTGCCTAGTTTCCGTTTGCATGTACGCGAACGCAGTTCTCTCTCACTCACACTACAATGGTATCAATCCTCGTGTTGGTGCTCTCCGCAGCTTGGGTCCGCTGCTGCGGTGACCATGAAACGATGCTTCAATATGCATGCCATGAATTCGCCGTCGCACGTTGCTGCTGCACACCCAACGCTGGTGCAGTTTACCTTGTATATACAACACGCAACGTATGGGCCTCTATGTGGAACGCTCTTGCTGTATACCCGTAACCTATACATAAATACTCGGGAACGTCGGGATAGATAGACGATGGAAGAGGGTGGATATAATGTAGGTACGTGCCACAGAGAACAGAGGGTACAACGCGTATGAGAGAATAGCGAAGCTTCGCGGAGAGGGAAGCAGCGCTCGCTTCCCGTCGCTGTTCCTCTGTACCACTACTGGAGCAATCGTGATTTTCCATCGCGCTTCAACGCGCTATGTAAACCGAGTTGAACGCGGTGGTCGCGAGCGTGGCTGCAACCGAGAGATGATGCCGATACCGCGACGGAGCGTTGCGGCAAGCATGAGAGCCCGACCAGATGTGACTACATTCCCGCTTTGTGTCCTGCGGCTCCAACGAAATTCCGCGCGCCCCCGGTACTGTTTCTGATACAGTACGTTCGCCTATAGCTTGCTACCCGTGTACTGTTTTGTCTATATAGTATATGAACGGGTAAAGGTTCGGCATTGTCCACAATGATTTTTGTACACCAAGGCTCTATGTCTGGCCGAATACGATGCCAACGGAATCGTTGGCGATAGCGAACGACAGCATGATGCAGATTTCAACGATGGAGTGATTTCCAGGTTGAAGCAATTCGGGATTTATCATTTCAAACACGACTAAAAGATGCTGATTAACCGTTCACACACACCTTTAGTCTGCATCACTGATTTTTTTTACACCGCATAAATGATGCAAAGAAAAATTACACGATTATCGTGAATATAACGGAAAAATAAATGAGTTATTTAGAATATTAATGAAATATTTTATGTGCTTGCATGTTATTATGACGGAAATTCGCCACGTGCGAAGGTTCGGCTCGATAGAGTTTCCTCATGGGTACTAGCGACCTACAAGTTGGATCGAGAACGGCTTCTCATATAGATTGGACTACTAATCTTACGATTTTGAACCGCCACGAGTTGCTAGGGGATCGAAAGGATTAGAATCGCGGTGAAGCCCCTTTTTCGCTACAACCCCGGGCTATTCTCGGGTCGGCTGCGCCATCTGTTTTCGGGTAAACATACGCGATCATCCCGTTCGAGTTCCATTCTCGTTTTTCGCCTCCGGACAAAATTCAATTTAGCTGGATGAAGCGTAAACATAGAGAGAGAGAGAGAGAGAGAGAGAGAGAGAGAGAGAGAGAGGGAGAGAGAGAGAAGAGAAATCCGCGGGAAAACATCATCCGCGAAAGGACGCTGGCTGCTACGTACGCTGCTGGCCTGCCCCGTTTCATTCATCTACATCTTTCGACGTTACAGAGGAAAAAGAATTGCAGGATCGATCAACCACCACTGGTTCATATTTATTTTACACGTTTTTCATTTTTTTCCATGTCCTCGATTGATCGGGAAATAATTCTTTAGTTTTTCTAGCTTTTCTTATTCGTAACTGATTCGTGTACAATTTCTTTCATCAACGAACCGTATTTTTTAAATTTGAAAAATGGTAAAATAAACAACAAAAGAATTGTGATTATTTTTCAATTAAATCGTAATTACCTTAAAAGTTTAAGATTTAAATGTTTATATCGCCTTGTCATAATGCTCCCCTATTCACAAATCTTCTCGTATGAGAAAGCATTTCCTGTACTTTTCGCTTCCTCATAGAGGAAGCTTTGCGAACAGATAAATAGCTAGATAGATTTGTTTATTGCGTGTTATGGGGCCGATACTCCCTAAGAATTCGTGCCATAAGGTGCAGAATCAGGCTGAATCAGGCCGTACGCGTAACTACTAGCGCAACTGTATGCAAATCAAACGAGCAACAAATAAAAATATGAAAACAACATTAAAAATAACATAAAGGATAAAGGAACATTACGAGAAAGCGATATGAAACTTTCAATTTTCAACTTTTTTTCAAGGCCAACGTCGTGTTTGACTTTTATGCAAAATGGCTCACCGATTCAGGTTCAGCGCGAAAGAATACACCAACGACACGTTTTAGTTCGTCGAATCTGTGTTCGTTGCGAAGTTTTTTATTTTTGGCACTTTCGATTTTTACTCACGAAATATAAATGATATCTCTTTGTCTGGCTTTTCTAACCGCGTCATATCCGTCATCTTGTTTAGTTCTTGCCGTCGAACATGATAGACACCTGGTTTTATCCACGATGTCACCGGGAAGCAAAGCTGTTTGAATACATGTAAAAACACTTTTTTTTGCAATATTCACTATCAAAATGCCCTACAAACTTTTTTCGTTACTCGTCGCTCTGGCGATCATACTCCATCTGTGTGTACAACTTTTTGACTCGATAGCTGAAAAATGCTAAAAGCTGGAGGGCGTACAGGCGTTTTTCAAGAAATAGCGTACATCCAGACTTTTTTGTAAATTTGATTTTTCGAGGTTGTAAAAAATCTAGATAGATAGATAGATTTGTTTATTTCGTGTTCTCGGGCTTAAGCCCCCTAAGAACACCGTGCCACAAAATACAGATGACAATTATTCCAAAAAAACCAGTATAAGTGAAACATAAGGCGAAAACAATAATAAAAAAAAATATTACAACAACAAAAAAAGAAATAATAAGAATATAAATCAAATAATGAGATAATAAGATTATAAACCAAATAATGAGATGCAAAACAAATACTGAGATAATAGGAATATAAACCAAATAATGCGATAATAAGAATATAAACCAAAAATTGCGCAAAATAAATTAAGAAGTCATCGAATAAACCGAAAAAACAGCAACATCAGCCGCCGCCGACCCCACCCCTCACCCCCCTCAAACAGCACCTTGAAATACGCCCGCCTAAATAGAGCCGTCGAGCCGAGACGCCTGATCTCCGGCGGGATTGAATTCCAGACATGTTTCATGAACATGTTTCAGAACACATTTTTTCGTTTTTGTTTTTATTATACCAAAACAAAGCTTCCTTTATGAAGAAGCAAAAGAAAGTTTGGGCGAAAAAAAATCCGAAACTGTATCAATTATATTGATACAGTAATATATATATAGAAAACAATGTATTGAACAGCATCCACTTTTACAATTTCATTGACATTGGCCCTTGAAATATACACGTACCTCGTTCACTCATATATAATAAGTTGTCGCCAATTCGCTAATACCGTTAATGAGATTGATCCTCGAGGTATCGAGAGAATAGCCTAGTAGTACTAGCAGTAGTTTACCCATCTATCTCCTATCGGACGTATCGCCGGACGAGTTATTCCCCTTCCCTCTCTTTTCTCGCTTTGGCATCAAATGTCGGGTTATTAATCAAGCGTTCGCTGAGCGTGACTAATTAGGACGAGACTCAGTGAGAAAGAGAAGCGATAATTCCCAACCGATTATAGAGAAGATCCGAAGAATTCGACAATTTTGTCAACTGTAAGAGTGCAAATTACAGTACCAATCTGAATACCTTGGCTATCAAGCGATTTTCCTTTTTTTTGCAACAAAACTAATTTTTTTCCTTTATTCGACGAAAGGTACTTCCGTCCCTCGAAGACTTTATCGCAATCAGCTCGAGGCACGAAATAAAACAAACGAGAAAATAGCGCCATGCCGCACTGCCAAAAGATTGATGCGACCTGTGTCAGAATCATAATTGAATGAGTACCGGCCTTGTGTGTCGGCTCTCTTAATGCGCTTGAGCCGCCCTCCGTTCGCGATCATGTCCCCTATGAGCCTCGCACGTGAGGGCTTTTATACTTTTGCCGCCTTCGGGCCCAGCGTTGAAAAAGGCTAGCCCCTTCGCGATTAATTATCAGAAGCGCTAACACCTGGAACGATAATCGCGAAAGAGGGGATTGCTACAATTTTTTAAATTTATTTTACATATACATTTTAAGAAGGGGGGGGGGGGGATTGGTTCGGAATTTTGGGTCAAAAAACGTGTCTAATTTCTTTCATAAATATATAAATAAAATTGTTAAAATAATACGATGCGATGAGTTTTATATTCCCTATTGTCAACCCATCACAATATATGCTCCAATTCGCGGACGATACGGTACTGGTAACACATAAGAATAGCTTCAATAACTGTATAAATGCGCTTCAAAACTCCATAGACAGCACTATAACATGGTTCAACAACTGGCGTCTCAAAGCAAACATACTACAATCTCAGTTAATAATTTTCAATCACAATATACAACCACAATCTCCGACAGACCATATGTTCCATGTTGTAATCACCTCACAGCAACATGCAAAATACTTAGATATTCATTTCGACCAAAAGCTCAATTTTAACTACCACCTATAACAATGTAAAAATAGCAATGTGAACAAGAGTCTCGCATTTTAAAAGTATCGATTCGAAAGTCGCAAATTTCCCATCAATCAGCTAACCAAAATGTACGAAAACATATGCAGACCAATTATTGAGTATGGCCACCCAGTTTTTCTCAACTGCAAGGAGACCGCCTTAAAAAAATGAAAACGGCTGAAACCTGCGCACTAAGACGCCTGACGTGCATCCATCAGCCGAACAACCCTCTGCACAAGCCACCAAATACACTCCTCCACTCAACAACACTAATCATCCCAATAGTACAAAGATTCAAGGTGCTCGCAAAAAAATTCGCCGAAAACCAAATAGCTCCAACATGTTACGCGCAAACACAAATTCCCTACACACACAATCTATCAGCAATTATAATTTATGGCCAACGGAAGAGTCATGGAATAAAATCGTCAAATCTTTTAATCGTAGGTTAAGGAAAGGAAAAAAAAACCTCCCAAATACCAAAGAATATCTCGGGCTGAATGGCCCAGGTCAATGGCCCTTTGCCAAGGTGTAAAATTAGCATTAGGTATGAAAATTAGTATATATAAAAAAAAAAAAATGTAAATATGAACCTTGGCAATAAATCTCTTTTACTACTACTACTTCTCTATTTTCCATAAATGGAATGCCGACAATTTTTTATACTCTAATTTGGTTATTTTTCTGAATCTGAACAATCAATCGCATTTCAACGAGCGGAATTGTGATTTTTTCAACATTTTCTACATAATCGTTTACTCGGGTGAGTCCATAGTCGAGAATATTTTTGAAAACTGTGTCACGAACAGACTTTGAATATAATTGCAAGATCTTTTGGCAGACTTGACCACAGAAACTTACAAGCCCATTTCTTTGACGCTCAACTCGACTCGTTCCACACGTTCATCACCGGTGACCTACAATTCTACTAAACTCGGACTATTTTTAGAAAAATGCTTTTTGAACTTTCAAACTCGCCTTCGTATGTATCTACACAAAGAAGTACTTTTTTTTTTCTTCGCTGCGCTCGTTCGTGTGCAAATGTCGTTCGTGACCGCGTTTTTGTTTATAAATTATCTCTTCCCGTTCTCTTTCATCGTTACTGTAAGCGTCCAATGAATATCTCTCAGAAAGTGAACATGAAGAAGCGCGTCTTAAAAAGAAAGAAAAAAAAGAGAACGACGCGAAAAGGAATACGGACATTGAAGGAGAAACGAATAGACATATATTTTCTTCTTATCACTTTTAATCTTAGCCAAGAGCAGAATCTTAGGTCTGCACTACGATCAGGAGAAAAAATAAAAAATAACGAGAACACAAGGTGAGGGAGATAGAATTAAAGAGACACACAAGTGTTGAGTGTGGGAATCTCACGTACGCCCTGAATGGTATGTCCGGAATGGACGGCACGCGAGGAACTAACCACCCATTAGGTAGAGCCCTAATCTCTAATTATTTAATAAAAATACGTTTACGACGTGGCGCACCGTACGCCCATCGTATAGCAGAGAAGAGAAGAAGTGGGCCCCTCTTGTGCGGCGCGTTTTGTTTTTCGCGAAAGAAGACCGCGGCGTGGGGGCTCCCGAGGAGAATAAGGAACGAGCAGGTCGAGGGCCCTAAAGGGTCGGAGGTCGATCTGTCGGCCGGGACGTATATACACTGCGAGCGGCTCAAAGAGAGTCAGAACAGGATTTATGCCAACCCGATAGCTCGTGCCATCATCGACGCTCTTATTTATTGTTATTTTTTCAAATCGTTATCTCTCTGACCTTTTCTCTCACCTATTATACCGAGAGTAAGCTCGACAGGAATCGGTATGTTGATACGATTAGAGTGGGAAGGGTGAAATAAATAAGGAGATGCAAATAGGGAGATGAAAGGTACAATCTAATGCAGCCGAAATGGTTTTGTTATCGAACCGCTTCTTTTAGCAAAAGAACGAGGGAGAGGAAGATGGAGAGGAGTGGAGAGGACGGAAAAACGAGGTAAATGGAACTCCCTTTATCAATGGGTCAGTTTTTTTTTGTTTCGTTTTTCAGGGTAAAAGGACGAAAACAGCCCACGAAAAATAAAATCGATCCATTACACTCACTCTTAGAATTAAAAGGGCACTTCAATCGGATGCGTGTTTGATGAAAATTTTTGAAAATCAATGCCGGGGTGAAGTTTTTATTTAAATAAAATATTCTATTATGCCACAAGGGAGAAAAGTGCGTTTTTTCACCGAGTGTGAAGCTTGAGTTTTACACGAGGTGAAAAACCACTTCCTCCCTTGTGGTACACGATATTTTTTTTCCAACTTCCTTAAAATAACCACCTTTCTTGCGTCGCAAAATCGTCATCTTCGCCAATGATCATTACTGACCCGGGAGTAATAGAGCTTCGGGAGGGAATAATGAGCCCTATTACTCCCTAGGGAGTAATTGAATTGTACTACGCACGTGCACATGTTTATAATGATGATCATCGGTCAATAATAGGCTATTTTCCGCCCGTATTGCACGCAAGGAATGTTGTTATTTTAGCGCAGTCGGGCAAAAACAACTATTTCCCATTTGTATGATTTGATTTTCTGTGACAGTAATTTTTATTTAAATCTGATTAATATTTATTCACCATTGGCCAATGACAATGAGATTGAGAAGTAGAAAATTTCGTGGAATACGGACCGTCGCGCATTCGAATTGAAGGGCGAACAGCAGTAGACCCGAGAACCGATACGATTGCTGGATCGCGCCAGGGTGGCTCTTCTGTTCAAACAGGCGAAGGTGCCATGTGTACACTGTTCACGGTCTACGGGCCGTACAGCATAGTAAGCCACTCTATCCGTATGTAGTGTTGAAAGTACCCATCTCTCCTACGGTAAGCAACCTATATCGATCATTCCACGGGTCTTTCCAATATCGAAGGTGCCGCCTTTGTTGCGTTTGTTTGCACTTGTTCATTCTTCAGTACATTCTCCCATTCGGAACGGTCCGAGCACATTGTGGTGTGCTCGAGAATATCGGAGCTATCAGGCCTGTTGAAATGAAATAAGGGACATTCCAATAGGGAGCAGTGAAAGTCGAAATCTATCGGTTGAATTCTGATAAAAATGCGACCTCGCAAAGCTCACCGCACGGAACAAATTTGGAACGTCGATAATTCCAACAGAAAATTCGATCTTAAACCTGATATCAATATTGAAAATTGACGGCAGAAAATTATTACTAAAGTGTGGGTACAGTTTGAACTATTTTTTTGTCATTGATTTAACACATCGTTTGTATTAAATATACGGTTTGTTAAGAGGGGATCGAAGATTTTCGAACGATGAAAGTATTTTTTTAGCTTCAGTTTCGTCGAAAAAAAAAAAAGAAATTTGCGAACCTTTGTTGACAGAAAATGTTCGTCAAATGTTTCATCCTGTTTTACTGTGCACAAATAGAAATCTGCAAGATTTCCGACATTTGCCGTTTCCCATTAATGTTGGAATTTTGGGAGTTTCTCCAACGAGAAAATGAATATTTTCGAGAGAAAGCATAACGAGAAGAAGAAGAAGAATAAGAAGAAGAAAAAGAAGCCTAAGTCTGCGAAAAGATCGCGAAACTCGCGGTTATGCGGGGGGCTACAAGGAATGAGCAAAGAAATATCGGTATAGAGGAGGGCAAGCACACACTAAACGGGCGCCTACCTGCCAGAACCATTGATTACCGAAACGCGCTTCTTCCCACACACAATACGAAACAAACGTCGAGACGCGCGGGGGACGGTCTGTTCGCGCAGAGCTTCACAACAGTTGAGAAGAGAGCTCTCTTCTCCGGGTTTTTGAGCTCAACGTTCTCGGTTTAGCTCACGACGAGGGTCAGTCGCAAAAGTTGGGCTAAAAAGTGCTAACGGAGTCTCATCAGCGAGCTCGAGAAGAAGAGAAAGAGATGGAGTAGAGAAGTGTATCCTCACGCCACTTATGGGGACCACTGTAATTTCCATTAGGGATTTCACGTAATCGCTAGGCACCGATGTTCAACCAAAACACTCGAACCGATATTTTTTTTACTCCCTTTCGGCTCTATCTTCTACAGATTATAGAAGATGTTTTCACGTTTATGGATTTCATTCACATTCATCGGTTTCCTGTGGAACATTTAAACCTTTGAAAAATTATATTTCATATATTTTGAGACAGTGGTTCCAACAATGAAACAAAAATTCTGAATTCTATTGTCTCGGATAGTCGATATATCGACTATCCGAGAAGTTGGGCCGTTTGAAGGGTAGCATTTTTATGATACAAATGAACCCGATGACTCTCGAGAGGTTGCGAGGACTTAACGTTCGGAGCTTATAATTGCTATACTATGTGAAACGCTGGGACGGCACATCATCAAACATTTTCATCACATCCTTTCAAGCGAAAAAATAATTGACTTTTGAAAAAGAAGCGTCTGGACGAATACAACAGTGCGAAACTATATATGAAAATTCCATCGACTTACTGTAGTACAGATATTTCCAGACACAGGGGCTACGGTGATCCCGACATGTATCCTGTATAATCGTTTCGTCACTTCTCTATCCATTCATTCGCGAATTTTACCAAACCGCCTTTATCAAAGATTTCTCTTCCTCACGCTCACCGACGTTTGATCTTTCATTTACCGAAATGCCGGTCGATGTTATATACGCGAGACGTACGGGGTGTTACTAGGCGGCACGAAAGAAGAATGGAGGTAAGAAAGAACCGAAAAGACGAAGAGGAATGTGTCTTGAGCGTATCTTCTTCGTCGGAACGCGAGGGAGGCGCCAGGGCGTTCTCCGTAGGTCAAGTAACCTTTTCATTAGGTTAAATCTGGTGTGGGCCGCTTTGTGGTAGTGGGGAATCGCGCCGTAACGTTCCGATAAAGTCAATCCTCCCCCACCTCTCCCTTGGAATCCCCTAAACATTGACGCAAGCAATGATTCGACTATACCGATTGTACGAGAACGAGACGAACAAAGAAAGAGTGAGAGAGGCAGATCGGTGACTAAACTACAAAGTATATAATTATTCGCCGAGATGCGCCCTCAGGGCGAACCTTATAATTTTCGTGGCGCCATAAAGAAACTTCTGAGATAAATAACAGAGCAAAGGATTGAGAAACTTGGAGACAAGTAGATGATAATTATCATCGCCGTTCGCGTGACCTTTTTCTTCACTTTGCCAATAATAAAAAAAAACATTAGGGAACATTGATTTTCTCGAAATTATTGTTTTTATTGTTGTTGTTGTTATTTTTTTTTTTTTTTTCAATTGGGAGATTCCTTATAATGAATAATTCTCCTTGACGTTTCGCCCTTCGTTACCTTTGACCCTTTTGTACGTTCGGTACCGGTCTAGCTTCCAGTCTAGAAGCCCAGACAACGTCTGGACACGCAAGTCCGTCTTTTACCGCTCTCTATGTATACGCCGCCCCGGGAATCCCGGGCCGTGTGAACTACCGCGACCCGGCCACCGAAACATATTCTACTGCCCTCTTCATCGGTTGTGTTGTTTTTTCCTTTCTCCGAAAATGATCAGAAGCTATAATTGTGGGAATCTGTGCTCGATGTTAGCGAGAGGCAAACGTGATGGAAACATTGAAATTATTCGAGGATAGTTGCGAAGGATTTACTTTTCATCGAAAAATCTTTTTTGGAAACGTTAAAGACATAAATAAATTAAAAAATTCAACAATAAATTTTATTTCACCAGAAGGATATCCGGAAGATTCTTCCACCTGTGACACTAATCATTTTTTTTTTTTTTTTTTTTAATTAAGCCGTTAATGGATCATTGTACGCCGAACTCCTCTATGAGAAAGCCAAAAATACAGACCATGCTTCCTCATAGAAGAAGCTTCGTGAATAAACGAACATTATGAGAAAGCGATGTGAAAATTTCAATTTTCAACTTTATGAGGAAGTGCTAGAAAATGTCAATTTTTTTGGTGTATTTTCACTCGATCCTGTGTATTTTTTCCTTAAGAACACGACAGACCGTAGCCGATAAATCGCACATTTAGTCGTGAAAAATATTGTCGGAATGAAATAAAACCTACAAAATGGTGACAGTATACATAGGTATGACCCGCTTGATTTTACGCAAAAACCAGTGTCGAATTTGTGTTCGGAGCGACAAAATGAACGGAAGAAACGGAATAGAACGGATCATATGTACAACCGCCGCAGAATTAAAAGAGAGAGAGAGAGAGAGAGAGAGAGCGAGAGATACTGTTACGTCTCGAACGTTTGACTTTAAGATTTAGTTTTCTTTCATCCAATTATGAATGTAGCCCACCCTTCCGATGCCACCCTGCCTTTTTGTAAGAAGAAGAAACGATGTCAACCCTTGCAATCGAGCGAAAGAAGTAGCATTGGGAATATTACATGCGAATCGTTGGTTCTTCTTCGTCAAGCCCTCGGCGATTTTCGCATTCCTTGAAAACGATGTTTCGACTTGGCACGTGAGTGTGTGGCACTTGCCAGGCAAAAGAGGCAATGTGAGATTTCTATCTCACAGGAAGCTATTGTAATGTCGAGAAATATGCCGAATAACGGAGACAAGTGCAGCTATGCAGAACCTGAAAAAGGTAAGGTGCCGTATTGAAAAGTCGACAAGTATGTGCGAGATGAAGTTTTTTACTTTCCGAAATGAATCCACATAACAATTTATTTTCCATTTCTTCATAAATTCTCTCGTGCTTGCGGCAAAAACTTTACGAATCTTGTTTATCTCGTCATGTTCCGTACAAATGCGGATGCCACTTGACGAACGATGGCTCATTGCCGATGCTGTCCCGAGGTCGGTCCGTCGGCCTAACGTCTCGTACGTCCGCCCGTCGGCTACGCAAATGCACATGCGTGGGCAGCTAGTATGCCGACTTGAACAAGTCCAAGAACAAGAAGAATAAGTCGACAATCGTTGCAGAAGAAGGTGAACAAGTCGAAAGAGAAGAAAAAGAAGAAGAGGAAGAATAATAGCAAGATAGGGGGAAAAGAAGAATATGTATATGTGTACCCGGGTAAGATCAGCCCGGGGCTGGAAGACGAGAAGTGGTTTCGCAACTAGCGACCACTGTTGTAGGAGCACCGGCGACCGGTATGCTCTCTCGCACTCTCCTCTTTGTAAATCTCTCTCACTCATTTATATAGTGTATGATACCGTATACATATATCTCTGTCTCAACGGTGAGACGAGAAAGAGAGGAATGAGGCGGGGTTCGGCTCTTACGGCTCCGACGAAAAGTCTTTCGTGCAGTTCGCGTGGCATGCGCACCTTGCGCATAATTAATAATTGCCACGCGGGGGCGCGCGCGCAGCTCCGATATACCGACCGGATACGCTCGAGCACCACATGCTTTTACGCACCTCTGAGTCCAAGTAGAAACAATGTAGATACGATAAAACTAAAATTTAAGTTATTAAATCAAACGTCATGTAGAGAGAACAATTAAAATCAATTCTGATTTTAAAAATGTCTCAAAGCAGTGTCGGTAATGGCTTACAAGCTTTTAAATTTGTCAAGCCCATAATTTTTCCAGAAAATTATTATCATTATTTATATATTAATTTATTACTATGAGACTAAATGTATTATTATAGGAAAGATCGTAAGACTAATCAAATACGAGTATCATACTGCGACGATTAGCAGAATTCTGTCGTTGAACACGACCTCTCAATTTCATTTAACTTCAAGGATTACTTAATTGGCGCAAGAATTCTTACGTAATATGCGGGTTCTTCGCCGGCGTGAGACCTTTATTAGCGGGAGAAAAAAAAAAAACAAAAAAAAACAAAAAAATCAACACGAGCGCGCCGTCAATCTAGCGTCTTCCTACGAGATCTACGATGTTGTAACCTAAACTTTCCGCGCTTTTGCTTTCGTGATTTATCGAGCAAAGATGATTTATGATAACACACTAAACGTGGCATAAACACAGGGAGAGCAATAGGTAAAAAAAAACTCGTAGAACGATGATAATGCTACTCCGGCAACAAAGGGCCAAAGTGGAAAATTAGAAACGATTATCCGTGTGGATCAAGTGCGCGCACATTAGATCGTAACTCAACGCTGGCTCTGACGCGTGGGTGGTTTCGCTCCATGGAGATAATGAAATGAGAGATAAAAAATTATATATTGAACGAGAGCCGATTTTCCTCGACTTTGCCGTCGTCCCGCATCCCTTTTCGATAATGCTTATACATTTATATTTACACTTATCTTATTGTGAAATGTTGCTTGTTTGTTTGTCCCGATTTTGGTAAGAATCCCCCTCCTCCCTGCCCTTGCGGGGCATGCATTTTTCGACTTGCGATGGAAAATGAGATTTTCAAACCGTAAGTGACGTTACAGAGAGATCAAAGATTTTTTTTTCTGGAATATATATCTCGAAGAAACACACGGAAATGTCTAAGCGAGTTGTCGTGCAAGAAATACAATTCATAAAAATACGAAGCTGATTACGATTGTTACAACTTTAATTATGTTCAAGAGGATTATCACCTCTAAGCCCACTCTATCCACTTTCAAGTAGCATCTTATTTCCTATCTTCTGTCCCGTGAAATGGCCAACCTGACACAAGGTCACCTCGAGGACTAACGTTCCGCTATTTAGTCAGTTAATTAGGTTTTTCCATCCTTTCAGTTTATTTGTCCCGCTATCTTATTCTAGTTAAGTTGGGAGATACTTTAGTTCTAAATTTAATTTATATTCTGCGTATCACAATTATGTTCCTTTTTTGGTTGCAATTTATAGTCGAGCGCATCATACGTTATGACATTTATTTTTCTGTGGTCACCACCACTGATCAGCAACGATCTGTCTCCCCTTGGGACCATCCCTACAGTTTAGTTTTAGTTTAGTTTTGGTTTAAGAAGCTTTTCATTACTATGTATAATTTTGCCTCTCAGTTTGTAACTGAGGCATTAATAAAATCAATCAATCGATCTCCGACGTTATTTCTCATAGAAATAATCAAAATCTCAGCCGAGACTAACTCTACAAGTATGCATTTTATAGAAAAAAAAAAAAATACAGAACTGTAGTAGAGAGAAATAATGTGAGTTCAGGACAGCGGAATGTTTCAGTAGGACTATCATTTTCATTAGCATAATGACCGGGGACTTCTCGGATTTCGCGTGTCTCTCTCTCTCTCTCTCTCTCTCTCTCTCTCTCTCTCTCTCGATCAGCACAACCAGCAAGAATCACTGCTGAATGCACTCCGAGACCAAACAACTTTCCTGGTAGCAAACGCAACGGTATGAGCAAATAATGAATAGGATAGTTTCTGGTATTCGATGATTATACGAATTCGCGAGGCTCGGAGGAAATTATAGATTTATGATTTGGGCGATCGTGAAAGGGTTCAGTCCCCCAGTTTCGGTACCGAGAAGTTGCGGTCAAACTCGTTCCGAAGTGAGTTCATCGGCGGCCGCCAAAAATCAAAGACCCGTCCGCTCGATCGAGAACTCAAAAGAAGAATTGCGGAATTGCAACATGGGCAAAAAAAAAAAAAAAAGAAAAGAATCTTTGTAAAATAACGAAAAGTCATTTGTTATAACCAAACTTGACTTTACCTTCCTCGTGTCATCAATAATTGTTCTTTTTTTCAGTTTTTTTTTAAATTTATTTATTATACTCGGTGTGGAACGCGACAATTATAATTGTTGAAGACTGTAAAGCTGCACCTGAGCAGCATCAGCAATGCAGCAGATGCGAAGCGCGTACCGCTGCCATTGCAAGGAGGCGTACCTTGACGGATTTATATTACCTGTTAACTATATTTTCTATAAACATTGCATCAAACGGGATTCAACAGGTTTTATGCGCGCTTGGCTACACGCTAATTTATCTACGCTAATTTTATAGCAGAAAAGGTGGACTACAATGAGAAACACGGTATGCGTTCTCTATGCGTGCAGTTAGAAATTGTGATTCCGTCGGATGAGGATACCTATTTGCCGTTTACTCGTTATCATAACGAATGAAAATACATATTGTTTACATAGATGAAAAATAATTAGGTCGACGCGATATCTTGACGTGAACGACGAAAGGTACCACGAGGGATATGCATGCTCGCCGGAATGAGGTATAAACGAGAATAAGTCTCGACTCGCCAGTCGGTTTTACAGGTGGATTGCGGTTGAATCCCGCTGCTGTGGGCGGTGACAGGGATATCCGCGGGGTGGCGGCCCGTCGAGAGGGGAGCCTCGGCCGAGAAGGCAATGTCCAAGCGCGAGTCTCCGCTCTGATCTTCTACCAGCACCACACAGTTCGGGATCTATACACACAGCTCGAGGATTAAAGCAAAGTATCAACCGAGAAACCACAGAAACACAGTCGGTATGACAAGAAAACACTCGGGACTCAGAAGGTATACCCTAGCATTAGCCAAGAGAATCCCAACGAATCCGAGAAAATCCGAGTGTTTATAGAAAGGGAGTTCCCTGTCGCACACATTTACGCATATATGTCCGTGGATCGCAATTATTATCGAATAAAGAGTCGTTTATGTCTTCGCAGTATCACACTGCTATTTGCAAATGACACACGATTTTTACAACTCTCTAATTCACGTTCGCGATCCAAGAGTCTTTTATGTTCGTTCAACTGGAATTTCTCGGTGGAATCATGTGTCGGTCGCAAAAACGATTTTTTTTATCCTCTTCGACCCCGGGCTATAGAATCACGAGAGAAACGACCACTGAGACTATGAATTCTCGTGATTCTGTCGGTGGTTATTATAAAGAATGCTCGAAAGTTAACGTATAAACGCGACTACCCTCTTCTAATATTATACATTTTACTAAATTCGTAATTAATAGCTGGGAGGATCGACTATCGGGAGAAGATTCTGACCTAAGATCGTCGGTGTAGCCCCGCGCGTATGGTATTATAGAAATTTGGTTAAGGTCTTTCGGTCGCAGAAGGATTTGCTGTAATGTAATAAAGTATAGTGAGCCAGTGATTGTCGAGGATATCTATGTATACCCATATATATAGACAGGTTGGGATTCGACCTGACAGGGGAAAGACGAGGGTGTCATAGTTGACGATCCATTACCGGCGCGCATAGAGTATTTCTTTTCTTTTCTTTTCTTTTTTTTTTTTTTTTCCTAATACACAAGAATTCTAAATGATTCAATG
Organism: Amblyjoppa proteus; assembly: GCA_963922035.1. Taxonomy (NCBI): domain Eukaryota; kingdom Metazoa; phylum Arthropoda; class Insecta; order Hymenoptera; family Ichneumonidae; genus Amblyjoppa; species Amblyjoppa proteus. The sequence continues at coordinate 187,003 of OY998228.1, read as the reverse complement.
AACTTGCTCGATGAGTATATTAAAAACGCAAAAAATTTTCGGTATCCGGCATTATGTTAATTCATACATTAAACTCACGTGCATTAAGTTTAATCTATTAGTTTATACATAAAAACCTTTGCATGTTATATATAAATTTGTTTGTATGGTGATTTTTTTACAGCTTACGCTCTGAGTGTGGCGGTCATTAAGAGATTATATTTCAGAACACAGGTTATTGTACCTGTCTTTGAAATATTTGCCTGGTCATCGTCGTCGTCTGACACATAGAGTGTCAAGGAGACTGTGACTTTGAGGATAGTTGAATACGTCTAGCGTGGGTGGTAATATTCACTTTTCACGGTGTAACAATCTTGAAGCGCTCGGCGGTCTCGTTGTACGGTCAAAGCGTGTAAAGAGGAATAGTGTACGAGATACGTAAGGTATACGATGAGAGGTAAGCGAGGCAATTCCCGTCAGTCACTAACATAACGGCGAAGAATAGTATAAAGCGAGAACAGGTCGAGCTGCAAAGGTCCGAAGAGAGGAGACTTGAGAATAGACAGTTTCGCGAAATCAAATACATAATGTTTCTCCAATGTATCATTGGTAGACAAACTCCATCTCAAAATCAAGTAGAAATCACGCCGAAATAAAATTGCATTGTGCGTGATTAAAAAAAAAAAAAAAAAAAAAAAAAAGAAAAACACAAAAAGATCCCATAAGTTTGTGTTGTCGAGGATCGGCCGACATATCCTTTAATCTCCGTTTTCTTCATAATTTTACCTGTAATTTTCTCATCAGTTCACACAACTGAGAGGAGCAGGGGTTTGAGAAAAGAGAAAATCATGACCCTCTTTTTGCGCGGGCGTGTACCTTTCAGAACCTCATCGGACGAGTACCAGAAAGATCCTTCCAACTACCAACTGACTTGTTTTTCCGGGGGAGTCTTAAGTATTATTTCTTCCCGTCTCCGATTTAACATTTGCCTCGTTAAAAGATCAAGCTTATTATAAAACTGAAGAAAGAAGAAAAAAAAATTCTAGTACCATTCTTGCGAGCATCGTGCCAATTTACCAATTATGACCCCACTCATGAACCTCGCTTCTGCGAATCAATAAAGCGATCCGAAAAATCCATTTACAAGAATAACATTAAGGCTAAAATGACGTGTCTAAAGACAATTGATGGATAAATACATATACCGAAAGCATAGAGTCGCTCAAAGTGGCTAATCCTCGCGCAAACCTCTCTTCGGTAAACTATAAGGATTCGGAGGAATTCTCTATTTTCGTCTCCATCTGTCGGGTTCTCGAGTGCATTGATTGCAGCACGAGTACAGGTAGATACGCCGGCGGGGTCCGTGCATCGGATGACTCTGGGTCCGAACTGCTCGATCGAACTGCAGCGCGCCAGAAACCAGAACCCAAGCCTCAAGGAAGAAGAATGAGAAGCAAGGAGAAGACGAACAAGTCAAAGAATAAAGGAGAAGCGGGTGGTGGAGTACGGCATAGCTTGTGGAGGCGAGGCCTTAAGCTCGGTGGAAGGAACGCAATGCGAAAAAGGGAAGAGAAGAAGAGAAGAAGAGGGCAGCAGCACGAGAGGGTGGTGTAAGAGGGGCCTGACACGCGATGCTCGCCTCGGGGAAGCAATCACGAGGCGGGCGGCGGGGGCGGCTCGGACGCGCGCGAGGCAGCAAAGGAGAGAGAAAGAAAAAGAAGTAGAATAAGGCCCACGAAGAGTGAAGAGGCCCTCAACGGCTTAACCTGCCACGGCACAGCGTTCCTTCTCACTCGCGCAGCCTTCGTTTTCTTAAGCAATATTTTTTTAACTCTCTTACTCTTTCCTCACTCTTTCCTCCTTACTCTTTACCTTATTCGATTCGTATCCCATCCTTCCTTTTGCACTACGATATCTACCCGTTCGCTCTGGCTCATCCCTCCTTCGCCGTGGTATTCGCTGGATCCACGCACTGCTACGGGGCACTGTGATTACACGGCGCGGTACACCGCCGACAAAACGACATGGTCGATGCAATGTAGTGGAGATACTGTACTTATGTAATGTCGTATGTGTACGGTATGTGCATTATATTTAGAGTATACGAGTAATGTCAAAATTATCTATTAATGTCCAAAAAATCTCATGCTACGATGATTGATCTTTCGTCGCAAATTAAAATGAATTTCCCTTCCGTTCCTTCGTCTTATTCCTTGTAATTACTTTAAAAATCCAGAAACCACAAATACAAACGCATGGGACTTTTGACAAAGAACCCAATCGAATGACAAACACCGTGACAGCGTTACGACGTTTTTGAATCTTAACTTTGTGCACTCATAGACATAATTGTCTATAGATGCAAGTACTATGTGTGTTTTTCAGTATGGCAAATATCTCGCCAGGAGCAACTACGAAGCTAACTATTTAAATGAGAACAGGAAACTGATCGTCTCGCGGTTCAATAGACCTTCGACCCTTGGGTCCGGATAATTTGTTTACGAGCAACGCACACGCGGAGCACAAAAGGAAGACAGAACGAACCGCGCGGCGCGGCTATGGATCGCATTTTCTTCGCGTTCTTGGCCTGCGGGGTCCCAGAGTAGAGAGAAGCGCGCAGGCGAAAGGAACGCGGCGTCGGTGCTGGACCAGCGAGAGGGCCATCTCTCAGATGCACCGGGGGCCTCTTCCTCTTCCTCTTCCTCTTCCTCTTCCTCTTCCTCTTCCTCTTCCTCTTCCTCTTCCTCTTCCTCTTCCTCTTCCTCTTCCTCTTCCTCTTCCTCTTCCTCTTCCTCTTCCTCTTCCTCTTCCTCTTCCTCTTCCTCTTCCTCTTCCTCTTCCTCTTCCTCTTCCTCTTCCTCTTCCTCTTCCTCTTCCTCTTCCTCTTCCTCTTCCTCTTCCTCTTCCTCTTCCTCTTCCTCTTCCTCTTCCTCTTCCTCTTCCTCTTCCTCTTCCTCTTCCTCTTCCTCTTCCTCTTCCTCTTCCTCTTCCTCTTCCTCTTCCTCTTCCTCTTCCTCTTCCTCTTCCTCTTCCTCTTCCTCTTCCTCTTCTTCACCACTTGGCAGCTCTCTTGGCACCCCTTCACTGTCTGTACTTCTTCCGCTCCCTCTATAGCTCTCTCATTCACCGTAGAAGCACATCCAGCCTTCTCCCGCTCTCTACGATTTACATACGATTACCAGGCACAGTGAAGACACGCACACCCACGCTATTCGAAAGTGGAAAGAGTCGGAAGGAGATACGTCGACTGCACGGGACCAAGGAGAAAACTAAGAAGCCGTACTCGTCGACTGAAAACGGTCCGATAGTTAGCCAGCACATAGTGATTGGCTCAGGAAACCCGTTGACTGGAGAATCGTGCATGAATACCTCTTCTGCTGGAGCCAATCACTGTACCGTTTGCCCTATGGTATCGTATAAATAAGTGTGGCAGAAGCAGCAGCAGCAGGCTGTATACTCTTCGTCGTCTTCGGGAGGATCGAGGCATTCTCTCTCTCTCTCTTACCCCCCCCCCCCCCCCCCCCCCCCGCCCTCTCCCTCCTCCCTCTCTCCTCACAAAGTCGGGATGTCGATGAGCAGCGGCAGTCGACGGCGTGGGCCGCGCAGTAGGATACCAGCACCCTGAAGAAGCCCACACCCTTCGGGCGCAATACACTCGCTACTCTCGGAAACAATGCCTACTACGCGCCCGTCATCACATCGTACGGTCCAACATTTGCCCTCTTTCACTTATTCCTCGCTGTTCCGATTTCAAATAATCTCTTAATAAACTGGCATTTGATTGAGGTATTTACGATTTTTTTATTCCAAGTCCTAATGATCGTCATATCCAATGTACTGACACTCGATTTCTACCTTTCGCGAAGACTATTCGTACTGTTGTATACTGTTTCGACTCAAACTATTGGGTCTTAAATGTGTATTTTTATTTATCATCACATCAAAAAGCAACAACGAAGAGAAAGTTTCTCAAAATAATTTTTTTTTGTTTCCTCATAGAGAAAGCTTTCTGATGATGAAAAAAAATGTTTCCAGATTGTAATGAAAACGTGTTCAGAATGTTCCAAAACATCGAAAAATCACATTTAGAAACAATGTCCGGATGTGTGCGTGCGTGCGTGCGTGCGTCGACGGATCAAGCTGAAATTTGGCACACATGTGATGAATAGTCAACGTTTGCTCAAAATGTCATCCAAAAATGTTCAATTGTTTTTTTTTGTACGCCATTTTTAATTTCTTCGCAAATGTCTGTGCGCACTGTAGCGCTCATTGTTTAGCTATCCGGCTCAAAACGCGTACACGGATAGAATATGATCACCCGATGGTTCCATTAAAATTTCACACAAATCGATCGAACCGTTTAAATTTTATCTCATTTTCAATTTTCGAATTTTTTGATTTTTTTTTCGAGACGCATTTTACTGTATTAAATAATCATGTATGAATAAAATACATGTGAGAGCCATAGTCAACGTGAAAAAATACATGGAAGTACAGTCCCGGAGCAACAACTGACGAAAAAGTTTACCGGCAACTTTTATAGCAAAAATTGCAAAAATGAGTGATTTTAGGTATTTTTAAACAGCGATTTCTTTGCTTTCCGATGGCATCGCGGAAATGCTCAGGTGTCTATCGTGATCTACAGCAAAACATACACAAGACGATTGATATGACGAGGTTGACAGGATTGCTTGAGTAAAAATCGAAAATGCAAAAAAAAAAAATCAGGAACACATAATTCTATGTATTCTTTCGGGCCAAGCGCAGATCCGACAAAGTGAAGCGTGACGATGGAGTATTTTTACGAGCTGAACCTGAATCAGCCAGCCGTTTTGCATAAAAGTCTAACAAGACGTTGATGTTGAAAAAAGTTGAAAATTGACATTTTCATAGCGCTTCCTCATAAAGTTGAAAATTTCAATTTTCATAGCGCTTCCTCATAAAAGTTGAGAATTGAAATTTGCATATCGCTTTCTCATAAAAGTTGGAAATTGAAATTGTCATATCGTTTTCTCATGATGTTCCTTTATTTGCGAAGCTTCCTCTATGAGGAAGCCAAAAATACAGAAAATGCTTTTTCATAGAAGAAGTTTCGCGAATAAAGGAATATCGTGAGAAAACGATATGACAATTTCAATTTCCAACTTTTATGAGAAAGCAATATGCAAATTTCAATTCTCAACTTTTATGAGGAAGCGATATGAAAATTAATTTTTTTTTAACTTGACACAGTCTAAATACCGAAAATGGGAAAAGCATTTCACCATTTTGCTCGGAGAGTTTGTCGGTCTATGCCGTTCAGAAACACAGTAACTTGATAAAAGAGCTATTAAATTTATTTGAGTGTCTTCTATACATATAATGTAGTGTTGGAATTAAATATTTTTTATACACGTGATAGGAAATGTTGATTTCCAGCTACGACGTTTTATCACAAATACAGAGAAAAAAAGAATTAAAAAAAAAAAGAACAGGGTCGGTATCGATAATAATTTTAGCGTAAACGCTTTCACTTTTAACTAAACCAAATACAGAGATATGCTACAAACTATAGAAAATTTTATAGAGTTAGAGGCTGGAGAGAGCCGAAATGTCAAGCAAGTTTAGCGATAGCATTTACAAAGCGAGGTCGAGCTGTGCAAGGTATTATGTGATATTACTTGTATTTTACCGATTCCCTGTACGGATCCAAGTGGGTGATGTGGGAATGGATGAAATGCGAGAAGTATACATGTCTCAAGGAGTTGGACAAAATATTACACCCCGTACCTTCGTATACTGTTCATTTTGTGATAATTTATCAGTTTTTAAAAACATGCTGTTTGTGCTGAAATGCGTGGCCCTAAATTTTCAGTCGTACTTCAATGATGAGACAAATTCAGTTAGTTTGAACTTGTGTTCAAGTTCAAGTTTCAACGTCAATTTGAACCAAGTTGTTAGTGTTTAGAAAAAAAAAAAAATTCAGTCGCATTGTGTCCCACTCTCCGCCCCGGAGAATCCCAATTCTCCGCTACACGAGAATTATATGACGTATGAATTTGTCGATTCGCCTATGACTACAGTTTTTCACTCTGATTTATAGACCCACGGGGATCACGTTGAAATTCTTAGCGGCCATATAGCCGCACCCGCCATCTTGTAATTAGGGGATCAAGAAAGCATCGCTTTAATGAGCCGGGGGGCTCGTGCACTCGCGGCTTTGCCCGCCGTCCGCCCGCGTCCGAAGAAACAAGCGAGTGAACGGGGAGGGAGGAGGACGGGGGGGGGGAGGAGAGAGAGAGAGAGAGAGAGAGAGAGAGAGAGAGAGAGAGGCAGACTGACGATGAGAGCAAGAGCAAGATAGAAAACAGTTCATACTCGGCCAACACTGAAATGAAGACAGAGAGATCAGCGATAAAGAAAGAAAGCGGGGCTTGTGTAACATTAATGCGAAATCTTACCGGGAGGCTTTGCTTGAGCGGGTGGTGAGAACAATATATTTTCAAAATCAAGCACAACAACAACAAACAGAAAACAGAAAAAAGATTCGTAAGCCGCAGAACGCGAGGGAAGAGAGCAGGCGCAAAATAATTCATACGCGAAGCCTCCAGCAAATGGTGGTGTAGCCGGAGCTCTGGGAATTCAATTGCAATAAAAACAGTAGGTCGGTAATCTTGGCAGAGAGAGAGAGAGAGAGAGAGAGAGAGACGATTGGATGATGAAATAAGAAGAAGGCGAGTGAACCGTAGAAGGAGAAGAGATCTCTGTGCTGCTGACGCTGGTATAGGTCGAGCCACCGCACGAGTTACGTATCAAGAATCCGCCACGGGCGTGGCCACGGATCAACGAGTGCGCGCACCAACGGTTTCTCTTGCTACCTCCGTGATCTCTTTTTTTTATTCGGCCGTTTTGTATAACCAGATTGCGTCTCCTTCCATTCGACATTACACTACTCGTTAGCTGGGAATCCCACTAATATTGGCTCAAATCTGATTTTGGTTTATCAATAAAGTTGATAAATCAGCAAACTCGTCTGCATCTTTGTATCGTCAATAACGCGTTTTTTTTTTAAATACAAAAGTTCACGAATTTGTTTGGTTTTTGTAGAATATTATACGCTTGAACGTTGATAAAAAAAGGAAAGTAGAACAATTTTTGAAAGTATATCAAAGATTGGGGTGAGATTAATTCCAATAGAAAAGGGGACCGCGTTGGAACGATCAAACAGACACTGTCCACAATGTAAATAAGACTATTTAGAGTCTATTCTTATTATTTATCCCCTCAATCTAGTACTAAGAAAGAGAGATCGATAGTCTTTGTCTTTATTCGAATACGCTGGAAGCGTCTATTAGACAATCATGTACCACCCCTTTCGCAAAACCTGTAATAAACTCTTTTATTCGAAAAATGTCAATTGTATATTCGTAACCACATCGCGGATGAATTTATACTGGAACATTGGACTTTCGCATCAACAATCGATTTCATATAAGCAGTCACCAATATGTTCGATGCTATAATTTATTCTTTTGTCCCGGTATTTTGAATGTGACTCGACGAATGGTAGGAATCTGGGCGGAAATACATCTCTCGATTGTAAACGTTTTTAAAAATATTATTATTTTAACAACGTCTCGACGGAAAAAACCCCCTTTCTATATGTTTATACAGAAGAGAAATAGCGTTAGTCCCTACGATAATTCGAGACAGGAAGAGAACAACGATGTTTCTCTACTCGCAATAGTTGGCCAGTTTGCGCCGTTTTACCTCGTCAATCTGATACGTAGGTATATATATAAGGCATATCTGAGACATATATCACACGAGAGAAAGTGTGAGTGAGAGAGTGAGAGTAAAAGAATGAAACGGAAGGGGGGTTTATAGTATATAGAGAGACGAAGAGTTGGAACATCGGACGCGAGCAAGCGTTTGCTGGGCCCGCAAAAGTTGCCCTCGGGACATGCGGGTGTATAATCTTTCCTGGCCGCTCGAGCAGAGAGCGGAGCTAAGAGTTTGGGCCCAATTACAGGGCCAGTACCACCGAACGAACGCCTCCACCTTTTTCGTCCTCGTCTTCTTTTTCATCTGCTTCGGTTCTCGAGGAGGACTTACCAGACAGAGAAGACAAGAGAATTTGGTCCATCGCGATCGCAACAGTTTTGGGGTCCGTTGGTTTTATTCATCTTCCCTGTATCGTCCTATGTATGTATGCGCGGTATTTCGCTCATCCAAGGTCGTAGCGGAATTCGCAAAAGTTTCGGCGCTTTTGTGGGTGCACGATTAATGCCTCGGTGGTGGGGGAGGGAGCCGTGAAAGAATCATCCCCGATGCATCCAATAAACACAGGGTAGCGAAAGTGAAATGAAAAATTATAGAGAACAAAGGAAATTCAGATATTGCTTTTGCAGCAAAAACATTTAATTTTTTATCGCTTAAATCTTTTACGAATATCGTCTGTTATTGTGGACGGTAGACAAAAAAAAATGACATTAAAGATCATCAGCAGAATCGGATGAAAAAAAAGCATTGAAATTTCTCGTTGGAATAATTTTTGGGTTAGCAAAAATGCACATGCCAACGTGGGAAATGGTTTTACTGAGCAAAATTTTGTTAACTTTGGTACAGTGAAAAAAAAAAAAAAAATCCTTACACGATCCTCTAATCGAATCGTCCATGGAATCTCAATTAAAAATCACTTAGCTAAAAGTATATCTTTGAAATTCTCAAGGATTTAAGTGACTTCCTTAGTATTTTGTGATTTTGTTTTAATACCCAGAGCGGGTAATTAAATCGTCGTTTACTCGTGCGTGTCACGAAGCGAGCGTATGTGTTGTATTGTATATATTAAAGCTTCGACAGGAGTAGGAAAATGTTGTAAATGCTCGAGTAAAAAAAATGGCAGGAACCAGTTTTTGACAGGGAATTAACGCCCAAAAGGTAACCGCAACGATGCCTTCGAGGGACCGTTCGACTCGTGGTGGCACAACGGCACCACAGGAAAGAAATTGGTGGAAGAGGTGAGATGAAACAGCGAACAAGGCAAAAGTGGAACCACGTACGATACGGCAGTATGCTCGAATGTAACGCCTTAAAATTAACAACGGCCCCTCGTTTGTGCTACTTCTCCGACGGATTTGCGAGATCCCTTTCTTCTTCTTCTTCTTCTTCTTCTTCTTCTTCTTCTTCTTCTTCTTCTTCTTCTTCTTCTTCTTCTTCTTCTTCTTCTTCTTCTTCTTCTTCTTCTTCTTCTTCTTCTTCTTCTTCTTCTTCTTCTTCTTCTTCTTCTTCTTCTTCTTCTTCTTCTTCTTCTTCTTCTTCTTCTTCTTCTTCTTCTTCTTCTTCTTCTTCTTCTTCTTCTTCTTTTTTTTCTTCTTCTTCTTCTTCTTTCGACATTGCATTGGTACATTGTAATTAAACCTACTAGTGCGATATTCGAAATGAAAACGTGGGTACTGCGCAAGGGGGTACATAGACGGGTAGCTTTATGTATATGCGGGGAAAGAGAAGTATGGAAACGGCGAGAAAGCGGCAAATGCAGCGTACAGAGCGAACAGCAGCGTTCGGTGCCCCGGGTCAAATCGATCAGCCATAGATATCCAATGTCCAACGCACAACCCGGACGCAACGCAATTTCAAAAGGTTTTCATTTATCCAAAGAGAGAAAGAGATAGACCGGATAATATGCGGATGGATAAAAAAAGAGAGACGCGTGGAGATTATAACTGAAACTAGAAATGCAAAGTCGCTTTAATCAAACGTTTGTAGATACGTAATTGTACATTTACTAATGGTCGAGATTAATTATATGATTTTCCATTAAGACGATCAAGACAGGTAATAATAATTATGGTTATCAATCTTGCGATACATTTCCTCTTTGCAACGAATTTTTGGATAATAAATAACAGCATTGTAAGCATTAAAACCATCAGTGAGTTTACATTATGCGGTCATCCTTTACTTTCTCATTAATTACATTTGTTTGAATTAAATTAAAGCTTGGATAATGAAAAAAAAACGCATCGCCATCAATGTATCAGAAAAATGCTGTTGTCGATTCGTTGCATTAGGTACTTTAGTTGGCAGAATTTAACGAAAGAGAAAGGGAAGTGCTGAATGTTTAACGTCGAGAGACGTATTGCGCGGTGTGGTGCGACGATCGTAATGTCTTATATGCGACGAAGGATGCTTCTTTGTATGGCGAAACTTTGTTTTTGCTTCTTGCTTTATTTTTTCCCATTATCCCTACCGCTCCGTTCTTTCTTCGACGAGCATTGTATAAATCGACACCTACAGGCACCTCGAGGAGGGGCGCTTCTCTATAATGAGCTTCGCATTCAGTGCAATCCGGATTATTTTGTTTTCAAGTGTCCACAATACTCGTTACTTCATTTTCTGTTTTGACTCCATTTCATCGTTCGATTCTTCGTAATTCAACTGCTGCAGCATAGACAGCTAATTTTCTTATAGGCACATCCTGTTTCGCTAGTATACACATGACATACAAGGAAACAAACGCGCCCATGTGTAAACCACAGGTAATTGCTCTAACGATGGCGACCGAGGGTTCTCAGAATTGTCTGTACCATACCATACGTGCAAGATCACAACTGGTAGTATATCTTTGTGCAGACTGGGATAGAATAATTTTTAAACGAAGGGAGAGGGAGGGAGAGCGAGAGAGAGAGAGAGAGAGAGAGAGAGAGAGAGAGAGAGAGAGAGAGAGTCCAACACACTGATATAAATCAGCTACAAGAGGGGAACGAAAGTGATGTATGGGTAGCATCAGTTCATTAGTGCGACACATATAGATTATTTCTGCTGTCATAGCGGCAGGTGGACAAAAAGTGAAGTAAGGTGAGAAAAAAGAAGCCGAAGAAGCTGAAGCACGAATAGCCCTATCGGCTATTCGTGCGCGGGAGGACGAATTTAGTATATCAATGGGTGGTCCTCGACGGTGTGGCTGTGGGCATAAGAAAGAAGAATAAGGTAAAGGTGTAGATGGAGCAGGAAGGGACGAACAGTAGAGCATCGTACAGGAATGATATTGCCTCTGTCTCTGTATTTTTCTCAACATTCGTCCAGGCCCAGATTTCTTGGCCAGCACGTAATTAGCCGACATCTATCAGCCCGAAGCTGTCAGGGCTTCCAGCTTCTCGAGACCCGCAACCTTCATCATTGCTGACCGAACGACGTTATCGTTGTCATCGTCGTCGTCGTCTTTTACACTCCCCATCACATACCGCCCTGCTCACCACTATAATATTGGGATAAGTAGCAGCTTAATATTTTCCATACATCTTGTACAGGCTGAATGTAATTTAATAAAAGCTGGACCTTTGGAATACATCAATGATTGTAGAAAGAAGAAAGCATCGTTGAATATACCACGGAGCTTATTTTTATTTTTTTTTTATTTGGAAGGACACACGACACAAGCTCGTTACCATTGATATATTTTCGAGATTCGATAGACGTAAAGTGTTCTCAGCATGCGTAGGAGTAATAGGAAAACCGGAGCACATAATAGACAGTGTGTATTTGCGGTATCCAGTGGAACAAGGTACGCATGAAATTACAACTGGGTAATCGCTCCGATAGCTCCAATGATTACCGGAGGGCTCTCGGTTGCGGCTTACAGGCCGAGTGACGAATGGCTTCTGAGCGACTGTCATTTAATCTGACTCTTGCGAGATTCAGCGTGTAACTCAAAGCGCGCAATCATGCGCCCTCCGCACAGGTAAAGCTTGCTCACCGTGAAAAAGGCCGTGGATATTATACCAAGCGAGTTGTTTGCGATGAGGTCGCAAGAGTATGACGATGATTTGCGATTAGCTGGAAGCGCAGCTGAGCGGAGGAGGCGCAGTCAGTTTCCTCGGGGGGGAATGGGGAATACGCGCGCACGCCTTCGCATGTATATGAGAAACTCATGTATATCTCTCGTGGCTCGATGCGAAGGATTAATCAAAGCCCCGCTCACAATTAGATGTAACGAGTGAACGCGTTTTTTTTTTTTGTCGTTCTTCACATTTGCTATTCGTAAGATGGCGAAGCGGCCCCTGGAGCATCGAGTTGTCACGTTACTTTCCTACGCTGCCAGACTCGGGTGAGACTTTCTTCGGGTACTATACATAATAGTTATACGAGGAGCTTCATATACCAAGCATACCGCGTATACGAAGTGTGGAAGACACAGGTACATTGGAACAGCTTGTAACGTAACATACCACTTTGTATTACCATAATTCTGACACTTTACGAGTGACGATAAAAGGACTAAACGCGCGCTAGCGCACACCCCGCGGACTCTGTATTGCAGAGAGATATATCTACTGTACCACGGTAGCTAGGGCATGTAATATTCGCTATGTACAAGAGAAACACCTTCGACTTTGATATTATTAACGATCATGCATCGTCCAAGCTGTGACGAAGAAAGAATAGTTGTGTGCAGAAATGAAGTTTCGAAAATGTTGTCAATGAGGTGGGTATTTTGCAAATGACGTCAAAATCTATCAGATTTAGCAAATAATGTGTGAATATCCGCGTTCAAATCGAGGTAAAAAAAATTTGATTTTTTTTTTTCGCTTACAAAAGTTGTCGCTAAGATAGCTGGAAAAAAATTGTCTGATTTTCTATCTACTATACATCATGCTTCGCTGTTTGGTGAAAAATTTTCATTTTTTGCATCAGAGAGTCTCTGATGCAATGAGAGAGAAAGATCCTAACCACAAAACGATGCTTGCTGTCGGATTTTCCGTACGATTCCTTTACTCTTAGAACAAAATTTCATAGCTCCAAAGCACGTTTAAGAAATCGTTCATCAAGATTCCTATCGTAACTTATCGCGGAGGGATGAAATAGTCGAGCCACCGTGCTGTACCGCTATTACGAAGCAGGCAGTCCCCCCTCCTTCACTGCACCCTCGGGGCGATTGAGTAGAGTGTACTCCAGAGATTACGGGCAACGCCAGCCGGTTTGCGAAAATCAAGATGGAGCTGAATTTTTCAAGCACACGTATAGGTTACATACGGATGCAATAAGGTTGATCGAAGCATCAACTACATATATAACTTTTTTTTTATCGTTTATTTGTGGTTTTAAAAAATGTACAAATTTCATCATCATATTTGTTTCGGCGTGAAGTTGTCTTAACATTGTTGAGGAAAAATTATGAAGAAAATTGACATAAATTTTGGAATCTCGTATGATTATTATAATCTACGTTCTTAGTTACAACTTTTGAATGTCCCGCCTTCAACGCTCGCTACGCCGCATGTGGCTAATAAGTGAGGTTCTATTCACATTAGCTTCACCGGCTTTGGAACTATCTCTCCAATGCAACTAGTACTTCAATAGTTTGATAGCTAGGGTTCATGTCTCGTCACTTTTCGTATTTTATTTATCAAAAATTATTATTTTTTGCTTCCTCATAGAGGAAACTTTATTTTAATGGAAAAAAAAAAAAAAAAAATGCTTTCGAGATTTTTATGTTAACATGGTTAAAATGTTCCAGAACGTTGAAAAATCATATTAAAAAAAAAATGTGTAGATGAGTGCGTTTTGAAATTTGACACGCTTGTAGAGCAATTGGGTACCTCTGTTTGTTACAATCTACGCCATAATTGAAAAATTCGTTCAGATTTTATCAGATTGTAAAATCTTCGATAAAAAGTGTGTTGGCGCTCTAGCTTTCGGACATTTTGAGGTATCGGGCTGAAACTTTCTACAGAATTAGAAACAATGTTTCTAATTCTCAAACAATGTTTCAAACAATGTTTGCTATTGAATTTGGCAAGAATCGGTCCACCGGTTTAAATTTTATACAATTTTGAATGAAAAAAAAAAAATGCGGACATCGCAACAGACGCACGTTTCCGTTTCAAATATTCAGGTAGAAGCTAAATAAGAGGCAGGTTCGTTATCAGTGGCACATTTTTTTAATATCATTTTTTAATAGCATTTTTTAAGCCAAATTGTATAATCGTGAGCTTCAGAATTTTCCGGGCCGCAATTACACTTTATGTCCTTCTTGTTTAAAATAATAATTAAAAGTATATTTAAATTATCATTGAATGTAAAAACAATTTTTTTTTTTTTTTGCTTCATAGAGGAAAGTTGGTTTTCATAGATATGAAAAAATGGTGGAAGGTCAGATGCCTTCGTCATTCATTAAAATTTTGCTCATAGCCTCCTCTACGAGGAAACGAAAAATCGATGAACAAACTTTATCATAGAGAAGGCTGTACACAAAATTGTAATAAATGAGAAAGCCATGTAAATTTTTTTTTTTTTTTTTTGTCACTCGTTGAAACATTTGCATAGTTCCAGATTCGTGAAACTGGAGGTCACTGCGCTTTCGCTACTGGCAAACATCTGCCGAAGCTGAGACCCAAGAACACGCTCAAGAAGAAACGAGCTTTCGACAATTGAGAGTATATCTACGCTCCTCGGGGTGCAGTGAAGAATTAGAGAATATTTGGACGGAGTTTAAGATTTAACTATACGCGATCGGGACGAACCCTCGATGTTACCTTGGACGCTCCTCGAAGGGACACTCGACAAACAAGTTTTGCATAATTCTACGTTTATAATCGTCCGCTCAGGCAACAGTACGTGCACGCAGCTGTACCACCCAATACTATTCCACAAAATAAGATACCAAAAATATTATACTTTGAGAAAGTAAATGAAAAGTGCGAATCTGACGGAGATTTTATTTCGACAAGAATATTAAAAAAAAAAAAACTACTTTGAATGCAGCCGCAGCTTAGATCGCCCGAAGAGTTATCTTAATCGCACACACTGCGAGAATACATCTTTTTTTTTTCCTCGTAGCAGCACCTTTCAGCTCGCGGCAGGAACGAACAATCGAAACCGGTGTTCTTGAATTGTATACATCTCGGCAGTTAAATGGGAAGAAAAAAAAAACGAAATTACGAACTTACAACGAAAAGGTTTACTTTCCTTCTCGCAGAGTTCTCATCTTCGACTTTGTATTATGATGACGTGAGATACCCGTTTTATGTGCGCTTGTCTAAAAGTCTCTTGAGGGCAGACTGAGCCTTCGGTAATTGGGTAAAACGGGTGGCACGTTTGTCGCAAGGTACCTTCAGGGTATCGTGGCCCGCATGTATGCTGAACCGGCTGATGCTTCAACCGCTGCGAAAATTGGCGAGTAGTTTAATTATTTAATCTTGGCTAAGCTCGCGCCAATCTTCCGATAATAGCGACGAAGAGGGTGCCACGACAGGGGCTCGCCCTACGTAGGCAGAGTGAAACATCCGAGAAAGCTTCGATTGTGCCTCTCACCTTTTACATTGTGCAGAACGGAAGACTTTGCGCTAGTAAAGAACGTTCAGGAATTGAAACTGGAGCTCGTAATTAGCCTGAATACAAAGAGGTAAACCTGTTTCTAACGATTCTTTACAGTGATAAAAATGAGTTGGGAGGAGATATAATTAGTTGCGGCAAATAAATAAAAAAAAATAAATAAACTCTTAACTGATAATTGTCTTTCTCGCGCAACGTTTTTTCGTTCGACGACAAGTAAAATGCGAGTATGCGCTACGGTTCATGTCCCACCGTTAAAGAAACCTAAAACTGATGGTTAATTATTTTGGCCCTCGTCTCGCAGTCTCAGTCCATCACGCTTTCCCCTCCACGCCGAATTGAACTTGCGCTCGGACGTGCGGGCCTCGCGAAGGGTATTTTTTTTTTTTTTGCTTGCGCCACGCGCCGCCACGTGACGTGCAAGCGCGAACGAGCCAGCGGTAAAAAGGAAACGAACACCGTTGAACGAGAGCCAGAGAAGAGACGAACTCGCCAAGAGCCCGGGCAAGCACAGCGAGTGTTACCGATAGCCAGAGAAAGGCACGCACAAAAGGCCGCCGAGAGGTCCCTTTACTCTCTTTTTCGAACGAAGCTGTTGTATAGAAGCAGCGCAGCGGAGAATCTGTGAGCACAACACCACCAGATTATCGGCCGGAAGATTAAATAATTAAACGCTCACGCTCCCGCCAATTTTCGACGTGGCAGCTCTCTCTCCCCCGGGTTGTTATACTTGTTAGCCTCTCGACCCAGCCAGCCTCGTGGACCGTTGCACTTTCGCTGCACTCATTATCATCGCTATT
Source organism: Amblyjoppa proteus (assembly GCA_963922035.1). Lineage (NCBI taxonomy): Eukaryota > Metazoa > Arthropoda > Insecta > Hymenoptera > Ichneumonidae > Amblyjoppa > Amblyjoppa proteus. Next base: position 170,909 of record OY998228.1, on the reverse strand, counting down.
CGTGTTACAATTTACTAGTGTAGTTCTCGAGCAAAAATTTTCATCCGCCACTTCTCAGTCAGGATTGAGTACGTTACACTCGTAGTTGGACGGCTCCACTCGGCAGCTATTTATGATTTTTCAATATTACTTATTACGTCTGCACCCAGTTACACGTCCGCCATAATAATAATGAGATATGTTGACGTTCCGTTAGTCAAAAAATTTAAAACCACAAATAGGCGTGACAAAAAGAGCTTGCCCGGACAAACCTAAAGGTCAGAATACATATCAGGTTTGATATATGATTGAGATATTGCGCTTGCTATAGAGATTATAGATAATTATTATACGGAGTCGTTGACTTCCTTCGCTACAAGGTGTTAGAATCTTGGATCGTTCGTTCGCGATGAAACACAGAGAGCTTAAGCGTAGTTGCTTTCGGCAAAGCCAGTGGCGAGAGATGTATATTGATTTAATTAACGTAGTAATTGCAGGCTCAAGAGAAACTTTCGGTATAGCTCAGGGGGACGCTGTTGACGGCTTGATTGAAACGTAGCGAGCCCGGGCTCTCGCGTGTACCCGTAAAAATAACCCAATTTGGCCAGGCCGGTAGTTACACCATTTAATTACGGATAATTTCTCGAAGATGACACGCGCACCTCGTTATATCGACTTCCATCGCAGTTTATTACCCCGTTCTATATTCGGTCGACCGGAATTTTATACATTTTAATCGATATTCTGATGCAAATTGTCTACCGACAATCATTTTTTCTTCTTCTACTTTTCAATAATATTGTTTCGGGTGAAAAACAATGAGGCGGAAACATTTCACACGGGTCGCGACGGTAATAAAAATTTTAACGCTCGACCGTACCTATCCAATGGATTTTACAATTTGTCGCGTGTGCATTCACAGACCATTCACGGAAGGCAATTAAACTGGATATTATATATCTGATGAATAAAACAGATCAGGTGACCAGACGGGGAGCAATAGCAAATATGGAATATACCATTATACCGTACCTACAGAGAATCGGAACGCGAACGTGTCGACACGCTGTTTTCTTGTAATAACTATTTTCACGTTTAATATATTGGTTGTTTGATTGCGAATTTTATTCAACACTCGCCGACTCGTTAGCGAGAGTTTCATTGATTTTAATTTATTATTATTTTTATTGTTTTACCGTTCGCAACAGTATGTAAATCGAAGGTCTGGTCTTTAAAGGAAATCCTGTGCCATTAAAATGTCTCGAGGGGTCTTCCGCTAGTTCGTTAAACAATTAATGGGTCTGACTGATAAACAACGGCCTCGCAACACGAGGGACAGCGTCGAGTGTCCTCGGCCTTAGCCAAACAAAATTCGAGTATGATCGGGATGGTGGACACGTGTGCAATGTTAAAATCATGATACCGTATCCGAGGGCCTCACTTTTGTTGGCGCACGATACCTCCACCCCGTACTGTTCGCGGGCCGGAGTGTATCACTCTCGAGTGCATACACACGCCATAGGGGGAGGGCGGGGATGATGGACTTGCCACAAACGTGTGTATAAACGGATCACTTTTCGACTGAATACACGAGCTGTCATTAAAAAATATCGGCAAGTATGCCAGCTGTGAAAATGTTAACATTTTTCTTGTTTTGTTAAAAATACAAAAAAACTGCGATCCATCCGGGATTCATCCGCACTAGAGGCACGTGTTATTGTAGATATTTTACTAGCAGTTGACGGAATGCGGTGGCGAGATGAGAGATATGGGGTCGGATTGCGATTCCGCGGTCGGCACGCGAACACGCGTTTCGTTTCGCATTTGAGATTCGAGAGTGGCAAAAGAGTAAGCGAGATAGCCCACCCCTATCCTCTGACTCGATCTGTTGGACAGTACTTCCGTTTTCCGAATGCCGGAGGGTTCTCGCAGCGTCAATGCCGGAGGCGGACTCGGTCAAAAATAACGAATAAGCGGCCAATAAACGGGGAGCCCGGGAGCCCCGCCGTGTTCTTCGTCGGTGTCCGTTCACTCTCCGCCACGGTTTTATCTTTACGTTCACTCAATGGCTCAATAACAGTTTTCGTTCGTTCGAAAATCTTCGTCTTATACCGCGCCACGAGTAAGAGCGCTACCGTTTAATTACAGGGCTGAATCTGCACCCCTAACGTGTCTACCGTGAAAGTTCCAATGAGACAGTGGTCTGAATTGCATGCTCCTGTGACTAGTACCGTGCGAGGGATCAGAGGCAAGCCTGGATCATTTAAGATGCCCATCCGTCATGGAACGATTAACCCGCTCGTGTCGAAAGCCAGCGCTATAGAGAGAGAGAGAGAGAGAGAGAGAGAGAGAGAGAGAGAGAGAGAGAGAGAGAGAGAGAGAGTCAGAGAGAGAGAGAGAGAGAGAGAGAGAGAGGGATACAGAAAGAAGGTGTCGGAGTTGAAGCCCCGCGGGGTACCACGACCCCTGTGGCGAGCTCGCGACTCCCGTAAGAGCCTCCGTTCGGAAATCGTCCTAGCCGGCCCTTCCGTTGCGAAAAGACCTCTCACGAGAGACTTGACGAAACCCTCCAAATCATATAAATCCAATTATTTAATCTTCTTTCGGTAACTACTACAATTATTGATAAAACATGTTCGGAGCTAGTCTAGGCCAGGTTGCTTTTCAAAAATTTTATTGAGTCTAACATGTAGTCGGTTTGCTGATAGAGGTTTTTAGCGCAATTCATAGATTGGATCTGTTTTACATATTAAAAATTCTATCTATACAAACTTAAAAAAAAAAAAAAATCGAAACAACTTTACCGCTGGGATGTTAAGGTTCTCCCTTAGGTGACCGGTATTCGGTTCCCACTCTTTCCTATTAGATGGTCCGTGTTTTTAAAGCTTGAAACAAGCAGTAAAAAAAAAATATACATCGATAAATGAACTTGATTGATGTATAGAGCAACGCAGTACTTTTCACATTCATCGGGGACCTCCCCTTGGTTAATTGATTAAAAGATAAAACGAATTCTTTACGAAAAGAGCACACTAAAACTCATTACCTTAAAGATACCGGGGTGCGATGATTTATCGTAGATTGTGCGTATGCACTGTCTTTTGAGAATAAACATTCCGGGATTCCGGAATCGTCTTTTTTACTTTTAATGGGATGACTTGAAATTCAACATCTTGTTTTGATACAAAGGAGCAGATCACTCTTCCGACGTTATAGTTCAGGAGTACGGTTGATCGTTGGTCGTCGAGCGGCGAAATTCAAGGGACGATAATAAAAAGTAATAAAAATTGTAAAAAAATAAAATAAAATAAAGATAAATGAAGAACAGCGCATCGGGCGCATACGAACATATTCATAGGCAGCAGAAGCGAGAAGAGCACCAGCAACGTTACGCTATAGTCCGAAAATAATAAATCCTCAGGATGAAGCGAGTTGTATGGCTACGCGAACGGGATTATTAAAAGAGCGAGATCGCGACCGCATAGGTCCCCCATCCACCGTCCCGCGGAATCTTTCGACTTGTAAAGTATAGCAGTAGTATACTAGCTCGTTCCCATTTGGTACGACCAAGCGGAGTGAAGGAGAGATGAGAGAAACAAAACGCATTACCGTTTCTTAATGAAGCTGAGGGGGCCGCGTACGGGAACGAAAGAACGAACGGCACACATCGGCTCGGACGGACTAACAGACGGACGGTCCGACGTTCAGAACTAATTGGAGCCACGAGATATTAGGAGAGGGCGAGCGAGATAGCTGAAGGGAGAGAATAACAAAAAAATACAGAAGGGAAGCAGAAGAAGGGATTGCAGATTCGAAAAACATTTGCACTTTCCGATCTCGCGTGGGTGAAAATGAACGAGATACGCAAGTAGTGTGAAGTTTATTTGACGAGGTCCTCCGAGTTCATATATTCCTTTGTACAAATTGTACAAATTGTTCTCTGTGCCAATTTTTCTCATAACTGTACCTATAAGTTTAAGACACATTCATTCATTTGTGAATTTTCGAAAAATCGCCGGTTTTATTTTGATTTTTTCAATGAGTTGGATTCGGTTGTCCGCCAAAATGCCGGTTACCAAAAAAAAAAAAAAATCTCTTTACGTTTATCCTTTGTAGGATCGACAATGTTCAATTAAAAAATAATCAGCAAGTAACTTCCGGTATTTACTTGTAGCCATCTACCAAAATGTAATGGCTCACTCAACGTAGAATGCTTAATATATAACGGCTACACGCTTTTATTAATTCGGTATGTACGGACGGAGGTACCACCACTGCAAAGGAAACGTTAAACTCGAGGGGTTTTGTTATTCCCAACAGTTGCAACTCTCTCTCTCTCTCTCTCTCTCTCTCTCTCTGTCTCTCTTGTTAGTATTCGCTAGCTTCGAACTAACATGAGTTGATTGGAAAGGTTCGCTAACTCTTTGACGAATTGACCCCCCTACGACTAATTCGTGGAAAAAAAGAGTAAATTGGCGAATACTGCGGATTCGTCGGAAAGCGTGTTTATGTTGAACACATTATTGTTCGATTTACTGGAGGATATGTTAACAAATTTACGAATATTATTGCTACGCGGTTAAAAGTAATTGCCTTTTACGACGCTCATGGATTCGGTCATATTACAAGAATTGCTGTATTTGTCTTTCTTGTGTCGTGTATTAAATACTCATTAACTGACATGCGTAGCCGCTGAAAGCATTGAAGCGACTTCTGTCAGTAAGAGAAATAGGTATTAACGGGCAGCGACATAAAAGTGTTTGGCCAAATATAGATAGACGATATGGTAATACCTTAAATTCGCCATCCTAAGCGCAAAACCCCAAAGTTAAATTTGAATTTGTAACGACACTCATCGACGTCGAAATTTCATTAGATTAACCATATAGTCATTATTTTTCACACAGTTGCACTATTTCCACAATAGTTAATTAATATAATACTGTAATGATTACTTTAGAAAAATTTTATAATATACTACGTTTCTGGACCGACAGCGATAGGTGCGTGATTGGTGTGTGGCTCTGACGGTCCCCAAAGTCAAGTAGTACACCCGCGATCAGTAGTTGGATGGGTGACCGACCAGCCGTGCGCTGGCTAGCGCAGCGAATCGTGGAGTGGGAGGTAATTTTCTCGGAGATTGGCGATTACCCTGTAGAAACACAAATCTTTGGGAAAAGAGGCGTTTGTGTATGGCCAAGTTCTCCATAGATTCCCTGTGCTCTTGTGCGAATGCGACACAATAAGGGGGTGGTAAGTCGGCTGCAGCTGCAATTGGGGGGTGGGGGTAGGGGGTACAAAAGGTATGTACCCCGTACAGGTGGACCAGATATAAACAATATATATATATATATAGGGGAAAGCGGGGCAAAATGGGACTGTGGGGCAAAACGGGATAATGATGAAAAACGCAATTTTCCAATAACTTTTGGATGACGGCGATGGTCGTGACTGGGGCAAAACGGATATTAAAATTCGGATATATCTTTGGGACAAAATGGGATATCCAAAAATCATGGGAAAATTGAGTTTTCGCTTCGGGGTCCCGTTTTGACCCACTGTCCCATTTTGTCCTGCCCTCCCCTATATATATATACATACATATATATATATAAGGATTATGGTGGCTCGCGCATTTGCATCAATTCCGTCTATTTTAAATTAACGATACAGAGATTCATCAGGACGAAGTTCTATTTTGACAAGACGAATGAAAAACACATCGTGATTCCTCAAAAGTTTAATATGGTAGCAAAAGAAACGTTACGATTATGCGTTGCGTTAGCGCTGAGAGAGAGTTAAGGTTCTTCTTCACTGTGATGCTTTTTTAATATCCATTTTAGTTTTTTTTTCTTTTTTCGCGAATATTTTTGAAAACTCCCGACAAGATTATAGTGATCTTGGTATACGACTAACTCTCCGCGATTAGCATCTTTTTATAATAAAAATGTAGGTCCTCCGTGGCTCTCGCGGAGACGATCGCGTCATATCATTATCGAATTATAATACGACGCGGAAGATCGTAATAATTTTAGAAACTTTCGTCTACGAAATACGCCTACACGTTGCACTTTTTCTTCTCTTTTCAATTTTTTTTTCTTCTTATTTCGTTGCAGCTGCGCGCGAGGCATACGTATCCAAGGGTTTGTCCACAATATGTTATCGCTCCATAAAAAAGCGGTTACATATGTCAAGGGTGAGGGGTGGCACTGAAAAAAGTATATATAGAAAAAAAAAATCGGTTACACAAAAACTAAAATTCTTTTTCGGGTCTACTTTTATCCGAACATTAGCCTACAACAAACCGTGGAGTAACCACCTTCGATTAGCAAATAACTCAATTATATATGGATCGGACATTACTTTTACTGTACCAAAACAAAATTCTATCATTTCCTATTTTCTGCGTCATTGTTCAGTTACTGAGAACTTAAAATGTGCACTTTACACTTAAAAAAAACCACTTCCATGAATCAATGATGTCAGATAATTTACGTAATTTTTTTTCCCAATTTGTAAAGTCAAATGAGCTTGAAATTTATTTTAATTCTCTTGGATTATACGTTTTATAGAAAAAATCCAATCCAATGCAATTGGAATAAAAATCAGATGTTTTGTAACTGATCCTCTTTCTATAGACCCCTCTTCCTCTGCCGCTTAAAATCTCCAAGATATGGTCGGTAGGAGAATGGTTACGTACGGTGTTTCTCGGCCCGTGATGCGCGCGGATTGTGAGCATAGGGAAAGGCCCGGCGCTTTCACTTTGCCACTTTAAAACGTATATTTCTTCAATTTTCTAGTCGAGTAAGCTCGACTCGAAGGGTCCTTGTGGATCTGGTAAAGCGTGCACTATCCTGTTACGCGATCTCGTTTCTCCTCTTCTGCTATGCTCAACGTCTCTCTCTCTCTCTCTCTCTCTCTCTCTCTCTTTCTCTTTCTCTTTCTCTTTATGTGCCAGACGACCGTCGAGTCCGCAATCAAAATTCAAATCACACTTCTGCGAAACTCGACATAAAATCAATAAATGATTCGACTACTGAAAAGCTGATAATGCTCTTCGCGAAGAGCGGAAAAAACACACACACCACAAACTTGGAAAAAATTGTTAATCCAATGCTTTTAGAGAAACATAATTCGAGTGAGATCCGGGACCCGTACGTTAATAATTATAAATCTACGCTACATGGAACCAAGATTCACAGACCTCCATTGTTAGTACAATGAGATTATGAAAAGAAAAGAGAGAGAAAAAAACGATAATAGAAAAACGATAGCGAAGGCAGCTAGGGAACTGGAGATTGGAACTCGGGGTTGGATGTGGAATAGTGGCTTAATATAAATGGTTTTCCTATATTGCCTCTCGTGCGTCTGCTACGCGTTGTTGAGCCGCGCTCTCGGCATGGTTGGACATGGACATGGGTTACCGGTTCATTTAAATAAGTTAAGGATCTTTCGCTTAGTGGCTTAGCGCGCTCGGTCCATTACAGCTGGGCAAAAGCGGCTAATTACCTGCCTGACGTGAGTTATAAACTCCCCTCTCCTCTGCCTTTGCCCCCTTTTCCACGCAGCTTTACTTGGTATCCTCTTTCCACCCGCGCTTCGAGAGGCATAAAGCGCGCGAGCCCTTCCTTCTCAGCATCGGAATATCTTCAACCCGATCCGAATTTCTACAACGAGAACGAGTCTGCTCGCTCGGTCGCTTCTCTCGGGAAGATCACTATATATGACTTCCAGAGTCATCGTTTACGAACATCCCCGGACCACCGGGCGATCATCTAAACTTAATTCGCAACTCTCCGGATCTACTACCCGAGGCTCGACGACCCCGCGCGATTATGATCGAATTGTCGTTACCGAGAGGAATGAGTGACTCAGCTTTAGTGGATATAGTAATCGATTTTTATAGCAGAAGCTATACTGAGGAACTTTACGAAAAAAAGCAACAACGCATGGTGAAAGATATATATGCTTCATACATATGCAACGCGATATGTCGAGGTAATTTTCAGATCCCAAAGGCTTCACTTTTGTCAAACTACACGCTGTGAAAAACGGTTTGAACACTCGAAGAGTATTCCTTGTCCGCAAACGTTCACAAATTTATTTTCTTGTCAACTTGGCATTATTTTCTTTTTCTTTCTTAAACCCTGTTTATAATGAAAAATAAGTGATGGAACAACGAGAAGAGAATCGTCAAGATTACTGGTCAAGAAACTTTAATAGAATGTACAAACCTCTTTACATATCTTTCCGACCATTTTATACATTTCGAAGATGAGCACTCTGGCATTTAAATCTGGAAATACCTTTTTCACCAATAAAACGTTGTGTGATATATATTATTTTTCTTTCGACAGGGTCAAGACATTTGGCCGAAATTGAAGAGTGTTACAATATTTATGGCCGAAACTTTTTTCGTTTGCTGTGAATGAGAGCAGAATAACAGTGAATACAAAGGACGATGCCATCGGGGACAAGTGCTGTTACGACGAGGAGTAGACCCCTTCACTCTGAATCAGAACGGATGAACTCGCCGAGTGTGCGCTCGAGAGAGAGAGAGAAAGAGAGAGAGAGAGAGAGAATGGAGAACGCGTGACGTCTGTCGTTGAGCTTGGCAAAATGCGATTGAGAGTTGACAAATCGCAGCAATTCCCCTTCGACTCCTCTCGAACAGGTGCACAGGAATTCGGCTGACAGATGCAATTTTGTAATAAACGATGAGCGCACAAGAACTCGTCGAGGCTTGAACTACGCAAAGGCTTCGACTCTTCATTATTATTATTATTTTTTTTTTGCGGGCCCTGCGAATTAATCTAGTTTGTCATAACTGTGGACGGGCTGCGTCAAAGTGCCGCTAATGAGAAAAGGGTCTCCGCTCAATCCGTACCTTTATTCGTACCTTCTTGGTTTTGTTTGTTATTTATCTTATCCCCTCGACCTTCGTCTTCTTATTAGTTCAAAGTCAGCAAAACTATTAGTTTTCTCGGCCCCCCTTGTCTTTAATTTGAAAAAGTCACTAGCACGCACGCACGCACGCACGCACGCACGCACGCACGCACGCACGCACGCACGCACGCACGCACGCACGAGAAAAAAAAGAAACAAACAAGAGTAGAGACGAAAAAATAGTTGCTAGTAGTTTTCGAGCCTACACACCTCACATAAGATGATGAGACTTAACATATTACCACTGTCATTTTTATATTTATGCCATGCGAGGTGTGGAAAGCCGGGTTTCTCAATCGACAGAAACCCGACTGCTTCCTTTTCTGTTTGCCCTAAAGACGTCCGGCCTGCAGTGTCTCTGGGTTTGGCACAAGAGGCACCGAGCTCAAGGCAGGATGACCCGGGGGACCGGTAAGTGGTTCCCCGGATTATCTCTCCGACCGTCGAGGGTACCAACGTCGGCCGAAGGATGGAACATGACGTACGTATATACGTATACGCGATACAGTGTAGACGGCAGAGACACGTACGGTATAAGGGCAAACGCGCGCGACCGAAGGGAGTCTATTTCATGGTTAATTTGTCTAACTCGATTCCACCGCACTAACACTAGTACAGACCAAGTCTGGAGCTTGGGGTTCCCTTCCTTCGTTCGCGAAACCACCACCACCACCGCCAATGTTACCGCATCACCTTCCTGGACCAAACGAACCGACGGCTGGTTTAGGGTGGACCCTCGAACGGTCCAACCCTCGAAGCGACTCTAACGCACTTCGATTTCAACTGGAGTATATTTTTTCAATCCCCGTTTTGACTCCGCACCGTCATGTCTAAACGTAATTCAAACGAGACATTTTTTTTTCACGAGGGTTCAGCAGAATACAGTCGCTGATAAATTAAGAGTCAAAACCAATGACCGAGCATCGTTGAATACATTTTGTTAAGTTCCAAATTAATCGATAGTTATTGCAAAGAACAAAAACAACAACAAAATGTACTTTTTTAAAAATGGAATTGACGTTTTGCTTCCTCATAGAGGAAGCTTTGTGATGATGAAAAAAAAAAATTTCGAGATTTTAATGAAAACGTGTTCAGAATGTTCCAAAACATCGAAAAATCACATTTAGAAAAAATGTCCGGATGTATGTGTGTGTGTATGAAACGGACGCGAAAAATTCAAACCGCTATAACTCGAAAACGCCTCGACCGATCAAACCGAAATTTGGCACACATCATGTGCGATCGATAGTCAACGATTGCTCAAAATGTCATCCAAAAATGTTCAATTGTTTTTTTTGTACGCCATTTTTAATTTCTTCGAAAATGTCTGTGTGCACTGTAGCGCTCACAATTTTTTAGCTATCCGGCTAAAAACGCGTACACAGATAGAATATGGCCACCCGATGGTCCCATTAAAATTTCACGCAAATCGATCGAAGTGTTTAAATTTTATCTCGTTTTGAATTTTTCGAATTTCATGAAAAAGTAGTACTTTGGTTTAAACGCATTTTTCCTAATTAAATATTCATTTATGAGTAAAATAACTGTCAGATTCGTGATCTGCATGAAAAAATACATGGAATATAGTCCTAGAGTTACGATTAATGAAAAAAGTTTATCTGTAATTTTTACAGACAAAATTGAAAAATGAGTGATTTTGCATATTTTTAAACAGCGATTTCTTTGCTTACCGATGGCATCGCGAAAATATGCAGGTGCTCATCGTGTTCTACGGCAAGAAATACATAAGATGATGAATATGACGGAGTTAAAATAATTAGTTAAAGCGGTGTCATGTGAACTTCTCGAGTAAAAATTTAAAGATCGAAAAAAAATTGGAAACACATAATTCTATGTATTTTTCGCGCCGAGCACAGATCCTACATCCGTTTTGACTAAAAGCGCAAGGTTGCTGTATTTTTTTCGAGCTAAACCTGAATCAGCCAGAAATTTTTCCTGAAAGTTAAATATAACGTTGATGTTGGAAAAAAGTTGAAAATTGACATTTTCATAACGCTTCCTCATAAAAGCTGAAAATTGAAATTTTCATATCGCTTCCTCATCAAAGTTGAAAGTTGAAATTTTTATTCGCTAAGCTTCCTCATAGAAGAAGCTTAGCGAATAAAAAATGTCAACTTTCAACTTTCAACTTTCAACTTTCAACTTTCAACTTTCAACTTTCAACTTTCAACTTTCAACTTTCAACTTTCAACTTTCAACTTTCAACTTTCAACTTTCAACTTTCAACTTTCAACTTTCAACTTTCAACATTCAACATTCAACTTTCAACTTTCAACTTTCAACTTTCAACTTTCAACTTTCAACTTTCAACTTTCAACTTTCAACTTTCAACTTTCAACTTTCAACTATCAACTATCAACTATGATGAGGAAGCGATATGAAAATTTCAATTTTCAGCTTTTTACAAGTGAAGTGATTTAAAACAGAGCCGGGCAGTATTTTAAATACTTGATGTATTTTAAGTATTTAAAATACATATTTTAAGTACTCAAATACTTTTTGGTATTTTAAGTATTTCTCAAAATACAAAATCCAAAATACTTTTGGTTTTCTTGACTGTACGGTAAGGCCGGACGAGATGGATGGATGGATGGATCGGTGGACGGACAGGATGGATGGATCGATGGCCGGATTGAATGGCCGGGATGGATGGCCGGGATGGATGGACGGGATGGACAGATCGATGGACAGATCGATGGCGAGCGTGATGGGCGAGGATGATGGGCGGGGATGATGGACGAGGATAATGGGCGAGAACCAAGCCGGCTCAGCCGTCCAAAATCTATCCTGTCCCACCCTGTCCAGGCATCCCGTATTGATTTTAAAAAAGTATTTAAAAACTACTTAGAAATGTATTTAAAATACAAAAAGTTTTTTATATTTTAAATACATATAGTATTTTGTATTTTGTATTTTAAGTACTTTCGAGTATTTTGCCCAGCTCTGAATTTAAAAGGATAAAATCGTTTATTATTGTTTTTTCGTTAAAATTTCGTGTTTCATAAATTCATCAATCTTTTTTATCTGGATACTTAAGAATTGATTTTTCTACCACATCCAACAAGTCTACTTTACGATGAGTGAAAAAAGTCGACTTACGTCTACACCATTTTTTAATTTAATTTTTTTTTCTTTTTTTTTCATTTAGACTCTCGGATTCCTTTGAGCCGAATCTCTTTGTACCAGAAGTCTTGTACGATGCTAACGAGAGAAAAGCACTCTTAGTTGTTACGTAGAGGATAAATATACACCTTACTCACTAAGGGTGCAGTATCTCGTTCAGAAAGAGCTATTGCACTGTCTGTTACGTCTTTACGCTGGTGCTTCGTTGTATCTTCGAGGCAACTCTCTTCGTCATCCTTTTTAGATAGTTACTTCTGTATGCCGACCGTGCACCACTCGACATGAGCCAAGATCTGCTATGTCAACGTCTAACTTTTCCGTAACAAAGACAACTCTCCGTCTTCACTGAAAATTCACAGAAAAAACGAAAAACCAACATGCCACACACTCACATAGAGAGATAGACAGATACACGCGGGTTTGAAAAATGTCGGATAAAAGTTTGAAGCAAATATTGGTTGAACACTGGACTAGTCATTATTTCTCTTTGTGAGACAAAAAACAATGATAAAAAAACCTTACAACTACAACGAAGCCTTATGTGTAACAGTGTGTCTTCCGTAAAAGGGCAGAACAAAGGAGGGTGTCACGGAGCTCAGTTTGAAATCTCTCTTGCAAAAGTCCGCCCCCTTCTTTCTTCTTTTCTGCTTGCGCTTGGTACATCCAACCCGCCTATCTTTCTCGCCGCTTTCGCCACCCTTTATTTTTCTTCTTCTCTTACATTTTTTTTTAATATTACGGGTCCTCCATATTACAGAATGAAGGACGAAAATCTTGAATGTTTCCTGACTGATCAAGCTTCCCAAATTTTCTGAAGGCCGTATTAAACGATTTCTTCGCCTCCTTTTGCTTTGCCAGCCTATTCCTTTGTTTAATGATGTTAGAACGTTTGGGGCTCGGCGACACAGTATATCGCGTAGCCTTAGTTTCATGTGAATGATGAAATGGGAGTTAACAGCGTGTAAGCGAATGGAAAACGAGGCACGAGTTTGTCTCGTGAATTATAAAAGAATGTGGACACTCGTCGAACAAAGTGGTCCTATGTAACTCGGTGTCCAAGCCCAAGCCCCATTGTATCGGAGGGATCTCGAGTATATTCCATTTAAATGAACTCATCAAGGGTGCGTTATAGTAATGTTATCCACCGTTGGGCTGCTGGTGCCGGTGCATTGTCATCGAGCTTAAACAACGGAATATCGCCTACTCTAAATCACCGTGTGGGACCAACGGGATAATAATCGTTATTTATTCAGAAAGCAACCTGACGACGATGTCCAAACTTGCTCGACGCATGAAATTTGGCGGGGCGGGGGGAGGGGACTTTCGCTTGATATACGACTTTTTCATATCGCGAGAAAATCTTACCAACGGACGTTGAAATTAATGATTTTTGTTGGGACATCAATTTTTTGTTTACATGAAAAAAAAAAAAAAAAAAACATATCGTTTCCAAAAAATAATCTACAGAACTTCTTATTTCTCGGAATTCCGCTCTTGAGATAGTGGAATTAAGAATTGATATATCAAGATAAAGAATCGTCATGTGTATAACGCGAACGAACCTCCACCCTTCGTCACGAGAACGCCATGACGGTTATTTAAAACCAAAATGAAATTGAAACGCAATTTGTCGTCCCCTACAATTTTCCGTAGCGTGTATACCGAGCGCCGCGAGTTCACCCATCCGTCTGACTATTTCCCTTGCAAACCATCACGCGATTACACTAATTCAGGTATAATTTATTTTTCGTTTCACCCCTGTCGCCGGGCGACGCGGCATCTCATCCCCTTTCCAACGAAAACGAGAACAAGAGCGCGAAAGTGAGCGAGACGTACGAGATCCCTGCGTAACTTTGAAGTGTGTTGGGCCTTTTTTTTTATGTAGCCACCAACTGTTCATTCCCTCTCAATCTACTGTACTCCACTGTAGGCATGAAAAACAGTGAATCTCGTATCGAGACAGCATCAATCGTTTCGTTAAGGAAGCAGCAGAGTTTGAATGTCTCGAGTGCAGTTTTAATATGCCTTTGAGATTTCTGGAATTTACAGTCGCAGGGACGAATCTAAGTTGAAATTCAAACTGAAACATGATTTTCCATGATTTTCCATGATATTTCCATGATAACAAAGATCCACACGACTTTTCTTGTTAATTAAAAAACTAGAACATATGTTTGTTGAAAGTACGATTAGTTAATAAAACAAAAACTATAAATAAAAAAAAAACATAAAAAACATTGTAGACTTTTCGGGCCAGAGGAGTATGTTAAATGAAACCTTTCGTTTATCGTCAAATTAAATTGTATGTCAACTTTTATCTTAACGTTGGAGTTGATTTAAAACTCAAAGATCTACTTTAACAAGGTAAAATGATTGATAGTCGATAGCTTCAACTTTGAGGAGTATCTTGTTTGTATATCCATTCCATTGCTCCCACGCCGCATAAAATTACGCGGCGTATACGAATCGTCGATAAATATGCTTTCAGCATACTACGGCAGGAAAGTATTAATCCCGAAGATGGGTATGCGTTTGTGCGTGGTTGTATACGTGGGCAGTTTCATCCCGCGAACCCTTGTTATTCCAAGCAAAGACACGAACTGCCACTCGACTTGGCCACGCGACTGTACCATGCTTTATTAGAAAATGTGCAAATACCCTTTTGGTCTCCGAGCTTGCAGCACCCTCTTATGTATAGCATCAGATCGCAATGATCCAAGGACCACTCGATTCATCGACCACATAACGCGTGCCCTCGTTGACTTTATGCTACGTGAACAACGTGTGGAGACAAAAATGATTGCACCCACGTTCGGATTAAATAAGCCGAGCCGGAACTCATTCTAGCGCGAGAGATTGAATCCACGAGAGATTCAATTTTGGCGTTGGAGTTGGATAATTTGGTTTCCTGGGAAACGGGCGAGATCACGACATTTCCGGTCTCTGATTTCCCGTCATGAAAGTTTAACAGACACGGGGATGGATACGTCCGCAGCAATTGTTGAGGCGCCATACGGTGGCGGACAGGCCAGCCTGGTATATTAGGAAAATAATTATAGTCCTTTTCGTTTCATTCCCATCTCTTTCTTTTTTTTTGTGACTTATATTTGTTCAGTCATATGCAGTAGAATTGAGAGCTGGGCAAAGTACCGAAATGTACTTAAAGTACTAAGTACGAAGTACCGCAAGTATTTTAAGTACAAAGTAATTTCCACACTTCAAGTACTTTTATAAAATACAAAGTACTTTTTCTTCTCAATCGAAAGAGGCGGAGTTCCACGAGTACCAAATTTGGAGAAGAATTTTCAAATCAAACGGCCCTGTTCAGGGCCAACATTTTTTCTAAACGTCCAACCTCTTCGTTTCCAATCCTTGGTAACAGACTAATCGACTGGAATACGGCGACTGGACCTTGGGGTAATGAGTGGAGGTCGACTGGATGTATAAAAACTAAATCTGGGACGTATGAATCTAGTGCAGTAGCCGAAAGTGAGAAACGCCTCAGATATATGCATACAAAATCGTATTTTTTTAAATTTAAATGGTAAATGTTGGGCTGGGAGTACAATTATTTTATGGGACAGACATTTTTAATACGTTACGAAAGAGGTGCAAAGTAATTTGGGCATGGTTTTCGTCCCTTGCGAGTTTGCTTTCCACGTTTTCGTCCCTGGAGACATAACCTTACTTTTCAGTATTCGTCTCGCGCGACTGCCATTTCAAGTGCCGCAGATTCATGCACTTGTAACAAAAAATATGATGTGTAACGAGGGTGGAATTGGCGATTGCGACCCTTGTTGCACAATATACTATTAGCGGGAGGGAAAGTTTACTTTTCCTCCCGCTCGTCAAAAATCGGCCACATTCCACCCCCGTTACAGGCATGAAATAGGGCCTTTTTAACATAGTCGGGAAAAAAAAAATTTCTGACGAGTTTGCAGCACGAGCCGAAGGCGAGTGTTGCAATCACACCAGTTCGGAAAACGTTTTTCGCACGAGTATCGAACAAAATTTTATTTCACGAGGTGTGAAAATTGCGATTTTCGCACGCAAGGAGTGCCCAAAAACTCCAATTTTCCCACCGAGTGACATAAAATACATAAGGCATGACTTCAAAACGACAAAATATGCAAATTGTGATTTTCTACAACAAATTTTACAGAAACTTTTGAACTTTTCAATTTGATGAGATGTAGAATTTTTTTAACGTTATAAAAAAAGCTGCAAGTAATTTGCACATGGCTTTCTTATCTCTTACAATTCCACTCATAGCGTCCTCTATGAGGAAGCCAAAATTCGATCAATGCAATTTCTCAGAAAGAAAAGTATAAGCAAAATTGCAAGAAATAAGGAAGTCATGTAGAAATTATTTTTGTTTTATTTATTGTTTTCAAGCTCAGAGATTCTAATAGACTAGAGGTTTATTGATGGAAAAAATTAAATCTGCTATTCGGTAATCTCGGCATGTTTGCGAGACAGAAGAATAAGTATCTAACCGCGAAAGGATAATATTAATGTATCTGCCCCTATTTCTATGTACATTGTCCCCGAGAAAGCAAAGTCCGCGTTCAACGTCCGAGTAACCGCTCTAACCGAATAACATGGATCGGCACTAAGCTACTTTTGGGATATTTTTCTTCGTTCCAGTAACTTATATTACACTACAGGTCTCGGGTGAACGACTGCCACCAGATTCTTATTGAAAATCGAAACTGTAGCAACGAACCGGGTTCGGGGGTGAACTGCTTGTCGCAGCTGTGTACAATAACACGTGGTTTTTAAAGTAATTCCCGGAAACAATGGAAATTTAATTCACTGGAATGAACCTTTTCAACTATCGCCACGTAGCTTGGACACTTAATGCATCGAATAACATATTACATACCTGCCAGGCGTTCGAGTCTAGGGCGAGATAGGACATGTTGTTGTTGGCGTCGCCGACGGAGTTGTTATCGGTGATGTTGTGCGTTGAAGTCGCCGTGATGTATGTTGTTTCGTAGATTTTTCAAACACGTAACAACGTATAACGCGTTAAAAAAAAACATTAAACACCGAAACGAAGTAAACGGAAAATCGCGACGATACTGCGCAGGACACTCACGTACCGGTTATAAATATGTTTCGTGATGTCATTTCCCGGTGGTAGTTGAGCACGATATCGTCCAACAACCTGCAACACAAAATAGGATTGTTTTTTTTTTATTTATTTTTTAACACTAAAAATGATCATTTGCATACGAGAGTTAAAAAAAGAAGTTTGTTAATTTTTTTATTTAACGAGTAATCTCAATTTATTTAGCGCCACGTCTTGTTTAAAAAAAAAAAAAAAAACAAAAAAAAAACAAATAGAAACACTCAGGTTGGTTAAACAGGTGATGGCGGTGTGAGTCCGAGATCCCTTGGGTTCTCCGTCAACGCGAAAGCCCCAAAAACTTGGTTGAATAAAGTTAAATACGAGTCCCCCGAGGGGTGAAGCGTGGAGCGACAATCGCGCGTCTTCTAATTGCAAAAACTTTCTTTGGCCCTGGACACCCGACAGCAGAGACGACAGAATCGAGGGTAAAACTGGAGTCACCGAGTTTTCTCTGCTCATTCGTATTATTCAATAAAAATAAACCTTGGAAATACAAAGATTACCGGGAAACTTTATTATCCTAACGTCGGTGTCTCAATCTACCATTAGGATTTCAAAAGCATCATTTTATTTGTTCTTTTCTTTGAGGTAAACAACATATTTTGCGTCGCTAGACATGTAAAGAAAATTTATCAGTATCAATTTTTTGTCTTATACTTTGTAACGGCGAAAATCAATGAAAGTTGTTTTTTTTCTTTCCGTCACGATTTTCCGTAAGGAATGTTTAGCTGTGAGTAAAATAGGAAGGGAATACACGATCAGATGGAAAACAATACAACGGATAGCCAGCTAAACTCTCTTCCATCGATTAATCCTGGGTGGATTAATCGATGTTTAACTCCTATAGTACTTGTCCTCAAACACCGCCACTTATTTTTTATGAGTAATCACACAAATCATTCGTATCTCACACCGCCGCACTGTTTCGGGACATGAAAATAATGTCTGCCTTGTATCACAAGAACATCACCAAATAAAAGTTTCTGTGTCTTTCTACTCTCAAATACCCAAAAAAAATTGTTGGAATCATAACCAATTAACTGACTGTTAGATCGCACGGAATTGCTTAAACTAAAGTAAATCCTGACTTTATGAACTCACCTTTTATAACACAGTCTGTAATCCCCGAAGCCGACGTTCAACGACACATCGAGGCTTTGGGAAATTCGAGACACAGTAGAGGCAAAAAAAAAAAAGTAATAATCCACCTACGATGAAATGTCGACTCTATGCCACCCGTATGACAGTACCGTTGCGGGAGGGGTTGAAAAAATGATAAACAGCCGTCAACGACACGTTGAGCGACATCGAGAGTAAAATTGAGTTATCTCTCCTGTCCATCCGTGTTATCTCTCCCACTCTCGCCCTCCGGCACCCTTCCCTTCCCCTCCCCCCAACCCCGCCCCCGCCCGCAACCCCCCCCCCCACCCAACCCCCTTTGCCACCTATTCTCACTGTTTCTCGACTCTCTCGCGTGTTCTTTCTGTATCTTTCGATCACTCGGTGCTCGAACTAAGAATGTTAGTCCACTCTGACTTGAACAATTCACAAATTACCTTGTATCAACGAACGTGATAGCCCCGATAAAAAAAGCTCGACGATCGCGCGCGCGCGCGCGTACGAGTCTCCCGCTACAACGATACTGACGATGTGCTTCGCTTTCTCTTCCCTCGCCGGTTCTGTCCACGTCCGCGCGTGGTATGTCGGATTGCGAACAAACGCAAACGTGCGTGCTAGGTGCCCCGTCCGTTTCTCGATTTGTCGAGACCCCTCTCTCTCTCTCTCTCTCTCTCTCGCTCTCTCTCGCTCTCTCTCGCTCTCTCTCGCTCTCTCTCGCTCTCTCTCGCTCTCTCTCGCTCTCTCTCGCTCTCTCTCGCTCTCGCTCTCGCTCTCGCTCTCTCTCTCTATCTGCGCTTGAGTTTACCGGATGATGAACCAGGAAGTAATTCGACGAAGGAGTAAAGTGACGTCCGAGTGTGATAATATAATATTAGTGTCGAATAATACGATATGACATTATACGGACGATAATATTGGATGGTGGTGTATTGGCGAGGACCGCACGTGGCGCGTCGCGACGTCGCACTGCGCTCGAGGCGTGAGGCGCCGTGGCGCCCCCGCCGCCGGGGGTTGACGCTGAGGTACCGCCTCCAGTCGCGGCATCCTCTCGCGGTTTCTCTCTAACCCCCTTGGACCAATGTCGTTTACCCCTCATTCATAGACCATCCGTCTCTCTTCCACCTCCCTCGGATACGGCTATACTACGATATACCGTGTATATCAGAGCCGCGCATCGTAGCTATATGTGTGTATAGATCCATATCTCTCTCTCTCTCTCTCTCTCTCTCTCTCTATCTATCTCTACGTGTACAGCCTCCACTCGCAGGATCGGCGCACTCGTTCAATCGCCATCTTCGTCGCGCTCTTGGATTCCTCCCTCTTTCGCTTGGTAAATTCTCTTCCCCCTTTTGCCAGCCGCTCAACTCTTGCCGGTATGCCGTACGCCGATTACACGAACGTTGTACACAGAGCGAGAATGATCCGAGAGCGGGTCGAGATCGGACCGAGAGCGCGCCGAGAACGGGCTGAGAGCGCCCGAGAGCGTGCCGAGAGCGGACCGAGAACGGGACGAGAGCGGGCTGAACGCAGGCTCGTCGGGCTGCAACGTTTATACCACACCCCCGCGTGCCCATGTTCCCTCTCTCCCTCTCTGTCTACTTGGCGAACGAGCGCGGGTATACGTACATTGCGTATATATACATATAGGTACATACATATATATATATATATGAGAGAGAGAAGGAGCGGGAAAGAAGATCCCCATGGACCACTATGACGTCCCCACCCACGCGACGAGAAATCCACGTCCACCAGCCCCCTCATTCCACGGGTATACGATATATGGTGCAACGGACCAGAGTCTGCGCACCAGCGATCGATTCCCCTTCTCTACCTACGCGAGATAGGAGAGAGATGGAAGTTTTTTAGGAGGGAATAAGAGCGAGCTAGATAGACATCTCCAACTCCGTCTTCGAGAACGACAACGGCGAGGATGATGACGATGAGGAGCAAGTCTTGCTCCTCTTTCGCGTATCTTCGAGGCTTGTTCGAGTCGGCTACTTTTGGGACTTGTCAAAAAATGCACGGAAGTAGATGAAGATCAATATAAATATTTTACAACCTCCGTCGAATCTTGGTATTCTGTCATTGTCATTAACATTCCGCCAAATGCCCTTCGTATTTCGTATTTTATTTGACAGTTTGCTGTAAAAACATATTCATAATTTAGATGGATAAACGTTTGTGGGCATGAAATTATTATATATCATATAATATAACTTTTTTACTGGGTAATTTTCCGAACGCTAGAGAAACGAACGCTGTTCATCTTTCTGCGTGGTATGATATGCTCCAGACGACTTTTTTTAAATGCGAGAATACATCCCGGAAAGCGTGTACCAGTGCACATCCGCTTGAGCTATGCGTAGCTATAGGTATACCGGAGAGATTCCAAGTGGAAAGTAATCGATAGGAACGATCGTTCCCCGAGCAGATGGCTCCAAATCATAAACCATCGTGAAGTCTGTGTCGGGGAAGCAAGGCGCACGAAGCGGATCGCGACGAGCGTTAAAGCTCTTTTCGCGATGGTAGACCGTAGACTCTATATACACGAGAGCGAGGTCAGACCGTTCATCTTCTCGGTACATTCGGTAAAGCCGACAAGAGCCGGTATAACCGCCACCACGCCTATGTTCAATCGTGACTCGATCGACATGCGGAGTGAGAAAGAAAACTCCGACGGTTCGCCTATTTGCGCTTCGGCTGCACGAAGTTAACTTGTGTAAACCACTTTTTTTTTCTTTTTTGTTTCTTATTTCTTTCCACTTCCGGGGCTACGATTTTTACTTCGTCATAATAATATTCTTAAATTTAAGGCGACATGTTAGTGACTACTACTATTACTGCTATTGCGTGAAACAGTACCAACGGAAGATTTTTTTACATCGAAAAGACGAAACAGACCCGTGTTAGAGCATACGGGTTACGCCATTTTGTTTCTTAGCGGTTGATATATATTTAATAGGGTGGTCCCTATATTGAAAAATGTTTAGTTCTTTGGGAGCCACCCTATATTATCGTGAGGTATAAAATAAAAGTACGATGGGTGAAGGATTCCCAAGGTTCATCCATTTTTAGAGATCACTACCGGGAGTTAACCAAACAAGTTTGTCGACAATTACAGCTTTTTTAAAAATATAGATATATATCGCGCCTTATCTATCTTATAGATAATTTTTTTTTTATGTTGTAAAAGGTGATAATCCGAGGTTGAAAAAGATTGAATATTTAATTTGGGTAGATATATTTCTTATAAAATATGTCAACAAAAAAAAAAAAACTTTTGTCGTGTTTTTCAACACGTTGCATTGCGAAGACTGCCTAACATATTAGTGCCGACGCGTCCCCTTTAGTTACACTAAGATTAAGGCTGTAATGTAGTTTATAAGTAATATTAATCAAATATTGTCTCATTAAAACGTCTATAGAACTGTGTGGAACAAATTACAAAAAAATAATTTTACTCCGCGTTACCAGATCCACCAGTTTGATTTTCTGAATTTTCAGCTCTGATTCATAACTACTTGTCTCTAGAATTCCCGAGTACCGCGTTTCTTTCATTTTGAGACATTTTGAATAAAAATGAAGAAAATACCTCGAATTAAATGAAACTCGGTATTCGGGAGTTTTAGAGATTACTGATTAAGAATCTGAACTGAAAATTCAGAAGTTCAAAATGGCGGACCTAATGGGGCGGACCGATATTTTTTTTTGTAATTTGTTCTACGCAGTTCTATAGATCTTTTAATGAAACAACGTAGATCAAATAGACATGTCGGCGCTAATAGGTTGATCAGTCTTCACAATACAACATGGAAGCGGCATTGCGACAACGGCAAAAGTTATTAGATTATTTTTTCGCCGCAGATTTTCACCTTCTGCAACATCTTTTAACTATTAGTTATAATTGTCGAAAGCGGTGTTTTTTTTTTTTTTTTTTTTTTTTGTAACCATGATAGCAACCTCTGAAAGTGCTTCGATTTCGTAGGGAATTCGCAGAGTTTTTTCTTATGCATTATAATTTGGAAGTGCGGGGCGGCATTATAATTTTGAATTTTGCATGTTGCCTTTAAATTCATATGCACCGAAGTAACATTTTTTTTAAATAGCCAGTAGCAACCTTTAAAAATGCACCAATCTCAAGAACCCTTTGCACATGATATTTTTATTTTACATCACACGATAATAGAGGATGTGCCCCAGATAATTAAAAAAATTGCAATTTAAATTAATTTTTTTTTTTTTTTGCGATTCTTTTCTTCGTGCAGCAATCAACGACGTATATGACTCAAAATTTAAATGAGAATTTTATTGTAGTTAACAACCTACAATAAAAAATGAAAATGATAACAAAATTAAAAATCTCGCTGCCAACAGTCCCGATAACGAAGGCGGGGAGTGACGGCACCTATGCGAAATAATCTAAAAAATCATCTACACGTCGCTCGCGGTACTAATTTGAATATTAATTAGTTGAACGTTATAAAAAATCGACCATAGAGCAGAGTAGTCCAATGTAAACCGATAATTAATGACATATTTACTGATAGCCATACGCGTTGAAGTGATAAATCTCAAGTTTGCACGAGTCAGTCGAAATGAAATTTGCCTAGAGGACAAGCTATCTCTTTGATTAAATTGAGCGTTAGGTGTCGAGTCTCGATGCTGCTAAAACGATAGGAAAAAGACGCCTATAATGGCGTGCGACTGGTCACGCGTTATTATAATCATTATGGAACATGTCATGCGCCAGCGCTCATAATTCCGTGAGCCTGAGAGCAACCTATGCCGGTCTCCCTGTATCTCGCTCGAAATGAGCTTTTACGGGTACGCGTTTGTAAACTATAAATTGTATATATTCCCATCGGCCTTGAAAAATATTATAATCAAAGAGATTCTTCACTGTGCCGCACTTACCGTATCGGTAAAACTCTACAACACACAGAAATATTTTATGAGGATAATTGAAAATTAATGAGAAAAGACGTACAGGCGATGCGGTATTTTAACTTGAAAAATTTTAATCGAGAATCTTTCGATCGAGCGTTGGCGTATTGGACATGTGCCGTTGGAATAGCTCCGATGTAGGCATGTACGGTATATGTATACAGGGTGCATCGGTAGGAGGTTGGGGGATGCTCGAAGAGGTAAATCTCTCAGCTCAGTTATCTTAACGATCGGTATCGTTCCTGTGCTCGCATCCTCCTCGTCATCCCCAGGTCGCCGCTTGGCGAACACGACGTCCAATAAGTCCGTAACTCGGTCGCGTGATGCAATTTACCTACCACATCATTACCCCCAAAGTTGAGCCGATGTAAGTTGGAAATTACTTGTTAAATTGCATACACCTCTATGAAATCCCCGACGTTACGGTGAACGACGATCGTGAGATAGACCGGGCAAACCATCCTCCCGGCCCCCACACCTCTTCCTATACGCGGAGAGCTCGAGCTCGGTTGAGAGCTTGTGTAATCTGCGCAGGTGTTTATCTATTGGTGCACACGGGCGGGATCGTATAACTACGGGATAGTGAGTAGACACCGAAGTAGTTTATAACGTTGAGCAACGCATCCACTCGTCCACCCCTCTGCCCCTCCAACCTACCAAAATATATAACAATGTTGACAGATTTCTCTGCCGCTACACGTTCAAACTCTATATTGGATGATGTAAAGAGATTATTAGGAAGGTAGTGTACTGAGATGTATTTCGAGTTTAATGATTACAGTTTATGATGGAGGGATATTGGTTCAGTGACAGGGTATCAAGTAGCGGAGATAGGCTGGTGTATACGTTTTATAGCGATACATCGGGTCTATTATAGCGTTGCTGTGGAATATCGGACTAATCGGCGTCGGTCACCATCCTGTGTGAAGTATTTCTGCATAAACCGATGGCCTACATTTAATATCCAAGGACGCGTTAAAATTAAAGCCCGGTATATTAATCGCTCTTCTTGAACCATTCATTTTAGTTTCATATTTTATAATAAAATTTAATATATTGGCATATGCACTAAAAAATTGGTAATTTTATGTTTTAATTTTTTTTTACATTTACAAAAGTGCTAATTTGAAGAAAAAAAATGTCGTATATATATCAGCATAAGAAAAATCAATCTTCAACCCCCCCCCCTCCGCCCCCCGCCCCTTGTTTCTGTTGAAAAATTATTATGTATTATTCACTGAGTTTGGCATCTGCTGCTCAGTGAAATTCATCTGCCTGTTTGATCGACAATTTCATATCCTCGTTCTTTGATATCACATTTTGATCTCCCTAACGCGAACGTTTCACTGTCACACGACAGGGAATCCGGTTGGGTGACATTTAAAAAAAAAATGTTAAGGGTGGTTGTATTTTGACTTGAATGTATCCCCTTTTCGTCCCCCAATTCACCCTTTTTCTTTTTCTCGCCAAACTTCAAAGCGACTCCGTTTCTCTTGAACTCGATTGGATTTAAAGTAGCGATGAAAAATTACATTGCGAAAGAGAACCGGTGCATCCAGACGTTCTCTGCTGCTGTAGTACGGTTAAGCCGAGTTCGCCCCCGTCAATTTGCATTCTATTATCGCGACTGACTGTTCGAGCCCCCATTCTTTTCAGTTACTTACTCACTCTACCCGTAGCAACGTCTTCATTTGATTTTTTAATTTTTTTTTTATATAAACAAAAGGTTGTTTTGAACAAAAATGATAAGTTAGAAAGTCCTACGCCTTCTCATGATAAGACCAGTGAGTTTGTCAATGGATCTCGGCTTTCTCACCACGAAAAGTAGTCGATAAATAAAAACACGCGAGTGGCTGTGAAAAGATTTTTTTTTTCTGTAAAGGATGCTTCGAAAGATTTGATATAGTTTTTGTTGCGATCGTCACAAACCTTTATTCTCCTCACCAATAGAAAGATATGACCCCTACGAAAGGGAGGTATGTTTTGGACGGGGGATTCGCCACGCGCTTAAGTCAACAACTTCTTTTTTTTTTGGGCGAAGAAGACTTCGCCCGAATGTGGGGAGGAAAGTGATTAAAAAAAAAGTCTATGAAAATTCTATAGATTTTTTTAACGCGATGTCGACGTATGTTTTCTGAGAAACCAAGAAGCACGGCGCATAATACAAATTTCACGGGGCAGGGATGGACAACTGTGCGAGCGATCACTGCCACTACCCACATGGCACCTGACTGCCCCGAGCACTGAAAAGGTTTTCTTTTATTTTTTTATATAGAGCGGTTTGAAAGAATTTTTCCAAACTATCATGGCACGCACCCGCGCACTTCACGAGGTCCTTGGAATCAATAGGGATCAGTATCGATCCCTCTCGACCCTTCGATCTTTCATAGATCGGTTACCTTGTCCATCACACAGACTGAAAGGAAAAAAAAACTTTAAAGATCCTGCAGGATAGAGGCTCTATGGCAAAGTTTACGCAACAAATTTCCACGCTGATTGGTAGACCCTTGACGTCGGCAAATATACGAGGGATAAAATATGATTTTCATGCAAGTGAAATAATAATAATTATATGTAATAAAGTTCTAAGGTCATCCATGGGTTCCCAATGGCCGCTCGATTCGGATTCCAGTGGTTCCCAATGAACGCTCGATTTTCGATTTTGACAGGTGACAGGTGACAAACTGTCACCTGTCAAAACGTCACCTCGACATTTCTTGACCCTGGCCAATAATCTGCGTATCATTGACGTGCCAGGAAAGGTTAGAATATGCTGATTGGCATTTGAAACTTTATTTTGGATATAAAATATCCGACAAATGTAGTTTATTAATGCGTGAGGATGAATCGTACGTCATTCGTGTCTGTAGGTAGTCGTATGTTTTTCGTTGTCGGTTGTTTTCCGATCACTTCCTGTGAAAGTTCTGACAGTCTATTTTAAGACTACGCGTAAATGGGTCACCTGAAGCCAATAGCGATGGTAAAAATTCGATATCTCCAAAAAAAACAATTTGGCCATTCTGAAAGTGGAAAAACGAGAAGGGAGTACATTTTTTTGGCGAAAGTGGGTTTTTTCCAAAAAAATTTTTTAGAATTTTTTCGCTGATGAAGTCGGTTAGGAAATATGCCACTTGAAAACAATGGCGGAGGTTTTAATTCGATATCTCGAAATTTTTTTGAAAAAAAGTCCAGATTTCTGCGTTAGTTGATCCTCAGTTGAGGAAATCCTCGGTTGGGGAAATCCTCGGTTGAGGAAATCCTCGGTTGAGGAAATCCTCGGTTGGGGAAATCCTCGGTTGAGGAAATCCTCGTTTGAGGAAATCCTCGTTTGAGGAAATCCTCGTTTGAGGAAATCCTCGGTGGAGGAAATCCTCGTTTGAGGAAATCCTCGGTGGAGGAAATCCTCAGTTGAAGAAATCCCCAGCTGAGGATTTTTTCAGCTGAGGATTTTTCCAAAAAATTTTTTTGGAATTTTTTCGTTAATGAAATCGGTTGGGAAATATGCCACTTGAAAACAATGGCGAAGGTTTTAATTCGATATCTTGAATTTTTTTTTTTTCGAAAACCATTCTATATGCTAACAAACCAAAATTTCGAGTTGTTAGCATATAGAATGGTTCTCGAAAAAAAAAATGTTAAGATATCGAATTAAAACCTTCGAATTATTTTCAAGTGGCATATTTCCCAACCGATTTCATTAACGAAAATATTCAAAAAAATTTTCTTTGAAAAAAAAAAAAAATTTCGTAAAAAAAATGTAAGGGTACCATTTTTTTGGGTAAAAATATTTTTTAGATTTTTTTCATTAATGAAATCGGTTGGGAAATATGCCACTTGAAAATAACGGCGAAGGTTTTAATTCGATATCTTGAAATTTTTTTTTTCGAAAACCATTCTATATGCTAACAATTCGAAATTTTTGTTTGTTAGCATATAGAATGGTTTTCGAAAAAAAAAAATTCAAGATATTGAATTAAAACCTTCGCCATTGTTTTCGCTAGTAATAATAATAAAGGTATAAAGTACATGGAAAAAATTATATATGTGGCGTTTAGCGAAAAAATATATCTGTGATATATGAAATTTCCTTTTCCATTTTCGGATATATTTTTAAATATAACGCATACGTTTAGTATATCGACTGCTGAGAATCAAACTTTAATACAGGAGGAACACAGGAGAGATTTGTCGTTTAGCAGTCGATATGGTGAATGGTATAAAATGGTGAAATTTATTATATGAGATTTATTTTTTATTGGCGTTTTACATGTACCTATTTGATTTAATTCGAGAAAAAATAAGCTTGGCTTGAAAAGTTTTCAACAACCGTTAAGTTTTTACTTTCATAAAAGTACTTTTACAAACGTGTAGCATTCCGAAGTCTTGAAGATTGTATAATGATACAGTCCCTAATTCGGATAAAATATTGATTTCGAAGCTTATTAGTCGGCTATACGAACACCCATAGTGCGAACATACTCCGCGACATTATCACCGGCTTCTCTCCACACACATTACCAATGTGAGAAAGCATAGGAGAGATGAAGTCAAAATGGGGACCGTCTTATAAACGACTAGAAATTTTTATTTAGGAAAATTTCCCGTTTTTCTCCCATCTTCCCATTTTGTAAGTCCGTTTTCGATTAGTTTTCGGAAAATTATTTTTTTAAATAAGAAAAATTAATAACTATAATATTAATAATTGTTATAGAGAACAAATATTATGTAGGGGAACGTGGGGCAAAACGGGCCGCGGGGCAAAAGGGGCCACAAAAAAAAAACAGAAATGGGTCTCGCGCATTTTTGTATTAAGGGGGGTCGAATAAAACAAACCTCAGCGTCTCTCCATTAATAACGGGAAAAAATAGGGCACTCGGGTAAAACGGGCTAAAAAAAAAAAAAAAAAAAAAAAAAAAGCTAAATCGCATTTGAGGGACTTGGAATTTTGAGGAACGTGTGTTTCGTTGGTGCCTTCGGACGTACAGACTCAAGGTACAATTTTTCAGACAACGATAGGGCGACTGACGTAAAATATTGTGACCCTGTTGCGACAACCTTAGCCTTTGCTTCGCTTTGCTTTAGATTTGTTACCTTGATACAAAACTGTAGCAATATTGTGCATAAAACATCCAAAAGACATGTCTAGCCCAATGTCTAGCCAATTTCACTGTAGATGAAACTCGGTACTCCAAGGTTTCTGAGCTCGCTAATTTCGAATTAGAATTGGTCAATATTACGAAATTAGAAATGTCCGATCCAATGTGGCTGATCAAATCTGAAGAATTTTGAAAAAATCCAGATCAAATTTTGGAGAAATTTGGAGAATTAAATAAATTGGACTATCAACATTAAAAAATTTATTTTTGGCCCTGATGTTCCCTTTTTTAAATCATTTTCGGTCTTGTTCTACTCGCTTGAAAGCAAAAAAATGCGTCTTAGCCAATTTTCTTTTGGTGGCCCGTTTTGCCCCAGTGCCCTATTTCTTTCCGTTATTAACGGAGATATTCTGAGGTTTGTTTTATTGGACCCTTCTTAACACGAAAATGCGCGGGCGCCATTTTTTTTTTTTTTGGTGGCCCGTTTTGCCCCACGTTCCCCTACTTTGGAACGTATTAAACATTATTACTAAAAAAAAAAAAAAAAATGTCAGCAATGTAAAATCATACGATAGAGAGTTCTTTCACCGATTTGGTTTTCCTGGAGAAAGAACAAAATAATAATAATAATAATAATAATAATAATAATAATAATAATAATAATAATAAGCGAACACGAAAACATCCTGGCAATGTGAGACTTAATATCAATGTTCGATGGAAAAAAAACTGGAAATCGTATATAGTCTCTCTATAGTATATAAAAGTGTCGCAGCCGCCGACGCCGCCGTTGCCGCTAGTGTGTCAAGCATGGGGTGGGGAGGTCAGTTTCACCGTACGGGGAGAGGCCCTTCTTTCGTGAAGGAAAAAGGTCAGCTTAATAAAAAGGTAGTCCCGCCCCGTACGTTGAAGCTGACCACTAAAACTTTCTCTATACTACCGCTATTATTCCGGATCGATTTCTTAGTGTACATGCCTAGAGGACATTTGGTCCTATTTTACGAATAAATCTGTATACCCACCTATCCTCCTCCCGCAAGACTGAAATATTCGAAATCCCCTTACCGGCGGAGGGGGGCTGTTCATTCCTAGTTCCTTGTAGCCACTGCCCCAGATCTTGATTATTCCCTAATCTTATAAGTCCGTATTCTAAACAAGTTTTGCAGACATTCAATGAAAGCGGGTCAATTGCGCGACTCCCAGAAGCCCTAGAAAACTCGAATATGTTTGAACGACAGTGGAACATTGCAAACGTAGCTAGTGCGAACATACGCGTGAACGCAGGCATACGAGAATGTTTTTTGCCACCATGATCGAGCGCGGCCCAGAACGCCCGAGTGATTTATATCTCGTAGAGTTTACCACGATGAAGCCATTTCCTAGTGGCACTTGCACGGTCCTCCCAGTGAGGGAGCGACTCTCGAATGTGGCGAACGAATGTATCTCTCGCTGCTGCTGGTGCTGCCGCTGTTGCTCGTGCTTCCGCCGTTGCTGAACGTGTTTATAAATATCATGGCAGAGATAATCACTCACAAACTTTTTATATAGTTGAAAATATATTAGTATACACGATAACCATGGTAGACGACGGGAGATCTCCATGTACCGAACGAACCATTCGTTACCACCCGCAGACGATGGATGAAAAATAAGATAGATTAATGGAAAAAAAAAAGAAAAAAATCAATAGCAACGAGGAGTAATAAAATTCTGTTCGGCATCGTGTTACTGAAGACTGTATACATTCACGGATCGGTAATATTTTCTTGAGATTTGGTACTTATCCTTTGTAATGATCGGTAGTTACATTACGGTTTGTCAACTGGTTAGTATCAGGAGCCTCTTTCTTTTACACAGTTTGCTGCATTACCACGAAACCTCGACATGCCTGAGATATTTATATTCTGCAACATTGATATTACTGCAAAGGAGCTAATAAAATATTGTCATCAGACAAAGTAACAGCCCGATAAGGACAGAGAGCTAAAAGTATTTTCGATCTTCTGGGTTCGGCGAACTCTGACGACAACAAAAAAACATGTATTTATTTACTGGCAAAAAAAAATAATAATCGCACCAATAATGTTCATTATGCTGTCGCGTGCTAAAAAATCCCCGCCGTCGCATATTAGAAATTGTAGGAGTTATATTTTTTTAGAAACATGAAAAATGGTACTTCTCGAGTTTGTTATATTCGTACCGGGGTATCTTTTAAAATGATCAACAGGCCGTTACGAACGATCAATCGCATGGAATATGTTATATTGATGATTTTTCTGTATTTATAACAGTAAAAGAATACGTTTTTTTAGCCTTTAATCATCCTTACCCTCCCCCTTAAATGTAGAATATATATATATATGAATGTATTGTACTCAACACTACACAGTAAAAAAATGTGTACTTTTTACAACAACTTATTGTCCACAAACGTCCACAATGTTTTATTAGTTTTTCTAGTTTTACAAACGGAAGTACAAACTAAAATTGTCAATGACACAAGAAATTAAAGGACAGGTTCGTATATTGAAATAAGTGACAAACGAGATTGTCACTTATTTAACAAAATAATTTTAACGACATTTCGGATTCCGATTTTACGAAATTATGTTGTACTGTGTAAGAGATTACAACAAGTTTCGGAAATGGAAGTAATCTGCAGCTAGATGTAAAGAATAAAAAAGGAAAAAAAAAGTAGTTGGCAAAAATGACCCGAGGATGTGCGAATTTGATGATTTACCCCTGACTCGATCTTTTCGAGTGCACAAATCGTGCGGGACTTTATGCGGGACTTTATCATCTCGTACCGACCTCGCTCGCTCGCCTCACTCATTAGTTGCTGTGGATGCAGAGCACACGACGCCCTCGGGGATTACGTGCGTGAGTTTAATTTGTAGCGAGAGTATGCGTGAATGCGCTCTCCCTCACTCTTTTCACTCTGCGATTTATATATATAGATGAATGTTGAAAATATGTACGTGTATCGTACGATCCTGTTCATCGTCAGCAGTTTTGCCAGGCTGACTGCGTGGGCGGCAGGCACGCAATGCATACCTATCTTACTCCCGGTTGCACGACGACTACACCGCGAGCGCCATTGCATTGGGATGCACGCACAACCGTGGCGTTCCATGCGGCAGTGTAATATGCGAATTTCCGAGGATATTCTTAAGTGGATCTCGTGGAGAACAAATAACCTGGTTGTGGTGCTGCAGAGCGCGCGCGCGAGAGAGAGAGAGAGAGAGAGAGAGAGAGAGAGAGAGAGAGAGAGAGAGAGAGAGCGAGAGAGAGAGAGAGGGGGGGGGGGTCTGACGAGCCCTCAATTATCAAAGAATTCAAAGACTCCGCGCGATCGTGCTCGAGCATGGGCGCGAGTGAAAGACCTCAAGAATCTCAGACTAGCTGAGAGAAAGAACTGGAACGGGAGAGAGAAAGGAAGTAGAAAATGATGGAGCTCAGGGAGAAGGAAGAAAAAAAATGGAATGAGGCTACTTGCCTACACCGACAGCCAAAGATTATAGACACCCGAGAAGATCACGTGAGGATCCTCATCTGGGTGATTAAGTAGATGCAAAGTAGCCAAAAAATTAATGACAAAGAATATTGAAGAAAGATTAACGGGGTTCATTAAATTTCAAAATTTGCTCGTTCAAAATTGTTTCTCTCACCCACTGACTGGTAACAAAAGAACAAAAAAAAAAACTTAAAAATTTAATGGCGAATAAGTTACTTGTGTTTGTCGAATCCTTTTCAGTGAATAACATTTTTTCCATCGGCACCCATAAAATGAAAAATGAAAAATTATCCAAAAAATTAGAGATATAAATTGCAATATATAGACAACTGTTCGTTTCTTCTTCAACTTCTCGTTACATTTTCGGATATGATTTTAATTAAGGTCGACACAGTACGAGATATAGAAAACATTTTCGCCATAAAGAGATAAAAAAAGGTAACTGTCCCATAATTGTTATTATGACAGCAGATTCGACAGGATTCTTTCACATGCCAGCATTCGATCTTTAATTCATAATCGTCAGCACTTTCGGTGCGGACGTCCATTTCCTGACGGCAACGTTTCAGCCGCTGCATTCGCCATGTGCAAGCAGCGGCCGTTTTATAGCGCGTAGCAACACTATATGTTCACGCGCAGCAATAGGCGAGGACTCTGCTTTCGTTCATCTCGACGTCTCGAACCTGCAGGACGTCCGCTATCCTCCAGTCACTAATGAAATATAATAAAGGCACATATTCGGTAATTTCATCACCGACAATACCTGGCAAACCATTACAAACAGAAGGAAACCAAATTGGCGAATTTCACTGTTCCTGCGAAAAACTTAACTCCAAGTGTACATAAAAATGAGACATTGTGCATTATCGAAGTATTTCTAAATTATCATTTATCTCGCCTGATTCTCAAATTGATAGAAGCGAATAACGATTAGTTATAAATATTTAGTCATCCGATACGTCTTTTGGTTTTCCAAAGTAATATCATTTTTGCTTCTTCGGGTATTCGTTTTTGACTTGCCATCCTTGCATGGTCCGAAACGAACGGAGACGTGATACCCATGTCCACGCGTAATTTAGAGTTCTTAACTCTCAGTTGGTGGGCCGCCACCTCCTGGGGTTCGAGACACCTTATCGCGTTACAACGCCGGCACAAACGTCTCTCTCTCTCTCTCTTTCTCTCTCTTCGCACGCTGTGCACGCCCGTACAGGTATGATACCTCGGTGACCAGGACTCCCTGGTTTCGTACTAGCTTCCTGGGGCGTCTGAATTCACCTTATTTTTGTTCCGGCTGCCGTTCCTCGGCACGCAAGGCGCCACAGAAGAAAAAAATCTATGTATTGAGACGAAACCCCTCTAAATCGACACACAGTTACTTTAATTTTTGCTTTTCACGTGACGCGTAAATGGAATTTCTTTTAACCTGTAAAAAATATCGGATGCGTCCCTACTATAAAATACAGTATCGAAAGAAAAAGAAAAAAAAGCCATAACTTTTAATTTATGTTGTACCCGTTCCTTCGCTCGCCACATCGTCCGAGACCCCGTCCCGGAGTTCGACGATTCGTTAAATACTGACAAACTCTTGCATCGACTCCCCGTTGTCCCGATACTCGAGCCAAACGAAAACTGCACGCACAAGAACGGGTGACTATAATGCACTGCCCTACGTGCGCGCGGGATACATGCCTCGATGATTAATTTATGCTGTAGGAGCCCGTATTTTCCTTTAACGTTGGATTCATGCTCCGTTATCGGGTAAAGAACGTCATTGGAACGTCATTGGAAAATTTTTCGAATCGCTCCGTCTCAAGGTTGCCGGATGAGTGAACAACGTTTCGTTAACCAGCACATATGACTCTATCCAACGTCAGAAAAGGATTAGTTAAATAAAAGTTACTTTATCGCCGTACTAGATCAATTCGCCAAGCAATGAACTAATCTATGCTATAAAGAACAATGGTCGCTGTTATTAATAAATTTCATAGTGGTCTATTGTTTCCTACTCGTTTCCTCGCTTGCCGTCAAGCTCTTCTATGCTATAGGAGAAGCTTCCAAGTACGCCTGTTACTCGCTACTCTCCGTGCAGCATCGAAGGATCCACTCAAACGAAGAGAGATTCATGTCCCGCAACGAGTCTATCAAGCGAAGGTAGAAAAGCCATCAACATCGTCATTGGAGTATCCGTGACTGTACCGCGGCGAAGGTCGACTATACATATCCGCAGATATCCTTTCCGACCTGGTAGATCCAAGTAGGCAAGCGTGTGCGTGTGCGTGTGCGTGTGCGTGTGCGTGTGCGTGTGCGTGTGCGTGTGCGTGTGCGTGTGCGTGTGCGTGTGCGTGTGCGTGTGCGTGTGCGTGTGCGTGTGCGTGTGCGTGTGCGTGTGCGTGTGCGTGTGCGTGTGCGTGTGCGTGTGCGTGTGCGTGTGCGTGTGCGTGTGCGTGTGCGTGTGCGTGTGCGTGTGCGTGTGCGTGTGCGTGTGCGTGTGCGTGTGCGTGTGCGTGTGCGTGTGCGTGTGCGTGTGCGTGTGCGTGTGCGTGTGCGTGTGCGTGTGCGTGTGCGTGTGCGTGTGCGTGTGCGTGTGCGTGTGCGTGTGCGTGTGCGTGTGCGTGTGCGTGTGCGTGTGCGTGTGCGTGTGCGTGTGCGTGTGCGTGTGCGTGTGCGTGTGCGTGTGCGTGTGCGTGTGCGTGTGCGTGTGCGTGTGCGTGTGCGTGTGCGTGTGCGTGTGCGTGTGCGTGTGCGTGTGCGTGTGCGTGTGCGTGTGCGTGTGCGTGTGCGTGTGCGTGTGCGTGTGCGTGTGCGTGTGCGTGTGCGTGTGCGTGTGCGTGTGCGTGTGCGTGTGCGTGTGCGTGTGCGTGTGCGTGTGCGTGTGCGTGTGCGTGTGCGTGTGCGTGTGCGTGTGCGTGTGCGTGTGCGTGTGCGTGTGCGTGTGCGTGTGCGTGTGCGTGTGCGTGTGCGTGTGCGTGTGCGTGTGCGTGTGCGTGTGCGTGTGCGTGTGCGTGAGAATATAAAAGCAAGTCTCCATAGCACACAGCAAAGCGAGAGTCTCGAAAATGTATGCGCACACGGCCAGATTCACAAGGAGGGCTGTAAACCCCGCCTTGGGCGACGCTCCGAAAGACCAACCCCCTATATATAGTAAACATACATATATATTCGGAACAAAATTTTACCCTATACCCAAATGGATACGCATATATAGATTACGAACGGGTCTCCATCCCTTTTCCTCGATCGTTCGTTCTTATTCCGTGCAGTATATATCCTACGTACGTGCGTTCTTACGTGTACGAGCCTGTTAATGCAAGTGAGAGACTATAAGCGCCAAAGCAGTGACCCACGAACAAACATATTGGCATTGTTTGAAGAATGAGAATTGCATCGGCGACAGGCTACAGAGGGGCTTTTTGCTTCGTTTCGCTGACGAGCAAAACGATCGATCGGGTGCAATTGTACCCTTTCGTTAAAACCACAGCGTACGCCTCTTCGTTAATGGTTTCGAATATCGTTCGCCATTGATAGTAAGGAATTTTAAGGGTACTTTAGTGAAATAGTCGTGAAACCATCTCGTCGGGATTTCGAGAATTTTCGATAACTCAGGTTTGGGGAATCATTTTACTTGTGCACAGAAGTCTTTCAAATCCACTTAACGATCAACAGATTGGATAGGAGTGGAACGAGCGTTCCGGTCTTCCTATCATCTCTGCGGTCTTGGCGATAGCTCGTCGAGCTACGATTCCCACTCTCGTGCAGAACTACGTACCAGATATGCCGAGAAGAAGGAAAGAGCTTGGACGACTTGGATGTTACTGCGAAAGGTATCTCTCTACGGAGACCAAAAAGGAGGAGGATGACGTCGACGACGAAGACGACGCGTTCAACCTAACGCAATATTCTAACGCGGTTCAGTAATTTCCTGGTGGCCGGATAGAACTGCCCTGCCCGTCCGGACTGAGCCGTGGAGGGACTCCCTAAAGCCCTTCCCAGGGGACAATTTTGTCAAAGGATCTTTATTCTACGAGAACGTATAATACACCGTTGGCCCCGAGGCCAATGGGGAAATGTAATACGAAGGACTCGATCTCTTCGCCATGGTGACAACGGCGACCACGAAGAATTCAGGTTGAGGACTATTGCATTGCCGGAGCGTGCAAGAGTTCGATTCTGCATGCCGATGGGGTGGGAAAAAAAATGTGTCACCCTCGAATCTTTCGATATAGTAACATTTTTTTTCTTTTTTTACGCAAAATCTTCAAGAAACAAACTTGAAAAATAGATTGAAAATTGGTATTAAGCGATTAAGTATAAAACAATTATGAGTATTTCGATTAATTCGATGCGTAAATTCATGTTGATATCCACAGAGACTACGGTTGATTGGGTTAATGGCAATGAATCGGATATTCCGAGAATACAGCCTTGTCGATGAGAAAAAAAAAATCATCTTGACTTGATTGTACGACGATGTAACGATTTGCAGCAACGCAGCGGGCCGTACCACCTTGAATTATCCGATGTCGCTTTTTTATAGCAATTGAAAGACCCTGTGCATGCACGGAGAAACGAAACAGTACCTATGGCCCAATCGGCCACTAGTGTTTACCCTATAAATTAAAAAACAAAAAAATATAACTTCCCAAGGAATTTTCGTTGCTTTCTATTTTTACTCTGTCATGCCTACTACTGGTCATGAAATAAAAATTGTCCGATGGAGAGGCGAGATGCTCGGTATGCAAAAAAAAAAAAAAAATGGTATTTCGCCATTGGTCCCTGTCAAATAAGAGAAGAGTAGATGACCAATGTCGCAGCTGGGAGAAGGGATAGGGATGTAACGATGGCATTCACGATGCGTTTCTGGAATCGAATATCGATCGCGTGGATGGATTTGGGTTTGACTTTTTAAATATCGAAAACGTCAGTGGACTCGAGTGAGGGCCTTTGAAGCCGATGGGCAACCGAGCGCGCTCTGTGCCAGACATAGAGAAATCTGCGCTTTTCGTTTGACGTTTCATGAAAATTCTCTGGGTGAAACATATTTTTTCTGTGCTTTTTTTTCTGCTTTTTTTCGACATACGCGGGCAGAAACGTGATTGAAAATTGACTCCGATCCAATTGAGGAAGGCAGACAGGGAATCGCTCGTCAACGGAATTTGAATTTGAAATTCGTTTGTTTGATATTCTCGTGAGTCCAAAATGCAATGACGGAACGATAGACATAGACATATACATTGATGGCTTTTCTTCATTATTTTTCTTTCAAGTAAAATTGATGTGCGTCTTGAAAAACTCCCTATTCATTAAGGAACTCCGAAAGTTGATAAGCTTTGAAGCAAAGAGGTAACGATGTTAAAAAAGAACGTTCTCTTTTAGAGTGTGAATATCATTTTAATACACAATTTTTTGAGATTACAATGACATTATCTAATGTTATTATT
Source organism: Amblyjoppa proteus (assembly GCA_963922035.1). Taxonomy (NCBI): domain Eukaryota; kingdom Metazoa; phylum Arthropoda; class Insecta; order Hymenoptera; family Ichneumonidae; genus Amblyjoppa; species Amblyjoppa proteus. The sequence continues at coordinate 133,592 of OY998228.1, read as the reverse complement.
TTATTATACAATAGGATATTGAAAAATAAATAATATTACATTATATAATGACCATAAAAAAAAAATCAAAAGGAATAAACCCAAAGAATGTTATCGTACGAGTAAATGGAATACTTTACATTTACTTTATAGGGAACGGAGTCCGAGTTGCATAATCAAACGCTGACCACCCCTCTCATCGCACGGTGCGTCCGTGGAATTAAAAAAAAAAAAAAAAAAAAAAAAAATAGAAGAGTGACAGACGATTGCATAACCAATGGATAATAAATGTCATGAACCTCACATACGCTATAATACCCATATAGCGTACATCGTATTTATTGGTACGTAATATTATAGACTATCTGAAATTGGGAGGGGAGGGTTAATTACTCAAAGCTCATCACTTAATCTACGGAGGCATTTTCCCGGCGGGAATAACTAGCGGCAACGAGTGGCGTACTGAAAATGGGGGTTTCGCTTTCCGCTGGGGCTTGGAATCCAATTGTTTTATCATTTCGCGGTGAATCCTGCAGTACGCCGGCGGGCTTCGCGAGCACGCAAACGATCGACTTCACTTGCGGCACGTACGATCCAAGTATTTCCAGACCTACTCTTGATATCCTTAAAAAAAAAAAAAAAAAATCTTCGCTTCCACATGTTTTACCTCCCTTATGAGTCTCTATCCTCGTTCCTCGTTCTGATAATAATTACAAGGCGAAAAAACAATGGATCCAATCACCGCGCGAGCGTACGAACCCGCTACGCGGTCCTGGTGGTCATGGTGGCGGTGAACACAATGAGGGGAAATACAACAATTGCGTGTAGGACCCCCCATGAAGATATACGCGCCCAGCTGGTAATTGGACGGTGCTAGCGGGCTGTGTGCACCGTCCTAGGTTTGACGATGAACCAAACTACGTGCCAAGTGCCAAATCCCCTTCGTTCACGCAGTTGCTTGCATTGTTTATCGTTCCTCTCGGTCTCTTTGCCGTCGTTTCTTTCACGACGTTCGCTATATCGGACGACATCAAGTTTTTTGTTGTTGTTGTCGTTGTTTTTTTTTTCTTTTTTTTTAACAACATAACTTTGGATAAAAATGTTCAAACATGCGCAAAGTTTTTGATTCTATGACAAGCAATTCTGTACTTTGTATTAAAAGAAAAATTGTACAGCCATTAGATAAAGTTCTCGTTATCTTCGTGAAAATATTACACGGCGTTAATGAAGTTTTTAAATACAAGAACTCGATTACGCTGTCCAACATGTGGTTTTTTGCGTGCTCCAAGAGTTGTGAAACGGGGGAGGAAGTGAAATCGCTGTAGCTAGTTAGAACGAGACGGAGGGAGCAAGAAACGCAGTGAACCAAGCAGATGGATGAAAAAGCAAACCCTCCCTGTGATTTTTTTCTCTTTTTTTTTGCCTCTGCCGCCTCCACCTCATTCTGGTTCTTCTAGTTCCCGACGAGGATACCCCCAAGGCGTCAGGGGTTGAATAGAGCGGTATATACTACGTGAGTGCTTTCGCTTCCGATAACCATAATAAATCATAACAATAGAGCGTTAAAATAGGCGGTTTGGCTTGCCACATGGCGCCCACCGCGGGATTCAGGGTTCCGCTATGATCCCGGTGAATTATAATTTCTTTTTATACCTCAGTTTTTACTCGTGGAGACGACAATGGAAAGCTCCACAGCCAAAGATAGTATCGTTTTACATTGCATTACAAAGGCGATACGACTTCTTTTCGTGTTTCCGGATAGAATCAGTAGCAGCAGCAGCAGAGAGTTTCATTCGGTATATCTCAAGATCCCGGCGTAGTACCCTGCCAGAAAGATAACTTTTCTTTCATTTTTTTCCGTAACGAAGGAAAACTTGGTCCCGCGAATTAACTGTAACTGGTCGGCAAGCTTGAACGTCGGAGAAAGAAGAATTAAAAAAAAAAAAAGGTGAAGGAAAGACGGCGAGGGAAGGAGATAGCGAAAAACGGAAAAACATTTTTCTTCCCAACATCTAAATGGTCGGTGAGGCGAGCGAACGAGAGACTTTATACTTCAAAGCTTGTTATCCGAGCAGTCTCTCTGGTGCTAGCTGTGTCAGATCCACTGAGAAAGATTTGAGCAATTTTTTCCCCTCTTGTGTATAAAAACCGGCTAACACGGCGCACAGAGAAGAGCAATAGCGAAAAGAAAAGAAGAGAGTGGTAAAAGAAAGAAGACAGGATCAGCGGTAAGTAAAACGAGAGGACAAAAAAGAAACGTGGAAAAAAAGTGTATGCAATAAAGAAGAAGTTTCGCGAAAGCATAAAATCTGTACACTATATATACCAGGGGCTACATAAAAATGGTCCGTTCTAATTAGCGAGAGATAGAGCAGCGCTCGTTATATCATGGATAAGAATAAAAAATAAATAAAAAAATCGCGCGCACTTATCTTTATTCGTTTGTGAAATTAATTCGTTGCTCTGGATACGGAAGCTTCTCTATCTCTGGTCAGTAGATTACTTTTGCGTCTCCTATATGTTTCCTCTCATTCTCTCTCTCCATCTTTTCGCAATCTTTCGCAATAATCATAAACTCAATTACAACCAAGTTTCATCGAGTTGAAAATAATAATCTATATACACCTTTGGGAATTGATGTATGGACTCGATGCAACGAGTAACTTCCACCGAACCAATTGCGAATCGAAGAAGAATCGTTGCAACACACTCATTAGATGCTCTGGGGGTCGAGTGTATTACATCGAACGCATTCGGTAAACTTAAGGTAGTTCTGTCGCGAAGGCAATACAAAGTCATGTGCATAAATTGTTGACATGTTGTAATTTAACGATCAAGTTTTAATCGTAAAAAATCTCGAAGGCTTTTACCGACCATTTGAATGAATAATTAGATCTTGAAAATCGGTCTTTTTACACGGCGCTTACGGAAGAGCTGGCGTAATTGATCTTCAAATCGAGAATTAACATACTTAGATCAAAGATAGAGAAAAAATATAAAGTACTGCGGACTCGCGAATCAATTAGAACCTGATGTGCAACGAAAAAAAGTGAATTCACCGGACTAATGTTCAATAGAACTGCAATCAAAGTCCACGGTTTCGGGCCAAATGACGTTTCCTAATCTAATTGTCGTAAAAATGGAGTCAAATCCACACTCCATAAATAATCTGCTTACAAATAATCGGTGCAAGCTCATTGCGAAAATGTTCATGGATACTCTATTATTTTTATAATATCATTGATGCAAACAAACTACCACATATAATTAATTTTTTATGTCATATAGACACTGATGTCTCTCTAACTCAGTGTACAGAACGTTGCGGTTTCATTCTCGACAGTCGGACTTGGCTCGTGCTAGATAGCGGTCCCTCGACAAAATCATCGATCATACTCTGGGCGGTTCAGGTTCGTGGCATTATGTATGCAGAAAAAAAAATTACCAAAATAAAGAACATTCCACATGTAAGATTATTTACGTAACGAGTTGAAGGAAGTCGATTAGAGCGGAGCAATGTCGGTACGAGCTGGGAGAGAACGGTTAAAGAGTTATAGAAAGACGAAGATAGGTATTACACGGGATAATGGAGGAGAGAGGCTATTAACATGGGAAGCTGGGTGCCAAATTCGTTAAGCTCATCAACGCTGCCTCTCTCTCTCTCTCTCTCTCGTTATCCTGACTCCGTTGGAGTATGGCTGAATATTCATGGAATAACCAAAATTGTCGGCGACTTTGTATGATGCACTATGGAGAGAATAGTATGTATAGTAAACTGATGCTCGAACCGACGCACACATTATATCGGATGGGGCTTGCTCTCTCGGGAAGGGAGGAACGGAGAACCAAACGAACGGTGGGTAGCCCACCTAAGATATCTTACAGAGATCAAAAGAGGAACAAGGGAACATTATTTTTCATATAGAGAAGAAGTTGTAAATATGGACCACTTTCAATCCCTGTAACTCAAGCACTCCCCGTTAGCCTTGTTATATCCAGCTTATATTCTCCACTCGTAATATAATACGGGCTAATAATAATAATAATAATAATAATAATAATAAATATATTATAATATTACATCAGTTTCACTAACATTTCGGTCACATTCCTGTGTTTTCATTTCGCCCTGAAAGCGAAAGAAAAAAAAACATCAAAACAATCATTGATTCCAGGCAAAATGCTAAAGTATAGAATCCACTAAACTGTGAATGTGTAAAATATGATTTAAATGTATGACTTATTTATTTCGATCGGTAAGAAACAACAGGGCGTGAGCGGTATACTCTGACATAGGGGTTAACAAATAGGTGTACTTTTTGGCACCTGATAGTCAATATTTGATCTACATACTCTCGTAGTGATTCATTTCAGCACCTTTCCCCCGGCGTAGATGGATGCGGCGAATAAACTTCCGAGCACCGACAAAGAAAGGTCTCGATATAATTTTAATACCGTCTAGACGATCCTCTACGCTTTATTCTTCTTCTTCTTCTTCTTCTTCCTCTTCTTCTCCACGGTCACTCGCAAGCATCCAAGTTGGAAGAACATGGTAGATTAAAGATCATGGTGCAAAGAAACTCGGCTAGATGATCTGGTCTCTGAGGTCGCAAGAGGATGCGTTATTGAAAACTGAACGAAACATATATCGGCAATATATCACGATGTGAGGGCGACGAGGTAGGGAAGTGGTTGTCGTTGTTTTTTCTTTCTAATTCCTACCTCGGCTGGCGCAGCATAACGACCATCTTAATCAACGGTGCGCATGCGTGCGTGCGTGCGTGCGTGCGTGCGTGCGTGCGTGCGTGCGTGCGTGCGTGCGTGCGTGCGTGCGTGCGTGCGTGCGTGCGTGCGTGCGTGCGTGCGTGCGTGCGTGCGTGCGTGCGTGCGTGCGTGCGTGCGTGCGTGCGTGCGTGCGTGCGTGCGTGCGTGCGTGCGTGCGTGCGTGCGTGCGTGCGTGCGTGCGTGCGTGCGTGCGTGCGTGCGTGCGCCTATATAGCGGATAGATAGATTGATTCGACTATTTCGTGTTCTGAGGCCTGAGCCTCCTAAGAACACCGTGCATCAAGATAGAAACTCAAAAATCATACAATGCAAAAATAAGAATACTCAAGATAAAAATATAGGGAAACATAAGAGAAAAATTAAGTCTGCAAGATACGAAAAGAAACTATAAGAATATAAGAATACAAGTATAAGAAGAATAAGTACACGTAATTATAAACGAGAATATAAGCACGTATAAGCAAGGATGTAAGCATGCAAGTATAAGCAAGAAGCCGAGGCCAAATACGCATCAGGCAGACAGTCACCCCCGAACCCCGCGCCTCATCCCCTCAAGCAAGAGGTCCGGCGTTGCCAAAGAAGCATACAGCATTAAGGTTTTCGTTGGGAATATCGATGCCATATTATGTGAAAGAATTTTTTTACTTGGTTGTCTTCATTAAGAACTTCTTAAAGGATTCAAAAAGAAACATAGAAAATCGGACTTATGCTATTGTATTTTTTTACAAGATTCTATCGTAATAATTCTACTTTAAGTACATAACAATAATAATAGTTATTAATTGGTCACAAATTGTCTAAAATAACATGATAAATTGACACGGATACTGTCGCGATTATGCTGTCTCTTTACGTTCTATCTCGTCTCACATATGACATCGCGTACAGGAACAAGAGAAGTAGATCTGAGCTTAGCCGAGGATTTCCGGGAGAAGCGAGTGCGGTGTGTCAAGATCGCCGTAACCACAATCACTCACGAAACGTCCTTTTCACTTACCGCACTCATACGTTGCGCCCATGAGAGAGTAGCAAACCCCTTTCTCTTTTCTTTGCGCTTGGATCATACACGCTATAGTATATACCTATATATTCGTATATATCTGTTATATTCCACATCGTCCTAAGAATAGAAAAAAAAGTCCTGTGTCCTGAGAGTGGGAGTTGGCTATCGATAATTTATTTTTCCGACAAATCGTATCAGCTCGCATAATGCCCACTCGTCCTCGGTAATCGAGCAAAATCTATTTAATAAACATCGCACAACAATAAACCATCGAACGAAATGAAATCGCGTCGATTGTAATCTCACAACGTTAATTACGGCAATGGAATATCGTTGCTAACTTTTCTAACTGCAATATACGAACGTCCGGATATCCAATACGAAAGACCGATTTCCCACGCGTAAACTTCATCGTACGTGTGAGTGTTGTTATGCCAGGTGAATATTTGTAACTATTGACAGTAAAAAAAGAAGAGGAGTATTATGCGTGTATTGTGCTTAGACTCGAAATTATATAGTTGCCTGTTCGACCCCGTCGTACATGAAAGTCATACTGTAGATTGAGACAACTTTACGATTGTATCAAAACATTTATGTTGCTTGTTGGATAAGCAAATAATTTTCATTATTAACAATTTTTTTTTAATTATATTATTATTAAAAATTTGTAAAAAATTTTTAAACCTCAGACTGCAAAAAGTTCAGTCAACATATGAAAAATTTGCTCTAAACAAATAGTATTTAAAAAATTATTAATAAAAAGTAACTTCAAAAAGGGTGAAATAATTCATTTATCTAACAACAATTAATATTGTCATTACACAATAATATTCGTTCATAATCTCCGCTACTGTCGGGAGACGGCTTCCGAACCACATATTTATATAATAATACATAACATTCTGATACCAAGTTTATTTGTGTGGATATAGAACTGTGTTCGGAAGCCGTCTCCCGACTGTAGCGAAGATTATGAACGAGTTGATATAATTACTATTAATTAATTTTATAAGTATTCTTTATTGTCAATCATTACTATTATTGTTTAATGACAATATTAATTGTTGTTACATACATCAATTATTTCACCCTTTTTAAAGTTACTTTTTATTAATAATTTTTTAATACTATTTGTTTAGAGCAAATTTTTCATATGTTGACTTAACTTTTTGCAGTCGGGAGGTTTTTAAATTTTTTATACATTTTTTTTTTTTCAAACTTTTTAAAGTTTGCCACTAGGTAATTTCCAACAATTAAATTAGGCGCCAAAATTAGTTGCTAGATACCCACATGGCATTCATTTTACTCAACTATGGCATATTCTTATGTTAGTAGCTACAACAGTAGTGGCTATCATAGATTTTTTTTTTATACAATATAAACGATGACGTACTATATTTCGTGCGTTTGAGGTTATGGTACACCGAGATCGGGCGGCCAGCGAACAATGTAGAGCTCTGAAAATATATCGCAGAAAATGACGCTCAATTTTCGATATATTCGAGTGACTATTTAATAAATCGCATTTATTTCTACCAATATCGCACAGATTTAAATTTTTTCTTGAAAACATTGATGACGGTGCGTCATAAAATAGCTGTATCAAATATTGTCAAGTAATTTGTAGCCGTCTACGAGAACATCGCGGACAACGAAATCGCTCATCGCGGTGAAACCATAACTCCCGTCTTTTTGCCCTAGCGGGCAGTCGGGAGTTAAAAATTGCAAGAATAAGACCAAGTCGTTTGTGTAGATTCATAGCGTTTCCCAGTGAGGTTAAGCGTCAAGAGACTCGAGAGCGAGCGGTGAACTCTTTTAAATCTCGTTAATGTCGTTTAATCGTCGCTTGAGCTTTTTAATAAGGGTATTTCAGGTTATGGTAACGTCTTGGCCGAGCGCAGTAGTCGGGATATCGGGCTTGCAAGCTCGCTTTTGACCGTGCCCAACGTTCAGGTTTCATCCCTTTGTGGTGCACTGGCCCGAATGATTGCCCAAGTTCGGAACTGGTGCCTCGGACATTTCGTAGGCTCCGAGCAGCAAAAGCGGCGGCAGCAGGAGAAGCTGAGGCAAAGCAATGCCTCAGTTTTCATTTTCCGGGGTGCTGGCTTCTTTCTCTTCCGAGACAGTCCGGCAAGATGTTTGATAATTAATTAGACGATTGTTTGCTCGAACATCTATTGACCGAATGGGCTATATGGCTGTCACTTACAGAAAGTAGTTGTTTCATGAATTATGTGGCGCATTCGGTATCTGGAAATTATATAGCAGCACAGAGACCTGGTTAACTGCAATATCTTGTCTGTTGAAAAGTTATTACCCGTTTCACACCAATGTCTATAGTTCCAAACTGGATTTTCCGATGGAATTCATTTCTTCAGTGATTTTTTCGACAACTTGTGTCGTCGTTACTGCGCAAAAGTACCGAATCCTTTTAGTATCCGACGTATCCCCTCGCTCTCCACCCCCCCCCCCCACCCACCCACCCCCCGCCGTACAAAATTCCGAATCGTGTACTTGTAAAATCACGACCGACCGGGCGATACAGCATACATATAGTATATAGTAACAGACTCTCCCGGAACAGATGGCCCGAGTCTCAGACCTCGGGCCGTGCACGCGGATACGCGGCGAGTTGAGTTTAGCGAGTGCGATAGAGGGAGAGAGAGAAAAATAGAGAGGTGAACCCAACTCCCAGCGCGATTTTTAGCCTCTGGCGGATGAGAGAACGAGCGATGGAAAAGTTGCATCCTGAGTGCTCCACTCTGTTTTTTAGTTTCATACGTACACCTTCACGAGTAAGATTTTTTTTAAATAAAATAAAAATGCGTTTTCATCGTTCTGTACCAGAAAAACGGGAGAAAAAAAATAAAATAAACGTACATGTAGCACTTCGATGTAGTGCCGCACACGATGAGAGAAATTCATATTGAAATGTTCACATAAAAATTTTGTTTCACGTACCTCCCGTATCACTAATTGCATTCGCAACCAACGTAGAGGAGGGTGAGCCAAAGCGGTCCGGTTAATAAAAAATAATAATAATAATAATAATTGAACAGTGATCTGAAGTTGAGTCTTGACTTGTCTTGTTACCGAAACGACACGATATCGAAGCGAAACGAAACGATTGAGTCTAAGTCTATCATTTTAACCGGTGTACAAATGTATTTAGCGGAAACCTTTTTTACGGTCTGAGTAATCATAACATTTATTTAAAAAAAATATAGGCGTAATCTGATATCAGAGAAAAAATAGTTATCTTTCTGGCAGAAATGTTGATATCGTTCGTGTATCGTAGTAATAATGATACGTTTACAATGCTATTTACAAGGATGAGTCAAAAAGATGAAAGTCCAGAAAGTTGTGAAGAGTTTCTCCCCATCCCGTCTTCCACCGTATACAGCGAAGCACACTTCGCATATATATATATATATATATATATATATATATATATGTATAGACAGGCCCTTTATTTCCTTCGTTTCACTAGCTCCACCTTTTACTATTTCCTTCTTTTGTAAAGGTGCACAGAACGCGCTCGCGTCTGTTCGCTTTGCACTGAGCTCATTAGCCGTGCGAGTCGATTCCGTCTCTGTTAAACGTCCGCACGCACGCACGCACGCACGCACGCACGCACGCACGCACGCACGCACGCACGCACGCACGCACGCACGCACGCACGCACGCACGCACGCACGCACGCACGCACGCACGCACGCACGCACGCACGCACGCACGCACGCACGCACGCACGCACGCACGCACGCACGCACGCACGCACGCACGCACGCACGCACGCACGCACGCACGGATATCGCGGATATCGTACGTGGTATAGGATAGACAATTACCCAGAGCGGACATGAAGAACCGCTCGGCCAGCAGGACGATTGGCGGACGAATGAAAGATCGAGTTCACAGCGATCGTAGTTTTGACAGTCAGTCTTATTCGGAACTTTAATGCGGAAAGACGTTTGACGTTTACGAATGGTGACGAGATTTAATTCGAGAGAATAAACATTCCGCTTGTCGCTTCTTTTTATAATACGTCGTCTCGCATTTATTCCGCGAATACGTTACAATATGTAGAGACACTTGACATACGTCACGTTGAAAATTACACCTGTTCCCTGTTATTTTCGTTCGATCGTTTCGCGAAGGTGAAAAAATAAATGGTGGATTAATGTACGTATAATCCCTCGAGGCGGAAGTATATGCGTATAAGCAACGAAAGAAAAATAAAATAAATAAATAAGGGCGATTTGATACGTAGACCATCGACATATTTTCCAAGTATCATATACACATATACGTCGTTACGAATTAAAATCTCTCGCGTGGCGTCTCGCTGTATATACGTAGCGATGTAATATAAATCTTGAAATTTAATGCGACGCACTCGCCCGGTTATGTACGCGGTAAAAATATCGCTCCCCCCCCCCCCCCCCCCACTCCCGCCACTTAGCATGTAGAAAGATTTACGGGGGGTTGTTCGAGGAATACAGTCATTGCCACGTGATTAAAATCGGTAGCCAAGCGCGATGGAGATACTAAAATATATATATTATATGTATTACTGAAGAGAGGAGGATTTTTACCAATTTTTCCCGAGATATAATAAATAATAAAAAAAAAAGAGCTCATCTCAAATGGAGGACACGGATCCCGATAGAGTTGATTGTACGCGTACGTATACTCGGCGTGCCATTGACGTTAAACGTAAAAGGATACGCAAACCAAACCGGGTATTCAAAATAACGATAATACACGTACACACATAGCGGGGCGGCGGGATGCTGCGTGGAACCTGGAGCCGAGTGGATTTGGAGACGCCTTGGGGGTACCGAGTGTGGAGTGCAATGCAATGCGGGGGAGAGACGCCAGCAGCAACGTAGCGGTAGTAGCGGCAGCTGCTTTGACCTTTGTGCCAGAGCGCTGTTGCACTGCTCAAAGTCCGTTGCAGCGATATTATAGTATACAAACTAACCGGTGCTCCTGTCGCACAACAAAGCGCTTAAACGTTCACGGTGTTGGTGGAAACTGTGGGCGCACTCACTACGCACTACGAGTGATACAGGTGGATGAACAGTCCAGTCTCAGCAACACAGAGCGAGACCGTAGTTGGTAACACACCTACGTATCTCCCTGCCTGTTTACCTCCAGCGCGGATGCTTGACCACGCAAAAACAAAACGCAGACGATCACGAGTGTGCCATACTGGCCTGTGGCTATATGCGGCGCTCGCCTATTATTACAGTTTCCCTTCCGGTTTCTCTCTCATCTTTTACCTCGCTATTTATGTATACTATTATTGCCTTCTTTTCTTTCAACTCGATTTTCATTTTTTTTTCTTTTTTTTTTTTTCTGACGTCAATTAATTGATAATAATCAACAATTACCAATGTCCATCTTGACTCTGGGCCAAAACTAAAATAACAAAATACATCGATGTATGTAGACTAGACCATTCTTTTGAATGGTCTAGTTCGTGTTTTTTTGTTCTTTCTTTTTTTTTTACTCTTTCCAGTGCTCTGTACAATTTTTTAACTCGACAGAACAATTTTTTACCATACTTTTTTAAACGACAAACACATGGGTTTTCTTACATTTCGATTGGGAAGCATAAACACACACAAAAAAAAAATCGAAACTTTTTCCTAAATCGATCTTGAAACAAACTTGTGTCCGATGTTTTTTTTCCCTGTCAGTTCAATATTTTTAATAAAAATTCGGATATACTTAATATGTTTATCGTTCGCAAGACGTTTCAGAGCATGGAAGGAAACAATTTTCAAAACCGTAATTCCATCAATTCATATCCACATCGATAATATGGATATATATTTAACTTTTCCAAATAGCATACACTGATGATGGATACTTTTATTTATTTTTTATTAAAAAAAAAAAAAAAAACAAAAAACAAAAAACAAAAAACAACCCAAGCACACAATAATGCTTGTAAAGATTGCGAGTTTCGTGAGATGAAGAACTCCAATCTTGGCATTTCTGAAGCCACCCCCGCTTTTGTAAAAGAATAAGGCGGCAGGTCCTCGGTGGGCTAGCTGAATCTCGGAGTGGTAACCTACTATTTTATACGCAAGATCTATGGAGTCTAGGCAATAACGTTTAACGATAATTCTAGGGTTCTTGCGGTTCGAGAACGCGGCGAACGAGAAAGCCTGGGGCACCGAGAGCTCGCTCTCGTGCGCGGAGAGGTGGCTCTTCTCCTTTACGTGGATGACTTATGTTTTGGCTCGCGGTGCATTAAAACCGGGTCTCTCTCTCTCTCTCTCTCTCTCTCTCTCTCTCTCTCTCTCGCTCGCTCTTCTTTTTTTTCTTAGTTTGCTAACAGTCATTGTTCCCGATGGACCAATTACTTCCTTTGGACAATCCGGACGACGGCTAAGTACACCTTCGCACTTTTCAAGCCCTTTTATCCCTCCACTTTATATTCCCTCATTCTCGAATTATTTTCTTTCTTTGAACGTTCATCGTGTAACTCGAAAATATTTGTACAAATCCATTTTCAGCATTGAAATATCCGTCTATGATTTACCTCATTTTTCGCAGGATGCCAAACAGTGAAGACGTATTTAAAAAAAAAAAAAAAAAAAAAAAAAAAAAAAAAAAAAAAAAAAATAGCAAATAAAAAATTTTATATGGCTTTCTTATAACATTCCGTTATTCGTGAAGTATCTTCTATGAGAAAGCATTTTCTATATTGCTGGCTTCCTCACGGAGAAAGCTTCGCCAATAAAGGAACATAATGAGAAAACCATATGAAAAATTTGAATTTGCAAGTTTAATGCGGAAGTAACATGAAAATGTCAATTTTCACGACGAAATTTGATACAGCTATTCTATGACGCACCGTCGTCAATGTTTTCAATGAAAAATTAAAATCTGTACAATATTGGTAGAAATAAATGTGATTTATTAAATAGTCACTCGAATATATCGAAAATTGAGCGCCATTTTTCAGCGATATATTTTCGAAACTCCACATTGTTCGTTGGCCGCCCGATCTCGGTGTACTATAACCTCAAACGCACGAAGTATCCCAGATAGACAGGCGCCACAAAAAATAGCAGTTGACGCAATATTTGCGACATGTGCTGCACATGTTTCGTAATCGTTTAAATAAATAATTTTTATTATTATGAAGTCAAAAATATAATTTTAAAAGCATTAAAAAGTATGAAATAAAAAAGAAAATTATTAAAAAATTTAAAAACCTCCCGACTGCAATAAGTTAAGTCAACAAAAAGTTAAGTTAACTTTAAAAAGGGTGAAATAATTCATGTATATAACAACAATTAATATTGTCATTAAACAATAATAGTAATGATTAACAATAAAGAATAATGGTAAAATTAATTAATAGTAATTATATCAATTCCTTCATATTGTTCGCTTCAGTCGGGAGGCGGCTTCCGAACCACAAATTTATATAATATATAACATTTTGCTACTAAGTTTATTTGTGTGTATATAGAACTGTTTTCGGAAGCCGTCTCCCAACTGAAACGAAGAATATGAACGAATTGATACAATTACTATCAATGAATTTTACAATTATTCTTTATTGTTAATTATTACTATTATTGTTTAATACCAATATTAATTGTTGTTACATACATGAATTATTTCACCCTTTTTAAAGATAACTTAACTTTTTGTTGACTTAACTTTTTACAGTCGGGAGGTTTTTAAATTTGTTTATAAATTTTTATGCAAAACAACTAGCCGATTCAGATTCTGCGCGAAAAAACAACAAACGGATTTCACTTTGTCAGATCGGTGCAACTGCTTTGTTTAACGAAAATACAGGGTCTTAGATAAAAAAAATTTTTTAACATCCAATATTCACCGTTTTCTGGTTATGTCTTATGTATTTTTTCCCAGCTGATTACGGTTTGTTACGTTTGAAACATTTTCAATAATTTCAGAATCTTGTACGATCCAAACGTTTTGATCCATTTTCGAAAGATTTAATATGATACATTGTACAGTGTTAGTCTATTGCCTTGTCAAAATTCAGCTCGATACTTCCATGTTTACTCGAATTAGACGGTTTTTAGTTATTTAAAAAAAAAAAAAATTCAAAATCTCATAAAATCTGGCTACTTGGATAGATTTCGACAAAATTTAATGCCAAAGATCTTTGAACAAAATAGTATATTTGTGTGTAGTTTTCGGACGATAGCTCAAAATTTACGCAAGTTAAAATTATCGTAGAGAATTTTCAAAGAAAATCAAAATCGAATTAAATTTCCGATTACGCCGCAATCTTCACGATAATGGCACCGAACGAAGCGACGTGATCACTCTATTGACGTACCAAATTGGCGTACCAACACACACACACACACACACACACACACACACACACACACACACACACACACACACACACACGCACGCACGCACGCACGCGCGCGCGCACACATCCGGACACCAGTTAAAAATCGCATTTCTCGACGTTTTAGACTATTTTCAGTACTCTGTTACTGAAAATAACAGAGTATTTTCGTTAAAAGTAAAGTAAAGTAGAGTAAAAACGTTAAAATGCCGGTTTTTTTTAACTATGAAAACATAGCTTCCTCTATGAGAAAGCAAAAAGAAAAAAATTAATGTATTTTGGAAAACTAATTCTAAACTACGCCAAGAGTATCGAGGAATTATCTTAGGCTTTATAAATGAGTAACTGCCCGACACGTGAACCCATATCGTATCTATTTTAAATAAATAAATTAATAACTTTAGTGGAATAACAATTTGTGTGAGAAGATGATTTGATGTTGAATGATAACGTAGCAAAATGTTGAACGATAACAAGACAGAGGCTACACTAGAGTATGGTCACATCGTTTCGCTTTGGCAATAAAGATAATTAGAATTTAATCCGGGGATCCCGAGACCAGCAGCGGAAAGAGAATCAAAAGCTAGGAGATGCGGGGATAATGGTACTCGTATGTATGTATATCATACACAAAGTACGGAAAGGGAATAACTCTCCTATGCTATGCGAAAACTCCGAGTTGATCAAAACCCGTTGGCGATAGTAGCGGTGACAACACTACTACCGAGCCGACTGTGCAGTGTGTATTAGCGTCCATACCTGCGCTATAGTAAAATACGTATACGAAAAGCACGGTGCTCTCACAACGGCCTTCTGGCGCAATCCTGCCCGGGATGACAAGGCGGGCTTCAGAGGACAGGTGCTACTGACGCCTTTGATCTCTTTCGCGTTACAGAGAGAACGCGAAACCGGAGCGCGACCGTTCTCTCCCGTGCACGAAACGAAAAAGGGAATTATCGAAATGTGTGTTCCTCGTCTCGAGCAACGAATCTCTCTCACCCAACGAGACAGACTCACCGACTCTTTGTGTCTTGCTGCCCGGAGGAGATGCTATACGTTGATATCGTCGAAAAAAAATCTATACACAAAACGCGTCACGATTTAACCCGTACTTTAAGTATGAGTACCGGTTTTTTTCTTCCTATCTTATGTTAATTACAACAATATTTTTACTGAATGTAATTTAATTTTTTTTAAATCTTGTAAATATGTTTATTCTTTCGATGCGTCTGTAACTCTCACGGCATGTTAGCAGAAGTGAGAGGACTCTACGGTAGGCACATTGTGTGTATGTATATATGCACGAGGAAGCTACTCCACACAGCACCCGAGGATTCCCAATGGGTTATCCAAAGCTGTTGACGACAAATCGAGGGCTAAAATACCATGGGTAAATACGCGTAGCAGAACGCGGCCGGAGGATAGGGTGATTTCTATCTTTCGCATACCGCATCCGCTTCGCCGAGGGATTATAGCCCTAATTTCAACTGTTTGATGCGTGGCTATCGACTAGTACCGTATACCGTATGTACTCTCTCGTATTCCAGTATACAGCCGGATTAAAACTTACGTGTCGGGTAGTACTTCGGACGTGTTAGGGCGAATCGGTATCGAACAATCGAGGGCACGGGACGGTAGGATTCTAGCACGGTTTCATTAGATTAATCGGCACTCCTCATATTAAAATTAACAAATAAGTTAATAGTCGTTGGCTTCCTCGACATCAACTAATTACATTGTCCATATTTATCATTTGACTGTCGATTTCGGTAAGAGCCTCTACAAAATTGGCTAACCAATAAAATGGGAACTGTATTTTTTTAGCAAAATATCGACACGTGATATGGGTCGGTAAAAACTTTTTTTTTTTTTTTTTTTTTTTTTTTCAATCGTATAAACATATTACCCGGAGTACTTCCATTAATATTTCCCCTTCAAAAGAATCATGTCGAACAAAAGATATTCGTTTGGAGAAATAGAAGCAACGTTTCGTTTTATCATATTTAACAAAGGCACGTTGAATCAGCGCAAAAAAAAAAAAAAACTTTGTGTGACAGTTAGTTACTCAAAGTCAAAGCTGGAAGAATATAATAAAGCCAAACAGTTGTTCTTTCCGATAGTCACCGAAATGTATTTCTTTTAATTTATTCATTTTTTCACGAGGGTCTATTTTAGGAATATAAACTTGACACTTATCGAGTGAAACGTAATTGGCTTGAACCAGAATATTCAATTTTTGTTCGATAAATTGTTTGCTCACGACAATGACACATGATACGACGTCTATTGGAAGAAAAATAAAGTTTAATTAATTTAATTTGTATGTGGTAACTTTTGACAAATGACCTCTTGATTAAAGATAGACAAGTTGGTCTCAAGTATTTCAGCCTCAATATTGCCAAGAATAACGTTCAGAGTACATAGCACCAATTACAGCCCAGTAATTACTCTGAAAGCCCGAATGTTTCACGGTTTATTATATGCTAAGGATGACGTGACAGCACGCGAGTTTTTCATGCGTTGACAGGCAAGGAGAAGCTACGTCCTCTCAGTCCTTGTTCGCCCGGCGTGACGATTCGCCGCGCGAAACCTCTGGAATTTCGGGTGGTCGAGGAGCCCGCAGGAGTCATGTGGGGAGGATTTGTTGAGGCGAAAAGCAAAAAATGAAAAAAAAAAAAAAAAAAAAATTGACCCCAGAAAAGGTCTTGCCAGAAACAGCAGCAGCGGTCCAAGCAGAAGCATTAAAGCACAGCGTGAAATTTCCTGCCGGCATTGTTCTCACAATTATCGTGATCTACGGGTTTTAGGATATAGCACTTCGGCTCTACACGAAACACGAAACTTGTCCGTCTCTCTGGTAACCTCCACCGTTCCATTATTCCTTCTTTCTCTCACAGACCGAAAGGCCGAAAAACGCACGATTACTAATCCTTTCTCTTCCTTCCTTCGTCTTCCACATTTTCGACGAACCCTTCACTTTGAGAAGGCTCCGACGCGATATCCTATATACTCTTCCGCACATGCACGGTAGAAAACATCGTCGAAATGTTGAGATAACACCATAGTGGTGTCGTTTCGAAATATACATGTATGTGTGTGTGTGTGTGTGTGTGTGTGTGTGTACACATATATACACACATGTTCCTCGCAAGGGCAGAAGTCGAGAGGGCGGCACCCGCGTCGACGAAACTCCAACTCCACGGAATCTTAGAAACTTTCAACCGGAACACATCCCCCCCTTCTCCATGGATCAGCTATAATTATCCATTTGGATACGTGGAATACGGAACGCGCGAGCACGTATTATGAGGTATGTATGGCCTCGTGTAGACTATGTAGAGAGCATAAATATATAATACATATGTGTACATGAATATGGAACGTTCAGCTGACGGCTTACGTTGTGCTAGCATCGAAAATTATAAAACCTTGTGAAAATGATCGCGTGAATGAAACGTCTTAAATTCGGTAGCTCTTTTTGCAGGAACGAATGGTATCCTTTGCGAAACAACGATAATCTCGTAGAACTAATCGAGAGGTGGAAAAAAATGAGCTTTGTCCAAAGAAGTAGTAAGATCAGGGGTGTCCGAGAAAGGTCATTTATGATTATGATTTACGAAACAAACACGAGACAGCGGCGAAACGGCAAAGATCTTTCGGGAAATTGGCCCCTTTATCCACCTTTGCTATGTGTATGTTATATCCATACTGACGAATTATCGAGAATCTGAGTATATCTATCGAAATAAGCTAAGAGGATGATATAATAATAACGAATGATTTTCGATCGTTTGATTCACCGAGAGTTATTAATGTTATTATGAATAGAGCGCAGAAAGTATCAGTGCCAGGTTCAAGGGGAACACAGATATCGCACGATCATGCTGGGGTCTGACATTATAACCCGTAAATAAAGGAATCCCGACGTATTGCTGGTTTTTCACGGTACCGAGAATTGATGCGTTTCAGTCTCATAGGACAATTATCGAGATATGGTTCGTTCGGTGTAAAGGTTTCTTAAAACAAAAATGAATGATTCAATTTTCGTGAAAACTTCCTCGTGCAAGATAAAAAAAAAGATTTGTACTTTAACCACCCATATCTCGTTTGCGAAGATACACGATTTTTTTTTCTAGTATTTTTTTGTTTTTTTTTTTTTTTGTTTATCGAAGAACCGTAAAAATTGTAAAATTAACAAAGAAAAAAAATTCGTTGAATCGTTTTTTTTTTACTTCTGTAGAATGAACTTAATCAATGGATGAAAAAAAGTCGATTTCCGGTGAGCATTTCGTTACTCTCATTCTCGTATGGCATTTGCAACTTTTTTATTACTCTGGTTCGAAAGCTCGGACTTATAATATTAAATGTGGTCCACGAAGGATCTCTCCCTCCGATTTTTGTGTTTTTTTTTCTTCCCATTTCGTCACGAACACTTTTTTTTCTCGTGTGCCTGAGGACGTCGTTCTTGACGAGGTCGTGGGAGAAATGCCCGGTCGAAAGTGCGTTTCGCGAGAGGCAACAGTTATTATTCTTTTCCGTTGTGTTATAGAGTACTGCTGCTGCCTCTAAATACAACCCTAAAACTCGATGCTTTGGACTGGCAAAAGAATGTATAATTACGAGGCATAAAAATAACCACCCACCCCCCCCCCCCCCCACTCACTTTTCGCTGTTGAACTGGAGAATGAGACGCGGAGAAGGAATAAAAGGAATGAGCGCTTGTTGTGGCTTACCGGTGAGCGGGCGTCGGTGGTGTACCGGCCGTCGCACCCGCACAACACTCCGGGTTCCCATCGATCTTCTTCCTCACCCAAAAACTTAAGCTCTACCGCCGCGAAGACGAAAAAGAAGAACATTTTTATTTTTTTTTACGCCGATCGTGCGGAGTGGAGGTTTCGCGAGGTAGTGTTATAAAAGTGGGAATAAACTGGCCTCGCATTACTGTCGGGTCGACTGAACGAAGTTCTCGAGAGAGAAGAGCAATGAAGTTCTTTCGATCTCCAAAGTGCTCTTGTTCTCGGTAACTTCTCAAAAGTATCTCAAAAACCTTTCACGAGCATTGACCGATCGTGGGATCATTCTGGCCGAGATACATATATTTTTGGTTTAGCTCTTACCGATCGTAAAACTCACCCTACGAAACTACATTTATATAAGGAGCATTAACAAAATTCGCATAGACCGCAGGAAATTTTAACGTTTTTACATGGAGAGTTGGAGCTCTCTTCGCTCGGTACATGAATTATGCCAGTTCAGGTAGGTGCATGTTATCGCAACGACGTATAATATAGCGATGTTATACGTGCATCGTTGGAGAGGTGGGAAATATCGTTAAATTGATGCGATAGAGAGATAGATAGATAGATAGATATATCTAGAGAGAGAGAGAGAGAGAGAGATAAATGTTAAAGAGCAGTAACAAAAATAAAAATAATAGTAATAATGAGAGGGAGAGAGACCGATCGACTAGCAACTCCAGTGGCATAGCGGCAGGAACTGGCATCTCCCGAGTCACCATCTGTCATTTCGGATTGTTAACTCGGTTAGCTCATACGCATATCAAATCATGCGGAGAGGCAAAGCGACCATAGAATGGCCGGCGTTCAACGATAATGCGATTTGGATATATGTGTATGTTACGGCAGGGTTGGAACTGTAGCTGTAATGCCGAGAGAGAGAGAGAGAGCGAGTCCTGCGGGATACAGGCTATTCCCAGAGTATGAACTACACCGTCTATCTTCCCCCCATCCCTCGTGATATATACGATAAATGATATGCATATGTAAATATTGTGACGGACCATTGCGAATTGTCATGACATCGGAAACTATACCAGTCGTACAATTTAGCTCCATCGACACAACTTTAACTACGTTCGTTAATATTAGTGAAAAATTAGTAAAAATAATAAATAAATAAATATTAGTAAAAATTTGCCACACTTCTCGTACACTGATTGTCAGAATTGAAATCATAGTCTACGCAATTTTAGAGGTTGGGTGGATTTAGAGGGTGTAACGTTTTTAGTTAATTTTTTCATTTTCTCGACTGGATGGAGCTAAAGATTTTTGAGATAGAACATTAGCGTATGAAAATTTGAAAATTTATTAATAAACAAATTACGCCCATATACATATATAGTATTAAAAATAAGGAGAGACTTTTTTCGTACCGATTGAACAGGGTTTTCAGGCATTAGAATAACCCCTCGATGAAGATGATCGTTGCGGGAAAACTAAAGCGGGTCGATACGAAAAGGGGGCTTAAATGTGTCGAATTCTATATCTTCCGAGCATGACTACCGTCACACTGTATAAGTTCTTGATCCCATTAACAGGATCAAGTCTCGTGCGATACTGATGACGATTGAAGGGTTCATCTTGTTATTGACGATTGCGGGAGCTCTCTCGTCGGTTCCTCAGGGACGTGAAATTCTCGCGACTATACTTGGACGAGGGAATAAAAATGATCTCGAAGGAGTTGAGCTGATGGAACGTGCGGTGTGTACCGTACTGATGAAGTTGTTTGCCCACGTACCAACTGGCGCAGTTACTCTTATTTTTCATTGACATAATAGAGAGAAAACTTTATCGACCGTGTTAATTGGGCAAACACGTTATTTATCGCGCTTGCTATATGCATTATTTTTCGTCAGTTAAAATAACTGTTTCATATGATTTTTCGGACATTAACGAAACACGACGATTCCATTTGGATGTATATATATATAACTTAACTTATATATAACTTAATACTAAGCGAAATTAATTTTCTCGCGTCAAATAAGACATTAATTGCCGAAATATCACTCACCCTTTTTTTTTTTCCTTTCTCCTTTTTTTGTTAAAACTAACCCAGATAGAAAAATGACGACACGGCGACGAAACGGTGGCGGTACCAATGGTACGATACCCGCTTCACGGCACGTTATTCTATTGGGAATGGTGTGCAAAAACGTTTTCCAAGCTGCATGTTGGTTTTTTTTTTTTTTTTTTTTTTTTTTTCTTCTCAAGCGGGAAGAGTGGCTCAGAGTTCGTCTTACCGAGGACCAGTTGTAGTATCCTGCAATCGAAATGTCTGCTACACTGACTGATAAAACTGTATCGGTAAATCATAAATATTGTAACGAATATGCGAGTCAGTCCCGTGCATAAATTATTGGAGAGAGATAGAGAGAGCAAAAGCGAGCGGTGAATAGTTGAACGGACAAATGGGGACGTAACAAATAAAGACGATAAGAAAATGCTCTCGATCAAAAGCTTGAGACATCCTAATAAAACGTTCCACCCATCGTTAATTTGTTTTTCTTATTCCGCACGAATCTTACAATGTTGTTTAATATATTTATTATGTTGATTAAGCGATAATTTTTAAGAGAAATGGTTATATAGTTTATAAATCCACTCGATTTTTGAGGGAATATTAATCGAGCATGAAAATGTTTCTTGCTTCCCAGCGATCGATACAATTTTAATAGATAAACAAAAATATTTTAATTATTTCATTTTTTTTTTATTTTTTTTATGTGGTCAATACATCTGGCTGAACAACTCCTAATACTCTATTGAAAATGCAAAATCTAATATTACGATTTAATAACATCCATTAGCCCGAGTACTCGAATGGTAAAAGAATTACATACCATCGGAGATTCAGGTTATCATTGCTGTCGAAGGGCGAAGTAGTACCTTGCCTCGAATTTAAAAAAATCGAATTTGGTTTTAACGAGGCAACAATCACACGAAAACAAAAGTTGTATGAGAATTTATGGAAGGTTTGTTTGAAATTGCTTTGACAGATAAATTAAGTTGAATACGTAAAATCGCTTTTGCCCTAAACTTGGGACGTTTCTTTCGCACAACCACGCGCTATCCACAAAGTCTTCTTCTTTCTCCTTTTTTCTTGGATTTATGCCGCTTGACCAAGTTCCATTATCCACAAAGTATACGAGATAGACTATGGAGCGCGACAGAGATAGCATCAGTGGCGCTCTCGGTGGAGCGAGAGAGACACACTCGAAAAGGTGTTTCACATGCTCTTAACTGCTGTCGGTTGTTTCGGTTGGTCGGAGGAATTAAATTCGTGGCGCCATCTCTTCAGCGGGAGCGCGCACCGTCAAGCCCATCCAGCTCATCTTTAACTCGAATAAATTCGTCTTTGAGCAGAAAATAAATATGGACGTGGACACTGCAAGTGACAATACTTCGATAGATGATAAAACCGAGGATTTTTGTGAAAATCCTACTCGAGATGCATTGACGGAGGGTCTGATGAGCCTTCTGAAGCCTACCGTCGATCAACTTGACGAGAGAATTCGCGCTACCCGGTAAATATTATTATGTACAAGATAAATAATCGGAATCTGTGTTAAATATAAAAATGAATTGCAGAATAAGTCAGATAGAGCTGAAGCAACAGATCGAGTCGTTGACCGAGGAGCTCGTAAAGATCTCGGAATATCTTCAATGTCCGTTTGAGCTCGAAGGCTACGTGAAGAAGCTAGTAAACGCGAAGCATAGAGTAACGATAGTTAGCAATATTTTGCAAACTACTCAGGAGCGTCTGAATAGAGTACACGAAGCTGTGGAGAGAGACACCGCTAAGAGAAAAGCTCTGCTGGACAGCAGTTCCCTGTACAGCGTGGCACAGCGGAGCGTTGACGTGCCGGAGGCCGATAAGGAACAAAAAATTGAGAACGCCGAGACACAAATTAAAGAGTAATAGTTGTATATATAATATTTTTCGGTATTGCAACATGTTGTTAGCCTAAAAAAGACATTCCAAAAAAGTTACGGTAGGTAAAACATGGAAACACCTGTAGTCAGACTGTCCGGAATAGACGCCGAAACAGTTTACGAACCTTCGGAGGATTCGTTTTTGCTAATCGACGCTCTTGAGGCGGATCTTGTTAGATTCAAAGCTACAAAGCCTCGAATCTGCTTGGAAATTGGCAGCGGATCGGGAGTAGTTATAACGGCTTTGGCGCTAGCCACGGGTAGATATTGGTCGTCTTACTACATAGCGGTGGATATAAATCCAAATGCATGTAAAGTTACCAAACGCACGAGCGTTCAAAATTGTACCAATGTCGAGGTCATTAGAATGGATCTGGTAAGCGCCATTTATTCGCAAAATATATTTGACTTGATAGTATTTAATCCACCTTATGTTGCGACGGATAGCCTCGAAGCATTCAACGAGAGACTAATCACGAGAACTTGGGCCGGCGGTGCGAGGGGACGCCAAGTCATGGACAGAATATTTAGGCGTATACCCGATCTCTTGTCCGATACGGGCTTGTTTTACTTGGTAGTCGTCAGGGAAAACGATCCTCTAGAGATTCTAACCATTTTTGAAAATTTAAATATGAAGGGAGAAATTGTTTGCGATAGAAAAGTACGCGGAGAGCATCTGCATATATTACGCTTTGAGAAGATGTAATACATAAGTGGCCGATGATTAA
This sequence comes from Amblyjoppa proteus, assembly GCA_963922035.1. Taxonomy (NCBI): domain Eukaryota; kingdom Metazoa; phylum Arthropoda; class Insecta; order Hymenoptera; family Ichneumonidae; genus Amblyjoppa; species Amblyjoppa proteus. The sequence goes on along the minus strand of OY998228.1, from coordinate 109,997 downwards.
TCCAAATAATTGGGATGTATAAATACAATAATAAATGAAGCTATGTTGATTGTCTCTTTGCACAATGGGATTTGTTTTATATCGATGCACGGTAGATGGCAAATGCGAAAATCCAATATCCATTTATATTTATATCCATTTCCAAAAAGTTGTGTCATGTATCGAATAACAAAAGGACCATTCATACTATAACTAAATCTACCACACTACTCACCACTAATAATTTATTATTAATTTTATTTAACTAATTTCTTGAAAGAATATTTGTAACGTTATATGTATCAGCCTCGATGACCGCTTGCCGTTTAAAAAATGATACTTATCTTTGTGACGTTTCGGCGCAAGCATTTTATGAAGAATAAAATGTTATTTATGTAAACTAATAATCCAATCGAAATGAACCATAATGACGACATAATCGTTATTTAATAGAAAAGCATTAGTCCTTTCTGCTAAAAGGGTAAATTAACGGGTTAAAGAAAAATTTCATGTTTCTACTCCTGGACGTTAGTAATCGTATGAGCTCGGTTTTATCACACGATAGACGATAGTTTAAATAAATACATACCGCAGTCTCGAAGGGAGATATCGTTGCATTAGATCAAAAATATACACGTACCTGCTTTTAAAAAAAATTTTGACAGACTTTCCCGATTGAGATTTAATATTAATAACCTCCGGGCAAATCGATGTTCTTTGATCTCAAATTTCTCTGGAGTTTCGTGTAGAATACAGCGGAACTAATAGTCGTCGTTACGAGTATAGCTACGACGAGGGAAAATGAAACGTAGAAACCGCTGTGACTCATGCAAACCTTTCTCGATAACGTAAATTCGTCCGAAGTGCTTTCCTCCATATTTTCGAGAGACTGGCTCGAAGCCAAAGTCAGATCATCCGGCATTATAACACGGAAAGCTCGGCCCATTCGCACGGATTCTGAGAGTGAACCCATACTCGAATTCGAATACGATACAGCCCTTCGTCGTCTGCCTGGTTCGATCTGTTGATTCGCGTCGGGACAGGGCTCGCAATCAGTTTTGCACAGTTCGACATTGCACTCTATGAAGAGATCCATAACGTCAGGAAATTTGAAAGCCTGGAAGAAGGCGTAAGCGATTATGGAGGCTCCGGTGTTTCCGGTCTCGTTCGTCTTCTGGAAAGCTCCGAAGAGCTTGGGCTTAAGGATGCAGCCGTGCTCGTCGGTTAGTTGAACGACGTTCGTCGATGATTCATCGCGAGCCACACAATCCCGTACCTTAATGACAATAGGAAAATCATTATTTATTTCCACCTTACGATCCGTCGACAGAAATTAACTTACCTGGAGATCGAACGCTGGATCACCTTCAACGGAAACGACGAGGGTCATTGTTTCTCCGATCTTAACGAGTCCATTCGCCGCTGATGCGAAAGGTCCTTTACCGATCTGAATGTCAAGCTTTGCATTTGCCGTGTCGCCGCTGAAAGTGACGATCTCTTGATTGAGCATGTCGACCGAGAGACTGACCGTCAATGCTTTGTTAATGTTTCCTTCCCATAGGCAACGAACTCGACGAACGGTGTCCCATACTTCTTGAATTCCCGGCTCATTCTGTATACTCAAATTATAAATCAAACAAACAAACTGTCAATAGGATTTTATGATAGGAATGTCTCGTCACCTGCAGAACAAGAACATTTTCCAGATAAGCCTGGCCAGCTTCGCCCTCGAAATCATTGATGAATTGGGTACCACAAGAATCGAGACTGACAGTGAAAGAGTACTCCTTTTTACCCGAGTTTTGATCGACATACTTGCAATTGGGCTCCATAAAGAATCCCTATAAATGTTTTATTATAATTTTTGTAATCCACATGAATTATATTTTATTTACTATTTAAAGCCAGCTTACCTTCGAATAAATTACGCCGTCAAAATTTTTATTGAATTCGATATCTATTGTCATCATGGTTTTGCTGCATTGTACCTCGATGTTGTGAATATGGGGAGGGTGTTTGAGATCGTCATCGTCCGGTACGACAGCGTTGGCTGTTCCTGTGTCGGCCGCACCGCTCGTTCCTGTAGCAAAATAATATTGCCAACGGCAAATCAATGGTATCGACTTGCGCACACAACAGTTACGATAGGCTTATTACAACTTTACAGAGGAGGTTAAAAAAATTTGTCACGTTAATTTACCCCCGCCTGAAGTTGCAGGTCGGCTCCCAGTAGAGGCTCCAGGTCGGCTCCCAGTAGTGGCTCCAGGTCGGCTCCCAGTAGTGGCTCCAGGTCGGCTCCCAGTGGAAGGTCTCGGTCCCGTTCCCGATCCGATACCGGCCCCGATCGACGGCCCCAAAGGACCACCACCGGGAGTCGGGAAGCCAGGAGTTGGACTCGGATACCCATAAGAATCGCTGCTAACGCGATGTCCAGTCGGTTGATCGGGGCTAGGAAAACCGGGTGTCGGTGACAGTGTCGGTGATGGATAACCGGTCGAACCACCTCCGAGATTCGGGAAGCTTGGCGCAGGGTTAGGCGATGGATAACCGTAAGTTGGCGATGGGAAGGTGGGATTCTGCGCCGGCTGAGGTCTTCCGGTTGACGATGGATAAGGCTCTTGCGAAGGGGGCAGGTAGGTCGTCGAGGTAGCCGGAAATTCTCCGCCGGAAAACGATGGAACCCCGGAGAAAGGTCTCGGTGAACTCGTGGGAATCGGTGGAAGAGGATTGTACGAAGTCGACGTAGGGAAACTCGAGCCTTGCCCATTCGGCGGTATGTAAGACGGCGTCGGAGTTGAACCGTAAGTGGGCTGAGACGGTTGACCCGAAGGGTAGCCGCCGTTTTGAGGGGTGTACCCGGACAATCCGGGTTGCTGATATCCCGGGTAATTTGTTACCTCGTTTGCGTTGGGCGATGCCGACTGAAACGGCCGCGGTTTCTCGGGAGGTCTTTGGGTACTGTAAGGCGGCAGATACCCATTGCTCTCTTGCTGTCGTGCTGCAAATTATTACACACGAGATTTCAAATTATATACCGAGAATCTCTTATTATTTAATCTTGTATGGAATTGTGACAATTGGAAGCAAAGTCGTTAAATAACGAAATATTTTTCTCTCAACCAACAATCGAATTTTTTATTTTTTTCTTTTTCTCCCCTCTGGTAGTGTTCTCTAGTTGTATATTATTCGAAATTATTTAAATCTATCGAACGTTAAAAATTTCTATGACGCAATGACAAGTACACCTTTCAAAGTGGAGCCAAGATTTCTCGTGCGGGACCTTTCCACGACTGTTAACGTAACACAGATCTTTTTTATTTAGGTAGGTACACATCTCCCCCAATACGAGCTTTAAGCGTGGCAAAAAAAAATCACATGTACCCCGTTCCGTGAATTGGTAATTCGGAAAGTATTTCAAGACTTGAACCTACTTTTACGGACTCCCTGACGGTAAATTCCTTGAATCCATTCGAGAATGTTTTTGGCCATAACGTCAGCCGGCGAATTCGTCGTGGCCCGCACCGCTCGTGAGCCGTCGCCTGAATTGTCATTATATTTCATTGTTATTATAGTTTGTCCGAGTTACGACAACTGACGACGGAAGGTAGTTTTTAACTTTCTTACCGGAGCCATCGACTGATGCAATGATTAACGCAACACCGGCCAGCACCACTGCGAGGCACTTCATTCCGGGTGCCTGTTGACCGCTCATCTGTGACAGAGTAAAAACGAAAAAGATAATACATATTAGAAATTAAAAAGGAGAACTGGGGAAAAATATTATTATTAATTATACGGAAAAGCGGCATAAACTTGGACGGTTTCTGTTGACTCGTAAGTGAATCCACGTGTTTGTATCTCTCATCACCTGCCACTTCCGTATATAATGTAGTATAAGAAATTATAATTTTTATAGCATGGGCTCATATGATTCGAAAACTATGTCGATCCATGATTGAGTTGTCACGAGGATCGTTAATGTAATCGACTTATTTCCGGCACTTGTAGTCAATCTTCACGGCACTGAAACATTGCGTAATATACTTGTCATAACTACCAATCATTGTGGTCGTGTGAACTTCGCACCACGTTTTCCCGATTATATTCGTGAGTGGTGCTACCGCTGCATCTCTACCCGTTCTCCGTGAAAGTGTGTACTGAAAAAGTCATCAGTAGGAAATTAGGGTCCACAGTAGTTCACGATCAACGTCGGTCATCGCGCAACGATCCATCGGCGTGAGGTGGACGCACCATCTACGAATTTTTTTTACAACTTCCTGACGGGACATAGAAAATTTGAAAAATAATTCTAAAGCCTCTTCCTTATGGGTAAGTAACGGGCGAATGGTACATCACAGTTCGTGCACTTATTCGAGGCGGGCAATTAGTACGTTTACATTATAATATGTACGACAACGAAGTACGATAAATATAATCTCCAAAGTTTTATTTCGTAACGATAAAACCCACGGGCGTCAGGTTTACATTGCACAATTACGCCACCGAAAGGAAACAATAAACGAAGAATAAGCAGATGAAAGGTAAGAAGGGAATACGAACCTCCCCACTCCACCTGTTGCTCTAATCGCTCTTTTAGTTGTGTTCCTGCCAGTACCTTAGTACAACCTTCGCGAATATAATTGAAATTGCAGTGATACCTATTTAACAAGGCATATGCACAAAAGTAAGGTGGGGTAACAAATGGGAAGTTTTTTTTTTTTTTTTTTTTTTTTTTTTCCTACAAAATTCCGGGGGCTGCTTCGTAATACACGTGCGTATTGTATCGTAATACACTGCGCGTTTGTATCGTATTTCAGATAAGACATTTTTGTTGTTATTGGTTTATTGCTCGGCGAAAATGGGTGAACATTGTCGGTTTTGTCAAGCTCTCCGCTCCATCGTGTATTGAGAACAGATAATTGAAAATGATCTATAATTAAAAGTTGATTGCCAAGTGATACTTGGTAAGGGTTGAAACTTAAGGATATCCTTACCAGAATTGCGAGAAGGGGCAGGGTAGAGGGGCTCTGCTGAAGGCGGTAGTCACTGTGCGAGAGAGAGGGTGATACAAAGCAAGCGTGCTAGAGAGAGAGAGAGCCGCTTTGTTTTCTTGGCGGTAATTGAAAACTAAAACGTGAATCCCTTTTTTTATTTGGCCATAATCTATTTTAAACTATACTCGGCACACGATTAGTTTTTTATTCAAATCGAACAGAAATTGGCGGAGAAAAACGCTATATCGGTAGTGTCGGTACCAATTTATCGATGATCTCAGGATTCTTTTTCGGTGATCCTTTCGTGACTCTCGAATTTCGGAAAAACGTTCGGCAACGCAACCCGCTATAACTGCACCGTATCTACATATCCGATATAAACTTTCACTGGGAGGAAGATAATACTTTCGTTGTCGACGAGCTGTGCTTGGCTGATGGCGGAGGAACGCCGGTAGCTGCATCGGGACCATCCGATTCCTCTGCTTTCCCGTTGCCACTCTGGCCTCAATTCGACCTTGGCGTTTTAAGCGAGACGAGATACCAGAGATCGCTCAAGAAAGAACTTTCCATTATCGTTAGCCATCTTTGATATTATTCAATTGAACGCGGTAAATCGCATAGATCCTGTTCAGCAATACCGGGGTGCGAATAAGGACAATAAATTAAACTTCAACCCGTCGTGTCCCATACATTATTTCTCCTGGCCAAGTACTTTTGTGACGCAGTGGAAAAACAAAGATTATTGAATTACTATTATTAATATAATCAAGGAATGCATCGCAAACTTTTTCAAGAGCAATAAAATCGGTTTTCAAATTTTTTTTTTCTAAATCGGAGGACTTTGATGCAAGACGTATGATTAGATGTTTCGGTGTACGGTAAAAAAAAAAAAAAAAAGGTTGTAGGTAGTACATATAAAAAACACGTCTTTCCCACAAAGCGTTCAACTGTCAATTTTTTACAGCTATACATAAAATGTTAGTGTTCTTTTTTTTTTTTTTTTTTTTTTTTTTTACTAAACCAATTGTGAAGGTATTGGGACGAGAAATTTTTGTTAAAAGCAGACAGATTTTTAATCTGTCTGCTTTTAACTCTATACCGGATGTACTTTGTACAGTTTGTCGCGGGATGTCTTTGTCTCAGGGCGAACTCTTCGAGTCAGCATAGTGTTCGCTATTGCTGGACCGTTGCGTCGTTGTCTTGAGTGGGTTGGATGCAATGGAGAATCGTGCGCCTCGGCTGTGAGGTGAAAGGTGAAAGTCGCACCGTGAAAGAGCAACACTGACTGTAGATCTTCTTCGTTTCTACTTCCCCGGTGACCCGGTCCATAATTTATAGACATATACGCGACTCTCGTGTCGAATCGCGTTCCTTTGAAAAACAGTAGAATTAGTTAAGAGGAACGTGACCATAGAAACTCCATCGACCGGTATCCAGGTTCATATAGTGCTGAACAGGTAAATAATATATTCTCGGTGTACCCCATTCGTTTACGAATGGGGTACATATATATCGAGATTTATAAGTAACAAAGTACAAACATTTTGCTAAAATGTTCAGCCGAATATTTTGACTGGCTATGACAATTTCGATAGCAAAACAGTACATTTTTATTTATAATTCTTAATGTGCCGTACGTGTACCATCCGAATAAGAATATTTACAATAACAAATGTAATGAGAGTATTCCTATTCTTCTTCATTCGTTATATACTCAAGTTATTAAGATCAAAGTAATTTTTAATTGGCACTTGGAAAATAATGGCTAGGAAGAATCCCAAGTGCTCTTTCTCGATCGCCTCATATTTCATACATCTTACGTTCCACAGGAGCCAATATAAACAAAGTTGCATTACTTTTTATGTACGCTATATGATTCTAGTCATTGCATCGTCGGTCTAATGACTGGAACCGTCAGCACTGCAAAGTGAATTAATGCGGAACTCCTAATTATCCGCCAATTAACACGTGGTTTATCCTCGAGGTGTTTGTGCCGAAAGACACACGCACACGCATTTATACATGCATATATATATATATATATATATATATATATATATATATATATATATATATATGCACACACTATATTGCATTTCTGCCGTAGAAGTGTCTTATTAATGAGCCTCTTTCTCAATGGTGGGCCGCGCTACTGGCAGCTACTGTCTATTATAATCACGACTTAATAATCGTATCATTTTACAACGTTTGCCACGTATATCGTGACGAGGCAAGCTAACGTAATTATCGTGCGATTTCGTGATATTTATTAACCCCGAGGGTTGTTGTTTGTGGTTTTTAAGAAACGACGATGTGGCAAGTACACCGTGGACTTGAGACGACAAATGCGTCAATTGCGGTTACAGGAGACAAACCAGGACCCCCTTTAGTTTCGTTTCACACTCTAATTCTCTGGTCTTTGACACGAATTCGGTTTCATTATTTAAATGCGATGCCCGAGAAGATTTTGTTAATTAAAAAAAGCAAAAAATGTTTACTCACATTTCGTAATCTTAATCAAGTGGCTCGACAACGAATGCGAAGGCTCAACAACTTCTCAAAATCTATAATTATTATTCTATTGGGTAAATCGCGACAGTACACTGAGGAGAGAAGGATCTATGAAAAATTACTATATCATTTGAGAGATATTAACCATAGCACGTGGTAGTAGAGCGCTAGGACGCCTCCTATGGTAAGAAGTACCGGATTTATGAGAATTTTTCTTAGATATTATAGTAAATATTTTTGGATATCTAAGACTTTCTACTATAGATGGCGCGCTAGCGCCCTACTACTATGCGCTATGGCAATTTTTCTTAGATGATTGATCATTTTTACTAGATCCTTCTCTCAGTGTAGTTATGTTGCCTACATCCTGCCGTATCGATTTAATTATGAACAAGTTAAAAAGTATTTATTTCTAGTAGAGTAATACGCCGACGAGGAAAACAGGGAATTGGTGCGGCAATCGCTACTTCTGCAGTTTTCATTTTCGTTTTCTAGCAGACACAGTGAATGCATAATTAATATCTCCTTTTTGCGTAATAATTGAAGGATCTAGTTATAACCAAACTTTTCATATTTAGACGTGTAATATATTACACGTGAGACGAGAAAAAGAAGGTTCTAGACCTTTCATCGCGAATATTCTTTAGTCGTAAATGGGATTGTGCCAATAAAAGATCCATTGAATGCATTAAAAGAAAGCTGTTACTTTCGTGAGAAATTTTTCTTTTTTTAATTTTCCAAAGGAAAATCGAATAATAGTAAAAGAGAAGAGAAAATTGAGTCTAGTGAGAATCGATAAGAGCGTTCAAATTTAACAGCAAAAATATATTTTCCAGTAAGCCTGACGTTTTTTTCGCTGCAAGTTAGCAACATTGAAAGGTTGACGGGGTCGGAATTTGTTGCGACTTGCCCTACTAAAATTGGCACGGACGATAAGCGCGATAAGATAGAAACGCGATGCATCAATTCCATACGTACCTCTCACTAGGTGAAAACTTTTGTATTCGATAGGTCTAGGTTACGACGCCATTGAATTTCCTTATAAGCGATCTACCGAGGCACCTGGCGGCGGGTGTGCGAATAAATTTAATAGATTCCCGTCAGTGCAACGATGACACCGATAGAGTTTCAAACGAGCGAAGAAACTCTCCGATCTATTCGCATCTTCTGATTAATTAAATTTCACAACTCGTCTGATACTCGGCGACAAAATTATACATTTAACAAACATTTTCATCAATTTGTCGGTGACGGGCATTCGCTAAAAAGTTACAAAATAATTTGCGGTTTAATCCTCGAAGCGTGCCACGGTCGTCGACGCGCGTGTCGAATATCTTGGATCGAGACCTGCGGTTTTTATTACCCGTGGAATTTATGTGATTTCTACATTATTGCACTTTAGGAAAGGTCACATTTTTTTTTTCCATTCTGGCTGGTAGTACCTATTCGGGGACGTCGACTTCAGCAACTAAGTTTCGAGTCTTAAAAACAAACAAAAAATGCTTATTAGCATGTCATGATAATAAGTCATCTTAATAAACGTTATATTTTAACCGAGAGCGCTTCTTCTATCGCGTTACTTATGAGATAGGTAATTAAGCCATTTGTGTAATCGAAGAAGATAGGTCTTCTCTCGTCTCGCACGATATGTATCTCTTTTTCATAAAATTGCTCAACTGTTCGAAAGTTAACGGGAGGATGTCGAGTAGTGGCATAACCGGGGGGGGGGGGGGCAAGACAGTGCGAAACGCATGCACGTGTACGAAAATGTTCGTCGTGATGATATTTAGTTATAACAACTTTTCATCGTAATATCACTTCGATAGATGAATGCAGCTGCCTCCTTGTTATTCCAGTTCCAGGGAGCGTTTAACTGTTACTTGACAAGACATATTACAACATAGCTTGTATTTCGCGGCGATCGAATAATATATCGTTGAGGTTGATTGCGCCGATAAAATTTATGCCAAGTCACGATGCGTGATTTTCGACATTTTGTTGGCCGAAGATGACGAATAGATGACAAATTAAATTTAACATAAGGTACGACGCGGTCGATTAACCTCGCGAATAAAGTTACCTGAGTCACGAATATAATCAAGATATTAAAGTTCAGTTTCAAGTTGAGAACTGCAAAATGTATAAAATTCTGCGCGCGTTTTTCGCACGGAATATCGATATGCGAGTCAGGGAAAGATGTTAAATATGACTTTCCATATGTATTTGATTGGTACATAGTGTTTGCAGTTGCGTTTGCCCTCGACGGGAGACAACCGTCAACAGGCTAAACATATTTTACAACCGCTACCGTCAATTGCGTGGATGAGCAAACTTCTTCTCATTCTAAATGATCTTCGAGACTTGTGTAACTATGCCTTTCTACTCCTTGGGCTCTCAAGTATGTGCACACAATCGATAACGGCCAGGTTGTAAAACTTGAAGAATTTCATGCGGCAAATTTGCATATCTTTATTTGTTAGTAATCATTCAATATTATTATACCTATCGCTAGAAAAATAGCATTCTTTCGAAACACAATTATAATGTTGATACAATTTACTTAAAAAAAAAAAAAAAAAGTGCCGAAGACCCGGTCATCTCTTTCAATGACAAACATTGTTTCATCGATCATTCGAGGAAAAGATCGTTCCAATTTAATACTATTCCATTTTTAAGGGTTCAACTTTCGAAAGAGACGCGATCGTCTGTGCAGCATCCGCACGTGACACTTAACGAGACTGGATGTGCGATGAGCGAAAGTGCCGCGAACTCGCGAGATGCTCCATGCTTCTTCAACCACTTTCTTGCGGTACATTACATTATACAAATAAATATACCAAGTGACGTTGACTTTGCGCGTCTATACCGTTAGAAAAGAAATTTGTTTGTTAATAAAAACAAAATAAAACAAAACAAATCTTCATTAGCCCTCTTCGCTATTTTCGACGTAAGTCAACAATCCCGTTTCATCTGCTTTCGTTTTTTATCTTTTGTTTTTTTTTTTTTTTTTTTCTTACTTTCCGTAAATCGTCCGCGGAGTTTACACTTGGCCATCGTTCTGTCTGTACGGGGGATCTAAAATTTTTCCCATGCACCTCACCGTCAAAAAAATTCAAGCATACCCATCTTATACGCGCGTTAAATTGCATATTCGAGTCAGTCACTTAAGAATTACATACGCGAAGTCCTCGAACGACGAACGAAATATTTATAACGAATCGTAGGAACATGTATAATATACCTTCAAATAATATTTTCGTATAATCGCGCCAATGAAAGATTTCCGACGGTTAACTTACAATAAATTAACTATAATCGCGATACGAAATTTCCGAACCGAATTTTGCAAAGATTTTATCGCCCTATCAGCAATAATTTAATATCAATTTTATCCCAGAGACCAACCGCGTTTTCTTTCCTGGATCGAAATTCTTTTTCTCTGAATTTTTTTGATTATAATATATTTTTGTATCTATTCGTAATATATATTCGCAACAATTATTTTCGTCAAAGAAATTCTATGTAAACATCAAAAACACATAACTATCAACGTTTCAAATGAATTTGAAGTTATCGCGTTTCTATTTTGCAAACAATCAGCGACAAAACTCACCTGCGTGACTGTGTATCCTTATGAAGATATGTTGTCCACCCTCACGAGAATTGGAAGAAAATAACAACAACAACAACAACAATAACAACAACAACAACAACAACAACAACAACAACAACAACAACAACAACAACAACAATAATAATATAAACAAATAATAATCGTAGAAACTCGGGCGTGGGTTCACTGTTGCTTGTTCCCGAGGATATGAGGACGTACCCGCGAACTTGCGCGCGGTCTCTATGCACGCGCTTATGAGAAAGGTGAGCGTGAATACCTGGGAGCATCTTCATTCAAGCTTTATATATACGTATTGTACCCCCGTAAAGAAGACCCTCGAACTATGTAGAAAGAGTACCAACCATCCCACCACTATTACTCACGTAATTTTGCCAACGCCTTTCGACGTCCTTCACTTTTTCGACTATTAGTCCGCATTTTCGGTAGACAATAAATCTATATGTATTCCCATATATTTTTATAATCTATTTTTTTTAATGTTCCATTATACATCGTATACGATAAATAGTTTAAAAACGCTAAGAGCGCATACTAAACCTTCCCTCCCCGCTAATATGCTTTCTCACAGTGGATGTGGTCGTCGCATGGAAGAATTTTGATGAAAAAGGGCAGTTTTATTATTCATAAAATCACCACAACGATATTGACCACCGTGTAATAGGACGAATTTTGGCTAGTCGAAGTGGCGGCGATAGACATGCAGTATAGTCAAAGTAGTCACCAATATAAAATAATAATAATTATTATTAAACGTTATAATTATCAAATTATTTTGACAAAAGGTTTCAACTGCTTACTTTTAATACATCCGAATTAACAATACTGCAGTAAACGAGACAATTTAGATCGCGTGTATAAATAAGTACTTCCACCTATTGTGCAGACATTTTAATTCTTGTGTATATCGTTACCGATCGGCAATTCAGTGCCAAAGAAATTCGAATGGCAGTCTGTTCACTTCTTTAACGGGTTTCCTGTGTCACAACTAGTCTTCTCTTGAGCGAAAAAAGAAACTATTAAGTTTATATTCCTCATCATTGTCAGTCGCATCGGCGGTGTTTGAATATACAAAACCATTCTGGCCGCTCTAGTGCGCGTGGGTGTAAAAAACAATTTTTTTGTTTTGTTTCTTTTTGGTTTTTGTGAAAACTGTAGAATCCTTACACGTGAGTAAAAGTAGCAGACTGGGTTCCTATAGGAATCCTCACGGGTGATCGATGAAGAAGAAAGTTGTACCGTAGTACATGGAAATCACGACGGATATCACATTAATGGACGAATATTATTCGCATTGTGCGAAATTTAGCGAAAGAGAACATGATACTTGGTATATACTCTTCTGTTTCAATTTCCAATCGTCTCAGTCAAAAGAATGGTGGAGAAACCATTATAACATGAAGACAAGATAAACAAATTGCCGTTTTAATTAAATGCTAATTCTTACTTTTTTTTAACAGCGACAATATTCTTCTCCAATTAAGTGTTCTCACTATATCCAAATTCGAATGCATTTAACATAAAAATTTCGTTGATTATGACTTTCGCTGTTCTCAGGTTAACGTGCAACAATCAGGGGACACCCGGACCCAAACATTTAAACTTGAACCACGAAAATGGTGTCGTATTTTATCCCATTATTCCACATTCGTCATAATATACCTTTATTCGCAAGCTTTTTCTATGAAAAAGCATTTTCTGTATTTTTCGCTTTCTCACAGAGGAAGCCTTGTGAATACAGTGATATTGTGAGGAAGCGCCACGAATATTTCAATTTCCAACTTTTTTAAACGTTAACGTCGTATGTGACTTTTAGGCAAAAAAAACTGTCCGATTGTGGTTCAGCGCGAAAAAAATTCATGGAATTATGTGCTCTGAAATTGTTTTGAAGTTTTCGATTTTTACAACAAAAAAAAAACATCAAAATGATACCGCTCTATCTAGCTTTTTCAAGCCCGTCATATCCATCATCTTGTATATTTCTTCCGTACAACACGATGGCTATCTGGAGTGTTTCGTGATATCACTGGGAAGCAAAAATATCGCTGTTTGAAAATACCCAAAAGCACTAATTTTTTAAAATATTGTCTATAAAAATTGTTAATAAACTTTTTTCGTTAATCGTCGTTCCGGGACTACATTTAATGTATTTTTAAAACCGATTAGAAATTTACCACTTATTTTATTCATAGTTGAATATTTAATATGAAAACTTGCGTCGAATGTGAAGAACTCGGCTCTGTAGGGCCGTTTAAGTGGGTCTATTTGGGTCTGTTGATCGAGGGGATGAGGCGTGATATTGCGGGCAGTTAATGGTGATTGGCGTCGTTATGCTTTGCTAAATTACGCTTTTGTTACTTTTGTTGCTTTCGTTGTACATTTTTTCCACAGTCGCACTTTATTTTATTTTATTTTGATATATTATTTTATTATATTTTTCATATTAGCCCATTTATGTATGTCGCGCGGTATCCATATTTGTTGTGTTTTCCATATTCTTACTTTATCTTATGTTACTTTTCTTACTTTTTAAAATATTTTTATTAATTGTATTTTAGTGGCGGTTTTTATGATAATCTGTATTCTTATTATGTATATTCTGATTTTTGTATACTTATGTGGCACGGTATTCTTAGGGGGTTAGGGCCTTAACGGATCTATCTATCTAAGTTTTCATGAAATTTGGAAAATAAAAAATGATATACGTTTTAAATGGTTTGATTGATACTCACAAAATCGAATGGGGATCATTGGACGATAATATTCTATCTGTGTGTATGTTTCTAGCCAGATAACTACAAAAGTGTTAGAGCTACAGCGCGAACCGAATTTTAAATGAACATTAATTTTTAACGTCACATACTGTGTGTGAAGTTTCTAGATGTATCTAAATGTCTCAATATGATTTTTCGATGTTATGGAGCATTTTGTACACGCCGACACAAAAATCTCGACTTTTTGTTTTTACCAAAACAAATCTTCCTTTATGAAGAAGCAAAAAAAAGTCCCTGTACCTTTGTGTCGCTTCAATGTATTTTATCTATTGCCTGCACAATTTTCGCCACCCAAGATGAATTTCAACGGGAAAAGAAATGAAAATAAAATCTTCATAAAAAAAGCCATCCTCAGCCTCGGGCAACCTCCGTTTTCATCGTTAGATTATTTCTTCGCGAAGGATGAAAGGTCATCGCTATTATCAAATTTTATTACACGCACTGGTGTTTCATACGCTACGGGGCTGTATGTGTCTGTATTTGAGAATTACGTACCATATCGAGGACCAGGTCTCGCTTTCACTACCACAATGAGTTTGAACGGGGCGCGTGCATCTGCACTGTCTCGACAGAGTTTTATCCGTCCAATATACCACTGGACCACGACGTTGTCGCAACAGGCAAATCAACGCTTCACCGAGCATCGACCGGTGTACTCCGTCTTTCATTATATTTATATTTAAATTATCGGCTTATTAAATTGTGTATATGAGCTAACCGAGGCGAGTATGCTTGAATTTCGAGAGAATTATACGACATATACGCGCAGCCCACCATTATGGCAATCCAGTTCGCATTAGCCAAAGTTAAAAGTAAAACTCTAACGAATTTCATAATTGTATTGAGCGTTTTATCGTAGATTATATTTTATCCACACTTAAAGAAGAGGAGGTCCAAGAGATATATTTATCGTACGATTGGGGAGACAAGACGAGAGACACCGGTCGAACTCGCTTTCAACTATAGTTGCATCAGTATATATATCCACGCACGCACGCACGCACGCACGCACGCACGCACGCACGCACGCACGCACGCACGCACGCACGCACGCACGCACGCACGCACGCACGCACGCACGCACGCACGCACGCACGCACGCACGCACGCACGCACGCACGCACGCACGCACGCACGCACGCACGCACGCACGCACGCACGCACGCACGCACGCACGCACGCACGCACGCACGCACGCACGCACGCACGCACGCACTCTCGTCGGAATCTTTCGCTCTCACTGAATACAACAGACGTTCATGCCGATTGCAATAAATTATTTTACCTCGAACGTGTTGCAACTGTGGTTCTGATTACACTGCGCGATAATACATACGCACATTGACGATGGCAGGCGATAATTCGAGACGACGCCTTGAAATTATTGACAATTACCCTTAAAAAAATTCGTGTACAGGGATTGCATTTTTTTTCGCTGACGTATAACGCCACCACTTTGTGATTTAAGCTTTGCACCTACATTTTTTTTTTTTTAATATTGCCATTCAAATAGTATAATTTTGAATATTCTGTTATGTACATTTTCCATAATTCATAAGTCATATAGTATGAAGTATTATTCGAATAAAAACCGCTTGTATAAAATGATTTAACAAACAATTTTGACCGTGTAAAGATTGTTAAAATCTTACCTAATATTTTTCTCAGTTCGGTTACTGTTGGTTTATGGAAGTGAAAAAGAAAGAGTTGGTGTATGTAACAGTTTCGATGAGTTGAAAAGTGAGAGTGCGAAGCCCGATAACAGTTTGTTCGATACTGCTAACAATTTAAGAACCGGAAGGCTACGCAAGAAGACGTTATTGGGTTCTCACCTGTACAAATATTCCTCCCTATATTGCCTGCTACGAGACAAAAGGGCGTACCCGCTATATTAAAGTATACGGATAACACCCTTTTGGTTCTTGGCAGTCAATATATTTATAATGTGATGGATGTAATATCATATACCCACTAGGCGACTGCCATAAATCACTTACGCTGTTGCACTGGGACTGTGAAAAAATATTGCGCAAATATGCATCAGCTCTCGCTGACAATTGAAGATGCGACAAGTTGGACGAAGGCGAGAGTAGTTTGTGACGAAAGCGAGAATGTCTTTAGTTATTCTGTCGTCGGATCAGCTGTTGTCAGCTGTTCTTAAAAATGTATCAATTAAATTAATTCTACTGAGGATCACAAGTGGGACAGTAAAACAGGGTCCTTCTTCTGTAAAAGACTGTAAACTCGAATTCTTCGAACCCCCCCCCCCCTCCTCCCCCCTCCCACAAGAAACCGTTTTATATATATACCTATTTCATTTTAGATAAAAAAAAAAAAATGTTTGTCTTCGATCGGAGAATAGCGTGAATTGTGATCTTATAAAACCCATCGCGGAAAAAGAATATTGGCAAAAAATCCGAAGTGGTGCCTTTATTCACTTTTGTATAAAACCCATAGACACCTCTTCGGCTGTATAGCCAGCGCGCAGCCTTTTCCGTGCCGTTTTCTTACACAGAAATCAAAATTTCTAGCTGGTGGAAGGTCAACGTTAGATAGATTGATAGATTCGTTTATTTCGTGTAGGTTTTATATTATTATTTTATATTATTTTCGATTTGCAGAAAATGGTTTTTGGCAAGAAACTAAAAATACATACGCCACCAATAAAAAATCTAGATTGAAATATAACACAACGGCTCGCGAGAGGGGAATGTTGATAAAAAAAAGCGTCAGCGGTGTCTCAATTGGCAATATTTATAAATCAGTTGCCAAGCACTGTTCGCCACAAATGTATATCTATAGACGTGGTAGAGTCGCTCGAGTCGCTCGAGAGCAAGCAATCGAAAAAATCGAAAACATAGGCGGGATATTAAGCAATAAGGTGCAAATATAATTTGCACATTGCTTCCTCATTTTTCGCATTCCTTCACAAAGGTCCATGCAACCTCGTTGACCAATTTTAGTTCCCTCATAGAGGAAGCATTGTGAAGGCTTGCAAAATATGAGAATCAATGCGCAAATTATATTTACACCTTTAATCGTTGACGTTTCGGTAACGAATTTGTACAGAAACACCCACTTCGTATCAGATTTTATATAGATAGTTCAAGATTGCGACTCAGCCGAAAGTGACAAGATCTGTCACAAAAAATTTTGCAGTCTCATAAAGTGTAATGGCCTACATCGATTCTCACTAAATTTAATACCAAACGTTGTTCAGTGTTGGGCCACTTTAGGGCCAAATTTAAGGATGACAACTCGAAATTTACTATAAGTAGGGCGACCGCGGCAGTTTTTCTTTTTCATTTGAACTTGGGCGGAAATTTTGCACGTTTTCATCAGAGTGACGGGAACTACGATTAAGCTTGATGAAAATCGACCAATTATTGAATTTAGTAAGGTTTTTACTTTGTCGGAAGAATTTCATATGTAATAGACAATAAAAAAAAAATGTTCAAACACTTTTACAGTACCTCACAGTGCTTCCTCTACAAGGAAGTCATCACAATGATTCACAATTTTTCTCACAGAGCTTTGTGAAAAACTTTACAGAAGCAATGTCCAAATTACGTTTACACTTTTTTAAAAATGAAAACATACCTTTTTCTATAAAGAAGCAAAAACGGTTGTAGTACACTTTTTTTTTTTTTTTACAATTTCGTTTATTCTGAAATCGAGAAGGCACAGACTACAGCACCTTTCGCGCGGTGCTGTGTTAGATAATCATCGCTATTAAACAGGTAATTATTGCTGGATTTTTTCTTAACATTTGTACATTGAATCACTAACGTAGTATGTATTTTGATAAAATTTTGATAAAATTTTAGATAGCGCCGAGCAATTTGCAAAATAATTTGAGTTACTGACTTTTCGGTAAGCTGTCATTACCGAATCCAGTGTGTCTCTGATAGAACAATATAACGGTTGCTCAATGAAAAACAAGGTACAAACCCAATTTCTGTTGCAACTAACGAGTTGCAACATCATCAAAAATGTCATCCGAATTTACATGAAAAACCTTATACGTTAACTCTTTACGAAAGCACCACTTTCGCCACACTTTATAGGCACGAAAAGCGGGACTTTTCGTGCACGTCTTACAAAAAGTACTTTGCGCACTGGTGAAGGCATTTTGCGCACAGGTGAAAGTATATTACGCATCGCTTTTGCGCATTGTACCATTTCAAAAGGGAATCAGCCATTTTGCATCCCTGTGAATGGCACGCAACCGAGGATTTTGCATGCATGAGTAAAGAAAAAATTATTTTCCGTGTTACCGCAAGATGGATTAATGTGGTTGATCAGTGGTCTTTCCGACTTTCGAATAATTGACAACTGCCAATAGAGCAGCGTCAAGTTGCAGCGTTTGCTCTATACGAGCGTTGGTCGATAAAAACCCTTATACCAACTGATGGCAATGCAGATGAAAGTTTGAGCCAGCTGGGGATAATTTGCTGCTTTTGGTCTCGGGGAAACCATCACCCGGTAACCGTGGAGACCGAAACGCATGGATGATACGTTCCCGAATGACTCGCCGTACTGGAATAGGTCAAGCGCTGGTATCGCGTCGATCTTTCCCCACCATAAAATGTTTCACCTGCGATGATCGTTGGTCGAGCGTCCCTGAACAGCAGCGGGGCCCGTCATGGGCCCACAGTCATTGTCGTATCTGCCCAACGCTCGTGCCAACATCACCGAAGTTTCTCAGTTCTCATAGTGTGTTTTTCATTGAAAAACGCACCATCCCGACGAACTGAAAGCCACACATTCCACTGCCGGATAATCCCGTGATTTCCTACTTTCAACCACATAACTATCACGAATGAAATGAAATAAAAGGTCCTTTCAAAAATTGAATAAAGATTTTAAAAATCGGGTTGTCGAGAATCAGTTCGCGTTGGAAGACGAGAAAAAAGTCGGTATATTTCTCACTCGCGATTCTTTATAGTATCGACCCGAAATGAGGAAAATTTTCTCGGGAAATGATGGAAAGGTGACGTGATAGCGGCCGCAGATGGTCAGAAGCAGAAGGCAATAAGAAGCAGAAGGAGAATAAGAAGTGAGATAGAGCGAAAAAGGCGTGACAAGCCAGGGCTTGCCGAACGTGACGAACCTGTGAATTGTGTGAGCAAGAAAAATTTAAAGAGACAATACTTGTTCGATAGAAAGATTATCGAGGGGTTAGTGAAAAGGACACATTTTTCGTGTTATGCCATTTGCCGTTATGACGTGGTTTTGGTGTCTGCTCCTCGTGCTGGGTGTCAGAGAGGTGAGTACCTCGTGTTATGCATCTATCGTTTGACAAACAAACAAATAAAACAATAGTTTATTTCATACTCAAAACAGCTGATGAAAACAATTTGAGTCATAAACAGTTTTGTAATCGTCTTTTTGCTTACCGCATTGAGGAACCTTTTTAAAATATATTTCTTAAATGTTTTCTTCAAGTATTTAAAGCAGTTTATAGTCGTATTTCGCTACTATCCCGTTAAGAACTTTTAACGATAAACTGGTGCACCGTCAAATTGTACGAGATATTAGCAAAGTATTTAACATTTTTATTCAGGATATTTTTAATTTCACTGATTTAATAATTGAAACGCTATAACATACAAACATTCAAATATATTTGTCAGAAATATAATTAAATTTTTGTTTTGTTTTATTGTCACGTCTTTTTGTAGCCCCACAATGCTAAAGCTTTGCAGCAGCCGTACGTTGGTTCAACGACACCGGTAGAATTACCGGTCATTGTTTTTTCTTTCCCGCAACTTATTATTTCAATCGACTATTGGAAGAATAATTTTTCCCGTACTCCAAGAAATAGAAAAGGTAACATCGATTGTACCATCCGTTATTCCGACTTGGCAAAACGGAAATGAGAAATTGTATGACATTATATAAGATTGTAACGACTACTTTAACGCTTGAGCGGGTTCTCACATTACGAGAAGCATATAAATTCTTCGCTGTTTACAATATATATTATATAGAAACACCAATGACGCAATGTTTCGATGAAATTAATGCACAGTCATCCCACTCGCTATTGTTGAAATAATTCACCGGTATATACTGAAAGTAGTGGTAGAATCTCCAGGGCCTTCGTATGTAATATCCCTAAACCTTATCAGTCATGAAGAGGAAGCGCGTTCTTTGTTTCCTAGTAAGTTAAAAATAGAAGCGTACTAGCTAAATTTCCATATCCGCATACTACACCAGTGCAAAATCTTCCATACACGGAGTTTGCGAGAAACTCTATAAACGATATGCTCATGTTCGGCAAATTCATAGCTATGCGGTGTTCTTAAGCTATGCACAAAGATCGTCTCTCCCTGAGAGCACACCGACGACTCCAGGAACTCCGGCGCCTACGCTCACGGCATCTACCCACGCGTAGCGTCGTCACCTATGGACACCGATATTATGATCGTCTAGATACATCTTTTTTTTCTGTTCCTTTTTTTGACTCTTCGTTGCGAAATTCCAGGTCTTAAAATATCTTGGACGCAAGGATACATATCGACTGCGTAAAAAACAAAGCGAATATCTTAACCCGGGAATACACCTTTTTGTCTTTTGGCAGTTGATATTTCTTTGGCTTAACTGAGAGGTCTAGCATATGGCTCGAGTATGGCTCAAGTGAGAGGTATCGAACAGTTGTCGACAAGGTTCCTTGGTGTTGAATTCCTCCAAGAGAGATTGAGTTCCTTGTCAATGAATATCTATTGTGATCGATTTAGCTGTGGGTATCCAATACAATATCATCGTATTCTCGTTCAGATTTTAAAGGGTGTGGAGTCAACGTCGAGTTTCGCTGGATTATATCGTCTCGAGGCATTCATATTCGTCTATGCATGACCATAGCAATCGTAGTCCCGTATGTGTGTACCGAGCAATAATTAATGCGGTTCTCTCTCGTTCACATTGCGCTCAGCCTCGTGACACTCAGTCTTATCCGTCGCGATGAAACGAGACACTGGCAGTCTCGTATCGGATTGAAAAAAAAAAAACTTTATCGAAGGAATTAAAAATAATTAATTTTATCATCTATATAAGATATCTGAATGCCTCTATCATCTCTCTGCGAAAGGTTCACTCCCACGCGAACATACATGCATTCAACCTGGAATTGTTCTTTAATTGACTGTTCAACTGCCATGTTTGCTACGGATGTAAGAAAAAAAAAACAGATTTTCCGGGGAATTTTTTCTTCTTTGCTTCCTCATAGAGGAAGCTATGTTTTCGTGAAAAAAATAAATTTCGTGATTTTAATGTCAGCGTACTAGAAATGTTCGAAAACGTCGAGAAATGTGATTTTTAGCTGGCGTCCGGATGTATGCGTCCGGATGTATGCGTCCGGATGTATGCGTCCGGATGTATGCGTCCGGATGTATGAGTCCGGATGTATGCGTCCGGATGTATGCGTCCGGATGTATGCGTCCGGATGTATGCGTCCGGATGTATGCGTCCGTGCGTGCGTGCGTGCGTGCGTGCGTGCGTGCGTGCGACAGACTTGCCTCCTTTAGAATGACTATAACTCGGAAACCGCTTTAGATAGCGAGTTGAAATTTTATACACTAGTAGAGTGGTCACGAATCTTCCTTCAGTATCATTTTCATGAAAATTGCCACCTAATTCGAGATTTTACGCGATTTTGAAAATTTTCAAAAATGTGGTAGCTCTAGTTTCCGTAAATTTTTAGCTATCGTCCTAAAAGTGCATATAAAAACAATTGTATGAATAAAGACCTTTGGTATTGAATTTTGTGGAAATCCACCGAAGGGATCAGACTTTATGAAATTTTGATTTTTTTGAAAAATTATTAATAATGATGTAATTTGAGTTAACATGGAGGTACTGATCTTAAATTTGGCACTGGAATGGATCAACACCGTACAATGTTTCGTATTAAATTTAGTAAAAATTGATCTAACCGTTTAAATTTTATGAGATTTTGAAAATTTAGAATTTTTTGAAAAACGTGTTTTTTTACGTTTGACACGAGTTTTTGAATAAAATATCACACAAAGAGTAAAATGAGTTATATTTATGTAATCAGCGGCGGAGAATACATTAAAAATTGCTTTAAAATCACGAAATCCGCAAATTTCGGTTTGTGATTTCCTATAATCAACTCGGGTGTAGATTTTGACGGTATTCATTCTATGAAATGTAGACGTTTTTTTATCTTACGAAAAAAGGTGCAAATTAGTTTGCACATGGTTTTTTATACTGAACTCAAAAATACAATTCAAAAGAGTTAAACATTGTATGTTGATTATAGCTTCCTCTATGAGGAAGCCAAAATCGAAGAACGAAATTCATCAGAGAGGAAGTTATGCGCAAAATCATAAACACGAGGAAGTAATTGTGCAAATCACTTTGCACGCTTTTTTAACTTGATGAATAGTAATACATACTGAGTAGTAATTTTAATTCGTTGTTATATGTTAAATTTAATCAATCTATAATTTTATTTTACTGTATAATTTCAATCAATAATCCAATTCGCCGATCGGATCGTTACTCAATGTAGTAGAGGAAATAGGCATATTTGTATCGTATCGTTGAATTGCGACATCGTGCGGAATCACACATCGTCGTACATTTTCATCGGTGTACTAGCCATGTTTGTTTCCCTCTCCAGCCTCCACCGTTCCGATCAGTGCGCGAAACGGAAATACACCAGCTATTCTTTATTGTGCATCGTTTGTTTTGTCCCACAATATATATAATATATATATATGGGGCATTCCATGCCGATTCGACCTACGTCGGACCCTCGATCTCTTCAATTCGGTTGATAATTTTTTTTTTAATATTGTTCTAACTCTAAAAATCACTGCAAATAAAAAAAAAAAATTATTTGCAATAATTACAATTTTTCAAAGTGAACATATTTTTAGCCGGAATTAAAAATTCTGAAAAATCCTGTATTTGATATGAACATTTTTAAGCATTTTATTTTTTTAATATAATTTTAAATAATTTTAAATAATTTAAAAAAAAAATGAAAACAAAATAGAAAATGAAGATTTTCATATCTGATACAGGATTTTTGAAATTTTTTTCAGATTTTTTTCATTTGGGCTAACAACATGCTCACTTAAAAAAAGAAAGCGAAGCTCAAAAAACATCTAGAAGCAAACGTTTTACCATTCAGGGTTCAGGCTTAAAAATGTTCATATCTAATACAGGATTTTTGTGAATTTGCTGGGAAAAAGCTCAAAACATTTTGAGCTCATTTCAAAGCTCATTGGGAAAAAGCTCAAAAACCATCTAGAAGCAAACGTTTGACCATTCTGGATTTAGTCTTAAACATTTTCATATCAAATACAGGATTTTTCAGAATTTTTTCAGAGTTTTTAATTCCGGCTAAAAATATGTTCACTTTGAAAAATTGTAATTCATGCAAATAATGTTTTTTATTTTACTTTATTTTTTTATTTGAAGTGATTTTTAAAGTTAGATCAATATTACAAAAAATTATCAACCGAATTGAAGAGGTCAAGGGTCCGACGTAGGTCGAATCCGTATGGAATGCCCCATATACACCACAGAATTCCGATCGTCGTCCGTTGTCACCGCGGCATCGACTCAGTTGCAATAAAAGCTGGCAAGGGTACAGGTTACAAAAAATCCGCCGAATGACTTGGAAACAAGACATTAAAAAGAAAAAAGAAAAAGCCCACGAGAAAAAGCTTGTGGGTGGTGAATGATTTATTGCGCCTCGAATGGCTGCTACCTCGGTACCAAATTGGAACCGCAGAAAACGAGTGATCAGCGTGTGAGGTTAAGAGGATTTATCTGTTGTCCGGTTCAGCTCTTTGTCTTGCATATGTAACAGGAATAATCGTCGCTCGATCCTCTGTTATCCCAGACAATTCTGGACCAGACAGTCAGCCCGCTGAGCCCACCTAGCCCGCCGACACCGTCGTAAAAGATGCTTGCTTCTCCGTTGGACTCGAGCTCGCGAAACTCTCCACGGCATCGACAGAAAATCCAGATGATGAGAAAAAGAAGTAGGTACCGGACAAGAAGAAGGACCAACAGAAGCGCAGTAAAGAAGTATACGATTTTGTATTATAGAGAGAAGGCAGGACATGTGTGTTATTGTTATGGCAAACAGTCGAGCGAATTCAGATCAGCAAATAAAGAGACATCAGTCAGGTCTCCTATTCAAATTGGAAAGCGAGATCGTATTATCTTCTCTCATCAATGTATTATTATTTCATCTTCAGTGATTCCGATTATCTTCGGTGGTGTGTCTTTCGGAGTTTCGATGCGCCTGTTGGTAGGATTTCTTCAAAGCAAAACCAGTTTTCGCTCGACCGGTGGAACTTTCAACTTTGCTGTTGCCGCAGCCTACTTCTTGTTTTTGTTTGCGCGTGATGTCGGTGAACCACCGTGGGGATAAAGGAGCGTGCGAGACGACGACGACGAGAAACGACGGCGACGAGAAACGACAACGACGAGACACGACGACGACGAGAAACGATGACGACGAGAAACGACAACTGCCTCGTTAAAGATACAACGACATCATGCCCCCGATGACTATTTCCTCCGCTGAGTATGTTAACAAAAGCGCCACGCGGAGGCTAAAAGCCAGAGGTATTATGCTTCGTTAGGCAGCGCGAGATCCGATGGATTAACGAAGGGAATAAGTACAAGAAAATGTGTCAGCATTTTTTACTGAATTGTTCCAGCGACACATCATTGAAGCTTTCAATAGCTATGTCAACACTTTTATCCGTACTCTGCCACGAGTCTCGTTATTGCCAGGCCATTTTTTTTCTTCAAAACTCATGTCTGTTCGATCTGTTCATCTACCCCCTTCTAGTGAAGATATTTTTAATTATGTCGCTTAAGAGACATCTTCGCAGAGCTTAAAGTTTGCAGCAATTTTATTATTGATAAAACCCATTTTCGAACCACTGTCGAGATTTTACCATATTAAGATCGACCATGTTCGACAGAGTATTACACATAGCAAGCCATTGATCTTCGTTAGTTCGCCCAAATTGAGCGAGGCCGTTGCATGTTAACGCTGTATAGATTGTTCTGTCAGTATGGGCTTTTGCTACAGTTGCCCGTGGCACGCTGGCTGCTCTCTTCTATATTTCTGCTTACTACTATATCTTCATGGTTGTTAAGTGTGTAGAGAATACCGATTTCCAACCTCGTACAGGACCTAAACGTTAAAACACCAGTTAGTACGTATATGTTGTTACCGTTGTACCATGTTGGATGCAAGACATGCAAGGATTCAAGAGGAACGATGCCCTGACTGCATCGAAGACTTTTTCCAGCGTGTAAAATGACTCATTGATTTTTTTCTTCTCCAATCCTTTAATTTTTGCTACAATTTTTTCAAGTACAATGTTTTTGTGCTCCGAATTGTTTCAATCAAGTCGATGCTGAGTTGTATCATTCGCATTATTTTTCGGTGAAAAAACCATCGAATCATTAAACATGTTAGTCTTATACCAATGTTACACTGCTCATTTAAACGTTTGAGTCCTTCTGTTATTATTTTTCGTTGGATAATAATAATGATAATAAAAAAAAATTATAGAATAAGGAACTGAAGACAGTGTTTTCGTTCGCAAAATTGCATTGGATAAAAAATTGGCTCACGAGGTCGTAAAATTAGACTCGCGATCGTAAATCTGCATAGAGATAATGAATACATGAATTCGCGATAAACCTTATTACCTCAGGACAATACTTGATTACAACAATAATAACAGGAGTGTTTAAACAATATATACATTTCTGCTCTATTGTGATACAAGTATACAATTTACGTGCAAGACCGCCTACGTGGCCGCGTTCTGTAATGAAACCCATCCATCATTCGTCAAAAACAAATTTTTATTGTTGCTTCCACATAAAGAAAGCTTTGTTTTAGTGAAAACATTTTTTTTTTTTCGAGATTTGAATATAAACTTATTCAGAATATGTGCGTGTGCGTTTGTGCCACGCCTGCAAAATCCAACCGTCTATAACGCAAAAACGGTTTTATCAATCGGGTTGAAACTTGGCACGCATGTGGAGCAGTTGGGTGCCACTGCTTGTTACAATTTAGGCAATAATTGAAACATTCGTTCAGGTTTTATCGGATTTTAAAATCGTTGAAAAAAGTGTGTTCGCGCTCTAGCTTTCGCAAATTTTGAGTTATCGTGTTGAAACTTTCTATAGAAGAAGATCAACATCAAGCAATATTCGCTATTGAATTTGGTAAGAATCGGTCGAGAGGGTCTCGGTTTTTTGACATTTTCAATTTTTCGATAAACTGTATCGAAACATACACTGTAGCTCTAATCATTTTTGAGACATTTGCCTAAAAAAATCGATATAAATTAATTATTGTGGACCTATGTTCCCTATTAAATTTGGCAGGAATCTACCGAACCGTTTAAAAGTTACAAAATTTGGAAACACAAAGAATTCATACCTCACAACGGATACATATGTTCTTTTCAAATATTGAGGAAGAAGCTAAATAACTGGTAGATTCGTGATCCGTGTGAAAAATAGATTAAATATAGTCCCTGAGCGACGACCAAAGAAAAACTTTTCCGGAAACTTTTATAATAAATATTGCAAAAATCAATGATTTTGTGTATACAAAAAAAAAAAAAGAAAACGATTTCTTTGCTTCTCTGTGAAATCGCAAGAAAACTCAGGTGCCTATCATGTTCTACAGCAAGATATACACAAGATGAAGTATATGGCGGGACTGAAGAAGCTATATAAAGCGGTATCGTTTGGATTTCTTGAGAAAAAATCTGGTGCACAAAAAAAATTCGGTAGCGCATAATTCCATGTACTCTTTCGCGCCGAGCATAGATTCGACAAAGTGAAGAGTGATGTTATTTTAACATAATAATTATTTATAAAGTTGAAAATTAAAATTTTCATATTGCATTCTCATAATGTTCCATTATTTCTTATTCCTTCTTCGTTTATATTACTCTGGGCCATGGAGATCCGAGCTTTGACTATTGCGTCGATTTTTAGGCTCTATAATCGTTACAATTTCCACACCTGTTCAAACATATCGCACCATACCGAGCGTGTCTTAGACGTGGTGAATGGCGCGCGAGCCACACCGCTCCCGTCGCTCGAGTCCGATCGGTACAGCGCCTTACCTACTGACGCATCGTTTATCGAGTATCGAACCGCTCGCGCCTCTCGTTCCCCGATCCGACCTCTCATTCATCTTCTGACTATTCACTATTATACGATATCTCAGATGCTTTCCAATACTCCTAGAGAGCACGTGACCGCGCAATGAAGATAAGAATCTTCATGGTTCGGGTGTTTTCCCGACAGGCACTACGTCGGTAATCGTAGTACTTTAATGTAATTCACTTTCGCCTCTCGATAAAGCCAGTGCTCGGGTGGAGGGGCTTGCAATATAGCTCTGACCGAAATCTTCAAGTCTGTCAGGAACACGTTGAAAAAGTTAAATAAAGAGGTATCACTTGGGTTTCTTGAGTCAAAATTGAAAGTGCATCAAAACATTCAGGAGCGCATACTTCCATGTATTTTTTCGCACCAAGCGCGGAACCGACAGTCAAGCGTGACGATGGAGTATTTTTACGCGCTGAACCTGAATAGGCCAACCGTCTTGCATAAAAGTCTAACAAGACGTTGACGTTGAAAAAAAAGTTGAGATTTGAAATTTTCATAGTCCTCACAAAGTTGAAAATTGAAATCTTCTCATCACTTTCTCATAAAAGTTGAGAATTGAAGTTTGCATATCGCTCTCTCATAAAAGTTGCAAATTGAAATTCCCAAATCGTTTTCTCATGATGTTTCTTTATTCGCGAAACTTCCTCTATGAGGAAGCCAAATATACAGAAAATCCTTTCTCATAGAAGCTTCACGAATAAAGGAATATCATGAGAATACGATATGACAATTTCAATTTCCAACTTTTATGTGTGCGATCATGTATGTTCCGTCACCGTACTGAATAATGTGATTTATCTATAGCTATTTGGAGAATCGTTTAATGTATTATTTCAATACGAAGATTTGTTTCCCACGCTGATCTAGAAAATTCTTGCCTGGATGACTTGCATGGAAATTACATTTATATGTGTGTGCGTATTATGCAGTCGCATAAATCCTCTTATTTTCATAGCGACGACGTGTGTCCGGTGATAGATAGGTACATAAAGTCTGTCGACAAGTGGTTACAGCTTAACAGGCTCGTGCCATTTTCCCTTTCATTAGTCAACTTATGCCGGGACGTTTGTCCAATTTCATTTGTGTATAGGTATTTATTTCCGTGTCTGAGATTCTACATAATGCTTCAATGTTACCTATTTGAATGCGTGCTTCTGGCGCTTGTTCGTATAAATGGCGATTAATGGCCCGGTAATACCACGCCTATAACAAATGAACGGGTCTCTGGTCTATGTCTCCAACTGCTACTACTGTTGATCGAACAATAAGACAGTTTACGATTACGTACGGCTCTTCTCACCTTGTACTATAACACCGTCCATACATAGTCAGCAGAAAGCGCGCAGGGTAACCGAGGAATCCGTCGAACCGTGCAATTTTTTTGTTCTGTTTCGGCGTGGGGAGAATTTCAAGCGTTAATCCTCTCCACAAATTGTACCTACTTGCAACCCTTGCACTCTCGTAGATCGCAAAGCGAACGAACACAGCTACTAGCAACGCACCATGCGCTTCATTTAATTTTTTTATCGCTTTTTTTTCGAAATGATCTATGATTCATCTCGGGGATAGCCTTTTTGAAATTAAGGTTCAAATTGTATGTTTTCATCTTCAACGATTAAACAAGAGTACGACAAGGGAGGATACAATGGGATTGCGGCGAAAGTTATAGCGTCCGTGAAACGAACGCGTGGACCACTCTGGACATTGAAAGCCATGCCGACGAAAACGTAGCCGCCGAATCTCTAAGGAGTTGTTCGTATACGTTACGCATTCGATTTATGTGCGAAAGCAACATAAATCCGATCTCACTAGCACGCGGTGCAATTTCTATTCCTCCGTCCCCACTAGCGTATATGTGTATCTGCCTGGGGTAAGTATGCTTGCGACGTATCCGAAAGTTGCATTCGATACCTTACGTAATGGATAGTCGAGAACCTTTTTCAGGTAAGCTGGCCTCGCAGCTCAAGCTCATTTCATTATATGGTCACGAAAAACAGCAACAGAATAATTTTATGACTATCGTTACAAATTTGTCGCGGGACATTAATAAAAGTTTAATCTGAAGTAGAGGATACCCGCCCGTAGAAAGTATTTATAGATTTAGCAGCCATATTTCTGCAGAGCCCCGCAATCCTCTTAGGCGTACGTCAAAATCGATGTTGTCAATTCCGTAGATGACAACTCTGAGATAATAGGATAGAACAGAATTACCATTGGGCTGTGGCAGCGAATAACCGAGCTATAAAAGTAATGCGTTCTTCCCCACCCTGAGCCGTGTCTATGTTGAATTATGTGTAAAACACGTATTAGTGTACCCATTGCGTGCGATAGAGGAAGAGCGGGGCAGGAGGAAAATTTAAGCGGTGCAATCGATTCTCCCCAAATTTAATAGGGATCATCGGGCGATCATATTCTATCTGTGTACAACTTTTTGTCTCGATTGCTAAAAAATTGGAAGCGCTAACGTGCGTACATATATTTTTGAAGAAATAAAAGATCTGTCCTTTTTCATCGCGCCGCGGCACTTAGTCTTCCCTTATCCCATTTTGTCCCAATTCTAGTATGCTGCGACGTATCATTTTTGCCTATCCCATTTTGCCCCGGTCCCGTTTTTCTCCGATCCCATCGTTTTACGCCGCGCTATTTTCCCTTGTCCCATTTTGCTCCGATCCCATTATGCCCCAATTCCATTATACAGGGGACTCCGTTTTTTGCTATCCCACTGTGCTCCAATCCCATTATGCCCCGGTCCCATTATGACCCGGTATGCCGTTCTGCCCCGCTCTCCCCTACATTGTGTTGCTGTTCAGACGGTTCGAACTTGCAGCACTGCTAACAGCCATGATATACGGTTCGAGTTGCATGCGATCTGGGGCGACGGAAAGAGAAAGAAGAGGGACAGCGTGAGTAGGATATATAACGGGCGATGGTGAAAGCGTGCAGCGAGCGTTTATTGCCAGAACCAAACAAATTCCAGCCACAGGCATTTTTGGACGAATCATAGTTACTCCATTGAGACGCACACACAAACATGTTGCATGATAATGTTACGTCTAGACCGGCGAATAGTGCGTTCGATCGGTAATAACCGTATATTAATCGCCTCGCAAGTCAAGACGTTAGACCTTTATTCGCGGGACCGATACCTCGCCGTGCTGCCGTGGATGCACATGGAATAATCGCGCAGACGTCGTGAACCTCTGAAAGAGGATATCAGATGAACGAAGATGTAGTACAGAAGATGAACGTACAGAGTGTTCGACAAAAATATTTTTTCGCCCGCCTACGCTGAAAAGTTCACATTCAATGCCTTCAACGGGGGCGGAAAGTGGTCGATTCTTGACCAGCGGGCCGAAAAAGTAACACAGCGGGCCGTAAAAGTAACGCAGCGGGTGGAAAAGTAGCTACTTTTTCGCCCACGGGCCGAAAAGTAGTCGAGTGGGTCACTTTCCACCCCCATTGCAGGCATAGAAATGTGGCCAATTTTAGCATAATCGGACGAAAAATAGCGTATGCCACTCGGGAGAAAGTGCATTTTCATCTCGTGTGAATTTCTGCCCTCGCTTCGCTCGGGCATCAAACTTCACCCTCGGTAGGAGAACGCACTTTCCTCCCTTGTGACATAATATACTATTATCGGAGAGCTCTGCCTCGCAGGGTTAGAAATTTTCCAGCTGAGCATTGCTCGCTCTGTGCATCTTTCGGTGATCGAGCAGGTTCGATGGTCGTTGAATAACTGATTTTGTCCGGAAAGTGGTGGGCTATTTATACCAGAACTGGGCAGTATTTTAAATACTTTATGTATTTTAAGTATTTAAAATACATATTTTAAGTACTCAAATACTTTTTGGTATTTTCAGTATTTTTCAAAATACAAAATCCAAAATACTTTTGGTTTTCTTGGCTGTACGGGACGGGACGGGACGGGACGGGACGGGACGGGACGGGACGGGACGGGATCCCGTCCATCCCGTATTGATTTTAAAAAAGTACTTAGAAATGTATTTAAACCACAAAAAGTGTTTTATATTTTAAATACATATGTTATTTTAAGTACTTTCGAGTATTTTGCCTAGCTCTGATGTATACTATGTTTACTTCTGTGCTTACGAATGCTACAGGAAATTGACAAAATAAAGCGAGACAAAAGAATGGTTTTAAATGTGCGGAACGAACATATAGTCTGGAGTGTGGAGGTAAGGAGTTGATACTGCTTTGAAGACGAAGAAGACAATATTCGATATTTGGAAAATGAAAATGTATAGTACCGTTTCAAGGTTTTAGGTGAGGTCATAAGAGAGCTCTGGTGTTCGTAGTATAACGCAACATGAAAGGTGAATGTTAGTATATAAAGAGTGGGGTCAAAGAATACGAGTTAGGAAGATGAGTGTTTAGGACCTCATTTGAGTGAATGTGATACATTTTAAATGGAAGCTGTGACAGAAAAACAGGGAAGAGCCTCGGCTCGGGGAAAAGTTGTAACTACTGGGTGATACTAGCCAGACATAGGATTCATGCAGCGTTGCTCTTGTGTCTCGAGACGCTGTTGAAAAGAGAGGAGAAGGAAGGGAGATTGCGGAGGAATGAGTTCGGATAGGTCGAAGGGTTTGGTGTGAGGAAAGCCATGTCTTCAGAGGGACGCGTGGCTAGAGAGGGAGCATTTGGATAGAAAAGGAGTTTTTGGATAGCAAGATATCGGGAGTGTATACTAGCTGTCCGCCATCGGGACAGAGAGACATTCATCGCTTGTTGAAGCGAGGAGGATAATTATGCCGGTGACCGCATCTGTGAACGGACCGAATCCACCCGCTGCCTTCGTCTCTATGTTATTTTCATTGCGCGCCTCGGAACCGCAGAGTATAGATTGCCCGAGCATGAAAGAGAGAGGAGGAGAATAGCGATGAAGATTCAACGGATGACAGAATACTATAAGAATACCGGATATATATTTGCAAATCACCCGCTAACTTTGCGCGCCGGTATACGGATGTTCAGTCATTTGAGTAAGAGCTCGTATAGAGAATGCAAACCGCTGATCTGCTTTGCTGTTGCGCGTGCATCAACATTGTGATGATACTTCGATTGTAGTTTATAGCCTCCTGATATCGTCATTTATGATATCGTCATACATTTTTGCTGTAAGTGAAGACAAACGGTGATGATTGCGGGAAAACCGTTTATTGCTCCGTTCACGATTAAAGTACGCAAAATTACACTCTCGCGTCCTGTCCAAGTTGTTGCTTAAGAGCAGCTTGGCGGGCTATGTTTCTTCTTTCTTCCTTTTTTGTCTCGTCGCCTCGACCGGTCCAGTAAAGGCGAGGCCGAATGTTTCGCATTCATATATGTAATTATGAATGCGCGTTACCGCATGCTCCAAGGAAAGGCCATACTTTCGCGCGATATCGTTTTCAGCATATCTCTACCGAGGACATGTATAAATAATTTGTAATA
The DNA here is from genome assembly GCA_963922035.1 of Amblyjoppa proteus. Taxonomy (NCBI): domain Eukaryota; kingdom Metazoa; phylum Arthropoda; class Insecta; order Hymenoptera; family Ichneumonidae; genus Amblyjoppa; species Amblyjoppa proteus. The sequence continues at coordinate 77,451 of OY998228.1, read as the reverse complement.
AAAAATCTCGAAGCTCCGAACTCTGTTGTTCCATAGAATATATACCTTTTGGTTACTTTTAATCTCGAGTAAGTATCACTAGTACGAGAGAAAAAGCAAAAGAATAAAAAGTTGAAAATTGAAATTTTCATATCGCTTTCTCATACTGTACCTTTATTCACAAAATGTATTCTATGAAAAAGCATTTTCTGTATTTTTGGCTTTCTCATAGAGGACACTTCGTGAATAAAGGAACGTTATAAAAAAGCGATATGAAAATTTCAATTTTCAGCTTGTATGAGAAAGTTATCCGTAAATTTATATTCTCAACTTTTTTCAACATCGTCATCGTGTTAGACTTTTATGCAAAATGGCTAGTCGATTCAGATTAACTCCTTCGCTGTCAGGAACCCCTATAGGGGCCCCGATCTATATAGAGAAACCCATGCCGATGGAGGACGCGGCCGATGGTCGGGCCATGTAGGTTTTGCCGATGGAACGGACGCGGCCGATGGTCGGGCTAGTATTGGCGTGGCGATTGTCGAATCCTCAACACTCGGCCAATTATTGGCTCGCTAACGGATGGTTTAACAATTTGGGGACTCGCCAATTGTTGGTTCGTCGATTTGAGGCCAATGTCCGGCCGAGTATTTGCTCACCATTCGTTGGTTTGACAATTGGCAGCCAATGCTTGCTCGAGCATTGATTCGCCAATTGTTTGTTTGTCGATTTGAGGCCAGTGTTTGGTTAAGTATGAACTCACCAAACATTGATTTTCCGATTTTATGATGGTATTGACTTCGGGGTTACACCACCATGAGGCTAAACAATAAGGGGATATTTAGGAATTTTTGTTGTGTTATCCGGCGCTATATTTTTAATTGCCGTTCCACATATTGTTAGTACATGAGGCATTCCATGCCAATGCAGCCACAAAAAAAATTCCAAGAAATGTCTAAAAATCAGGTCATGTACATCCAACCGATTCACTAAGTTTCCAATTGTTTGGATTAGAAAAATAAATAATGACAAACTATTCGTTTTAATTATTTTTCATTCAAACAGTGATATCTTGGAAACGGTTAACAGAATCGACTACTGTAAAAAGTGAAAATCTGCAGATTCTCGTAGTTTATCAGAAAAAAATTTGGTCACATTTAATTGAATAACTTTAAGATATGTGTACGGCAAAATCACCGAAAATATTTTTTTTACGGGTCCCCGCGCGAATCGTCACCGGAATAATTTTATTACAATTTGTAAGAGAATCTCGATTTTTAGTATTTTTTTCACCACGCGAAGGAACTTTGCACTGATTTCTATTTTTCTATGACAGTTTAAGAAGAAGATGGCACGATCCAAACGAAAGCGAATATAGTTTCGAGTGGCTTCACGAAGGATGCACTGACTTTCCGAATGCCTGTAAGATGTGTGGAGAAGCGTAGATTGTAGTGTCTATATGTCTATGCCGTTGTCAATGTTAATGAAAAAAAAAAAATTGATTAGCGAATTTCGTTCTCAGGAGCTTTGGAACGTTTCCAGTGTTCTTTCTTTCCGATGTACTATCCTTCTACAATGTACCCAAGCATTCCCGAGCTAATTACAGGCGGTCCATATTACCCTGGTCCATATTACCATGGTGAATATTATCAATTCTGCAAAAAAAACCGAGTAAGATGGCCCACCGCGTGAGATCGGTTAAAAACAATTTCAAAAAATTTATCAATAACAGAGTCTTATAAAGTGTGATTACGAGCACATTTCGGTTCCAGCAGAATGTGATTGACCTCTGCAAGTATGAGATATCGATCAAAACTTTTTAATGGTCCATATTCACCACTTTTACCCTATGTGAGGAAATATTAGAGTGGTTACTAGCTTGGTTCGTAGTTCTTCAGACAGATACCGCTTATGAAACTTGAGCTGTTACATAGGAATAGAACCAAGTCAAAGCAGCGTCAGAGAAGCCGAAGGTTTTTAATTTTGTTAATAGAAGGACGTACGAAACCCTGTCAAAAGCTTTACTGATTGAGCTTTAGTGGTTAACCTCTGCAAGTATGAGATATCGATCAAAACTTTTTAATGGTCCATATTCACCACTTTTACCCTATGTGAGGAAATATTAGAGTGGTTACTAGTTTGGTTCGTAGTTCTTCAGACAGATACCGCTTATGAAACTTGAGCTGTTACATAGGAATAGAACCAAGTCAAAGCAGCGTCAGAGAAGCCGAAGGTTTTTAATTTTGTTAATAGAAGGACGTACGAAATCCTGTCAAAAGCTTTACTGAAGTCGAATAGGATTAAAATGGTGATGGTTTCTGTAGAATGCCTTAGCATTCAATAGAATAGTAGCCGGTCTGTCTGAGATCGAGCAGGCTATCGTCGGTGATAAACTTAGAGCCGTGTTTGTGAACAATTACTTCCGAGTATTTTGGACATTTCGGGAATGTTAGCAATTCGTCGTATATTGGGGGGGGGGGGGGGGGAGGGAGAGAGTCTGCTGTTCTCTCGGTTTGCGAAATCGTGACCATACATTTTCCGACCTCCTCTGTGTGAGCCCTTCACGAAATAACAACGCCCGTGCTTCAGCAACAGCATCGACGGCGGTCAGGAGCATCGTTTCTGTGGCCCATAGAGAGAGAGAGAGAGAGAGAGAGCGCGAAGAAGTGCAATGCCATGCAAGTTGCATGCACCAACACAACGAGGCGAGGAGAGTCTCTCATGTTCGTTCTGGCCCAGGGTACAAGTCCCTGCCCGTCTTTCACAGGACATAACTTTCGAAACTCCGCAGGCTCCCTCGAGGGGCGAGACACGTTCCCCGAACGGAACAGGTTTTACCGTGCATATTCCAGCGGGAATCGAGAATGAAGTTCGAGTCAAACGAACAGCCTCGGAACGTCGTTCCTAAAGATCCTTACCGTCTGTTGGTTCTGGCTCGGAGCCGCGAGTGTTGAACGATACGAATGAAACGTCTGATTATAACTGACCTGAACGGGCTCAGTTGGTAATTTCAGCTAACAGTTGAGCAGACGCTAATACTTCCTTTGTCATAGAAAAGTCTGCCACTTGAAAAAAAGTGCTTTACAGTTTTTGTATAACATTGTTTAAAAAAATCTTCGGTATGATAAAATTTGTTTCGATAAATTGACGACTATCCATATAAATACGTAAATTTACAAGTTCAGCCTTATCAAACGTCCCGAGCATTTCCTTCAAGCTTTGGAGAATAGTGACGTAGAGTAACGTATCTCTATATCTATCTCGTATTCGTGGAGAATAATCGTATCGTTTATACGTCTCAACGAATTAATGTTAAATTTTTAAGGCATACAACTTGTTTGACACTTTAAAAAAATTCTCTATCCCTTTTTTAAGGTCTGCCAGGGATGTTGCCTGTGGAAATAATAAAATTTTATAGCGGAATTAACTACCATGATATATTTATATTTTACCTATCCTTTCTAAAAGGAAGATCGGCGAGAGCCGTCAAAGTAGACTGAGATGCGTACAGTTGAATGGCGTGCTTCTGTTCAATGCCCTGCAATAACATCCTAGTTATTATTTTTTTTTTAGTCTCGGGGTTGTCTCGTTTATTCCTGTCTACTTTTTGTGCCCGGAAACCGGAACGACGCTTCGGAACAGCCTGACACGCTTCGCTGCAAACAGATTTTCCCCAACGCGGTGCGTTTTCTACTCGGCGGCACTGTAACTTTTATTACCCGTTCAAGAATTTCAGAACTGCTCTGCACACAGTGTCTACTTCTTCCTGCTTTCGCTAATTTCGTTTTCCTATATTTTCTCTCACTAGCAGCTATGCATATTTTGAATTCTATATGTAATGTATGCACAAAGCGATCTCAGTAGAATAAGTCGGGGGGGTGATCAAGTACTGTTGAGTCAAGTGCCGGACGAAAGAATGAGTCGGGCACCACAAATGTAGAAAGCGCGTGAGCAAAGGCTCTACCGGCAGCTTGACGACTAAAATTCCTCGCCGGTGAGGCTCGCACATTCCAATCACTAGTGGGTCCTCCCTGGAACGTGCAACTCTTACTAGACTCTCTCCCAAGCAGGCGAGACTCAGTGAGTGAGAAACGTGCAAAGTTTCTAAACCGTTTATATATCCCTTCAAAATCTGTTATCAAAAATAGCTTTCCCAAGTATATTCTCAAGAACTACTCCCCGCACATGAGAAGGTTCCTCCCTGTTTTCGGAATGAAAAAACAACAAAAAAAATTCCAACTTCATTTATTAATCCACGCAATCGCGTGTTAATTTATCTCAAGCCGATGTTTCGTTCGAGGCCTCGAAATTGTATATGTAGGTACCTATATACGCATATGTATATTCGTGGAGGCTCGCTGGGATATTCTCCGGGAACGACCACTAGAGTGGCAAATCTTGTTCTTCGGTTCACCCCAGCAGCCACAGGTCAAGCTGTGTAGGTATTCGATTTCTCGGGTTCTTACTGTTTCAGGGATAGATTTTTTTCTTCTTTTAATTCTTTTTACGATTATTTAACTGTTTCTGTTCATAAGATATTTGTTTTTATACACTTTACAGTAAATTTTATATATTTGTTAATTCCCTTGTGCTCCTTGGACACAGCATTGCATCCAGCTACGCGCAGTGCCCGAACCATTTATCTTCGAGACCAATGTAGGCGATAGTTCGGTTCACGATCACGTTCGCGCGCACGTCCACGGTCTACAGTGTTTAAAAAATGTATGAACATGTATATACAGTTAGCGTCTTCGTATTATTGACCTCTACTGCGGAATCGGAAGACTCACGAGGCCCCCCGGAGTGTATAACTATTATTGCTACAAGTATACTGCCTTTCTGAGGGCGTGTTATCAAGAAGTTTTAAGTCGAAAGTAAGTCCCAGTCGCGAAGAGCTCCCCGAGCAGAAATCGCCATCGGGCTGACATCAGGTCCCTATCCCGCACTGCCTAACTCTTCATCAGGCCCTGATAAGGCACCCTTATCAGGCCCTGATCAGAAATGTAACGCCATTGCCCTATGAGGTCCTGGATCAGGCTGCCTGATCAGGGCCTAATAAAGGTACTTGACCGCCTCCTGAGAAAAATATAAATAATTTTTATTTATTAGCGTTATTTTATCGGACATACGAACCTTTTATATTTGTTCTTCGGATTACAAGAACTAATTACTACAATGTAAATCACGGAAAATTAATTTTTTTCTTTCACTCACGGTCGGGATTGAACCAGCGACCTTGCCAATGGGGACTGCTTGGCGGCGCCTTAACCAACTCGGCTATCCTCAACTTGGAAAATGTAATGTCGAATATACATTTAAGCTCCGGTAGAAGTATGTACACGACTAAATATACTTTTACAAAGTGTCACACATGCATTGCCGGCGAAAAATGAAATTCATTGAGAATTTTGAACACTTTCTAATGAAATAAAAATCAGAAAAAATCAATGTAACATGCTAAGAACATTGATTTTGTGTAATAGTAATGTAAAACAATTGTAATAAATAAAAAATCAATGTTCAGCAAATAATCGAGGAATCTTTTTTTAATAAATCGTTTGAATTATTTAAATTATTTATTTACTTATTAAAACATTCAAAATTGTTTCCAACGTAAGAAAACTGTATAAAAAAAATGTACGAATTCATTTGAAATTAGAAAAAATGGTTCACTTATCTATTTCTCAAATACCTTAGAATCATTTTTTGGAATTTTCATTACGCAAAACCAATATCATCCAGGCATGCATATTGCATGCCTGAAGGAGGCTTGCGTGATTCACCTGCTAAGGCCCTGATCGGGGTACTATCAGGATAGCCTCGGTAAAAGCCAAGGATATCCAGTCAGGTGTCCCTGTACCTGTTGTACGTTATCGGGCCCTGATCAGGCTCGCATCAGGCTCGCCTCATCTGAAGCAAGGATTATTTAGTCATCCTTCACGACCTGTACCTTATCAGGCCGTCATCAGGCTTGCCTGATCAGACACACCCTGGCTATACCTTATCAGGGCCTGATAAGTTATCAGGCAGCCTGATCCCAATTTCTGCTCGGGTCCGTCTTACGAGTGGAAAAAAAAGTTGGAAATTGTAATTGTCATATCGCTTTCTCGTGATGTTTCTTAATTCGCGAAGCTTCTTCTATGAGAAAGCATTTTCTGTATTTTTGGCTTCCTCATGTAGGAAGCTTCGTGAATTAAGAAACATCACGAGAAAGCGATATGACAATTTCAATTTCCAACTTTAATGAGGAACCCAAATTCACTAACTTTTGCAATTTTGATTACAAAAATGTCCGATAAACTTTTTCCTCAGTTGTCCCTCCGAGACTGTAATTCTATGTATTTTTTTACGCTGATCATGAATCTGATACTTTTTTTTTTTAAATGCGTTCCGAAAATGCATGAAATTTAAAAAATTCGAAATGACACAGAATTTGAACGGCTCGATAGATTCTCCCCAAATTTTATAGGGATCATCGGGCGATCATAGTCCATCTGTGTACAACTTTGTACACATATAGCTAAAAAATTGTAGGAGCTGGAGCGCGCATAGACATTTTCGAAGAAATTAAAAATGGCGTACAAAAAAAAACAACTGAGCATTTTTTGATAAAATTCTGCAGAAACATTGACTATTGACCACACATGTCGTGTGCAAAATTTCAGCTTGATCGGTCGAGACATTCTCGAGTTATAGCAATTTGAATTTTTCGCGTCCGAGTCCAACACACACACACACACACACACACGCGCGCGCGCGCACGCGCACGCACACGAACATACACCCGGACATTTTTTCTAAATGTGATTTTTCGATGTTTTGGAACATTCTGAATACGTTTTCATTAAAATCTCGAAAAAAAAATTTTTCACCATAACAAAGCTTCCTTTATGAGGAAGCAAAATCTTGAAAGAATAAAAGTTGGTAGATGTACCGACATGTCCATTGTTTTCGGTACTATTCTTCTGGTGCTACGTGGATCCACGAAAGGTTGCGTGCCATTCTTCGAAAGCCCAAGCAGCACGCTTGCAGGTTTCTGCTAGTCGTTCGTCTTCTGACTCCACTACTGCTTCTCGTTCGAATGCATCGTATTTTTCTCCCCATCGCAGAAATACTCGGTGTTTAGGGGCTGGCCAAATAATTTCCTCGATGAGAGCCCCTTTCCACCCCTCGTTCTTTTTTCAGTTTCTCTTCCGACACTCCGTCTACTCCTACCCGACCTATCTTACTATTAATGTAGCTATTATTTTATCTCGCTGACGATCGTCGAAAAATAAAAATATGAGATTTAGCACGGTACGAAAGTTGCAACATCCCACACACAGTTCTCATTTCAATATAGGCACTCTATGTTTTTTTTTTTGGCCATAGCCTATCCTACCAAAGATATGAACGGCATATTTTTCCTTGAGGATTCTTTACTCTACAAATAACATCAAATGAATTTGGGCCGTTGGAGAAAGTATTAATACTTTAAAATCCGATTAAAATACAGAAAGTGCAGATGTTCTGTATTTTACGTGGATGTTTTTATTTATTGATTCTATAAATTGACGACCTCGAAAATAAAAAAGCAATTAGCAATTTTTGTCTAAGGAAGGATTTTCTCATGTCTCGTTCATATAAATAAACCCTTTCACCCTATCCACGGTGCCCTTTTTATTTCGTGTATTAAAAGAAAATGTTTCATAGCAATCTGTAGCGATTACAGCAATTAAATTTGATTAATAAATCGTTCGATGACAGATTCTATCGACCGAAATCGAACGTAATAAATACACTTTTCTTTATTTTCAAAATTTTGTTATTATTATCCGCGAACCACGCCGTAGACGTATCTATACAGTATATTATATGAGAATAGTGAGAGAGGATGAGAAGTGGGCGGTCAGGTTGAAATTGAAAGTTGGCGTGGGTTGACAGCTGCCCATGCCGTTCTCGTTCGAGCTCACTCGAGCGCCTACCTGGTCGCTTGTGAACCGGTCTCCCGCGACGAGACTCGCAGTTAGGCATTAAGTGGACGTAACGGTGAAGCTCATAAGAAGCCAAGAAAGTATATATACTACCTTACGGGCTTTCCTCCTTCTTTCTCTATTTTTCTCGCTGATTCTTCCACTCCTGCTGCTGTCTGCGCGAGACTTCCAGGCGACTCTCTTCCGAGGAGAGTGCCGGCCGTGTCTCATAGTCCGTACAGTAATAGATGCGCCTCGTAACCGATCAGACTGGCTTACGGCGCAAGTACATACAACGCAGCGTCTCTGTAATTCTAATGTTCATCGAATATCCTGACAGTTTTCCTATCAAATGAAAGCTGGTTGCAAAAACCTTCTCGAAATTCCTTTCCTGCTGAGAATTTTCGCAAAAATTTTGTCCTATCCGATTTTTAACGCGAAGAATGCTTATTATGTAATGAGAAAATAATAAAAATAATATGCCTTGCCTACTCTCCTGTCGAATTTTCCATAGTGATACCATCGAAAGACATCGAAAATCGAATATTGCGGTAAAAAATAAATTCCATCGTGTCTGGGACGGATTACGTTGACTCTGCGAACTACGCGAAGAGTAGTTGGCTGCATTCGAAATAAAGAGTTTTTATTTTGTCACGTCCTGATCAGCATTTTGCCTACATTTACGGTCAAAATGAAGATTTCTCTTAGTATCAAACATTTATCGCATGCGAGGCTTTATCAGAACAATGCCCAGTTTCGTACCTTTTGGAAATGTACTGAGGATTGAGTTGAGAATACATGATAAAAGATTATGCGGTATTTACTACTGCACATGGTTTACTACTGACGTGACACTCTATATGTGCCTGACTATAGTGACATACGTAGTGAAATAAGAATCCATCTGTCTATGTTGCATTGGCCTACGCTTACACGAGCACCCATATCGCGGTCCCGCTGTTCTGTCTCTCTACACTTTGGTTCTCCTTGAAAAAGGTCGATGACTCTGATTTAAAGCTTGAATATATATCGCTCTTTAATTTTATTAGACTCCGCAATTATTATAATTTATTTTTTGTAACACGTGCACGAAAAGTCCCGCTTTTCGTGCCTGTAAAGTGTGGCGTTTTCTAGCAGAGGATGCGCGAAAACTTTTTTGCCCCCTTTTTTCACATCCTAGCTACTTTTGCGCACACTTTTTAACACTCTAGCTACTTTCGCGCACACTTAGCTGGCAGCACTGTAGCTATTTTCTTCGCACGCACTTTACAGACACGAAAAGCAGGAATATTCTCGCACTTGTCACAAAAAGTAGCATGCGATACTCCTATGAAAAAGCGGTCTCCCGACGGCGGTTGGGAAGTCGGCAGCACTCGCCTCCTCTCGAGCTACAAACGTTACTCGGCTTCGCCTCATACCGTTGTAGCTCTCGATCCGGCTCTCAATCCGTTCGCAAAGTACTATTCTGTAACGAATGCAGGAGAAGTGTTACGCTGTGCTTGCTAATTATGGCGCTCGATAGCCAACGTGGGTGAATTAAGCGTGCGTAAAATAGGTACGAGATCCGCGCGGTAAAGTACACCGAAAAAAAGGTTTGGTAAGATCAAGCAAGATTTGTTTGAATCAACCTAATCCGGCGGTTGCGGGTGGCGAAGGAAATATTTAGTTAAGTTGACTACAAAGTTACATCAGCATCAAAAAAATCATTTCATTGTCCCAACTAAGAATATGTTTGATCGAACAGAATAGGCAATCATATCGAAAAAAATTTTTGTGCGAAACAAATATCTAGTTACACAAAGGAAAAAAATATTTGGCCCAACTCAATTTGGAGTTGGGTCCCAGTACGGTTACTTACGTTATTTGTTACTAGTTAATTTTATAGATGGTTACATCTTGTTTTATATGTTCTATTGTTATCAGTATATCGCTACTTATCAATATAACACAATTTTTACAAAATAAAATTTAATATATCCTAGCGGGGCTCGAACCCCGAACCTAACGCATCCTGACCTAGTACCTTACCACTACGCTAAAATCGCTTATTGATATGTGCAATTTTGAATCGGATATATAAGTGATTCTCCGTCATTAACTTAGATTCAACATCGATGATTTGATATTGAAATATTGAAATAACTTGAAAGTTGTTTATTGTGGGTATAATATTTGTGAATTACTAAATTGACGTCCTGCCGAATCGAATAAAATTATTTTCAGGATGCCAAATATTCGTATATATACGAACACATCGAATCACATTTTTTTTTTTAATTGACCAAATATACGTTCGAGTCAACATAATTTACCTTCTGTATGTTGACAGTATATACGATTGAATCGACAAAAATGTTGTTGATTTAATGTAGTTTTGGTTCACTTTGAATCAATGTTGTAGTCACTTTAACCGCTACACGCAGTTGATACAATCATACCAGTTTTATTGTTTCAACAACGGTGTAGTCTATTCAAAGGCGTCTGGTTTGATTCAAACCAATTTTCCGTGACCGCAGCTGTGAGGTTGATATTACCACACCTTTTTTTCGGTGTGCAATCGGCCCGATATGCGCATGCGCCGGGTATTTATAGTATTATTATTATTTATCTATTTAATATAAGACTCTAGGACAACGTCCCCTGAGAGCCAACTCCAAATACCCATGTCATCAGAACATAGAGGCTTTGACATGTTTAACATTTTTAACATTTCGACCGGAAAATGATTAACTAATAACTAACTAATAAAATAATTAACGTGAAATAATTCATAAAAATAGATACCTAAGCTACTGGTATCTACAATTGGTTGTAAAGCGCTATTTACGCCATTCTCAGGACTCTCGGCAGGCACGAAAAATAGTACCTTTCGCGCATGAATTACATAAATAGTTGGCTTAATGACAATGAATTTTTGTTGTGACAATGATTTTTTTTTAATGCTGATGTAACTTTTTACTCAACTAAATATTTACTTCGCCACCCGTAATCGCCGGATCTGGTTGATTCAAACAAATTTTTTTTTATCTTATCAAACCTTTTTTACGGTGTATCTTTGCGGTAGCTTTTTTTCATTTCTATCTCTTCGCGAACCCACTTGAGAGGGGGGGGGAGGGGGGGGGACAGAGAGACAGAGAGAGGGGGCGATTTATCATGCAATAAAGTAGATAAGGAACGTTCTTTACAAGCTTTCCGCTCGTGTGAATTCTTAAGCTATGCTGCTAAAGGGATGTGTATGAAGTTCTCGATGCTATATGTGACGGATGAGTGTGGGATTCAGGAAAGTCGAGAAATAATATATTTTCTGAGGAGGTCTTGCGATATGATATACAGGCCGAGATTGTCGGTTACTCGGTCCCGGACGTGGGATTGCTGCCTCCAGAATTCAGATGTAAATTATGTACCCGACGTTCGATGCTCGTGACGGCTAACCACATACCACCAAATATGTACCGCCGCTATACGAGAGAGAAAGCCGCCTTCGCTTTTCAGTCCTACATATACTATAATGTATATTGCTCGTGGTTGCACTTATCTTATTCGCGTATATGTAGATATACCATTTGCTTACCGAGCTGAGTGAGGGAAACGTTTTTTGGACTGACGCGATTTTCTTTTTCCTCATTTGATCGTCACGAAGACAGGAAGCTTTCACTCTTCATTGTACACTGAGAGAAAGATCTTTGAAAAGCTACCAAGTCGTATGGTAAATTTCGACCAGGCAACATGGTGTACACCAGCGCCACTACTAGTGACAGGTTAAATTTTCACCGGGACCATAACAATTTTTACTCAACCCATATGGTCATTTTTTTCTAGAAGACGGGTTCGCGTCATTTTACGTATCTGTCTAAGAATTTTGTGGATAAAGCTATGAATATCGTCGATCAAATTTGGTTATGTATATTATAACCAAAATATACTTTTTTTTTTTCAAAAAAGTCAAAAGGTACGCCAAGTATTTAAAAATTGTATTCTCGTTCAGAAAATATGTTTCAAAAAATCGAAAAGAAATCAAATCAAATTAGCCAAGTAGCAGTACATACAAGAAAATTCTTCAAAAAATATGTTTATCAAAAGAATCTAAAAAAAAAAAAAATACAAGATGCAAAAAATCTTGACAAAAAAACACTTGGCGTGCCAGTTTTTTTTACAATAGCTGTCGTACATGGTTCATTGAAATAATCAAGGGAGAGGCAAAATAACTGTAGTTGTAAAAAAAACTTCTTTTTGTCAAGATCTTTTCCATCTTGTATTTTTTTTTTTTAGATTCTTTTGATAAACATATCTTTTGAAGAATTTTCTTGTATGTACTGCTACTTGGCGTACCTTTTTATTTATTTGAAAAAAAAGTATGTTTTGGTTTGATTTTACCTATTTTTGACATCCAATCATCTAGTCTGATTGATTATTACCAACGTGCAGGGAATACAGAACAAAAACACAGTTTATAGTAGATAAATAATGTTTTTTACTTTTCTCCTATACTATATGGTGACGTATATAAAAATAAAACATCTTTGAAACTAAACGATTCGCAAATCCAAGTAAAACAGTATCGCTCTAGTTTATTTGGACTTATATCGGAGACCATAGTTTGAGGCAAAAATGTCCTATTTTAAGCTTTGGGGCAGAAGAAATAATATAAAATTTACCTGTTTTTGATAGAGATCAAAGGTACCTCCGACTCCTTAACTAGCTGTTCTTGACGCTTTGGACCTTCGAAGGCAGCTGCTCAGGCTCAGGTTTTCATCTTGCATAGGTAAAAAAAAAACTTATCTCTCTCACATGATGGGTAAAGACATCTTTTAATCCTGACGCAGTGCCACTAAAGTTCCACAGCATCGATGGCATCTATATGTAGAGCTGAAGATGTCTTTGTCCACTATATGCAACAAGTTTTCATATAAATTATAAATTTTCACTGCGAGGCTTCAATTGTACATCGACTGGTGGAGGAAATGCCTCAAATAGAATGCCAGCTCCGTCCGAAACAGATTTATTTCTCGGTATGGATAGGTAAATAAGTTCATGTTTTGCTGACGGAGCGTAGGTTCTATTACACAAAAAATGAACCACCTTCCTGTCAAATATATTCGTGCAACATTTTATGGTGACGAAAGACACTTCCGGCTCTTTAAGTAGCTGCTCTTCGTACTCTGGACTTTTGAAGGCAACTGCGTCACGATCAGGAGATAATTTTCATCATGAGTAGCTAAAAAAAACTTATCTCTCTCGCATGATGGATAAAGCCATCTTTTGATCCTTGCGCAGTGCCTCTGAAGTTCTAAAGCATCAATGGCATCTATATATGGAGCTGGAGATGCCTTTCGCCATTATATACATAATTAAGTATTATATACATAATGAATTTAAAATCTTCACTGCGAGTCTAAGATTATACATCGACAAGGGCAAATGTCTCAAATAGAATGCCAGCTCTGTCACGAAAAGATTTATTCATCGGTTCGGGTTCCATTTTTAATATATTCGTTTAACATCTTATTATATATTCGAAAAGCAAAAATGAAACGAAACTTGAAAAATAGGTTCGAAAAAGTAACTTTACACGTTAAACCCATAATTAAAAAAAGATTACATATTAAATATATTAAATTTATGATATATAATATGATATTTATGTGAGAGTAGATATCGGGGTTTCATTTATAGATATTTTTCACTTTTGTTACACGAAAGTTATTTTTTTTATTGACACTTGGGCACAACTTTTCATTCACGTAAGAGGTGGACACATTCACATTATTTTATCGCAAAAATATTTCGATTTCTTCAATCTCATCACATAATCACATTTGTTTAAACAAAAATATTAACCCAAGCGCGATGGTTAAAATCCAAAGAGAGACAGTGCTGCGCTGATACGAAATCCAAGAGAGATGGGTAGAGAGAAAGTGCTACGCTGATACGAACACCCGAGCGAGATGGAAGATAAGCCAGCTGGCGGACGCATGCGCAGTAGACGCGAGAGTCACATCACACTACACTTTTATAATATTTTCGGACCTCGTGAGGGTCACGATGTGCGTATCTCAGCATCTACCGAACAGTTATGATCGTAACTGGGCGCGTTGGAAAGCTTGTGTCCGACTTATATTGTAAAAGTGTCATCGGAATTCCGATCCGATGTTTCATTTCCGAGAAAATCGAGAACCAAGAATCCACTTCCGGCATATTGAAGTCATCTTACTTGGTAGCGTCTCGCCCAACTCGCTTAAAAATATTTGAACAACATAATATGCCGGTATAACCTACAAACCTGAAACAAACGGTTCATGATCACGGCGCCACGAATTGCTAAATTCTCTACTAAAAAGTACTTATGTTCTAGCAAAAATTACGGCATATTAGGATAATATCTGAAATAGCGAAAATTACCATATTTTCTAATAGAATGTGTTACGTTTAATACGATCGTTTGCCAGGACGTCGCTGTAGTTCCCATATACATAAAAGTTCTGTACAATTTTTACCAGACTAGCGTCAACGCGCTCGCTTCGCTCGCGCTTATTTTATTTCTTTTAGGTTAGGTGTGCCGACCTTACTACAGAACGGACGATCCCGATTGACTAGGAAAACTGGCTTCACGATTTCGATTATGTCGATAATCGAGTGTCATGTCTTTTTTTAAGAGCGGATTTACGGTAATTTCTATGATTTTTCTCTCAGCGTAGAAATCCGGAAAAAAACTTGCGCAGATCCAAATACCTTACGGGAAATTAATTCCTCGACGAGAAAATAGGATGTTCGAGAATTTCTCGTGTAACAGAGGGTTTGTGTACCGGACTCGACGGGTTTCGGGGAAAGTCGGAATAAGAAAGGTGAAACAAAATTGTCTGCCCGTGAGGCGGATGAACAAAAGGAATTTAATTAAATGTGGAATATATGAAATGTTAAATTAGGGGTATACCCGATACTGTTAGAGAGAAGCTCTAATAGCAAAAGATGATTGTTAAGAAATTGTTGTTAAAAAGAATAGTGATCATGAATCGTGCAATTTTATCATTTGGAAATATTCCTACGCAATGAGAGATTCGCACGTAGGGAGCTTAACACTTAATTTATCGAATACAATGGTTTGATTTAACTACGATGCGGAAAGTGTATAGTGTTCCACGCTAACGAACGCTACTTATGTATACTCGACTTTTGTCGGATCTTCGATGCGTGTGTCTAGTAAAAGGGACTGACGCACTAACACACGCTACGCGGTGACCTTGGATGTTTACCAATTCGTGTCGGTCTTTGCACGTTATTTTACCTCGCAAGCTGTCACTATCGTTCACAACGAGGTTCTAAATTACTTTGACCTTATAATTACGTTCTGTAATGAGTGTCACTAACTAACGCATTGTAGCAGCTTCACACACTACGGGCCCTGCCAGATGTTAAACGGACTTATGACCTTGAAGCTAACAACGGACTGGTGCTCCGGCTCGAACGTAGAGACGTTTTGAGTAAACGATGTCCACGGTACAAATGAGAGTGAGTCGTGCGCTCCCGCTGCTTTTATTGTCTTCGTTATTCCCGGTGCTCCTTAGTGGTACTCCTGCCTCTCACGATAGGCTGATTTGCGTAGAAGGAGTCCATTTAGGAGATAGTGGGGACCCTTGAAGATGTAGGGTGGGGTTGCCCATCTTTCTCCTTTCTTCCTGCTGTCGAAAACGGGGGGCCCCAGGGTCGTCCCGTTACAATATATATTATGTTTTATTTTTTCAATTTTACAACATTGTTGAACACTGAGAAATTATTGTTTTCACCCAGATCTACCCATCTTTAATATTGGTAGATACATAGATACCTTTATTACATGCTCTGGTGCCTCAGCCACCCAAGAACACCGTGCCGAGGTACAAAATCATCACACACGCGAACAAATCGCCCCAAAATCGTAAGAAAAAAAAAAATTTGAAATATATTTCTCTTTGATAGGTTTCTATATAATTGTTCAAATTTTCCATACTAAAAATTCGTGCAGCTCAAAAGTTCAACCTAACATTGGAATATTTTTTCAACACTGTACCGTGGTTCGACCGAAACGAAGCATGATTTTACATTGCGAGATGAACGGAAACGTTGAATTACTTCAGTTGCACCGATTTGATTGTACTGAGCTTTTGCTTTTGTATGTTAACGTTACAGGTCAGTGGGCAGCTATTGGATACGGATTTTCAGCCGACGGTAACGGCGACATGTAAATCCGGCTACATGACGATACGAGTTAATCTCAATCAGAGTTTCGTCGGCGTCGTTCACGTCAGAGATCATCGAAAGCTTCCATGCATGGTGCCGGGCAACGGGTCGAATCATGCCACCCTTGGGATCAATCTTTTGGCACCGCTCGACGCATCTGACTACTGCGGTGTTCACGTTAATAATGTAAGCTTTTTTCTATTACAATCCATACAATGCCAAAAAAATTCAGCCACAAACTTGTTGGCATTAAAAAAAAAGTTAAATCTACCCAGTGAGCACGGTAATACAACAGCAATGCAACAGTAATGTAACCGATTGAAACAAGTTATGTTACCGGGATGTTACATGTAAATTGCGGATAAGTTGCCATTTCCGCCTCACCAATATAACATTGTTATTTAACAGTGTTATATGACTAAAACGGAATAGTTATTTTACTGATACGCACAACTGTGAACATTGTGATATCTAACTGTAACTTAACAAAAACAATAATAGTTACATAATTGCCAGGTAACTGATTGTAACCGTTAACATAGTACGGACGCCATTTAAAATAGTATATTATGCTGCAAGGGAGGAAAGTGTACACCCAGAAAAATAATTTATTTAACGGCCACCGTTTATGTAGATTAAGTAAAATATTGATTTGATTTAAATAAATATTTATTTAAATCAAGTCAATATTTTACTTAAGTAAAATAAAGTAAAAAAATAAAAAGTAAAATAAAAATAAAGTAAAAAAATAAATATTTACTTAAATCAAATCAATATTTTACTTAATCTAAATAAACGGTGGCCGTTAAATAAATTACTTTTCTGGGCGTGAGTGTGAAGTTTGATGCCCGAACGAAGCGAGAGCAGAAATTGACGAGGTGAAAAGGCACTTCCTTCTAAATGGCATAAGCAATCTTTCTTTCCTGACTATGCTAAAAAGTGGCCATATTACTATGCCTGCAACGGGGATGGGAATTGACCGAGTCTTGAGGAGCGGGAGGAGAAGTTCACTTTTCCTTCCGCTAAATCACTTTTCCTTTCGCACGTCAAGAATCGGCCAAATTCCACCCCCGCTGTAGGCATGAAAGAGCCTTTTTAGCGTAGTCAAGAAGAAAAGTATATTCGCACTTAGACATACTTTAATTAGCATCTTTATTATTCACAAGTATATTTACTTTATCACTAGAAACAAATAAACATTTGAAAAACGTAATAAATTTTTGTTATGTAAGTGAGATTCGAACCTAAGACCCTTGGATTTGCAATCTGCAACCATATCTATTCAGCTACGCTGGGGATAGGAATACAATTTAAGTAAATGGTAATTACTTAAAAATTGTATTCTCGTTCAGAAAGTATCGTTATCAAAATGTAAAAAAAAAAAATCGAAAAGAAATCAAATCAAATCAGCCAAGTAGTAGTACATACAAAAAAATTCTTCAAAAATTATGTTCATCAAAACAATCTAAAAAGAAATACAAGATGCAAAAAATCTTTAAAAAAAAATACAAGATGCAAAAAATCTTGACAAAAAAAACTTGGCGTGCCAGTTTTTTTTTTCAATTACAGTTACTTTGCCTCTCTCTTAATTATTTGAATGAACCATGCACGACAGCTATTGTACAAAAAAAAAACTGGCACGCCAAGTTTTTTTTGTCAAGATTTTTTGCATCTTGTATTTTTTTTTTAGATTTTTTGCATCTTGTATTTTTTTTTTTTCAGATTGTTTTGATGAACATATTTTTTGAAGAATTTTTTTGTATGTCCTACTACTTGGCTGATTTGATTTGATTTCTTTTCGATTTTTTTTTTTTACATTTTGATAACGATACTTTCCGAACGAGAATACAATTTTTAAGTACTTGGCGTACCTTTTTACTTTTTTTTTTAAAAGTATTTTTTGCTTTGATTTCACCTATTTTTGACATCCTGTCATGTAGTTTGTTTGATTATTACCTACATGTAGGAAATAAACTGAATCATTTTCCTGTAAAATATGTTCGTGGAACATTTTATGGTGACAAAAGGCCCCTTCGACGCCTTGAGTACCTGCTCTTGATGCTCTGAACCTTTGAAGGCAGCTGCGTCAGGATCAGAAGGTGGCTTTCATCATGCATAGCTAAAAGAAAACTTATCCCTCTCGCATGATGGATAAAGACATCTTTTGATTTTGACGCAGTGTGTCAGAGTGTGTCTGAAGTTCCAAAGCATCAAGGGCATCTGTGTGTGAAGTTGCATATGCCTTTCGCCACTATATGCAACAAGTATATACATAAATAATTTAAATTTTCACTGCGAATCTTCAATTATACATCGACAGGAGAAAATGTCTCAAATAGAATGCCAGCTTCGTTAGTAAAATTTATTCCTCGGTTTAGATACCTATTCAAACAGAGGTGAATAAGTTCATGTTTTGCTGACAGAGTGTAGATTCAATTTTAGAAAACTGAAAAATGTGGACTCATTTTTTTGTTTTAGTTCAATAATCCCAATTAACTGGTAAAATCGATATTTGAACTAAATTTCAAAAATAAAACGAAACGTCAAAAATAGGTTAGCCATAAAAGGATCGCGAAAATTAATTTTACACGTCCGACACATAATTAAAAGAAAATAAAAAATACATTTAATAATTTATAATATATTTATAAGATTAGAGATATTTACAGGCGTTTTTATCGATGTTTTTAAAATTGCTTTTACACGAAAGTTATTTTTTTATTGACATTTATTATGCACGATTTTTCGCGACACTTTCACATTTTTAAATTTATTTCGACTTCTTCAATTACATATCATATAATCAAAACAAGTTTGTTTCCTTAATTTTCAGCAAATATCAATGTTCGTTACGTAAAATAAAATATTGTTCCGATTAACCGAAGCGCGATGGTTTCTATCAAGAGACGCGGCAGCGCGTCGATCATAAAATAGAAAGAGAGAAAGTGCTGCGCTGATGCGACCATCCGAGAGAGATGAAAGATGACCAGCTGGCGGACGCATGCGCAGTAAACGCGAGGACTCACATCACATCACATCACACTTTTATAATATTTTCGGACCTCGTGAGGTACGCGATCGTGATATCTCAACATCTATCCAACAGTTATGATTGTAATTGGGCGCGTTGGAAAGCTTGTGTCCGATATATATATGAGAAAAGTGTCGTCGGAATTCCAATCCGATGCTTCGTTTTCGAGAAAATCGAGAACGAAGAACACTTCCGGTGTCCACTTCCGGCATTTTGCTGTATACGTACTTGGTAGCGTCTTGCTCAACTCGCTTAAAAAACTTTTTTTTAAGTACTTGGCATCGAGACGCTACCGCGTCTCTTGATACACCGTTCAAATTGCTTATTAACAAACCATGATTGAAATTAGACGATTAGTATAAATAAAATGAAATGAATTGTACCATTAGTATAAATTAGTGGTTCTTAACTTTGGGGGGTCTACAGGGTGGGTCCCTCGTGTATTTTGGGGGCCCATGGACCTCCGGTTAAGAACCGCTGGTATAAATGAAAAATTTAAGTTATCAGTCCCGGAATATTGCAATACAGCGGGAAACTTCTTTACTCATTATAAATTTCATTGAAATTAAGACTAAAACTGAAGACTGGGTCTTAATAAATAGATTTTAAAAAAACATATTCTCGCAATGTCAAAAAGTGATTTGAGACTCACCGCATAATTGTGCAGGAAAACGGCTACAAGCATGTTATGCGACCTTCGTAGGATGTCGTTGGATTATTGTAATGTTATTATTGTATACCCCATTAACATCACCTTTCCATAATGAAAGTTACATTGCCATTGTTATAAGGAGGTTATATAAGAGTAATAAGAATTTTGGTACATAACTGTAACAGCGTATCGATATGTAAAAGTTGCATTACCTGCATGCAACAATGGTGCATTACATGTGACTTCCATGTTATATTGCCTCAATAAAACGTGTTCACAGGGCTATAACGAAAAATCCAACAAAACATTTTCGCAAGACGAATAGCTTTCTGTTATTGTTATTCTACTCTAAAATGATGTTGTGTGTTAAACATTTCTATGCCTACAAATAGTAGTCAATGGCAAAAAAGCTCTATTAAACAGTAAATAATTTTTTTATTAATAATTAGGACATGATCGGTACCTGATAAATCTGTTCGTCCTCACGGAGCCTGTTTTCAAATTACGAAGAAAAGCAAAAAAATAAATAAAATAAGTTACGATTACGAGGATGTTCGGCATAATGTATGACGAAATTACGATTTGACACGTTCTTCTATTCTAGAACACAGAGGAGCGATCTATACCGATCGTCGTAAGAATTCACAAAACCTTGGAGCTAGCGGATGACAAGTCCTACGTTATAACGTGCGGCAAGGCCGGATTCAAGAATGCCAAGTAAGTATAGAGATATCGGGGCGTACGATCATCTGTATAGACGCATTTATATATTTACATTGGTAGCCGATATAGAAAAGAAGTGAAGAAGTGAACAATGATATATTCGATACGATATCGATCCACCTGTAGAGCTTCGAGCGCGGTAACGTTTTAATCAATAAATAATGTGCCTTTCGCAGGAATGAGACGTCCTTGGTGTCATTGCGACTTCTTGACGGTGATGGGCATCGCGTCCAAGTGGCGACCTACGGTCACAACTACACGTTGCGTGCTGAGATCTCACGTCCCGATGGTATGTAAACTCTCCACGTCTACACGTTACTCGATCGGCATTCTAACTATTTATTGGATTCGTTATATTACATTTACATGCCTGAGATAAGTCAACTCGAGCAAGGCGAGGTTTAACATATTTATTAGATATCACGGTTTGTCGGTCTGACCATAGCGGGATTTATTACTTTCCCGCTGGACAGTAATACAGTCTAGCAAACCTGGTGCATAATTTTCTTCCGCGGCTCAGCACGCGCTCGCTTTGCAAGCTCGACGATGCGCATATCCGAAAAAACACGCACACGCAGACGCGCACGCGCACGCAATAATTTATCGATAAATTGTGATCGGAACGCTCATACGGTAGTTTGTTAATTTTGTAAACTTATTGTGTGATTAAAGGAGCTTATGGGATCAGGGTCAAGTCGTGCTTCGCTTTTAACAAGAAGAACAGCAGTGTCCAGCTGATCGATGACAAAGGGTAAGTTTTTTTTTTATTCAATAAATAATGGTCTCAGTCGAGCAATGACGATTAACTCTTTCAGACAATCAAGAGTCCTTACCGCTATTTATGGCACATATAGTGAAATAGAAACTGAATCTAAAAACTTTGTTGATCCCAATAGATTTTCAAATAAGTCCGCCTGAATTAAAGATGTATGCTTTTCTTTACAATTTCAACTCAAATTTTTGTTTTATGTTTTTTTTTTCTGTACCGGAAGAAATACCCAGAAGATTACAATCACTTCGGTGAATCAGAATCACCTGCAAATGTCGATTTCTCGCTGTATTGCTGTTGCACATTCGTCTAAATTTAACCCTAGCAAACTCGATCACCGACCGATCCACTTTTGAAATCACCATGGTGATTTTGTGAAAAAAATGTACAAAGCATTTTGTCGAAACCACTACGCAAACCACCGATACACGATACTCGTATTAAATTCTGGTTTCGAAGGCGGAAAAGACGAATTATACCACCAGTCACACATATTTTTTTCTTACGGTGGTTAGTACGCTGTGAAAAAAAAATTGTAATATTGGAAAAAATTTGTTTGAATTTTCATCGTGTATTATTTTAATCCAGGACACATTCCCATACTACAGTAAACTCCCTCTAACTCGATGCTCTCTAGTGGGCCATTTCCGCAAAAATGTCTACGAGGAAGAACTCTGCCTCGCAGGGCTAGACATTTTTAATCAGAGCTTTGCGCGCTTTGCGTAGATTCGTTGAAGATGCAGTAGGATGGTCGCTCGAAGAATAAGTGCTTTGGTTACAGAATTTTGGTCCTTATATACTAGTTCTAACCCTATTATTCTAATGGTAAAAGAAGGGTTGGTGGAAGTGGTATCGGTAAATTAGAGTTATCACGAGGGTTCCGGGAAAGACGGACTAATGGGTGTGTTGTATTAAAATTTGTAAATAGAAAAAGGAGAAAACTTGAAAGTATATGGAGACACTTTAAAGGGTTGGCCATAGGAAGTGTGCAATATTTCATGTGGTGTCTCAAGATGCCGGTGGAGGAAACGAGAAACAGGCTACTTGACTGTGCACGCAGCAGTGGAAAAAATCAGGATGGGCCTAAGAGTACTGTAGGACGGCCATAAATTAGAAATAAGAGCGCACGCCGAGGAAAAGAAAACGTTCGTTTAGGGGAAAGACTTTGGTGAGTGAGATGGGTGTTCTGGTTCATCGCTGCGTTGCCAGCATTGCCAGCGTTGCCAGTGTTGCCAGTATCGCTAGTGTTGCCAATGTCTCCAGTGTTGACACACTGTTGCCACTTTTTAGAGGATTATGGAAAATTTCGTCGAATGTAATATTTGCATCCCCTTTTCTTTTATACTGAATGTTCTCCAGTTCTTTGTAACGTCCCTAACTAAAAACTTGAGAGTCGGTCGGAATAATATAATTTCGTATTTCACAGTATTAATTTTTTAATTTCCAGGCATATAAATAGTCCTGAATGTATATAAACACGTCTTGAAGAACCTTTTGGGCTTCCGTTAATTTGGCAGCGCACGTAGGTATATATTGGCACATCGTCCGTGAAAGCTTTTTGGTTATTGCTTTTTTGTTATGGTCGATCAAATAGTGTGAGCAAATTACTTATAAATACATTAAATAAAATAGGGGAGTGGATCGTTCCCTGTTGGAGACCGTGTAAAGACTGCGAACGGCTTGCCGGAAATGAGAAGGCCATCACAAAGATTAAATTGCTTACCGTGCAGAATTTTCCGCGGCATTTGTATTAAATTATCCGGAACATTTTTATTTAAAGTTTGTAAAAAAGTCCTGGCAACGAGACGGTATCAAAACCTTTCTCGACATCAATAAAACAGACTCTGAGACACTTATGATCATTGAGCGACCAATTTATATCGGAGACGAATTTGTTCATAGAATGTATGGTCGAATGCCGGAATGATATTGTTAGCAAAGCAAAACGAAGTTAAAGAATTGTTAGCAGGCATTTCGAAGAATTTACTAATATTAGATAACAGACTATTGGTCTATAGCTAGATGAGTCAGATCTTTCCTTCCCTTTTTTTCTTTGTAAAGCTAACTTATAACGTTTGCCGTTTTCCATTTTACAGACAAGTATTTATTGTCGAGCGGATTATTGAAAATTATTGCATACCGTATTATTATAATTATCGGAAGTCGTTTAAGAATGCAATTAGGAATGCCATCGACCCTGATTGATCGTTTATTATTAAGGTTCGTAAAGTTTTTTATAACAGATTTTTCCGGCATAAAGTAATTTTTAAACGCCTCTTCTGAGGGGTTATAACATACGTTTTGTGGAGAAAATAGCATGACTGAAATTTGATTATCTTCTTCGAAGGCAATTCTCGTGTTCGAGAGAAGCTATTATTTTTGTTCTAATTAATTCTTGAATTCTCATTGCGCTTAAATTAATGTTTAGGGTATTGGCTGCTGCAAAATGAGCCCCGATAACATTTAATCTGTGTAGCGGATTAGTGACGATGAATTTATTGTTTGGGTCCAACGCTAGCGACTGCCTTGATATCTCTGGGTTATCTAAAAGAAATTTCTTATCCTGTGAAATTTGTAGAATTTGAATGTCCGAGCGGCCTTTTTTCCTTACTATTCCGTTAACTTGGGGGAACCTTTTTTTTCTTTTTTTATCTTCGATTGAAATGCTCTTTATTTTGTTATACTAGAATGAATTTATCGATTTAATGCTATGCTACCGACTATCATCCGAATTGTTATCATTCCTAACAAGATTTGAACGTAGAAAAAGTTTTCTTATCTGAAGTTAACCAACAATGAATACTTAATTCATTTATTTACTCATATCATTACCGAATAGAAAAAGTTCATTTTATATGAGTAATTTACACAAATAAATGCTTATATAAAGTACCTATTAGTAGTACGTAAAATAAGTATATAAAACATTAATTGACCATTCACTTCGAAAAAGCCGCTTTCGATACGTTTAAATTTTACTAGATAATAGAAAAATTCAAGTGATAGACGGTAGCACAGCGTTAAGATTTAACAATTAAATGAACTTACCTGTAAGGAAGTTCAATTGTAATTGTATGAAGCGCCTTTTCCGAATAGATCAATTCTGTAGTACCCCTACTCTACACCAATGTCGCCACAATCTTTAAAGCTATTAGCTTTCCTAAAAACATTTTTCCTCTGGTTACCTCTGCGCTGCTTACCCTGCTTGCATCATTCTTTAAAGTATAGCCGTAACCTTTGTGGGTTATTTGACGTATGTTAAATAAGGATAGTCAAGGGTGGGTTTGATCTATTCAGAAGAGGCGCTTCATACAATTACTATTGAAGTTCCTTACAGGTAAGTTCGTTTAATTGTTAAATTGTATTACGCGCCTCTTCCTCTAGATCAATTCTGTAGATGTTTAACGCTGGTTACGGCAGATTAAATCTCTCGAGAACTCCAGAGTTCGATAATTATTTTATTTTCTCGAGTTAACAACTGTGCTTACGTTACTCGTTTAGGATGGACCTAGCAAAAAGATCCTTGCTTGGAACGATGTTGAACCTCGCAAAAGTGCTAGAATTTTCTGTTTACTGCAGATGTCGATGCGCGACCCGTGCTGTGAGCAGTAAATATACTTGTATCGACACCGCTCTTCTGGAGTGTGTCCTTCACCCAACGACCTAAGGTCTGCGTGGATACTGCTTTGTGCGGCTTTTTGAACGATATAAATAGGTTGTGTGTCTTGTCTCTTAACTGTTCGGTTCTCTGAATGTAATATTCTAGAGTTGAAGCAACACACACGTCCGGTTTTTCTTTGTAATATGGCAAAATCAAGGTTGGTTGCGTTCTTCCTAGTCTTGATGTCTTGATCCGTTCTGATATTTTGATCTCGATGTGATCCTCCTCTTTCCGAACATTCCTGGTGTCGATGAGCGACAAAGTTTGCATTCTCTATCCCGTGATTAGCACTAATAGGGTAACGAGTTTTTTCGACAGTTGCTCGAGACTCGTTTTGTTTTCGCATTTCCATCTCGAAACGTAATTTAGGGCAATCTTCGGGTCCCATGTTGCGTCGTATTTTGCCGTGTGGGATTTAATGTTTCCCACCCCCTTAAAAAATCGTTTTACGTTGCTGTTCTCGCCTATTTTTTGGCCTACTTCTGGCTCGTACAGTAGGGCGATCGCCGATCTAGCGCTATTTAGAGTCCCATACGACAATCCGTTGTTGAATTGCTCCGTGAGGAAGGTGATGATGTCCGGGACCGAGCTGGCCAGGGGATCGAGTGACTTCGCTCCGCAAAACATCCACCATTTTTTTCAGCAAGCTGTTGTATTGTTTGATCGATTCTTCGCTCAGTGATTGCACCATTATTTCTATCAAATCCTTCGGCGTTGCTCTTTTCTCAAATGCTTTCTTGATAGCTTCGCGGCAACCAGGGTAATTCGCTTCCAGAGAGGGGATGACTCCCTGTTTGAAGAACGTAGCAGTTTAATATTTGGTTCAAAATATATCGGAATCGAATCGCACATGGCCATATATACTGGGAACCAGGGTTGTGTCGGCCAGTGTGGTACAACTATTATACCCTTAGCTCTGTCAGATCGAATTTTTTTCAAAACCCTTAAAATGATTGAAAACGGTGGGAATGCGTAGAAATCTCAATAAGAAATACAGCTCCAACTGATCGTAAATGCATCGACGGCTGTCGAGTTTGGGTCCTTGAACCAAGAAACGTATTTTTCGCATTTTGCGTTCAGCCTCGTAGCGAAAAGATCGATTTGTGGAGCGCCGAAAGATTTAACAATTTTGTTAAACGCTACCGTTGATAGTTGATATTCTGTTTCTGGTTCCAAGCGTCGCGATTCGTAATTAGCTTCTGCGTTCTCCTGGGAGGAAATTTAAGAGGCAACGATCCAAATATGTCGTTCCACTTGCACCACATCCAGATCTCTTTTGTTAATTTACTAAGTTGCTGTATCTGGATGCCGCCCATTCTGTTGACGTATGCGATGGCGGTGGTGTTATCTATTCTGAGGAGAATATCACAGTTCCGTAACGTTTCGGCAAAGCATTTCTATTTTTTTGGAGAGCTTTCGACTTTTTGCTATCCGGTAGCTCAATTGTCATCTTTTGAGTGTCAAGGATCAACCCCAAAAATTTTACTCTAGCGCATGGCGTACTTTGACTTTTCTTCCAATTGATTACGAATCCCAGATCCTGCAGTAATGCAGCGGTCTCCTCTAGATTTCGTAAGCATTCGGCGAACGTGTCACCGATGAGTAAGATATCGTCCAGATATATTACCGACCCGTATCCCGCGCTTCTGAGGTATGCGATGACAGGTTCCATGACCTTCGTAAACACGCATGGGGCGGTACTTAGACCAAAGAGAAGGCAAACGAATTCGTAAGTTTAGCCCTTGAAAAGAAATCTCAGCAGTTTTCTGCTTGACTCTGCTACCGGGACGAAGTAGTAAGCGTCCTTTAGGTCGATAGTCGCCATGTAACAATTTTCGTTTAAAAGGCGTTTTGCTATATTGCCATCCTCCAGTTTGAAGTGATTCGTTCCGAGGTACTCGGTAAGTTTTTACAAACTTAGAACGAGTCGGTATGACCCATCCGGTTCATCTCGAAAAAATATTTTTTATACAAATTGACCTGCCGTTGGAGCGCATGTGCATACTGCACCTTTGCGTAGGAGCTTGGTTATCGATTCAGAAATGTTTGATTTCTCGGTTTCTGACCAATGTGCTTCCGTCGGGACTACGAGCTGTGACACGGTGTGATCGGTATTGTATACCCCGCAATCGCATTTAAGACGAATGGGTCCGAAGTTATGTTTCTCCACGCATCGGAGAAGTTCTGTAGTCGTCCCGCAATGCTACTTACTTCCAAGTCTGTTAGCATCGCTTCTTCGTTGAGCGATAGTGTTGATCCTGACGTTTCTCTTGTTTCCTATTTAGTTAATATCAATTTAGGATACATTCGGATACTATATTACGCATTTCGAAGAAAGAAAAACCTAACGACCTAAAGTTGGGCTCGAACCCTGGACCTTACGCATATTAGCCTAGAACTCTAACGCTGTACTATCACTTAACATTTGAGTTTTTCTCGTTCCTAGCAAGATTTGAAAGCAGCAAAAGTTTTCTTATCTGAAGTGAACAGACAATAAATATTTTATTGATTTATTTACTGAAATAATTACTGAAAAGAAAAGGTATTATATGATTTCTATGCCAAGTTTGCCTGGGCCTATATGCAAGGGGTATCTGGGAGAATACATCATAAAATGTTTACTTTCGGACAACTATTAAAGCAGATATTTTAGGTTGCCTTTAAAACGGTATCTGCCTGGCAACTTAGCCGATATCCCTATTTGTTATCGATAAATGGATACCTTTTCGGCGACCTATAATGGACTATCTGTCTGACAAAACCATATGATGACTTTTGGAGCACTTTTATGAAGACTATTTAAGATAACATAAAATGGACATCAGTAGGACATCTTATTTTATATCTATATTTGTTATCCGTACATAGTCAACTTTTCAGTGCCCCATAATTGTTATCTTTCAGACAAAATCATATGATGACTTCTGGCTTACTTTTGTGACGACTATTTATGTTAACAAAAAAATGGAATCATTATGTCAACGCACATATGGATGCAAATTTAAAGACACCTTAAAGATATCTTTTGGATAAATCTGAAAGATAACTTATAAAAGTTATCTTATAGAAGGCAATCTGACAATACTGCTACCTGGGAAGTTGCGTAATATAGTATCCGAGTGTATTTTTTTCCAATGTTTTATACGTTACTATCCGTTATCAAAAAGTTATCTTTTGGTTCACCATTCACTTCTGTAAACTTTATGACGATTTCGTAACATTGCAAATGATGTCTTTTAGGTCTGCCTATTAGACAGCATAAAGTTGTCATTTCGGTGACTGTTTACAGTTGACAATATGACAACATTTTGCTAACAGTTATTCGATATCCAAAAGTTACAATTCCGGCAGCGCAAATGTTGACTTTCGGATGGACATAGGGTATACTATTTGTATCACAAAAGGATACCTTTTTCCACCAGAAAAAAGTTGTCCGTAACTTTCGTGTGACATCGTTTCGATGCCTTTAGGATAACTTAATGTTACCTGGGATGCGAAGGGTTCCAGGTTCAAGCCCGACTTTAAATTTTTCGTTTTTTCAAATGCGTGATATAGTAATTCTCGTAGATATATAATTCTCGTCCAATAAATTCTCGTAATCTGAGGACTATATCGCAGTCTACTCAAGTGTTGCTCATTCGTTTTAACGTCACGATGACACACCGATATATTAATAGTGTAGCCTCCTCATAATACTCGAGCAAGGGTATCATATGCATACTCGAGCTCCATTACCGCGTCGTTCGGTCATACATTGTTGAATACGTACGTGTCAAGGTAACTTCCTATGAATTCCCGCCTTGCATACCGACAGACTGTCGTTTGACCTGGAAATAGGCTTGATGTTTATATACCTTCCCGATTGCCGGGTACAAAAAATATAACGGTGTCATTTATGTACAGAGTACATAGGCACGCTCGAGTCGGTCGCCAAGATGAGAGCGGATCGACAAGGCGATCTGACTCGAGCCCTGCCCGCGTAGGAAGTTTGATTCTTCATCTTGCTTTCTTATAGGAGGAACTATGATTTCATAAAAAATAAAACAAAAAATTACATCTTGTCGTCTATCTTGTGTTAGATAACTTTTTTATGTACGATTTTTTTAAATCATCATAAATCGTCCGACTGTGGCGATCTTGGTGATATCGAGCTCAAATTTAGCACAAGAATGGACGAATATGGAACAATTATTGGTATTAAATATGGGAGAAATCGATTTTCGGCTTAAAGTTTTGTGACAATTTCATAAAGAATAACAGTTCTGATCCGTGATTTATAAAATCTGTAACGGAGCTGCAATTTGATAGAAAACAAAAAGAATATTGAATGTAACACCATGAATTCATTACAAGAATTTTCGTTACAGCGGTTCCAATTGAATCAGATGTTGAATAAATGTTTAATTGTAAACATTTTTTTGTGCTTCGCTGCCTCTATGAAAAAGCTGAAATTGGTCGACCAACCATTTTATAGAGAAAGCTGTGCGGTTGACTGTAAAGAATAAATAAATGCATTGTGCAATTTGCAGTAGTACTTATTACAAATCTTTTAATTTTGATAATATTTTTCGTTCCAAGATGCCCAGTCAAGACTCAAGTCATGACGAAATTCGTGTTTGATCAGAGCATCGGATTGGCCGACGCAACTGTATTTTCGATGTTCAAGTTTCCTGGCAACGATCAGGTCCACTTACAGTGTGACGTCGCAGTGTGCAGAGGTGAGTTCGTAGCTGTGTTCGTTTATCCCACAAATCCATATCTATCGCGCCGCTTGAGGAAATTGTAAAATAGATAAGGTGAAAGGAGAAACAAAATGGAAATAAAAACACGGAAAAAAAATCGAGGAACCATACAGTTCTTTTTCTTTGTCTTCTTTTTCTTCTCTGCTGTTTGTCTCGAATAGTTTCACCGTTTTGGCGTAAGGGCGTATCTGTTTTTGTTTTCCTTTGTGCCCTGTCTTTGCATTACGGTAACTTTAATAATTTTATCATGTGCAGGAAGTTGCGGGACTCCGATCTGCGACGGAGATGAGGACACGCCGGGTGTTAAGAGTTCCGGGATTACTCAGATCGGTCAGAACGTCGCAGGCGAAGAAGGCGTGCTACTTGCTGCTGCGAGCTTCTTCGTGCTCGAGCCTGGTCATCCTCGTGAGTATACCCGTACTTTCATTTTTGTTATTGTTGTTGATGTTGTTGTTGTTTTACACATTTTTATAATCAGTACTTGGTCATACGTTTCCAATAACATTTTCATCGAGTTGGGGATTTACAAAGAAACACAAACCTTTTGGCTAATGAACGGGTTTATCGGACTTTCAAAGAATAGTGAAGAGCAAATCGATCTCATGTCTTCCATTTGAGACGAGCTTGAATTGTCAGGTGGGAAGCTGACAATGTGTGTCAATGACTGAAATACCTTGTATAGTCGAACAGGAAAAACCGGTCTGGGTGCGGTATACCTTCGATCCATTCCGTATCCCTCCTGACCATTATATTTGTGATTTAAATCCGCGATTCTACGTATCTCTGCGTATCAATCAAATCGTGAATTATCATTCCCGATGGAACTCGGAAGAAGACATGGATGTTCGCGTGATACCTTCAGCTCAGTTATGCGAGTCGCTTATCATCGCCGTCGTTTCTTCGTCATCATCGTCGCCATGTTCCGTCTCGTCTCGTTTCTATTAAAGTAAATAATACTGCCGACATTGAATTTTACAGATTCGCTAGTAAGGTATAGAGCACACACCGAATCTCTGTGTTTAACGCGACCGACCGGCTCGATTATTGCCCTCGACCACGAGAAAGATCAGATCTCCGACGAGATATATCCTGTTATATAATCCTTTGAATTCAATGATTAATCGCTACACACGCTCGCGGAAGCTGTCCATACGTTGGCACGTGAAATACAGGCTATTAGAAAGTTCATCGAAAAAACCGTATTATGATATGCTCTATTGAAAACTGGATGACCTTGGTCTGGAATTTACTATTCGGTTTATCATTTACCTCCTGCCGGTTTTCGAGGCTCAAATTACATTCTTTTTCTCCAAGGTACCTGTACAAATCTTTTTTTTGTTTTCTTCAGTTTTTTTTTTTTTTTTTTTTTTTTTTTTTTTTTAAGTACATCGAAAAAAATATCAATTAAGCTGCGGTTGCGGGTGGTGAAGAAAATTTTTGGTTGGTTCAACAAAATGTTTGTTCAATTCAAGTAACTATTCGCTGAAGCAACTAAATATTACGTCAAACAGCTAAATATGCATTCAAACAACTACATATTTCTTTCAATCGACCAAATATTTCCATCGCCACCCGCAACCGCAGCTTAGTTTGATTTTACCAAACCTTTGTTTCAGTGTAACGTACCCAAAGGTTTATTTATTACAATCGAGTCATACAGTTAATCTATCGACTGCGAAGAGAAGCTCGTAAATAGCACGTAGAAGGAGCTTTGCACTTCTTTTCTGAATCCGTTGTGCGACCTCCCAAGGCCAATCACTGTACCGTATACTCTGCAGGCGCATGTGACGCGCGCGCTGCGCTACATTGCAGTACTAAATCATAGTAACCGCAAGTCTCGGGCCAGCTTGATCAATCGTCCGTGAAAGCGATCCGTATAAACCCCCAAGTTCTTATTTTTCCCAACACAGAATATACCGTACGGCTCTTGTGCACACTGGATACTGGGAATAGTGTAAATCTCTAAAGTCGGTACACTTTTAACTCGCACATTTGAATATTCGGAACTCGCCTTTTTTCTTTACCGTTGAAAAATGTCTCATGCTTATTTTTATGTTGATTCGTTTTGTTTGCAGTGATATTGGAGAGCATACAAAAGGACAGCAGCACGATACATCCTCAATGGCTATTGTGGCTCGCAGTTGCGCTCGGTATTCTGTTTCTCATAATGCTCATAATAAATATCTTCCTTTGCTCTGCAATGTCATGCAGTTGTGCGAGAACCGAGATAATCGAGAAGGAACCGTCGATAATCGAAGACTACGATCCATACAGAAGCTGGCCGGGATCACAATACGGGTCGAGGTTTGACTCTGACATTTATCTGACTATCAATTTTAACTCAGTGTACAGTAGAACCTCGATTAACCGGGTGGGGCTCAACCGGGCGGCGGCTTAACCGTGCCAAGCTTTCTTTATTTTATTTTTCTTTAATAAACTTTTTTATTCTTAATATACTTTTATAAATTAGTTGTTAAGTTTTGAATAGTCTTATCCTATACCTATCCCTGTGCGGACTACACTAGTTTTGTTTACATACATTGTTTGTCTACAATAAAATTAAAAGCCGACGAAAGTGATAGTTTTTTCAAAAACCAGACTAAAATGAGCGTGATAACTACAACTACATACCAAAGTATGTATGTATGCTTTATGACGAATACGGATTATCCGTGTATTTCAATTATCCGTGTACTCTCCGGACCCGCCCACCCCGGATAATCGAGGTTCTACTGTATATTGTTACCTTGACGACTATATCATGCTATTCAGAAAGATATAATTCAAATTAAGAGTCAGGCATATAAAAGCGATAAAAGATCGTGGTACCGTCGTCACGGGTAAATAAAATACTAAAGCCGGAAGAAGAAAACCACAAAAATCATATCCGATAAGCAGTGGGTTTGGTATTTGGGAATGGGTTTACGTGGTGTACGTAGGCGGGACTTTGTGAAATGTCTTAATATTAGTGTAAGTAAGGAAAAAATGAATTGTCGTTGGTTGAACTTGCAATTCGATGTAGTAAATACTTGCCGCGGTGTATCAAAGCTCTCGTCGAGACCTTCACGAGCATTGCAAACTGATATGCACACCTGATACAGCGTGCACGTGCCGGGTCATGGGTCACAGCTATTCGCGTTTCCGATACAGTATAAAGTGGGTAAATGTTTGTAGGGCTGCAGGTAATTGAAAGCCTTGTCCTTACGGCCTCGGCATTCCACGTGAAAGCAGCAAATCGTTTATAGTCGTTACAAAAGCTTACGCAACCAGACCGGTGAGCACCAAGAAACTATTTTCTAATGAACAAAAGTAGAAGCTAAGGATGCAAACGCGACGAAACTAGTATAAATCGCACCAAGGCCAAAAGTAGATATGATCGGACAGACGCGATAGTTGTATTGCTATAGTGGACGTCAATTAATGGCAGTTCGGGACTAGGATCCCGATTTTTTTAATTGCCCCCACTACGCGCCACATATCGATCGCGTGGCAGCGTGGAAGAGGAAACGCTGAGTCGGGCCCGACAGTGCCGGCGCTAAACATTCGTATTTACGAATGAAATATATATCTAGTGGCGAGCGACTAAGGGTAAACAATACGGCACTGTTCGCGATGGCTGCCGATGCGCAGAAACCGCATGGGCGGGGCAAGCGCAAGCCTCACGGTGGGGAGCAGAGATGCGGCGCGGGTCCCGTCGCTATTAAGAAAATCGGGGTCCCAGTGTTATCTAAAATCACCTGAAATTTCTATGTAACAAGGATGGCCACCAAGCTTACTGGGATTCTCGTTTTTATTAAATGTGATTTTTTTTTCGTTTTTTTCCAACTTCAGATATTCGTTGAACGGTAAACCGGGCTATCCATCCGGAGGATCGACGATGAATTCGACGAGATCGATATCGACGAATAGCGATCATTATGCGATAGTGCATTCCCGTCCGGGGAGCAGGTATTCCGGACCCGGACACAAGCATCATCATCATCACAGAGGGCCGCCCTCCAATATCGGATCCCACTATTCAGGAAAGTGATTGTAGTTAACGTTGAGCGTTGTTCCTTTGTTACTCTTGTCTTCAGCGAACCGAGTGACGCGTCATGCTTTTCGCAGACACACGAAAATGTTTTCAACAATGATTAAAAATATATATTTAAAAAAAAACCAAACTCCGTAGGATCGATCGACGTTTAATGAATCCGTCGCGGCGAGAAAAAAGTCGCTCAAGGTTAAAATAGACAGAATATTGCACTTGATAGACAAGTTAACTTGATGGTCAAACGACATTATAAAATAACGAATTGTCGTTGTATTGAATATGCATCTACCTTTCTTTGAGTGTACAAAAACCATGCTAAATTACTTTCGGCTAGTCAAGTAATAACGATGATAATTCGAAAGCGAAACATGCGAATCAGCGTTACTGGTTAATTCACCTATACGTCGCATGCATGTAGACAAGTGTTTGTTATATATGTAGTGAACTATCAACGAGATTAACAACAACAGTAACAATATTAGTAACAGTAATAATAACAATATTAATAATAATAATAATAATAATAATAATAATAATAATAATAATAATAATAATAATAATAATGCAACGCTTAACGCAGTGCAACGAAACCAATTGTTCGACGATTCTTTGAACACTCGCGTCCAATCGTTTGATGTGCGAGTTATGAACGCAGTTTAATACGATTATCTGTCTGGTATCTATCCGTAACATCTTATTACAACAACATCTCTGTAAGACTCTTTCTTAAGAAGACTTCATTGTATATAAATTAATTAAGTAACTATCCAAAAAGGTTGCTCGTTCTACCATGAAGCAATTGGCAATTGGTTATCTCAAATGTTCTTCATGTTTTATACCGCGCTAACCACACTTCAGCTGATCAGAAATCTTTGTTCAGAATTTTACGATGTTCAAATAAAAATGATTACATTGTTATATACCTTCAATTCTTCCATATACGAGTAAAAATAAAACATCGGATTTTGCCCAAATTGTCTTGCAGATGTAGCACCCACCGACAAGGTAGGCCGAAAAATTGAATGGGATTGTAAATTTAGGATGGGATTAAATATTAACACTTTTATTTGTTGTTTCTTGAATCATAACATTTGTCTACTGAGATGATGACAATACAGATTATACATTGTAATATATATATATATATATATATAAACCTTCGAGACAATTAGGTACCTATCTGTTATACAGTATGGAGTTATTATTCTGTACAAAACAATAGATGCCGACAAGTTCTACATGTACCTTGTAAACTGTAAGCGTTTAATTGTCCTATTGATGCCACTACATGTTGTAAATAATAACACGGGCCGGGGGGGGGGGAGGGTTGTGGAAACGGGGGGGGGGGGGGGGGGAGGGGTACAATTTTATAGGTTATATTTGGCCCCCTCGCGTTCCTCTCAACCATAAGTCAACCACTATTATTCTCGGCTGAAAGTCGAAAATAGAGTTGGTTTATAATATCCAACCGTGAATCAACCTTTACTCTGTCGAGAGAATAGTTGGCTGATGGTTGGATTTGACCAACCAACCCAAAATCAACCTTCGGGCGGTTGGAGTAATGGTTGGTTTGACGCACCAATCGACGGTTGGTTTGTGGTTGTTTATAGAAAAATCGTCCAAGTTCCAACCATTATTTACGGTTGGGTGGTCCGCGAGGGCCAGATTGTTATATGAAAAAAAAGAAGTCATTATTTTAATAAACTGAGCCAGTTTATGTTACGCAAGAAACGATCAGTTCGTCAACCAATTGACACATTTTGCTTCCTCGTAGAGGAAGCTATTTTTATTACTGTGACCATTCTTTGTAGTATGTGGGGGTATTTCTTTTTTATCGCTATATATTCATACTACTAACCGTCGTGGATTTGACTTGGTCTGGTATGAGCCCCGCGCGCACCTGTCCCGGGCCCAGTTGATAATAAAAACTGTACTGAATGCCAGTTTGAGACCGCAAAATGCTAAAGAAAAAAAAAATTGTCATTCCCTGCGGCTGCCGATTCCCCAAGGAAAGACAATGTTCTAATTCCTTGGAGGATTGTGGTTTCAAAACAGCATTTAGTACAGATTTGTTTACTACGGAGATATTTCATATCATCTTAACAGACGAATATCTTAAAAGGGTTTTTATACAATGAAAGCGTAATTTTTATGTACGTAGTATTATCCTCTTTGTTTCCTTCGATTATTTCGTAAAGAGAAAATTGTTCATGTCGCAAATTCCTACGTGACACGTAATTGATAAAAATTCGAATGTCGTACAATAATTCGTACAGTTGGAGATCCTTACGTGCGGATATGAAAGTTTGGATCAGGGCATAGACTGATGTCGGGAAGAAAAGCTCTTCTCCTTAAAAAAATTACTTCATCGACGACAATAGAAAATTAGATAGTTCAATTCGAGATTTAATCAAACGTCCCTATATATAACATTTTAATAAACATTGTTTTCCTCTTCCGCTTTATTCATAGCAACTTTTGTGGTGTTTCGATAATCAATAAATCGTTGATATTATCCTACACAGAAAAGCGCCACGGACAGTAGCAGTTGTCATAATAATTGCGACACGTGCTGCACATGTCGCAAATATTGTGCCTTTATAGCTACTTTTAATAGCGGTTGCCTATCTGGGATGAAGATCAATAGTACATGGGAGTTGTCTTATCTTCAATAAGCCACATATTATAGAAATCAACAAATGTATTAACAACGAGATTTAATTCATTAAATAAATATTGTTTCTACAGATTTCATGAAAAATTCGAAATCGAAATTTAATATATATAAAGTACTTTATTATATAATAAAAGAAAAAAAAGTTTAATAAAGAACGCAAATAAGTTTTCGTGGAAAAAAATAATGGAATATTATACGTTGCCCGAGTGTTTGCGAGTGTATCGATTATGTTTAGACGATAACTAGACGCCTATGCGATGAATTGTTAATTTTTAGCAATTCGGTGTATGAGGTTTTGTAGATCAAGCATAAATGTTGTATGATGTTGGGTCTATTATGCGAACACAGGGTTAATTGAATGAAGTGTCGGTAACTAATATGCCAACGCTGACGCTAAAAAAAATGCATCCTCATTCCTAATTTCATAAATTCAACAAATACGTAACGATGTTTTATTTATTTTTCTCGGGCAAGAATTTTTCTGAAGTAACAAATAATAATTTCAGCAATCTGAATCGTTTTTTCTCTGTAACTCTGCGAAAGAAGAACCACTTGAGAAGCAGCAGCAAGTGCATAGTATCCTGAACAAGTGAGCTTGAGAGAGAAAAATACTAAATAATATGTTTCTGTGCATTGAATTTAAGCATATATGTGCATACGATGAAGTTAAGTGGGTCGCAGTTAAATTTATACTAAACACAAGTTCGTTGAGGGCGCTGTTCCGCTCGTGAGGGAAGAAAAATAATGACAATAGGTTTACGCGAATAATGTACAATTACCTAAAAGTATATGAAATTCGATTAATTGACTGAAAATCTGCGACAGCGTGCATATTTTTAATGGATATTATTATAATTATTAGCATGAAATTACCTACCTATCCATAAGATTGTTCACGGCTGTCTGGAGGGTGTGTGGGATACACATGGGACAAAGAGTCTCGGCTTTGGAAACGTGATTTAACATATTGCCTAAAAGTTGTGCGGTATAGGGAAAAGGAAGGGGTTGTAACATTAACAATTCTGCTTCCATGTCCGGTATCACTTCAGATTTGTAAACTGACAGTGGGAAATAATGTCCACAGGTAAATACGACGGTATCTTCTTCAACCTCTAGAAAACTTGATACGCTTTCGGGATCCTAATTGCCATTTCGTATCGTTCATTATTTATTATTTATTTTTTAACGATAAGTCTGTAAAATTGTTTAAATCGTACCTTGATATGAATGAAAGGTCGAGGATCGCAAGCTTTCGAGGTGATCGTACTTATGATTCCTTCTATCATTTGCTCGGCTGTTTTGTTTTCACTGGAACCCGGATAACCGGTCAAGGGTGGGCCGTAATTCTTCGCGGTCAGTAATGAAAACAGCTCAACGTATTCCAGAGTAGGTTTGCCTTAAAAAAAAAAAATCAGTTGTAGAAAACTATTAAAAAATAAAAAATTTTAATTATATGAAAATGTACTGTATAAAATATAATATTTAATGTATAAAGCGGTCAAGTACCATGATCTATATGTCGCAAAAGCATCGAACACACTTGAAGACAAAATTTTGTTGACAACGAGTTCATCATTCTTAGACTGTTTATATCTGGGCTATTCTTATTTGCATCCATGTTTTCGCCATTGTAACTTTGACTGTGAATAAAAAAATAATATTATTTTTAAGACGTAATATATTACATTATGGTACAGTACACACATTCCTTAAATATTGTCAAGTGAAAATGTTCAATATTTTTGTTATAATTTTTCATTAGTATAATAGATGGACAGATATGACATTTATTGTATTGTAACGACTGTGGGAATGAATAACTCGCGTATTAGGTTTTGGGGTGGAGATTATTGGTATAATCAGGGTTATGTATCTCGAGTATCAAGTGTCAAACGTCTCTCGTCTCTGAAAGTCTCATCAAGACTCTTTATCTGACGATCGATCTTACATCGATCGTCCGTTCGTTTGTCTATTGTTAAACCTAACTAATATCGTATGTCTTAACGAATAGTCAGCTACATATTCGTTACAGTATATTAGAATCCGAGATTCTCTAGGCACATCATTCAACCAACATCAAACCGCATCTTACACATCTTACAAATACATCTGACTTCACAAATTATTTTTATGTAGAACGTACAAGTGTGTTTGGCGCTTACCAGAAAAGTAACAATCCAAGAGGGTAGAAGAGTTTGTTGATAAGTACGAGAAGTGCTTTCTCCAACTTTTCCATTGGCAAACAATGCTCGATCCAGAATTCCAACGCTGTCTGTAAGATTTGGCGCATTATACCATGAGCGTCTTCGTCGATTTCATTCACGTAAAATGTTATAACGTTTATTGCGTCCGAGAGTGTATCGTATGCCTCATTGCCGGTAATGCTGTCTTCGCTATGCTGCAGCTCTATGTAGTTTTCGTAGGGAATGGTGGTACGACAATTCGTAACAATTTCTTGAAAAATAACGATATTCTCCGCCTTGCCGTTGCTCATTGGTAAACTGCTGCAATTGTTACTATTCCGAGGAATTAAAGGAATCTCCCCGTTGCGATTGAGATTCTTATTAAATTCTGATATATTTCTGTCAGTCTCTTCGGAATCGTTGTCAAACGCATCTTCCGTTAGATCCAACGATATATCCTCGCTCTTCGTGTCCTCGTATAATTCCTCCGAGCCACCTTGACAATCAAAAGTGTGCAATTCCTGGTCGAATACTTGGAAACTATCGAGCGATCTGCTTGTTGGCATCTTGATTCTCTTCTTCGTTGCACACTCCTCAAGAGTTTCAACAAGATTTTTAACTACCTGCTCATCAAACAGGGCGGTATTATCCTTCAAATGCTGCATTTTTGCTATTGTCTGCGCGACCAATGTCTCGTGAATTTTTCGAGATTCTACAGCGGTGTTCGAGGTAGCTTTCGAAATATTGTTGTAATTCAACAAATTTAGAGTTTTCAATTGGCAAGCAAAACTCTTGGAATAATTCTGGTCGAGTAGTGCGAGCTTTGAACTGGCTTGATAAGCGCCGTTTTCGTTAAACTGGTAAACAATTAAATGTCATTAGATCGGTACTCGTATTTCATTAACGGGAAAAGAAAGTTTAAAAATCTTCAATAATCTCAATTGATTTTTATAAAAAAAAAAATTGTAATTTTTTTTCAATAAAGTACTGACCTTATCCATTATTTTACTATTGTCATACAACCCATAAAACTGTTCGAGCACGTAGTGTAACGTTAATTCTCCGGGAGTTTTTTCGATGACGATCAGCGGTTTGACTTTTCCAGCCAGAGCCGTGACGTCGTAGCTCTGGTAGGAAATAATTGGCGTAGGAATATTGGGTACTTGGCTCGGTGTGTCGTGAGCCACGTGTGCTCCGTGAGGAAGACGAACGACCCTTCTGCTCGATTTTAGTAAAACAAGCTTTTCGTCGCATCCGGAATCTTTCGTTGGAGGGCGTCCCAATTGCGCCATACTGTTGCTGCCCCATGCTAATACGGTGCCACCTGTCGCAAATGACATTATTAATCCTCGTTAAATTTAAATGCATAAAAATTAACAAATTTATAAACCCGATAGAATTGAACGAAAAATTAATTTTACTATGATGAGAAATGGTACAATGTTATAAACCGAAGGAGAATTACTAACCCGGCTGTATAGCCACAGTGTAATCACAACCGCAACAAACTCTCACAGTCTTGATCATTCTATTGATTCCTCTGTCCCTTTTAAAATTCGGATTGGCACTATCCGCTACACCCGAATTACCACAAATTCCCTCGTTGATGGTATCTGTACTACCGGAACTCTCATGAAATTCCGATGCAACAACGTTCACGTTATTACGTCTCGGTGGAATTGGCCCCAAGACCGACGCTGGATTGTAGTCGAGTGGTGTAGGTATGAGAATTTCGCGACGTGTGCCGTTGCCGATTTGGCCGTCCAAATTACGACCCCAGGTGTAAACTGTCCCGTCTTTCGTCAGCAGAGCTGAGTGATGGCAACCCGTTGATATCTGTTTTGTCGATGTTTATAAGATATTGCGTCGATGCATACGGAATAATTACATTTATAACTTGAGTTTA
Source organism: Amblyjoppa proteus (assembly GCA_963922035.1). NCBI lineage: Eukaryota > Metazoa > Arthropoda > Insecta > Hymenoptera > Ichneumonidae > Amblyjoppa > Amblyjoppa proteus. Next base: position 36,929 of record OY998228.1, on the reverse strand, counting down.
AAATTTGTTTGCAATTTTTTGACGCGTACAATTTTGAAATTTCGACTTCGTGCTTCTTTTCTTTTCGACAAAGTAGAACAAAGAGAGTATGAAAATTTAAAAATATATATATATATCAATTTTTATCTCTCATATGGTAAACGTTTATGTTGCTAAAACTAGTTTATGATGCTAAAATTACACTATTTTGCCATTTTATTCGAGCATAATTCACAATTTACCTGAACAATTCCCCCGTTGACCAAACTCGTGTCCACTAAGACTGGCATCAAATGAGTCTGCGCTTCTTCGAAAAATCCGATATTCAAGTCTCGCAGACTCGGACTCTTCAATGCTTTATTATCAGTCAATCCTTTTTGTATGTTGATCGGTATCGCGTTGATCGTCTGAGAACTATTGTTACTCGGCACAATCCCGTCGTACGACGGAGCGGAATAATTTTTGTCGGTTATTTTCGTGACTTTTTCGTTCTCATCGTTATTCCGTCCATTTTGAGATTCGAACTCAGCCTCGGCATATTTTTCGGCGGCTGCCTGATACTCGAGGATCTTGGATTTTTTCTGTGCTTGTATTTGCAGTCTCAATACTTGAGGGCTCGCGCCCCATGTGTACAACTTATTCGTATCACTGACGGCAAGCTATGAAAAACGATAATATACTATTAGTTTATTTATAATACACCAACAGTTGATGATTACAAACTCTCACATTATGGAAGTATGCGGTAGCTATATGAGATATTTTCTCCGGAAGTAGCGATATTTTAATCGGTATTGAGGATTTGGCACTGCTACCGGTGCCAAGCTGACCAAAAATATTGCATCCAAAAGCATAAACATATCCATCTGTGGAAAGAGTCAAGGTGTGTGCGTGTCCAGCCGAAATATGACGCATAACAGTACCAAGAAGGGATGCCACCACCGTCGGCAGATGTTTTGCCTCAGTATCGCCGTGTCCCAATTGCCCGTGAACACCCCAACCCCACGTAAAGACCCTGCCGTCTATCGTCAGCGCTACCGAATGATACTGTCCGGCAACTGCATCGACCACTATTTCCTGAGCAAGTGACGTGATGAGCTCAGGATTTGGACACTGCAAAATGCGTCCCAAACCGAGTTGACCGAACTGGCTAGCCCCCCAGGCATAAACGCCGTTATTTGTCACAGCGAGGGTGTGCGAACGACCACAGGAAACGCTCAGTAATTCCATTTCCATATTACGGAAGAGGCAGACTGAGTTCGGCGAACCATACCTGGATATCGATGGTCCTGTGCCTGATTAAAACAATACAACAATTTATTTAAATTTTTTTGCCTAACTTTGTTTATCTCAGTACAGTATAATGTATATATGGCTTTACTCACCCAAACAACCCTGAGCCGAATTACCCCACGTGTAAACATTCCCATTGCGAATTAGAGCTATGTGGGCATAACCGGCGCTCAACAATCTACGCTTGAAATCTGCATTTGTCGTAGTTTCGCTGCAATCCTGTAATAACGATTATTTCGTTGAATTTTGCTTGCCACCGAGACAGTTGAACCGATCAATGTTATTACTAGGAAACATTATTTTTTGGAAATAACTTACTGTTTCGACATATGGTGGGTGAATGCGTTGCATGAGGGTCGGGTTGTGTCGAGCCAGAGGTGTCTTTTTGGTAACAAGCGTGGAGAGAATAAGGAGAAATGTCTCTACGACTTCTTCCACCAAGGATCCTGTATCCTCCTTTAAAGAATTGCGAGTCCAATTGATACTTTCATGGTTTTGTATTTAAACATTGCGTATATGTGTATTATATTGTAACGAATATAGAGACGAGGATGTAATGAGACACACGATAGTACCTGGATGATCGGAATAGCTCGGTATAACAAATGACAAACGTACAGATTATCGATTCATCTGATGACAGGAGTCTTGGTCGACCTTTCAGAGAGAACAGACATTTGATAATAGTTCGTGCCCGAGATATTTAGTTGCGAGTGTATTTAACAATATCCGCCCCAAAACCAAGTACGCGTTATCTATTCGCTCGGTCGTTACATTATGTTCAAGTACTATCGTCGCGGGAGCCCGTGCTCATTAAAAAGGCCCCCCTGTAAATTTGTATCTTGACGGGAACCCATCGTACGAGAAGTCACGAGAGCTCGGCGTTTCGATGCTCAGAGGGGGCTTCGTCAACCCGTGCCGTCACAAGGGCTCTTGTAAGATTTCACGAGAGCCCGTCATCTTTTGGCAGAACTTATTATCTCCTATTCACGACATTTATACACCCCAGAGAAACTTGCCTACCTTTTCGCTGAATCACTTGACATGCACGCCAGCTTTGCTTATAACTTGGGCTAAATTAGACTATAGACAAGCTATAGACATTTTTGAGGGGAGGCCGCGATTATTAGGTCTGCTCATTATGAGAGATTATCAGAGTAGAGCCCAAGCAGAGCGTTCGTTAAGCCGGAAGTAATCTGCCCCCCCCCCCTCCCCCCCCCCTAGTGCCCCAGGTTCCGATAGAGGAGTCAAATGCACTGAGGTTTATCTAAACTAGAGATACGTGCAGATATATCTATATTTGTTCGACTAAACTAACCTTAGAGTTGAGATGAACCCGAACGCCCGTTCGTTTATAAATTTAGAGCTCTTGGACGTATTATGACGAACTCAACTCATCTAGAATAAAGACCGAACGCATGTTCGTTTTTGGCCCGCGTAGCGTTTCCGGTTCCGAGCGTTCTAGGAGTACTCTACAATTGCTCGGAGTACAATTACCGAGTTTCCACCGTCAGTGAAATCGGGCAGAGATTTACACTGAACTAGTGGAAAAATTCTAATAGACTCAAAATTCACTTATGAGATAGGTTGTTGACTAGAAACTTTCGGATTATCTAGAATTTTGTCACTAGTTCGGACTCGTTTCAGTCTGTTCTCAGTCCCGGTGCAAACTCAGTAAATTTTACTCTTATAACGAACAGATCTATTGTTCCACAGCAATCGGTTGTTCATTCTTGACTTTCGTCCCTGACTTTTGTCCCCGATTGTTAAATATTAGAACGAGCGAATGGTCAGACGAATAAGTGAGAGTGTGAGAACGCGGGTATGTGGCGAGTACTGCCGAAATTCGGCGCAGATTGGGAAAAGGAGGGAGTCTGGCGATAATGGAAAAGCGACGGGATATAAGCGAGAGAGTCCGGCAGTCCGTTCGTACGACCACGTCCGATAAGATCGAGCGCTACGAAAGAGAGTCCGAGTGTTTACCGCGGGCAGTTCCCTGCGGTCGCGCGCTAACATCCGCTAATTGTAGCCCGTGTATTGATTGAGAGTTTTCCTATTGGTTTCTTTTCTATCTTCAATTAATAAATTAATTTTGCATCTACGCCTTCGAGTCCGCGTCTCCTTTATATTAACCCTTTCCACGATCACCCGTGCCGTCTGGCCGTACCATTTTAACACGATTTTCGTCCCCGAGATTCGATTTTTCGAAATTTCGCGATTACTATAATATGCGAATGGGGGCGGGGGGAGGGGGGTGAACGTGGATGTTTAGATATTAAAAAAAGCTGAAAATTTAAATTTTCATATAGCTTCCCCATCAAAGTTGAAAGTTGAAAGATTACATTTTTTAGTCGCTAAGCTTCTTCTATGAGGAAGCATTTACTATATTTTTGGCTTCCTCATAGAGAAAGCTTAGCGAATAAAAAATTTCAACTTTCAACGTTCAACTTTGATGAGGAACCAAGCTGAAAATGTCAATTTTCAGCTTTTATGAGGAAGCGTTATGAAAATTTCAATTTTCAACTTTTTTCCAAAATCAACGTCGTATTTAACTTTCAGGAAAAATTGCTGGCTGATTCAGGTTTAACCCGAAAAAATACACCAACCTTGCGCTTTTGGTAAAAACGGGTGGAGGATCTGTGCTCGGCACGAAAAATACATAGAATTATGGGTTCCCAATTTTTTTTCGATCTTTCAATTTTTACTCGAGATGTTCACATGACACCGCGTTAACTAATTATTATATTCCATCTGTGTACGCGTTTTTAGCTGGATAGCTAAAAAATGGTGAGTGCTAGAGCGCGAACCGACATTTAAAAAAAAATAAAAAATGGGGTACAAAAAAAACAATTGAATATTTTTTAATGAAATTTTGCAGAAACATAGACTATTAACCGGTTTGAATTCGCGTCCGATCTACACGCACGCACGCACGCACGCACGCACGCACGCACGCACGCACGCACGCACGCACGCACGCACGCACGCACGCACGCACGCACGCACGCACGCACGCACGCACGCACGCACGCACGCACGCACGCACGCACGCACGCACGCACGCACGCACGCACGCACGCACGCACGCACGCACGCACGCACGCACGCACGCACGCACGCACGCACGCACGCACGCACGCACGCACGCACGCACGCACGCACGCACGCACGCACGCACGCACGCACGCACACATCCGGACATTTTTCCTAAATGTGATTTTTCGATGTTTTGGAACATTTTGAACACGTTTTCATTAAAACCTCGAATTTTTTTTTTTTTTTTACCATCACAACGCTTCCTCTATGAGGAAGCAAAAGAAAAAAAGTATAACAAGAAAATACACAAACACTTAATTTGTTAATCACTTCTCTTCGTTTCTTACGTACCAAAATATCGGCCGAATCCAAAGAATCGCACTGACTTGATTGTGAACTCTGTGACATCTTTCTTCGACGAGCCCTGCATCGGACTATCAGAGGCCTAAGTACCGGATTCGTTGGATCGTACAATCTTACTAATCTCTGAAATTGAAATGTCCACGGTAAATGAATATGTGGAATGTATATGTTTTTACATTTGAAAAAAATCTGTCGTACCTGTAAGACGAAGATCGGCAACGATGACAAACTGGTGAGCACGAAAGCCATGTGACTGCGGGCAATATTGGGATTTGCCAGGATAGCTTGGACGAGGCCTGGCTCGCTTATGCATATCAGTAAACCATCTAAATTCATTAATAAAACCGTTACAATCCTCATAGGATTTCATGACAAATATAAACGTTTGTTTATTTAGCTTACATTTGCTCTGCGAAGATACGATAGACGAATTGTTCGAGTTGAGTGACTTGATCAGTATATCTAGTACTTGCGCGAAAAGACCTCTCTGTGTAGCCAAATGATGGAGGACTTTCCAGAGACAAGTTTGTCCAGCTATATCGACAGCCCATAGTTCATCGTAAAAAGTATTCGTTGACAAAAATAATCTGAAAATGTAATTTGATGAGAAATTTTCAAGAGTTTCTTCTATATGACGAAGACTAATAGTGTATCGTTAAGAATACGTGCAAAAAATCTTTGTTCATATTGTTGAGCTCTTGGACCGACGCTTTCAAAGTGAGTTCCGTGAATGCGAGAACACTAAGATTCGACAGATGTATCCTCGTAGCTGTCGTTAACTCATTAACTGTTGGCGGAGCGAGACAATGCATCAAGCATCCCAACAACTTTGCTGTGCGACCCGCTGCCGCAAATTTTAATACCCTTTTTAATAATCGACACTACAACGAAAATATTAAAGAATATTAAGATTTAATATTCAAATTTAATACCGTTGGTTGTAGCGGCAAATATATGTTCAAGATATTTAAAAATTATCTCAATTGTATTCTGTTTTTACAGTGAACGTATTGTAAATTTTTAACCATTTGTAATAAAAGTAATACATTTTTTTTTATAAATTCCTGAATTATAAATGAAGAAATACATTTATTATACGCCAGGAAATAAGTTCCGAAAAATATAATTATTAAATAATTGAAAATAATTTGCCATTATGAAACTTACCCGAGACAATTTATATAACACCTCTGCTCGTGAACAATCGTTGTTCATTAAAAATACATCACCAGCGTATTCTAATAATTGTTGAACATTCATTCCGAAAACTATGCCCAGCCTTCCAGCGCTCTCAAGATCGTGCTTCATTAACACGAAATCCATGAAAACATTCAGTAACGGTCTTCTGAAAAAGATTGTGGAGTTGTTAATGACAAAACTGTGTTATTGAAATGATTAAATTTGCGTTTTTTTTTCTCAACAGACCTGAGGACAACTTTGTACACGGCAATATTAGTTACAATTATACAGGTATCAACGAGAGGTGCATCGACTCTAAGATCCTCGAGTTTCGAAGCGAGCGAGTACTTGCTATCAAGATTTTTTTGAGATGCATTGGTCGCCGACTTTTTATAATCGCTTGCTCTATATACGTTGCATATTACTTCCATCGTATCCTCGAGATCGAACCGAGCCATCAAAGATTCCGGATTAAAATCTGTTTCTTCGCCTATTTTAGTCTCGGATAGAGGACAAGATATTATTCTGAGAGATCGACGATCTGAACCGATGACGAAGAAGAGACGCTGGGTCAGTAAAATATATTTGCAAGGCCCCGGCATTTTATACATGTGCAATGGTACTATGGAAATATCGGTACCATGAATCTGTAAAAAGTAATATATATATATATCAATAAATATAATATTGCTGATATTTGAGACCAAGTTATCACGTAAATTGATCGGTAAGTATCACATTTACATCCTCATGTAATTGATGTATACAAGTGTCATTTATAACTTTTTGTGAATTATGATCGTTTATGATGTGGCTTGGTACAGTAGAACCTCGATTATCCGAACCGTGACTCCGCTTATCCGAATGTTCGGTTAGCCGAACGTTAGCGCGGAACATTAAACATTGTTGCTCGCTGTGGCAAGAGCCGCGTCCGTCTTCAAGCGTTAGTCCGCTCATAAACTGGCTTTCCCTATCAGTTTCACCCACCCTGGCAGAGTCGGACAGCGCGCATCGGGACCTAGTTTCTATACCAAGTCGTTATAAATGCCTTACATTCTTAATTCATACTGAGGCGGCTTCGAAATCTCGCTACTCAAAAACGCGTAGTTCGCGTTCGGCAATTTTAAAAAATTGAAATTTTCATACGGCTTCCTCATAAAAGTTGAAAATTGAAATTTTCATATCGCTTTTTCATAATGTTCCATTATTCGTAAAACTTCTTCTATGAGAAAGCCTTTTCCATGTTGTTTTTTTTTTGCTTCCTCATAGAGAAAGCTTTGCGAATAATGGACCATTATTAAAAATGGGATATGAAAATTTTAACTTTCAACTTTTATGAGGAAGCCGTATGAAACGTTCAATTTTCAATTTTTATGAGGACGCCATATAAACGTTTCAATTTTATTGAAAATTGTTATGTTAAAATAACGTCGCTCTTTACTTTGTCGAATCTGTGCTCGGCGCTAAAAATACACGGAATTTTATGCTCCCGAATTTTTTTTTGCGCCAGATTTTTACACAAGGAATCCGAATGACACCTCTTTATATTGCTTTTTCAATCCCGTTATATACTTCTTATGTATTTTTTGCCGTAGAACATGATAGGCACCTGAGTTTTCCTGTGATTCTATAGAGAAGCAAAGAAAACGTTTTTTAAAAATACGCAAAATCACTCATTTTTGCTATATTATTTATCAAAATCCCCGAAAAAGTTTTTCTTTAATCGTCGCTCAGGGACTATATTTAATCTGTTTTTCACTCTGATCACGAGTCTACCAATTATTTAGTTACTTTCTTAATATTAGAAACAAAAACAGGCGTCTCTTGCGAGGTACGTTGTTATGATTTTTTTTTAATTTCGTAAAATTTAAACAGCTGGATCGATTGTTGCCAAATTTAATAAAGAATACGAATCCATAATAATTTATTTCGAATTTTTTACGCAAATATCTGACAAATATAAGAAATAGAGTGGAAATGAAATTTTTCGAAAAATTGAAAATGTCACAAAATCAAAACCCCTTGACCGATTCTTACCGAATTCAATAGCGAAAGTTGTTAGCCTGTAGAAAGTTTCAGCCCTATAACTCAACATTTGCGGAAGCTAAAGCGCGAAAAAACTTTTTTCAAAAATTGCAAAATGTAATAAAATCAGAACGAATGTTTCAATTAATGCGTAACTTGCAACAAACATAGGCCCCCAATTGCTCTACATGCGTGCCGAATTTCAACCCGATTGATAAAACCGTTCTTGAGTTATAAACGGTTGAATTTTGCAGACCTGACACACACACACACATCCATCCAGACATTTTTTCTAAATGTGATTTTTTGATGTTTTGGAACATTGTGAACACGTTTTCATTAAAATCTCGAAAAAAATGTTTTCACCAAAACACAGCTTCCTCTATGAGGAAGCAAAAATGTACTTCATTTCACAAAATGGTTACAAAAAGACTTTGATGTTGGAGAAATGTTAAAAATATAAATATATGTCTTATTTATATAAAAAGACAAGCGGAAAGCGGGGCCAAACGAGGCAGATAAGCGAAAATCGCTGTTACAACGGTACTTATAACATTTGTTGTACCCCGGGGACCTCGATACCCCGATTATTATGGCAACGTCACTGTACAATAATCGAAGTAGACAGCGGCATGCGATGAGCACACGCCGTTGCGAAATAATAACCAAATCACCGAAGTCACTGTACAGTCGAGTCAACATTTAGGCAATCGTCAGCGACTCGATAATTGTTGAGACAGGTATTACGCAATTGGAGCGTCTCCAAATTCTGTTCGTGGACAGACAATCTACAGCGATATTTGTTTATCCAAATATCGGGAACATAAACAAGATAACGTAAACCATAAACATGTAGACAATATTAAGCTGACGTGCCTGCGTCCTTATCCGTATATACGGGGGCGCGAGCAGGCACTCATCAGTTTCTTCCGAATTTTGATTCTTACGCTTGATTACGATACATTTAAACCGAGCAAGGGCTCGTAATTCGATAAGCAAGATATACAACAGGTCGACTCTGCTCATAGAAGACAAGCGTACAAAGTGTACTGTAACGATTGACAAATAAAACTCTAATGAACACTGTTCTGATAGACGATAAGGAACATTGCCCTAAATAAATATTATTGATCTTGATCTAATAAATTGTGCATTTATAATTTTCTTGGGTTTTAACCCTTGACTGGACAATTCCCGAACATTTCAGCTAACGGCTCAAGCGCAGAACCCGGAGTAGCTAACCGAGTTTCTGCGGATATAACACATGTAATTGCTTTTTGTCATTAAACAATCGAAGCTGCACGGTCGATTTTCACGTTCCGGAAAAAATATTGTGGTCGCAAAATGGGGCAGCCTTCGTATTTAAGGAAAAAAAAAAGCATAAAAATCTTTTACAAACTTCCCCATCTAATCTACTTTGGTGTACTTCCATGAAAAATCATTTTCATGGAAGCGACATGAAAATTTCAATTTTCAACTTTTATGAGAAAGTGATATGATAATTTTGATTTTCGACTTTTATGAGGAAGCGATATGAAAATGTTTGTTTTTCTGGCGGTGCCCCATTTTGCTCCGTCACGAGGACAAGGGGACGGACGCCAGGAGGACAGGAAGATAGCAGGCAGGACAACCGTCGCGTTCTGACCAACCTAAAACCAACCTGAAAACCTACCGGTCCATTGGTGCACCAAACCAATTTTCATTCCAACCTTTAAAAGGTTGATTTTGTTGCGATATTAAAAAACCAACCGTTATATGTGTCGACTACGAAGTTGGTTTAGGGTTAAATTTTCCTAAAACAACCGGATTTCCAACCCTGAGGATGTCCAAGAGCTATCGGTGCTCTCGACATAAAGTCGGAAAATGGGTTGTTTTGGGAAAATCCAACTGTAAACCAACTTTTAATATGACACATAATGGTTGATATTACGATTGGTTTTGAGATATCAACCAAAAAGCTACCTCCAGAAGGTTGGGATCAGAGTCGGTTTGGCGCACCAATCGACTGGTTGAGTTGCAGTAGATTGTTAGAAAACAACCCAAAGCCAACCCAAAGTTTTACGGTTGGTTGGTCCGCGAGGGAACTAGATCAACCTGCCTGTCTGGCTGTCTGACGGTCCCATCCTTCCCTACCCCGTTTTGCCCCCATGATATCAGGGTACGCCATTTTAGTCGATCAATCCATCCCGATTTTTTGAGCGATTTTGACGGAAAGCCCCGTTTTGCCCCGCTCTCCGAATTTTTAACCGAATTTTTTATTATCCGCACTAGATCCGGCCCCGACCAGTTCGGATAATCGAGGTTTCACTACATAATATTACAAAATTGGTATTTTTGGCAAAATTGTTCTTTGAGAATTATGATGTATTATTTACCGTTATGTGATGCGTAGCTTCGCTGTAGCCAGTGTACAAATATTGTCCCTGTCTCGTATATTGTGGCAACAAAAACATATCGTTCGACAAGAGTTCAGGGATGAAAGTATCGATTTTGTCCTCGAAAGCGCGAGTCGTGGATTCCGGAGTGCTAGTTTCTTCCGTGCCACTGCTGCTACCGCTATCAGCTAAAATAAATTTATAATTCACCAGTGGTCTTTTTTCATAATATCTTTCTTACATGACAAAGTATACAAAGAAAATAATCATTTAATTTATACGAATATATTTTTTTCGTTATTTTCATTAAAATGTACCTTGTCGTGGAGCAGCGTTGTTGGTAAGATTCCGACTTCTCGTCTCGGCCAATTTTTGCCGGAGAACGGCGAGTTTCTCGACGGACAGCTGCTTCAGTCCTTGCAGGCGAGATCTTGCTGGTGGAAAAGTTTTGGCCTCTTCGCAAACATTGTCAGCAAGTTTTGTAATGGGATAAGCTTGAGAAACAATATTTCTGCCGATGCTAAGAGGATAAACGTAATTGTTTGCTCGTTGCTCTAAAATCAAACGCCATTGTTGCCTCGATTGATTCGTTATCAATAGCGACACAACTTCGAGACTGTTGTCCTGGCACACGTCGAGACTACAAATATTGCCGCTCACACGGGTTGAGCCCACTTGCTGACCATTCTCGAGATTGACGAATATTATTTCACCACCTTCAGTCCCAATTACCCCTATGTGACTACGTTGTGTAACACCTTGCCACCACGTGAGGCAAGTAGGCCTGAATAACAATATTTAAAACAAATTTTTTTCCTTGATATTTCACTCCATTAAATAATATTACAGAGCAATATATAAATATCCAGTTTACGAATAGAAAATCTTACCTAGAGTAAGTCGACTGCAAATTCAAAGATGTGAAACAAGTCAAATCGTTTGTCGTCCATCTGTGGTCAATAGTACTGTTGCCATCTACCAGTGCCAATGCCGGAATGATGTACAGAGAGCCATCGATACTTGCTACCAGAAGCCACGATCCAGTCGGATCAAAGCACAGAGCACAAACAGCTTTTTGCGGAGCGTTGAACCAAGATATTCTTGTCACCGTCGGAGGGTGATGAATATCATCGTGATAGTATAGACCTACATCATTTCGTGATGTAGCAAATGCCAGTAGCTGTTTTTTTCCAATCTCACATCGCGCACTGGAACTGATATTCGACGCTCTCATCAGGCATCGCAGCTCAAAGAGATTGTCATCTATTAGGTTTATGATGGATGGCCTGTCGCTCACTGTTCTTTCCTCGGCCATTGGTCTTCGAATTATGTACGCTTCAACATTTTAGTATCCTGTTAACAAATAAACAAAAATATGCTTGCAAACTTCTATCAATTGATTGAGGCAAATTCTTTATATTTTTTTTTCGTTAAGCGTCACGAAACGACGTGAGGAATTGGACACAACGAAAACAGAATCGACTACGTCTTACACACGTGACATGGAACGGATCCATTAGGTGCGAGATGCATTGTTCGGCATTGAAGAATCGCATTGTACATACCATTCGAAAATTCGGCAAACCTTGGGATGTGAACTTTGTTTTTATTTTTTTTTTGTTCTTATTATTGAACATATAACTCGATCAAATTTAAAATACATAATGAAAGTATCGTTATTTATAAGTACAAAGAGACGAGAGTAAATTTATATTTAGAATTTCTCTCCGCGACACTGTGCGAATTTCCTCGGGGTGGAACAAGCAATAAGAGTTTGTGACGAAAAATAACAAAAAAATTCACCGCAACCAATTTTTTTTTTTGATAGACGAAAAAGAATAAAGATTCTATGGATATGTCCCAAGGACCGAGATAATGTATTTTTTTTCACATGACCGTAAGAGTCATTGTCAAGGATTTCTTATACGTCAAAAATAGTGAGGTTAAGACGTCAGCCGAAAATAATTTATTATTATGTTTGGGGCTGGCTTCGGATGTGAACTAGCGACAATACCATACGGCCATGATAAAGCAAGAGTATGCAATGTGGGAGGATGAATGGTTAAATAAACTAGTCAGATAGAAAAACGCGCAACACAGAAAGGCTTTATTAAACTGAACAGAAACTTCGTACATGCTCTTTCAGCAGAGGCAGCAGAGGTACGGATAAGAGTAGCCAACATGGCGCTTACATTCAACGTGACCGAGACACAAGGAACGAACACACCCGAGCAATCCCGACTCCGATCCCGAGCTACTCATGCGCACGCACTAACGCTTGCGTCCTATACAGTCGACGAAACAAGTTCGCTCGTGTACAGTCAACGCGACAAACTCTTATTCTTGACAGGCCACGTCGTAGCGTTGAAAATATAATCTGAAACAAATGAAGGGCGGGGGGCGGCCTGGCCGCGGCACCGGTTGGTCCGAAAAGTTGCTAATCCCCCGTGGTTCTTCGTGTCGCCAACGAAAGACCCAGGTAAATATAATCGAAGATTGAGAAATACCTGCTCCCGGTCCTTCACATGTATATCTTGTTGTGGTAATTAAGGGAGATGGTGTTTTTTTAAGTAGTCGCTTCAAATTTACGCTCCTCGCCGCAATGAATAGTAGTATTGAGTGTGGCATATGCGTCGAATATCTACGATCTGATGAAGCTCGCTCGTCCTTACTTAAAAATGTTTACATTTTTTTTTTTTTTTTTCAAAGTTTTTCGTACTTTGGTATGCTTTATAGAGGTTGCGTGTCAGGGTCAGCGTGAGATGACTCGATTTATATACGATGAAAAAAAAAATAAATTTCAATTAATTTATAATTGTTATTAATTGATTGAGGACAAACTATTTACATACATTAGTTTTGTCCTCAGAAGCTTCTAAGCTCGTACGCCGATATCGCTTCTATGTTTTTTATATATCTTAAATCTTAAGGCACAAATATTGCAGGGTTATGGAGTAACATTCCATGCGTATAATATCTTTTAAAAAATAACGATTCCATACAACGATTCATTCTATGCATTAAGACATACCATACATCAATTTTTCTAATGTATTCACAATAGATTCATGAGAGAAATACCGCAGTATTTGTTTTTGTTACCAAATTAGTGGTATTTTTTTTTGTGCATTCCAGAGCATTTGTTATTAATTTTTTTTTTTATGTACACAGGGCAGCTACATGTTCACAATGCAGACGTTCTGGAAGACAGAACAGGATTATGCCGCTGTACCTAAATTCCTCTGCCGACGATGTGGAAACTACGAAAGTTCTGTAGGGACGAATCATTGATTTGCAACACACGCTGGAGATGAAGGACACAGAGATAGGCACGAGCAGAATGACAATTCAAACGTCGATAGCAAAGGTTGAATCACAAGATGCACGTCATCGCGAATGCGAAAGGCAGATGGATTGCTTCCGAAAGGAAAAAAAGAGACTGACCAGGTAAACTACCAATGAGATACGAGTAAATTATCGGAATAAGTTTTGAGGTATCGAGTCGAAGCTCCCGTTGAAAAATAAAATTTCAGTGGATCCTCGATTAACCGAAATCAAAATTATCTGAACCATGACTCCGTTTATTTGAATGTTCCATTGTCCGAACTTTAGCATGAAACATTATGGATCGTCGCTCAACGTGGCAAGAGCCGCCACTGTTCACAGTCTGTTCAAGTGTACTTTTCCTCTTTTGTCGACAATCCGCTGGCACACTGACTTTACGAAATGGCTCAGTCCACTCCGACGGAGTCGGACACTGTGCATCAGAGACTGTTTTCAATGCCAAATCAGTTGAATCCGCCTTGTATACGTAGTTTACACTGAACTGACTGAAGTTTCATTGCTTAAAAGCGTGCAGCTAGCGTTTGGCCATTGAAATAACGGACTTTGGTATTAGAATTATGTTAAAAATATGTTTTGGTATTTAATATATTTGGTTTTATATATATATATTTGGTGTAATATTATGGTTGGTAACTAAAAATTTGCTTTTTGATTATCCAAGCTATCCGACGGGTTTGTTAAAATCGAGGTTCTCTACTGTACCAGCAATATTGCTTCTTATTTAATTTGCCCAAAGTTGTCAAAGAAATTCAAATGTTGTCAACATTTTTTTTTTTTTAACCTGGAGACTTGATTCTGTAAAAGATTTTTTATATTTTGAAGAATGGTGAAATGACAGTTTTCTGCATTCTTTGATTGTTATATTTTATTCACGAACTTTCCTCTATGACGACGCCAAAAAATTGAATGGGATACTTTCTTATGGAAGGACGTTTGTGTATAAAAATATATTATGAGGAAGCAATGTGAACATTTCCATTTTATGAGGAAGCAATGTGAACATTTCCATACTTCCCACAGCCAATTGCAGTCAAAAACCGAAGCTGCACGAATTGCGTTGTTGTGGCTGAAAGTGAGGGAGGAGAAAATTGTCGTCTTGAGGACAGCGCCAAAACCGACAAGAAGGCGTATGAAGTGGAAATTCAAAGACAGAGGGAACAAGATAAATTATTGAAGTACGCTACTGATGAAAAATGAAGTTAATTTTCAGAATGATTATATTCATTGCTATCCTTTTCCACAGGGAATTAACAGCCAGATGCTCGGCTCTGGAAAAATCTAAAAGGTTCGTTGCGGTTTGCAGACTTGAAATTTTTTATTTCATTAATCGATATCTTTTGCATTTTAATAAAATCAATTATGCATCTGTGCATAACTATTTATTGTATAATTTTTTGTAGAAAATTGGAGTCTGAGTTAGAGGAACGCGTCAGTGAAACCGTTGAAACAACGTTTTTTTATGGATAGTACAATTATCTGTTTATACCAATATTTAACTTTGAACGCATTTCAATGTCAGTCATTTTTTTTAAACATTGATTAGGCATAATGATAATTTTGGAAGTGATTGCGAAACCGATGCTAGTGCAGTAAAATAGTTCAAACTTTTTTTTTGTCAATTGTACAACGCATCTTTATGCTATTGTATAAGTTTGATTCAAAAGTATTGATATTATAAAAGGAAATATTAATTGATTCGTAAGCACCTCGAAATAAAATGGAAAATTAATTACGAAAGATTCAGGCATTATTATTATCTACTACCATATATATTACTAAAGACAGTATCCAACAAAATTACCGACAAATCCCAACATTTCTCGAGCATCGAGTAGCTCAAAGCGCTCTCAAACGATCTGCAAAAATTACAAGCAGTTGTGAGCTCTTGCAGCCAATATTAAAACTCATTGCAAAATGAAACAGAGATAATATTTATAAAGTAAATTGCGACGGCTTATTTGAAAGCTAATTCATGACGAGACGCATACGCAAAGGCTACATCATCAATCATTCAGGTATAAACATAATCGACAGTTCATAATTCTCACTGTGTTCATAATCTACCACTGTTAATACAGTACACGATCCACTCGGTTATCAACCGAAAATTTTGTTACGCTCTAGTTCATTCGGAGCATCACTGCTTATGCATTCTATTGGTTATTCCCATTTCGAAGCGCTCGAATATACATATTATTGCTATCGAAAATAGCGGATATTTAATTTTTTTTAATTCATCGATATTACGATTTTCAAGAAACTTCGAAAATTTGTATCATAAAATAAGCTCACATATACTATATGAGCTATTTTATACTTATAACGGATTGCACTTACAGACATACCTAATAATTAATTTAATCGCTCACAGGTTGTCGCCGCACTCATGAAATCCTGAGGGTCGATCACCGTTGGTGTAGAAGAGCTCTTGAATCTGGTGAGGCTAATTTCGATGCTTGAGTATCGCGTTTTGAGCTGAAAGCCATGTGAAACATCACCTTTTCTGAGTTCTCACACTCAGTTGGCAACAAACTCCCTTAAGTTTTTTTTTTTTAGTCGGTCACAAAATCTATAATGTCGGTTTTCTGAGACCAATCCGTTAGGAGCACACACGCGAGTCCGTTTTACGTACAATAACAGAAATGAGATGTGTTAAGGGGCAAGAAAGGCGATCGTGATGCGAGAGGACCCGAAGTACGTGAAGCGAAAAAAACAAAAAGAAAGAAAAACATTTTTAGGATCGTAAACTCACTATTACTGTAATACGAGAGCCGTATGGAATAAATGACATTGTGCTACGCAGATCTTGCTTTTATTACGTGTAATTAGGAGAGGTTTAGGGCGATCGTACAATCCAAATAAAAATTACGGTAATTCGGACGACGATAATACATTTGACCCTGAAGATATGTGCACGAGTCGAAATTTCGTTAAGTTATAACGACTGTGTTTTGCATCGCACAAACTTGGCTTGGGGAAGTTTACTTAGAGAATAAAAATCTACAAGTGAATAATTTTTATTTGTTCCTGAAGCGGTGCATGGAAAAACTTGCCAATGATAAAATTTGTTGGTGCAGATATCTTCAGGGTCGTGAATACGTTACGTCCAATCTTGACTACTCAATTTTTTGCCGGTCACGAAATCGAGAAGCTTCAATTCACCGTCGACGACGACGGTAACTCTGCCGTTTGAGCGAGGGGACGAAAAAATCGGCACTCTGAGATATTCCTTTTATTGCGTGTATTAACAGAAGGTTAACGATTATCGCATCCAAGCGAAATTTACGATGACTCAGACACCGAAAGCAAGTACAAATTGTTGTCTTGGCAGCCGACGAGTATCAAATCTTCATGGATTACATGCGATGAGAAAACATCACTGCCGAGCTTGAATCTACTCAATTCCTTGCCGGTCATGAAATCGAGAAGCTTCAATTCACCGTTGACGCCGACGACAGCAATGACTCTGCCGTTCGACCAAGGGGTCGAAAAAAATCAGCACTCTGAGATCTTCCTTCAGTCGGAAAATCGGTTTCTCTTTCCTGGAGCGATACTCGAGCCTGTAGATGTGTCGATTTTTACTCACAAACACGACACTTTGGAGTTTTGTTGTTTGATCCGTATGAATTACCAGATGTGAGAAAATTGCTCCGATCGTTACAGTCCACTACACAACAGTCGTACTACAGTCCACGTCTGTAAATTCAATGAAATTCATTCTTTGAACATCGGAAGCATGAATTTCAAATTCGTAACCGTGAAGATGTTTTCCCACGAACCTTTTCTCCCGTGGAAGCTGAAAAACAGCTCAATTTTCCAGTCACGTCGCAGAAAACAGCTACTCCGATGTTAAGGACGACCGATGCGGAAAATACCGGAAAATCGAGCTTGTGTTTCCAATTCATTTCGCCACTCTTTTGCTTCAAAGAGGCGCATGTTCCATCCAACAGTGCGAAAAACACAGCATCGACCTCGGCGTGGACACACGGAGTAGCACAGATGCTCCCATGGCCCGCCTTCACCTTCCAGACTTCGGATCCGTTCTGGAACCAGCGAGATAATTATAGCGATTTGAGAAAACTTCGTCTAAAACTGTTCGTCCAAAAAATTGTATTTTTTACCGTCAAGGCTTTCCAAATTTTTCCAATTCTTTTTACTTTTCATTCGTTGCGAATGAATGTCGTTAGAGTTTTTCAACAACATCGGAAAACATTCATAGCCTTTCTACTATAGCAGAAAATATGCAGTCCAACTATAGTGAAACTTATTCAGAGTTTTTCGATTACATCAAGATATATCTATAGAGAATTGTTTTAGATGAAGTTTTCGCAAACGAGTTATAGCAACGTCTCGAATAACTATTTTCAAAATTTTTTTTTTCGGATTGCTCACCTCAAGGGAAACGCAATAGGTGTAACGATCGTAGGAGCCAAAGAACACGTTCCGTGGCCTTGAACAAAGTACAGCGGTGCATTTCACCGCCTCGTCGGTTTTGAACTTCCAGAAGACTTTCCCAGTCTTGACGTGAAGACAGTAGACGTACCCATCGTAGGAACCTGTAATTTCAAATTTATCATTTAACATAAGATAACATTTAATTTTTTACCTCTAACGAACATCGCGATAAAATTTACCTACGACACCTCGAAAGTCATCGACAACCCACACCGAAGCTTCTATCCTGTCGGGTAATTTGATCGCCCAATGCCAAGAATTTTTCTTGCTCAATTCCGCGGTGCAAGAAAATTTCTCCCGAATGCGAACCGACGGTCACATAGCTCTCTCCACTGTGCAAAATATATATGAAAAACTGTTCACAATTAGCGTGCAATGTTTGCCAGTGGCGTATGAAACATTGCCACGAACCCCGGATAGCCAAAAACTGTAGGGGAAGCGTCGACGCATTTTCCAAGACAATAGAGACGATCCAAATATATTTTGGAAACGCTGTCCGAACTATTTTCATTCTTTACTTCCGTCGATCTATAAAAGCTGCTTCTTCCTCTGCATTTTTGTCAAGCCTTCTCTTCATGAGCCGATCGATCTGCGATATTTGGTTCGATACTTTCGGCTGTAAATTCTCCGACATCGTTTTCAGCGGCTGCTGCGCTCGAGCAATTGGAGGATTGTCCGTCGACGTATTCTCGACATGCGTGAAAATTTTTGTTCGTCAGCAACAGTCCGATGAGCTCCGGAAAGTCAAGACCGACTCGGTCGCTTAGCTCGCTCGCGATTCGCAAAGCCATCACGGAAGATCCGCCCGAGTCTATGAAACCTGAGTTTTTGCTGGAAGTCAGCGAATGTTTCCACAGCTCCGTGAAAACTTCGACCGGACTTCTTTCGATGTTCTTCCCTGCTCGAGAGGCTCCCGTTAGCCTGGCGGAGTAGTTCTTCAGGTACTTGCTGCATATCTTTCCGTGCGACGTCAGCTCGAACCGACTCAGGAGACGAGCCTCGTCCGGACGGTGTATGCTCGGCAATTGCATCGCGTGGCTCGAGACGTCCCTCTCGTAGCTCAATTTTTCGTCGTCCCCGGTATTCTTGTTAAAAATCGTGAAGTAGAGATGCAACGACTGATTCTTCTCGAAAAAGAGCGCGTGGCAATTCTCGACGAATGTTAATTTCGATACATGACTCTCCAGCTGCGACAGGTGCAGCTTCGTTCCGTACCTTTTTACTGTACGGCCTCGTCTGCCTTTCAGAGTCAAACAACCCTTTCGATCGATCTGTATATCAAAATTTAAGATGACTAATTTTTGTGGGTCCGGTTGTAATCCTATCGTGGAAACAAGATACATAGCATGAACATATTTTCGAAAGCTTCCATTAATATTTTTTTGAAATATTTAAAATATTTTCTTGTATTTACAGAAATATTTCAGACTTGTTGAAAGATTAAGTATGTTTCTGAAATATTTAAGAAACGTTTCGTCGGAATGTTTCGAAAGAATATTTCGAAATTTTTGTAAATAATAAAATAAAAATTTATTTTATTATTTTAGAAATATAGGTATTTTAGAAATATTCCGTAAGATTCGAAGGATTGGAAATATTTCTAAAATGATTTCAAAATATTTCGCGCTTCGGGAAGTTTTGGAAAGTGTTCGTGTACCTCGACTATATCTCCGGTGTCCCGAAATATCGGCTTGCTCGAGGCGTCGATATCCTCGCCGTCGATCACACATATTCTGGACGCGCCTCCTGTTCACGAAAAAGAAAAAGCGAATAAAAAATTCTCATAAAAATGTACGTATCGCGCATTCGTATTTTCGAGTAGAATATATTATTTTACCTATGTGAAGAACGCCTTCGCCGTCCTCGACGATCTTTCCCGTCTTGTCTCTCACCTCCAGAATCGTCTCGTTCAAAGTTTGGCCCAACAAACGAGCGGAATCGTCCGACTCGATTTCTCGTACGGTCGCCCAACACGACACCTCCGTTTTGCCGTAAATATCGAAGATTCTCGTCGCGTTTCCGGGAGCTTTGATCCTCGACAGAATCTCCATACTCAGAAGAGTTTGCCACGAACCGCCATGTATTTTGACGTATTTTTTTCCGCTGAACACGAATCCACCGGCCTTTTTGGCGACAAAGTGCAGTGAGGCATTGAAAATCTCGATTTTATTCACGAAAAATGGTATTTTTGGGATTTAAATGTGGAAATATTGAGCTGGGAGTAAAATAATTGGTATATTCGTGATCAGCGGGAAAAAATACGTCGACTATAGTCTTGAAACAAAAAAAATCGCGTAAATAACGATTTTTCAATTTTTGAGTGTTAGAAATACTCTTTTGGGTTATATATATTTTAACAGAATATTCAATAGACTTAATACAATAAGTGTAATGAGATTTGGTGTGCGGAGGTACGACCGCACAAGTCGACGTCTCGGTCCAGAATGCTCATCGATCGCCCGATCGATGATGACGAACCCTCCGAGTCACATCAGCTCGCCTTTGTATGAACACAGCTCCCTTGTCTTGACCAGGGACCTTCGTTAGCCTCTCGTATGACTATCGCTGAGTTTGTATATTTGGCAGTTCTGAGAAGAGTGCGCCGAGAAGTCTCGACGCTCGTCACATCGCTTTCATGAGCAACTTTTGAAAAACGTCGATTTTCGCGATTTTCAAAGGTCGATATCTCGGCTCCCCGTGAAGCTACGCAAAATCCAGGGAGCGCATCGTCTTCTGCGTGAAAAAATACACAAAATAAGGTACCGTCCGGAGTTCTAAAAGAGTTTTATCGTGCCGTTTGAGGACGTTGAAAAACGCGAAAAATGGACTCGAAAGGGGTAGCCTTGCAATTTTTTGAGGAAAAAATTTTTTCTTTTTTAAAATTGAACAGCCATGTATTTTGACGTATTTTTTTCTGCTGAACACGAATCCACTGGCCCTTTTGGCGACAAAGTGCAGTGAGGCATTGAAAATCTCGATTTTATTCACGAAAAAGGGTAGTTTTGGGTTTTAAATGTGGAAATATTGGGCTGGGAGTGAAATAATTGGTATATTCGTGATGAGCGGGAAAAAATACGTCGACTATAGCCTTGAAACAAAAAAAATCGCGTAAATAACGATTTTTCAATTTTTGAGCCACTTTTGAAAAACGTCGATTTTCGCGATATTCAAAGGTCGATATCTCGGCTCCCAGTGGAGCTACGCAAAATCCAGGGAGCGCATCGTCTTCTGCGTGAAAAAATACACAAAATAAGGTACCGTCCGGAGTTTTAAACGAGTTTTATCGTGCCGTTTGAGGACGTTGAAAAACGCGAAAAATGGACTCGAAAGGGGTAGCCTTGCAATTTTTTGAGGAAAAAATTTTTTCTTTTTTTAAAATTGAACAGCTATGTATTTTGACGTATTTTTTTCCGCTGAACACGAATCCACTGGCCTTTTTGGCGACAAAGTGCAGTGAGGCATTGAAAATCTCGATTTTATTCACGAAAAATGGTATTTTTGGGTTTTAAATGTGGAAATATTGAGCTGGGAGTAAAATAATTGGTATATTCGTGATGAGCGGGAAAAAATACGTCGACTATAGCCTTGAAACAAAAAAAATCGCGTAAATAACGATTTTTCAATTTTTGAGCCACTTTTGAAAAACGTCGATTTTCGCGATTTTCAAAGGTCGATATCTCGGCTCCCAGTGGAGCTACGCAAAATCCAGAGAGCGCATCGTCTTCTGCGTGAAAAAATACACAAAATAAGGTACCGTCCGGAGTTTTAAACGAGTTTTATCGTGCCGTTTGAGGACGTTGAAAAACGCGAAAAATGGACTCGAAAGGGGTAGCCTTGCAATTTTTTGAGGAAAAAATTTTTTCTTTTTTAAAATTGAACCGCCATGTATTTTGACGTATTTTTTTCCGCTGAACACGAATCCACCGGCCTTTTTGGCGACAAAGTGCAGTGAGCCATTGAAAATCGCGATTTTATTCACGAAAAATGGTATTTTTGGGTATTAAATGTGGAAATATTGAGCTGGGAGTAAAATAATTGGTATATTCGTGATGAGCGGGAAAAAATACGTCGACTATAGCCTTGAAACAAAAAAAATCGCGTAAATAACGATTTTTCAATTTTTGAGCCACTTTTGAAAAACGTCGATTTTCGCGATTTTCAAAGGTCGATATCTCGGCTCCCAGTGGAGCTACGCAAAATCCAGGGAGCGCATCGTCTTCTGCGTGAAAAAATACACAAAATAAGGTACCGTCCGGAGTTTTAAACGAGTTTTATCGTGCCGTTTGAGGACGTTGAAAAACGCGAAAAATGGACTCGAAAGGGGTAGCATTGCAATTTTTTGAGGAAAAAATTTTTTCTTTTTTTAAAATTGAACAGCTATGTATTTTGACGTATTTTTTTCCGCTGAACACGAATCCACTGGCCTTTTTGGCGACAAAGTGCAGTGAGGCATTGAAAATCTCGATTTTATTCACGAAAAATGGTATTTTTGGGTTTTAAATGTGGAAATATTGAGCTGGGAGTAAAATAATTGGTATATTCGTGATGAGCGGGAAAAAATACGTCGACTATAGCCTTGAAACAAAAAAAATCGCGTAAATAACGATTTTTCAATTTTTGAGCCACTTTTGAAAAACGTCGATTTTCGCGATTTTCAAAGGTCGATATCTCGGCTCCCAGTGGAGCTACGCAAAATCCAGGGAGCGCATCGTCTTCTGCGTGAAAAAATACACAAAATAAGGTACCGTCCGGAGTTTTAAACGAGTTTTATCGTGCCGTTTGAGGACGTTGAAAAACGCGAAAAATGGACTCGAAAGGGGTAGCCTTGCAATTTTTTGAGGAAAAAATTTTTTCTTTTTTAAAATTGAACCGCCATGTATTTTGACGTATTTTTTTCCGCTGAACACGAATCCACCGGCCTTTTTGGCGACAAAGTGCAGTGAGCCATTGAAAATCTCGATTTTATTCACGAAAAATGGTATTTTTGGGTATTAAATGTGGAAATATTGAGCTGGGAGTAAAATAATTGGTATATTCGTGATCAGCGGGAAAAAATACGTCGACTATAGCCTTGAAACAAAAAAAATCGCGTAAATAATGATTTTTCAATTTTTGAGCAACTTTTGAAAAACGTCGATTTTCGCGATTTTGAAAGGTCGATATCTCGGCTCCCAGTGGAGCTACGCAAAATCCAGGGAGCGCATCGTCTTCTGCGTGAAAAAATACACAAAATAAGGTACCGTCCGGAGTTTTAAACGAGTTTTATCGTGCCGTTTGAGGACGTTGAAAAACGCGAAAAATGGACTCGAAAGGGGTAGCCTTGCAATTTTTTGAGTAAAATATTTTTTCTTTTTTTAAAATTGAACAGCCATGTATTTTGACGTATTTTTTTCCGCTGAACACGAATCCACTGGCCTTTTTGGCGACAAAGTGCAGTGAGGCATTGAAAATCTCGATTTTATTCACGAAAAATGGTATTTTTGGGTTTTAAATGTGGAAATATTGAGCTGGGAGTAAAATAATTGGTATATTCGTGATCAGCGGGAAAAAATACGTCGACTATAGCCTTGAAACAAAAAAAATCGCGTAAATAACGATTTTTCAATTTTCGAGCAACTTTTGAAAAACGTCGATTTTCGCGATTTTCAAAGGTCGATATCTCGGCTCCCAGTGGAGCTACGCAAAATCCAGGGAGCGCATCGTCTTCTGCGTGAAAAAATACACAAAATAAGATACCGTCCGGAGTTTTAAAAGAGTTTTATCGTGCCGTTTGAGGACGTTGAAAAACGCGAAAAATGGACTCGAAAGGGGTAGCCTTGCAATTTTTTGAGGAAAAAATTTTTACTTTTTTAAAATTGAACCGCCATGTATCTTGACGTATTTTTTTCCGCTGAACACGAATCCACCGGCCTTTTTAGCGACAAAGTGTAGTGAGGCATTGAAAATCTCGATTTTATTCACGAAAAATGGTATTTTTGGGTTTTAAATGTGGAAATATTGGGCTGGGAGTAAAATAATTGGTATATTCGTGATCAGCGGGAAAAAATACGTCGACTATAGCCTTGAAACAAAAAAAATCGCGTAAATAACGATTTTTCAATTTTCGAGCTACTTTTGAGAAACGTCGATTTTCGCGATTTTGAAAGGTCGATATCTCGGCTCCCAGTGGAGCTACGCAAAATCCAGGGAGCGCATCGTCTTCTGCGTGAAAAAATACACAAAATAAGATACCGTCCGGAGTTTTAAAAGAGTTTTATCGTGCCGTTTGAGGACGTTGAAAAACGCGAAAAATGGACTCGAAAGGGGTAGCCTTGCAATTTTTTGAGGAAAAAATTTTTACTTTTTTAAAATTGAACCGCCATGTATTTTGACGTATTTTTTTCCGCTGAACACGAATCCACCGGCCTTTTTGGCGACAAAGTGCAGTGAGGCATTGAAAATCTCGATTTTATTCACGAAAAATGGTATTTTTGGGTTTTAAATGTGGAAATATTGAGCTGGGAGTAAAATAATTGGTATATTCGTGATGAGCGGGAAAAAATACGTCGACTATAGCCTTGAAACAAAAAAAATCGCGTAAATAACGATTTTTCAATTTTTGAGCCACTTTTGAAAAACGTCGATTTTCGCGATATTCAAAGGTCGATATCTCGGCTCCCAGTGGAGCTACGCAAAATCCAGGGAGCGCATCGTCTTCTGCGTGAAAAAATACACAAAATAAGGTACCGTCCGGAGTTTTAAACGAGTTTTATCGTGCCGTTTGAGGACGTTGAAAAACGCGAAAAATGGACTCGAAAGGGGTAGCCTTGCAATTTTTTGAGGAAAAAATTTTTTCTTTTTTTAAAATTGAACAGCTATGTATTTTGACGTATTTTTTTCCGCTGAACACGAATCCACTGGCCTTTTTGGCGACAAAGTGCAGTGAGGCATTGAAAATCTCGATTTTATTCACGAAAAATGGTATTTTTGGGTTTTAAATGTGGAAATATTGAGCTGGGAGTAAAATAATTGGTATATTCGTGATGAGCGGGAAAAAATACGTCGACTATAGCCTTGAAACAAAAAAAATCGCGTAAATAACGATTTTTCAATTTTTGAGCCACTTTTGAAAAACGTCGATTTTCGCGATTTTCAAAGGTCGATATCTCGGCTCCCAGTGGAGCTACGCAAAATCCAGGGAGCGCATCGTCTTCTGCGTGAAAAAATACACAAAATAAGGTACCGTCCGGAGTTTTAAACGAGTTTTATCGTGCCGTTTGAGGACGTTGAAAAACGCGAAAAATGGACTCGAAAGGGGTAGCCTTGTTATACGCCACTCTCCCTCAAAAAACCCCGTTCCAGACCCCGGAATACCTTCAATAAATCCAAAAGAATAAAAACACGGAGTTCGCATCGGGCGACGGGCCGAACGCGCCGCTATTGGCCGTTCCGCTGGATCCCGGGGTTCTCGGCCGCTCGCTTCTCATTGGTGCGTCGGTCGCGGCGCCGGGCCCCAGCGGAATGCCCCGCCACGAAGGCTTTCTCCCACTCTCGCGCCCGTTCCCCTAGCGCGGCGGTCGGTGCGAGCTCCCCTATATAAAGCGGTCGAAACAGCCGCAGAGCAGCATTCGCTCGGCTCCATTCGATCACGACGGAACTCTGTCCGAATAAAGAGCGACCCTTGCTTAAGCCGTACATCCGCGTACTTTCGTTACCTATTGTCCCGAGAACTTTCCCGCTCGGTAATCTTTCCCTGGGGCCTCTCTCCAGGGTCCGCGCTGGTCTAGGTACCTGGCAGCTTCTCTGCCAGAGTCAGAGAGTGTGCAGTGGAGAGGCACGGCTTCGTGCCACTCCGTCCGCACGGCGCTCTCGCCTAGGCGTGTCGGCACGGACGCTGTGCCCACGCTTTCTTCTAGGCCGCCCGCGTGCGGATTCTTTTTCCCTGAAGCTTCTCTTCAGGGTACGCGACAAGGCCTCCGGCGGCTTCCCTGCCGAAGACCCGAGCGTGTCGGCACGGACGCTGTGCCCGCGTTTTCTTCCAGGCCGCCCGCGTGCGGAATTCTCTCCCCTGAAGCTTCTCTTCAGGGTTCGCGCTAGAGCCTTCGGCGGCTTCCCTGCCCAAGGCCTAAGCGTGTCGGCACGGACGCTGTGCCCACGCTTCTTCTAGGCCGCCCGCGTGCGGATTCTTTCCCCTGAAGCTTCTCTTCAGGGCACGCGACAAGGCCTCCGGCGGCTTCCCTGCCGAAGACCCGAGCGCGTCGGCACGGACGCTGTGCCCGCGCTTTCTTCGAGGCCGCCCGCGTGCGGAATTCTCTCCCCTGAAGCTTCTCTTCAGGGTTCGCGCTAGAGCCTTCGACGGCTTCCCTGCCCAAGGCCTAAGCGTGTCGGCACGGACGCTGTGCCCACGCTTCTTCTAGGCCGCCCGCGTGCGGATTCTTTCCCCTGAAGCTTCTCTTCAGGGTACGCGACAAAGCCTTCGGCGGCTTCCCTGCCGAAGACCCGAGCGTGTCGGCACGGACGCTGTGCCCGCGCTTTCTTCCAGACCGCCCGCGTGCGGATTCTCCTCCCCCTGAAGCTTCTCTTCAGGGTCCGGAAGGCGACGAAGCTACCTTACTTCCCTTACCTACCGGGACGCATTCGCGTATCGCACAGACGTTGTGCATACGCTTCCTACTTTACCCATCGGGACGCATTAGCGTATCGCACGGACGTTGTGCGAACGCCTCCTATTTCACAACGCATTCACGTACTGCACGGACATCGTGCATACGCCCCCCCCCTGCATTAACACTGGGACATATCCACGTACTGCACGGACGTTGTGCAAACGTTCCCGCGACAGCTCGTAAGGCGCGTTCGCGTCTAGCACGGACATCGTGCATACGCTCCCTACGTTACCCACGACTCCCCCCGTCGGTAACAGCCTTGCAATTTTTTGAGGAAAAAATTTTTTCTTTTTTAAAATTGAACCGCCATGTATTTTGACGTATTTTTTTCCGCTGAACACGAATCCACCGGCCTTTTTGGCGACAAAGTGCAGTGAGCCATTGAAAATCTCGATTTTATTCACGAAAAATGGTATTTTTGGGTATTAAATGTGGAAATATTGAGCTGGGAGTAAAATAATTGGTATATTCGTGATGAGCGGGAAAAAATACGTCGACTATAGCCTTGAAACAAAAAAAATCGCGTAAATAACGATTTTTCAATTTTTGAGCCACTTTTGAAAAACGTCGATTTTCGCGATTTTCAAAGGTCGATATCTCGGCTCCCAGTGGAGCTACGCAAAATCCAGGAGCGCATCGTCTTCTGCGTGAAAAAATACACAAAATAAGGTACCGTCCGGAGTTTTAAACGAGTTTTATCGTGCCGTTTGAGGACGTTGAAAAACGCGAAAAATGGACTCGAAAGGGGTAGCATTGCAATTTTTTGAGGAAAAAATTTTTTCTTTTTTTAAAATTGAACAGCTATGTATTTTGACGTATTTTTTTCCGCTGAACACGAATCCACTGGCCTTTTTGGCGACAAAGTGCAGTGAGGCATTGAAAATCTCGATTTTATTCACGAAAAATGGTATTTTTGGGTTTTAAATGTGGAAATATTGAGCTGGGAGTAAAATAATTGGTATATTCGTGATCAGCGGGAAAAAATACGTCGACTATAGCCTTGAAACAAAAAAAATCGCGTAAATAACGATTTTTCAATTTTCGAGCAACTTTTGAAAAACGTCGATTTTCGCGATTTTCAAAGGTCGATATCTCGGCTCCCAGTGGAGCTACGCAAAATCCAGGGAGCGCATCGTCTTCTGCGTGAAAAAATACACAAAATAAGATACCGTCCGGAGTTTTAAAAGAGTTTTATCGTGCCGTTTGAGGACGTTGAAAAACGCGAAAAATGGACTCGAAAGGGGTAGCCTTGCAATTTTTTGAGGAAAAAATTTTTACTTTTTTAAAATTGAACCGCCATGTATCTTGACGTATTTTTTTCCGCTGAACACGAATCCACCGGCCTTTTTGGCGACAAAGTGTAGTGAGGCATTGAAAATCTCGATTTTATTCACGAAAAATGGTATTTTTGGGTTTTAAATGTGGAAATATTGGGCTGGGAGTAAAATAATTGGTATATTCGTGATCAGCGGGAAAAAATACGTCGACTATAGCCTTGAAACAAAAAAAATCGCGTAAATAACGATTTTTCAATTTTCGAGCTACTTTTGAGAAACGTCGATTTTCGCGATTTTGAAAGGTCGATATCTCGGCTCCCAGTGGAGCTACGCAAAATCCAGGGAGCGCATCGTCTTCTGCGTGAAAAAATACACAAAATAAGATACCGTCCGGAGTTTTAAAAGAGTTTTATCGTGCCGTTTGAGGACGTTGAAAAACGCGAAAAATGGACTCGAAAGGGGTAGCCTTGCAATTTTTTGAGGAAAAAATTTTTACTTTTTTAAAATTGAACCGCCATGTATTTTGACGTATTTTTTTCCGCTGAACACGAATCCACCGGCCTTTTTGGCGACAAAGTGCAGTGAGGCATTGAAAATCTCGATTTTATTCACGAAAAATGGTATTTTTGGGTTTTAAATGTGGAAATATTGAGCTGGGAGTAAAATAATTGGTATATTCGTGATCAGCGGGAAAAAATACGTCGACTATAGCCTTGAAACAAAAAAAATCGCGTAAATAACGATTTTTCAATTTTCGAGCTACTTTTGAGAAACGTCGATTTTCGCGATTTTGAAAGGTCGATATCTCGGCTCCCAGTGGAGCTACGCAAAATCCAGGGAGCGCATCGTCTTCTGCGTGAAAAAATACACAAAATAAGGTACCGTCCGGAGTTTTAAAAGAGTTTTATCGTGCCGTTTGAGGACGTTGAAAAACGCGAAAAATGGACTCGAAAGGGGTAGCCTTGCAATTTTTTGAGGAAAAAATTTTTTCTTTTTTAAAATTGAACAGCCATGTATTTTGACGTATTTTTTTCCGCTGAACACGAATCCACTGGCCTTTTTGGCGACAACGTGCAGTGAGGCATTGAAAAACTCGATTTTATTCACGATATATGGTATTTTTGGGTTTTAAATGTGGAAATATTGGGCTGGGAGTAAAATAATTGGTATATTCGTGATCAGCGGGAAAAAATACGTCGACTATAGCCTTGAAAGAAAAAAAATCGCGTAAATAACGATTTTTCAATTTTCGAGCAACTTTTGAAAAACGTCGATTTTCGCGATTTTCAAAGGTCGATATCTCGGCTCCCAGTGGAGCTACGCAAAATCCAGGGAGCGCATCGTCTTCTGCGTGAAAAAATACACAAAATAAGATACCGTCCGGAGTTTTAAAAGAGTTTTATCGTGCCGTTTGAGGACGTTGAAAAACGCGAAAAATGGACTCGAAAGGGGTAGCC